>JAWHQI010000224.1:3827500-4427500 GCA_033032865.1 Dactylorhiza incarnata
GTGCCAAAAGTTCGCTCCTCTTCAGCACCTGCCCGCTCAGTCGCTTAGGTCAATAACGGCACCCTGGCCCTTTGCAGTTTGGGGGATGGATCTCATCGGGCCCTTTCCAATGGCCAGCGGTCAGCGCCGCTTTATCATAGTGATGATTGACTACTTCAGCAAATGGATCGAGGCTAAGGCACTGGCAAGAACTACTACCCAAATCATCAGGAACTTCATCTGGGGAGAAATTGTCTGTCGACACGGAATTCCGCTAGCAATCGTCACTGATAATGGTCCACAATTCAATAATCCTGAGATGATAAAATTCTGCGACCAGGTCGGAATTGACCTGCGGTTCTCCTCGGTACATCATCCAAGGACCAATGGCCAGGTAGAAGCAGCCAACAGACAAATCCAGCAGCTCTTGATGAAAAAGGTTTGGAATCAGAAGGGAAACTGGGCAGATCAACTTCCTTCCATCCTTTGGACCCTTCGTACTACTCCATCTTCAGCTACAGGGGAAACACCGTTCAAATTATCTCATGGCTCAGAGGCTGTTGTTCCTGTGGAATTTGAAGTAGCCACTCCAAGAGTTGTGTACGGAAAAGAAGGAGGAGAAGCATGGATGGAATGCAATGACGAGGCTATCAAATACAGTTTGGATCTAATCGAAGAACTTCAGGATGAGGCAACAATTAGACAAGAAGAAGTTAAAAGGAGGATGGCGAAATACTTCGACAAAAATGTCAGGGTAAAGCATTTCACGGTTGGCGACGTCGTACTAAAAAAGGTTGATGCAGCAGCTCGAGCAGGTAATATCGGGAAGTTAAATCCTAATTGGGCAGGACCTTTCATCGTCAAGGAGGCATTACAAAGTGGGGCTTATCGCCTCCAGACAAGTGAAGGAGAAGACATCCCGCGCACCTGGAGTGGCGACGACTTCAAACGGTTCTATCCTTAAAAATGTCTTCTTTACTTTTCTGCAGTTGCTTGAAATATTTTAATAAGAAGCTCCACACTGACATTTCTCCATGTCTGATGTTTCTTTTCTGCATGTTCTCATATATCAAACTCACTGAACCGCGGAGACATCGCCAAGTTCTGCTTGAACCCCCTCGGATTGTAGTCATTAGCGTAAAACCATGAAGATCATGTGTAGCGGGGAGTTTTCGCACACGTGTAGTGGTAGCTTGCCAATTCCCGTGCGGTGGTCTTCAGAACCTTGGATCCCGGCTGATATCCGACACACCCCTGCATCAAGGGAGGTCTAGGTGAATGTTGGCTCTGTCATGCCCCGAGGGGGATATAATTACAGCTTCGATGATCCTTCTGAGGAAAGCAATGTCGGTATAGCCCCCGCGGCATAACCACACCTGCCCAACCGATCATCTTAGTCTGTGACTATCGAATACTCCAAGGAACTCTCAAGCGATGCCTAAGCGGGACCCACAACTGAGTTGATCTCTCTGAGGAAAGTAATGTTCGCCGCGTAGGCCCACCTGCCCAATTGATCAACTCGGCTTGTAGCCCTAGGCAAGAGAGCAGTCGAGTCGCTTACAGCCCTTATGACCACTTGAGGAAAGCAATGTTCGCCGCCTAGGCCCACCTGCCCACTTGGTCATCTGGGTCTGTACTTGTTTCTCTTTATTTCTACAGCTCTTATGACCACTTGAGGAAAGCAATGTTCGCCGCCAAGGCCCACCTGCCCACTTGGTCATCTGAGCCTGTAGATTATCCTTTTTTCTTTACAGGAAAAGTATTCATCTCATGTGGCTTTTTGTATAAAACCATTCGGGAAAGGTGTTATTAAAACAGGTACAGGTGTTCCTCTACCCTAATAAAGGGTTGTGATAACTAAATCGGGCGGTCTGAACTTTCAAGCCGAACGGTCTGATTGTGTATAAGTCAGGATATTTCTGGATAAATTATATGGTCGCCCGGGTTGTATTCTAACCGGGCGGTACTGACAATCTTTTTATAAGCTGGGCATTCATGGACAATTATATGGCTTTCCGGATTATATTCTAAATCGGGCGAATTCATCCATCCATTATAAACTGGACATTTATGAAGCTAATTATATTATTGCCGGATCGTGTTCTGACCGGTCGGGTTTATTCATCCCTTCGTTCTATTAATTGGATATTACTGGATCTGGATATATTGCTCAGGTTTGCATTCTATCCGGGCGGCCATTACATATCTCTTACAATTAATTGGGTTGAATATCTCAAGATCTGAATATCTGATCGCCCGGATTATTCTTCAATCGATCGAGCTGAACTACTTCTTAAAGCAAAAAGTTATGATTCGATATTTACATCAGCAGAGGATAAAATATATCTGAATAAAAAAGAAGCCGCCCGGTCTATATTATAGTCGCATAAGTCTATGTGTTATGGTTCATATTATCAGAAATGAGGCGTGTTGAGATCTAAACAAGTAATCGCACGGTTCGGACAAAGGATCGTCGAAGACAATCCGTCATCACTTATGCTCGGACCAGGATGTTCGCGCGGTTGGATCATAAAGAGCAAAGAAAAGAGACAAGGTATCACAAGTAAGTAATAATAGAAGGACAATCAGACAGGTAAAATCTCTGTTTCATTTTTCAAAATGTGTTTACAAAATATTGACCGCCCGGCCAACAAAAAGAAACCGGCGGTTACAAAAATTAAAACAAAAAACAAGGGCACTAGTCTGCCGATTCTTTCCTCTTCTTCTTGACAGGAGAATTTGAGTCCGCACCATCGATGTCAGCCTCCGGCGAATAACCTTCGCTTAATGAGGAGGAGCCGGATGAACTGCTGTCACTAGACCGCCCGGTCTTGCTTGCAGAACCGGTGGTTCCAGAGGACAAGCTGTCCTCGTCGTCGTCGTCGCTGGCATCACCATCCGCGTCGGCTTCTTCAGCGGCTTCACCGCTTCCATCGCCTCCTTGATGGAGCACGATCTCCCTGCCCGCGTCGGCCTCGGCCTCCTCGCCTACCTTGGATTTTCCTTTTTTCCTTCGGCTGATTTCGTCAAGTTGGACCTTCAAGGCGGGGAAGAGGTCGGAGAAGGTGGTTCCATCGAATCCTTCATACAGACCGCCCCGGTCACCTATGAGACCCAAGGCTTTGTCGATCCCCTGGGCCACATGAGGCAGCACCTCATCTTGGAAGGCCGGGTTGGTCACCTCATATTGCTTCTGCAAGAAGAGGAAAAATGAATTAGGCCGCTCGGGCTAAACAAAGGGAACCGCGTTGTCTTTTGAGAAACTCACCGCCACGACTTCTTGAAGCCGCGCGTTCTCCTCTCGAAGCTGCGTATTCTCCGCAGCCTGCTCCTCGTACTTCTTCTCCAGGTGTTTCTGAACAGAAACTAGCCGCTTATACGCCAGGGCCATGAAGTGGTTGGCCGAAAACCCCCAGGCGCCGGCTTGAGCCGCTAGCCGGGGGAGCTCTTCTTCAGGGGTTCTCATCAGCCTCCTTAGGGTCTTTCGACCATACAAGGCGGCCCCAGCGGCTAGGGCATGGCGTTCAATTTTGTCGCTCCCCCATGGAGGAAGAGCGGTGGATACCCGGATCCGGCTTCCATCCCTATGCCAAAGGACGGTCGGATTGCCCTGCAGATCGGGCGGGTTTCCACAAGAACGAAGGAGTTCGTAGTCGTCAGGAGAGGCCGGGCCCTCTTCTCCCGAGGATTGCGACCTGTTTCGCCGCTGTCTCTTTTCCCTCTGGGTTAAAACTGGGCCGGCCGGTGTGACCGGCTTGTTCACAGGGACGATGTGGGCGGCTGCAAAGTAAAATCAAAAGTATAAATAAAGAAGCCCGCGCGGTCATATAAAGGCGGTCTAAAGAAACTCACTATGCTCGGGGAGGATGTTCTCTAGTTCTGAGAACAGCGGGATGTAGTGGTTGATGTCTAGCCGCTCGTTCTCGAGGAACGTGAAGGTTTCCGTCTCAATCTTTCCGACCTGGGGGATTTGGAAAACCTCTTCCCCCCGAACTTGCGGGTCGGTTTGCAACAGTCTGAAGTTACCTTCGAGCATTACAAACCGCTCCGACCAGTCGGAGACTTTGTTCGCCAAGTTGACGATCTTCAACCCATGGCAGCCAAAGTAGAGGTGCCCCCTGTAAGTTGAAGTCCCCGAGTCGGAGACAGCCCTCACAGAGAAGAACTTTCTGAATAAGTCGATGGAGAACCTGGTTCGCTCGAACCGCAGGTATGAAATGAAACTATAAATGGAAGCGATGGAGTTCGGCGAAAGCTGGCCGGGTACAACCCCGTAGTGGTCGAAGATGGCTATGACTTCAAGCGGCAGTGGAAACTTGAAGCCATATTCAAAGTGGTCGACCGGGACGGCTATTTGGTGCGGATTGGAAGAGTTAATCCGCTCGTCGCGCAAAGGGAGCCGCGCGAGCAGATTACTCCCTGCCATGTGTTTTGCGATGAACTCATCCAGTTCGCTCTGGGTGAGTCGGCACTCTGGGTGGTCCGCCGAATGAAAGGCTAAGGCCGCATCCGCTCGAACGGCTTTAACCTTAACAGGCCGCTGCGACATGATCTTGGATCGCGCCATCTGGAAATCGTGAGAATGACTTCGGAAAATTCCCTACTTATAGATTTCTATGATCTGTGAATAGTAAAATCATATCGCGGCTATGCATTCTAACCGCGCGGCCAATGGCCTATGTGGTTAGATTCACTAGAAAAATAAAAGAGCAAAGGCATCCAGGAAAACAGAAGCAAGCATACATCACAGATCGAGCGACCTGAAGTCAGTTCGAATAAAACATGAGATCTAAAACAGAACACAAAGTATAGCGGTTGAACAAGAGACTGCGCGAGTTATTCAAAATAAAAGACAGAACATTGTCCAAATCAATGAGCCACGTTCGTAATACAAGTTGTTCTCAAAGGCTGGTCACGGTTGGCGGCGTTCTGGGGAGACATCCTCCCTGTGAAGTCGTGCGACCTGGTCACTGGTGGTGTTCAAGAGAGAATAAATCTGGCTGGTATGATAATGGAGATGGTTGATTGTGCTATGAAGCCGCCCGTCATCCCTTTCAACCCGCGTAGCGAGAATCATGCGAGGGGTTGCGGTGGCCTCATCAATCATAGGATCAGCCGCCCGAGCCGGGGGAGGGTTTGAGCCCGCCCCAACAGTCGGGCGGCTAACAATCTGCATCCCATCATTCATACCTCGCCGGCCCGCAGTGACTTCTCTGGTTAACCGCAGGAATTTGTCTTGATAATATTTCGAGTCTCCCTCGAACTTAGCCGATATTCGCTTCTCCTTCTCGAGCTGAGCGGTCAGAATGGCGACTTGCGCCACCCTTGCCTTCTTCTCGGCCTCCACCGTAGCTCGCGCGTTCTCAAGCTGAGCCTTCAGCGTCTCTTCAGTCTTCCCCCTCGCCATTCTCTCGGCCTCCAGGGCAATCCGAGTACCGGCCTCCCGATCTTCCACCTCCTTCAAGCGGGCCCTCAGATTCACCAGATCCTCCTCAAGACGATCAAAGAGTTGCGGCCCTCCTTGCGAAATCGTCGCATCGGTTGGTAGTGGGGGGAGTAATGGAGGCAGGCTGGCCTCAAGGTCGCCCGGCTTTATAATCTGTTCCTCGCTATCTGCAAGAGGCCGCTCGGGTTATAAGAAGCAGGAGCATGCGACGCCATAAAAATACAAAATGAACATAAATGTAAGATCAATATCTAGGCGCACAGGCCGCCTTGCCAGAGCAACTTGTTATGACAAGGCCGCGGGATGAAGAAGCGGACAGCTTTATAATCCGTGGGATGCTTACCTAGTACGAAAGGATCAGGGCGCAGCGGCTTGTTCAAAACCCGCTCCGCTCCTTCCTTCTTCGCCATCATTATCTCCTCTCCGGTCATCGCCGGGGGAATCTCCTCCTGCGCCTTCAGCACCTCCCCAAGTTCCATTGTTGTCCGCTCAACCTCCAAGGCGGTCCGGGCAGCAGCTTCTCGCTCTTCGGCCTCTGTCTGAGCAGTCTCCGCAGGGCGGACTGTATTATCTGCAGCGCGGACAGTTTGTTCTGAAGCTATCGGGCTGTCAAGAAGTTGGTCTCGCTTCACCAGCTCATCCATATCCCTAAAAATTCCATTAAAAGATAGACTACTCGCCGAGTCCGGAGGCAGTTCGCCCGGCTTCGTATCAGGGGTAGCCGGCGAGTCATTTAACTTGTTGGGTGGAGGAGTCGCAAGGCCTAGCTCCTCCTTTAGTCGCGAATTGATCTGGAGAAGGGATTCGGTCGGTTTCTTATGAGCCGCCCTTTCCTTAGAGGCCAACCTCTTGACCTTCTTCGTTATCCGCTCGGTCACGGACCCGGTCTTCTTCCTCTTCCTCTCTTTCTTACCCGGAGCTCGGCTGACTTCTTTTGGGGGGCTGGGGTAGTCGTCCACGGACAAAGGGGTATTCGCTTCGCCCGTCCTTGGCGAGTTAACCGCCTTTTCCTCTAAATCCCTGACAAGCAAGTGAGGGTTCCCGGATGGGGTGATTTCCACACCAAACGAGTCAGTTTCGCCGACCTTCTTCGAAGGGCTGTCTGAGACAACTTTTTCAGAAGTGGCGGCCTCCTCTTTGCTCAGCGTGCTAGGGACCTGTTGGTTGAGGTCTCTGGGAGGGTTCGACAAATCATCAGGGGGAGGCCCCGAACTGTTCGCCACGGGCTCTGTAGGAGTTTTGGGAATTGATAAGTCCACGACTGCTTGGGGCTATCCGCTGCGGCCTTCTCAGCCCGCTTCCTCCTTTTCCGGTCCTTCCGGCCTTGCTTTTCTGTCTCCTTATTCGACTTCTCCGACGGCTCGCGCCTCTTATCTTCCGCCCTCTTCTGATCTCCGCTGGGATCCACGCGGTCTAACACAGCGTCTAAGAAGTCCATTACTGAAGAATCGCCGGTCTTAAAAATTCTAACCGCAATTGGCGAGTAATATCCCGTGATTTCAGAAAAAACTCCGCAGAATGAATTCTCTGGCTCTCTTATAGAATTCAAGGCAAGTCGGAAGCGGTCTCCCGGTCAAAGCTAATATTTTCGAAATTCTCTTGAGATTTGAAAATATGCGGGGATTATGTTTGCCCGGAAAACCGCTTCTCGGGTTGGGCTATTATCAGACCGCGCGAACTTATGGGCCAGGCCGCTAGTTTCCAAGATCAGTGGTTCTCAGTTCAAGGTGAGCCAGGCCGGGTGACCTGATGTCGTTTCCGGATCGCCCCCAAGGGAGAAGATCGTCAAGAGCTAAGGCGAGAGGTTTATCCGCGGTCTCAGCTAGAAGGCCGCGCGGGTTGTCCCATAGAAATTCAAGTTTCCAATCCCGAAGAACAAGCCGAGATTCCAGATCAAAGGCAATCCAAGTTACCTCGTGAAGATCGGCTAAGTCATGACCAGAAGGCAGACCGCGGCCTCAATCTCCAGGCCGCGTGGTCTGTATTATTGACTTGGTCCCGGTGTCCTCAGCCTCAAGCAAGACAGGTCGGAAGAGCAAGCCGCCAAGCCGCGCGGCTTCTTTCTTCTTTCTTCTTTATGCATCCCGTCACCGCCTGCCCGTTTCTCCTGTACCCGGGCAGGCGGTTATTTTATCCCTGCCCATTCGGGCAGGCCCCCAAGCCTATAAATAGGGGCGGCACTGTTCACAAGGCACGCACACTCGAATCTAGGAGCTCGCTTGTTTGAGCTGCGGACTCGAGTTTCCCGTCTTGCGGACTGTTTGACCGGCCGGCTTCTCTTTTTCTGCACTTGCAGCCCGCTGTAATCACTTTTCTTTAATCAAAGGAAAGCCCGTCGTAGGAGTGGCATTTGCCGCGGCGGGCGAAGTCTGGCCTTGACCGCTGCTAGCGGTCTCATCTTTTCATCTAAAAAGTAACCGGCAACCCGCAGCCTCCGGTTTCCCTCGGAGGTGCATTCTCGGACTCAACACGGCCAACCCTTCCCAAGGCATTGGAAGTGGGAGGGAATCAAATCCCGTGGCTGCGCATTGATGGGGGAGATTTTAAATTCATTAATGAGGTTTAAATACGAAACGTTTCAATAATTAAATTTTATTTTTAATTCAAATAATTTATGGCAGCATAGTTAGGTTATTTATGATTTTTATAAATCATTTTATTTTCTAAATAATTTATCAATTATTTATTAACTAAATAAATTCCTGAAATAAAATTTAAAGTTTCCGTGATCGACTAAATTTTTCCTGCGTTCGACGAATTAACTCCGTTCGACGAACTGAGCCTTCAGTTCGTCGAACCCAGTTTTCAGTTCAACTGCGTTCGACGAACTAATTCCGTTCGACGAACTGAGCCTTTAGTTCGTTGAACCCAGTTTTCAATTCAACTGCGTTCGACGAACTAATTCCGTTCGATGAACTGAGCCTTCAGTTCGTCGAACCCAGTTTTCAGTTCAATTGCGTTCGACGAACTCATTTCGTTCATTTCGTTCAACGAACTGAGCCTTCAGTTCGTCGAACCCAGTTTTCAAATCATTTGCGTTCAACAAACTAATTCTGTTCGACGACTGAGCCTTCAGTTCGTCGAACCCGGTATTCAGTTCAATTGCGTTCGACAAACTAATTCAGTTCGATGAACTAATTCCGTTCGACGAACTGAGCCTTCAGTTCATCGAACCCAGTATTCAATTCAATTGCGTTCGACGAACTAATTCTATTCGACGAACTGAGCCTTCAGTTCGTCGAACCCAGTATTCAGTTCAATCGTGTTCGACGAACTAATTCCGTTCGACGAACTGAGCCTTCAGTTCATCGAACCCAGTATTCAGTTCAATCGTGTTCGACGAACTAATTCCGTTCGACGAACTGAGCCTTCAGTTCATCGAACCCATTATTCAGTTCAATCGTGTTCGACGAACTAATTCCGTTCGACGAACTGAGCCTTCAGTTCGTCGAACCCAGTTTTAAGTTCAACTCTGTTCGACGAATTTTAACCTGCGTTCGACGAACCAGTTTAGTTCGAAGAATTTTCTTCTCCAGCTTTGTAATTAGATTTTTGTGTGATCCATGTTGGTCAAATTGACGAGTTTGGATGTGTTAATTTGACTCGTTTAGAGTATTGTGCACTTTTAGGTATCATTTGGGTGCCAACAAAGCCCACAAGGCCCTAGTTGTTCAAGTGATCACGACGGGGTCTAGAAATCCAAAAAGTCAAACAAAATTTTCATCCTCGAAAATTCGATTGGGTCATAGTATTTTCAAAATTGCGCAAAAGTTACTATACTTTAAAGTAAGAAGTCCAGAAAGATTCGGGTGTTACCTGACGTAAAGAGGCCGGGGTAAAGTTCTCGCATCTGGTCCTCGGGTTCCCAAGTAGATTCCTCGGTCCAGCAATTGTCCCATAGAAATCGGACAAGGGGAACTCTCTTCCGCCGCAGGACGTTAGTCTCGGTATCCATGATCCGCACCGGCTTGAGGGATACAGATCGGTCGGGTTCTACTGGTGCGGGGGTCTCCTGGATAACATGATCCGGGCGTAGTAGTGTGCGTCTTGATGAAGAGATGTGGAATACATCATGCAACCCCTGAAGCTCCGGGGGTAGCTTCAGCCTGTATGCCACTTCCCCGATACGCTCTGTGATGGTATATGGTCCCATGTATCTTGGGCTCAACTTTTGCTGTCGCCGGAGCCGAGATACGACGTGGCGAGGGCGGATCTTCAAGTAGACCTTGTCGCCTGCGGCGAATTCAACGTGCTGATGGCGGGCGTTGTAGTACTTGGCTTGCCGGCTCTGAGCTTCAAGCATCCGTTCCTGTATTAGCTGAACGATTTCCGTCATATTTTCCATGAAAACGGGCCCAGGGCCCTCGGATCCGCATCTTGGGCCCAAGAAAATGGAGTACGACATTTTCGGCCGTATAAAGCTTCGTATGGGGCCATGCCAATGCTTTCCTGGTACAAGTTGTTGTAGGAGAATTTGACTAAAGGTAGGAGCCGCTCCCATGGCTCCTTATCCACCAAGCATAACCGGAGAAGATCCTCCAAAGTCCGGTTTGTGCGTTCTGTTTGCCCGTCTGTTTTGGGTTGAAATGATGTGCTGAATGCTAATTTGGTCCCCAAATATGCTTGAACACTCCATTCATTTGAGGTGAATCGACCATCTCGATCAGAGACTATGGTTTTTGGCACACCGTGTTACCGAACCACATTCTCAATGAAAAGACGCACCAATTTTCCAACACCATCATCTTGGCGGTTGGGAATGAATCTCGCAACCTTCGTCAAATGGTCAACCACCACCCAGATAGAATTGTTCCCGGTCCGAGAGCGGGGAAGGCCTTGGATGAAATCCATGGATATGTCTTCAAATTTCCACTCAGGGACGGGAAGCGGCTATAGTAACCCGGCGGGGTTCCTGCACTCTGCCTTAACAAGCTGGCACGTCGGGCAATATGTCACAAAAGTGATGACGTCTCGCTTCATACCAGGCCACCAGAATGTTTTCTTCAGATCCGCATGCATTTTTGTGATGCCCGGATGGATCATGTAGTGAGTGTGATGGCCCTCATACAAAACCTCATGCCGAAACTGTCCACCTGAAGGAACGAACATCCTATCACGGAAGTAAAGGATTCTGTCCCTTATCTTGAAATCCGGGTGCTCTTTTCCGACCTTCAAACGGGCAATCCCGTCATCAAACAATGGGTCATCTTGTTGGGCATCTCTAATCCTGTCCCAAAGATCGCACATAATCTCCGTCCAATACAACTGATGCGCTGCCGCAATCGAATCTCCCCGAGCGATCAAGGTGATCCCCATCTCCTCGAGTCCTCATACTATGTCTCTCGGAGTGCCGATCATCCAGTTGGCTGAGGCTATAGGGTTCCTCCTCAGGGCATCTGTAATCGTGTTTGCCTTGCCCGGGTGATACTGGAGGTCGAAGTCGTAGTCGCACAAGAACTCTAACCACCGTCTTTGTCATAGGTTCAGCTCCCTCTGCGTGAAGACATACTTGAGGCTCCTGTGGTCCGAAAATAATTCACATCGGACACCGTACAAATAGTGCCTCCATATCTTTAGAGCAAAAACCACTGCACCCAGCTCCAAGTCGTGTGTGGCGTAGTTTTTCTCGTGCACTTTTAGCTGCCTCGAGGCATAGGCAACCACCTTCCCATGTTGCATCAAGACAGCTCCTAAGCCCTGCTGACATGCATCTGTGTACACCTGGAAACCTTCCTGGCCTGATGGTATGGTCAGTATAGGGGCTGTTGTAAGCCTCCCCTTCAACTCCTGGAAGGCCTCTTCACACTGTGATGTCCATATGAATTTTGCATCCTTCTTTGTTAACGACGTCAGCGGTAGCGCGATCTTAGAGAATCCCTCCACAAACTTGCGGTAATATCCTGCAAGCCCGAGAAAACTCCTTACATCTGCCGCGGAGCGAAGCTGCGGCCAATCTCTGACGGCCCTAATCTTAGCTGGGTCCACTGCTATGCCGTTGGCGCTGACTATGTGACCCAAGAAGCCAATTTCCTTAAGCCAAAATTCACATTTTGAAAACTTTGCGTACAGCTGGTGCTCTCGCAGCTTTTGAAGCACTTCCTCCAGGTGTGTGACATGCAGCTCTTCCGAAGCCGAAAACACCAGAATGTCGTCGATGAATATAATGACAAAATGTTTGAGGAAGGGTTCGAATACCCGATTCGTTAAAGACATGAATGCTGCCGGGGCATTAGTGAGGCCAAACAGCATCACTGTGAATTCGTATTGCCCGTAACGAGAGCGAAACGCAGTCTTCTCAATGTCCTTATCATCAATCCTAAGTTGGTAGTATCCCGATCGAAGATCGAGTTTGGAGAAGCACAGAGCCCCCTGTAATTGATCAAACAATTCTTCTATCCTTGGGAGAGGATATGTATTCTTTACGGTCAACCGGTTCAACTCTCGGTAGTTGATGCAGAGTCAGAGGGATCCGTCTTTCTTCTTCACGAAGAGTACAGGTGCTCCCCAGGGAGAAGAGGTGGGTCGAACGAATCCGGAGTCTACCAATTCTTGAAGCTGCACTCTGAATTCTGCGAGCTCTTTTGGCGTCATCCTGTAAGGAGATCTCGAGACTGGACGAGCCCCAGGAAGGAGGTGGATTTTGAAGTCCTCTTCCCGGTGCGGAGGCAGGCCTGGAAGCTTCTTCGGGAAGGCGTCCGGAAATTCTTTTACTACCTTTACTTCGGCCAACTCTATAGTCTGCCCCATCATCTCGAAGTAGACGACAAACACCTCATCACCTCTCATGGTGGCCTTCGTCGCCTGTATGGAATTTAGCACGAGAAGAAAAATAAACGGTATACCTTGATATGTGATTGTTCATCCCATTGGTACTTGAAGGGTCACCTTCCTGCCCTGACAGTCTATCTGTGCTGCATGATCTGCGAGCCAGTCCATTCCTAGTATCATGTCAAATCCTGACATCAGGAGTACAGCTGCTTCAACCTCCATTTCCTGATCATCTATTTTTACTTTAAATCTGTATAAGTCGGAGGAGATCATCTCTGATCCATCCGGGAGTCATACTCGTAGTGGGTTCCCTGTGAGGTAAGCCACTACTGGATCCTGGCGTATGAAATCATGAGACACAAAAGAGCGGGTGGCTCCCGTGTCGAAGAGCGCTCGAGCCGCCCGATCATTGATCCAGAGGATCCCTGAGGTATCAATTTAATCGATTGGTAGTAATATATATATACGCACGTAATAAAAGGTATCACAGGTAATGCGCAAAATATGCATATGTATATAAAATTTTCTCGTACCGTTCACCACGTCCGCGGTGGCTCGATCCCTATCTAGGTCCAAAGCATAAGCCTGTTGGGGAGGTCGTTGCTGTCCTCTACCAGGCTGGCCTCGTCCACGACCTCCGCCCTGATGAAAGTCCGGATGTCCTTCCCTGGGTGCCAGTAGGGGGCATTGGGGTCGTAGATTCCCTAACTCGTTGCAGTGGAAACAACGCCTCTCAAAAGGCCGTTGTTCTACCGCATATGCTGGTGCGGGAAGGGCTCGCTGCTGTGTTGGGGGAGGTGGAGGTGTCCTCCTCCGATGATAGTCACGAGGTGGCTGGTGGCGATCTCCTCGATCATTGCCTCTATGATCTCCTCGATCGTTTCCGCATCCGCGCTGATGCCTGGTCCCCTGACCTCTCTGATCCTGTCCTTGGGGTGTCTCTGCTATTCTCTTCAACATGTTCCTTTCCCGGGTGGTTTTTAAGTCGGCCTCCATCGTCTTTGCAAGGTGGATGATAACCTCAAAGGGAGCGTGAGCTGCTGTCATCAGTGGTTGACGGATGGAGTCGTTGAGGCCCTAAAAGAACCTCTTGGCCCGATTCTCATCCTCTATGGCCATGATACCCTCATACCGGGCAAGGTGGGAGAACTCCCGCTGGTACTCTATAACTATCATAGTACCTTGTCGAAGATGAAGAAAGCGTTCCTGGAGCTCTGTCCGATCGGAGCTATAAATGAAGTGCTCCATCAGCAAGGTAGAAAAATTTCTCTAGGAAATCTCAGTCAGTCGGCGGTCCCTATAGGTGGTCTGTAGGACGGACCTCCACCACTAACTAGCATACCCCTCCAGAAGGGTGGCTAGTGAGACCGCATAGTAAGAAGGGCAGTGCATTCCCCTGAGTAGCTCCTCAATCCTATCTAGCCAATCCTCTGTCTGGATGGCCAATTCTGTCCCTTTGAAGATCGGGGGACAAAAGCTCCTAAACATCACCAATCTCTCCGCATATGTCGGGCCTTGTGCCTGTGGTGGCAACTACAGTTGTAGTGAGGCCCGGAAAGTATCCAGTAGTGTCGTGAGAGTCTGCCCTAACTCCGTTTGGTGAAACGGGGCCGGCTGGGCCGGCATTGCCTGGCCAGTGGGTGCAGCAGGAGGTGGAGGGGCCCACTCGTCAACTGGGGTTTCGGGGCGATATATGTCTTCGTCGGAGTCGTCGACGTTCTCATTCCTTATCCCGAGGCTAGGTTCCCAAAACTCATATTTCAATTTGTTGAAATATGTGTGTCAGAATTGTCTAATCAGTTTAAGAGATAGGTATTTGGTTAAAGAATTTGTTCGGTTGGATTTTAGTAACGAAACTTTGTCTGATGTTCTATCATGAATCTTTTGCGGTCCACCACGCTTCCGTTGCATAGTTCGCCCTCGAACTAAGTATCGTGTCATGGTGGACCATCTGTGGTGATTTTATAAATCTGGATTGTTTTTCCGCTTTGATACCCTTGTATGGACCCCCCCCCCCCCCCCCCTTCGAAAACCAAGGGATGCTTATGCCCAGGCCGAGCGCTCCCCCAAGTGGTTCGCATGTCTGAAGAGGTTCACCCTTTTACCTAACCCACGACCCAATTGGCGGAACATTCGCCCTGTAAGGCTATTGCATCATTACAGAAAACATTCACAGAGTATAAAAAATTTTGCGCGGAAGCAAAACATCACAGAAATACCCAGCATGATATATAATAAAACATAGATGAAAACCCACGATGGGGTATATAGAGTCTCGCAGTAATAAACGTCATAGTCATAAGATGACAAAATGTCTAATCAAAGGAAAATCTCTCATCCTCTCCTCAGAGTAGTACCCTCACATCTTCATGGATCGTCAAAACTGGCTCAGGGAACTCCTCGTCATCACGGGTGCGTCTACGCTCGTCCATCCGCTCCTGCTCCGTCGGTAGGCGCATCGGTTCCTAAAATGATAACGTACAAGAGTACGTCAGCCACGACGGGCCAAGTAAATCCCACGCTCCCCCCAGCCCCCTAATGGGTACCAGGAAGGACACCTGCAAGGAAGGTTAGCACAATAGCCGAAGCAAAATATATATGCATATATAAAGTAGGGTTATATAAAAGGAGCAGTAATCCGAAGACAATTCGTAACGAGGGGAAAAACAGCTAAAGCAGTAAATTCACCCGCCATCATATAACCCTGCCTGACGGTGGTTATACGATGTCGAACCAAGGTGTGGGCATAAGTAATGATATGATGAGCTTGTATGTTTGTCCTCCCTATCACTCGAATTATGTGTCTCAATCACTTTCCCCTATGTCGACATAGTGACTTGTTAAGAGAAGGAGCTCACTTCCCGGGCCTCACCGTCGTGGCCAGACGGTGACAGTGGGTCGGTCGCTCCCACTTCTAGGTTATGAATACACCCCAACTTCCTAGGCCCTCGTACCTCTATGAAGAATAGGTACTCTCAGTAGGAGCACATCCTCACCTCGTGCGGGGATCCTCTCGGCACATAACCAAATAGGAGTGAGACGGACCTGTGTGGAAGGGGAAGATAGCCCCCGGTGCTCTTCACAACCAGAAACGAAAGAGTTGGTCGTCACAACTTCTCTCATAGTGTATTATATGGGGAAGCCGACGAACCCGCCACATCGGTAACCATGCACCCTCCCATAATTCCATGCGTGGGTATTGAATGAGATGACTATATGAAAATACTCATAACATTTACAAGTGTTTACGGATCGATTCATAATTTGATATTCATCGGGTGATCAAGCTAGCAATAACAAACCTACAAATATGAGGAATAAGTTTTTATGTATACAACATTTGAAATTATTTAGATAGGTTTAAGGCAAGTTTAAAGTTACTTAGAGGCTCCAAATCAGAAATATTACAATATGAAAGTTGTAGAGAAAACATCAATCTAAAATAATGTATATAACAAACATGTTCTGATTTGTCTTCTAAGACCTCCAAAACAGGGACTGAAGTTTACTAGTAATAACTGTTTTTGACAAAAACAGAAATATAAAATTAAGTTGCCTTATTGAGGGCTAAATTTATATTAATTAGAGGCAGCTGACTAGAAAATTCGAAAAATAAGTCTTGTAGTACACATGTCCAACTACAATATCATGTCTCACGTGCATCCTCTAAATCTGAACTCAAGCTCTCTAAAACAGAGGTTGAAGTTCACTAAAAAAATTGTTTGTAAACAAGACAGGATTCTGAGTTTGAGTTGTCATGTTGCGAGCTAAATTTAAATTATCTAGAGGCTTCAAGTCAGAGGCATCAAAACATTTACTAAAAATATGTGTCTCACAAGCCTGCCCTAAATCATAACCTAAGGTCTCCAAAACAGAGGTTTAAGTTCAGTAAAAATAACTATTTACAAGCCCAAACAGCAAACTGGAACTATTTTGATACGTTGAGGCCAAAATTAATTTACTTAGAAAAATTAGATCATAAAACTCGAAACATGTATGTTGTAGGGAAAACATTAACCTTTAATAGTGTGTCTAATGTGTATGGTCTGACTCGGCCTCCAAGGTATTCAAAACGGGGACCAAACTTTAATAAAAATAACAGTTTTGACAAAACAGAAATCTAAATTTTTAGAATGATTAAATATTGTTTTCAAGTGCAGAATTAAATTAGTTGGGTGGCCTAAATCAGAAAACTTATAACATGAAGGTTGTAGCATAAATACATATCTACAATATTGCATCTCACCATAATTTTTCAAATTGCCTCCAAGATAATTAAAAATTCATTTTAAGAATGCTCAAAATTCCAAAACATGGCAGATTTCTGGTCAAAGGAAATAAAAGGCCCGCGCACGATTCTTGGCGCAGTTCGGTGGCAGCATGCGAGGTGGGCAATAAATTCGTGCAGCGAAATTTTGCATCGGGTTATATTTCCGAATAATTATGTGTGTATTGTATATATTTATATGCATACATACCTACATAGATATATGTATAAAAATATATATACATTTATGAATATTACTCTTTATAAATAATTTTCATATATACATACGTATACACATGTAGAGTAAAATTTTATACGTAAATATATATATATATATATATTATAACTATTTACATATATATATGTTTCTGTTAAAACATATAAGACTTTTAAAATATATAAAATCTATATATGTATGTATATGTTAAAACATATACGACATATATATATTTATATATATATCAGCCGTAAGGAGGCTTTAGCTCCGGCCACTACCCCCAGTGGGAGTACCTCGGGGAGGGCTCAAGTGGGGTGACTACCGGCGGCCAGCCGCCACCGGCGATTGCCGGAAAGTTTTGACAGAATAATAATATATACACGTATTATTTCTTTTTTTGTTATTTTCGTCGGAAAGAAGAGGCCGTCGGAGCAGTTTTCGATGGTCCCCTCTGCCTCAAGGTCCCTAAGGGGAGTCATGGGGATCCTCCCTCCCGTCACATGCCTCGCGCAAGGTCGGAACCCGCAACGATGGAGGATGTTATGTGGGTGGTCCGAAGCTTTCCGCGGCCGGGATCGCCGGCTCCGGTGGTCGGAGACGGCGGAGGTCGACGAGAAAAAATCTAAGGGCTGGGAGGAGTCAGAGGAACTTACATGCATGCCGTTTAGGCGAGGGGATCGTCGCGCGGCCATTGTTAGCAGTGGCGTTTCGTCGGAGTTCGTGGAGGAGGCTCGTCGGAAGGTCACCGTTTCTTCTATGGCTGGTTGGGGAGCAAAAGGGTAGGGAAAAACGAAATCTTAACAATGATAGGGTTTATATAGAAGGGTGACACGTATTTAGGCTTTGGGGAAGAGTTAATGTCTCCTCCCTTGGTGAATCCGCCCCTCTTCATATTCCAGCCGGCCAACCCTTCCCAAGGCATTGGAAGTGGGAGGGAATCAAATCCCGTGGCTGCGCATTGATGGGGGAGATTTTAAATTCATTAATGAGGTTTAAATACGAAACGTTTCAGTAATTAAATTTTATTTTTAATTCAAATAATTTATGGCAGCATAGTTAGGTTATTTATGATTTTTATAAATCATTTTATTTTCTAAATATTTTATCAACTATTTATTAACTAAATAAATTCCCGAAATAAAATTTAAAGTTTCCGTGATCGGCGAAATTTTTCCTGCGTTCGACGAATTAACTCCGTTCGACGAACTGAGCCTTCAGTTCGTCGAACCCAGTTTTCAGTTCAACTGCGTTCGACGAACTAATTCTGTTCGATGAACTGAGCCTTCAGTTCGTCGAACCCAGTTTTCAGTTAAACTACGTTCCACGAACTAATTCCGTTCGACGAACTGAGCCATCAGTTCGTCGAACCCAGTTTTCAGTTCATTTGCGTTCAATGAACTAATTCCATTCGATGACTGAGCCTTCAGTTCGTCGAACCCGGTATTCAGTTCAATTGCGTTCGACGAACTAATTCCGTTCGACGAACTGAGACTTCAGTTCGTCGAACCCAGTATTCAGTTCAATTGCGTTCGACGAACTAATTCTGTTCGACGAACTGAGCCTTCAATTCGTCGAACCCAGTATTCAGTTCAATCGTGTTCGATGAACTAATTCCGTTCGATGAACTGAGACTTCTGTTCGTCGAACCCAGTATTTAGTTCAAGCGTGTTCGACGAAATAATTCCGTTCGATGAACTGAGCCTTCAGTTCGTCGAAGCCAGTATTCAGTTTAATCATGTTCGACGAACTAATTCCGTTCGACGAACTGAGCCTTCAGTTCGTCGAACCCAGTTTTAAGTTCAACTCTGTTCGACGTATTTTAACCTGCGTTCGATAAAACAGTTTAGTTCGACGAATTTTCTTCTCCAGCTTTGTAATTAGATTTTTGTGTGATCCATGTTGGTCAAAATGACGAGTTTGGATGGGTCAATTTGACTCGTTTAGAGTATTTGTGCACTTTTAGGTATCATTTGGGTGCCAACCAAGCCCACAAGACCCTAGTGGTTCAATTAATCACGACGGGGTCTAGAAATTTGAAATTGGGATGTTACAGTTTTGCTCTCATTATTTGTCTCCTTCTACCTTAGTCAATTTTTCTTATTATGCAATTTTATTTTTCTTCCTCTCCCCCCTCCACCATGAGTAACTAATTCTCATTAGTGCTCGATCGAAATGATCCGAGGATGAGTTAATCAAGTTATGATTTTCTGAAGTTCTCTTTTTCCGTTTTTACAAACACTTGAATTACCCTGATTTTTAACTAGTGAGGCCATATTATCGATATATGGTTTTCACTTAAGTTTTCATACTTAGTTAGCCGAGAGGCTCAAAATATGAATCGATCACTCAAGGGTAAAGAGAGTTGCATGCACCCCTCGAGAGAGGATGATGTAAATCTCTCGAATTGGAGTCAAATCCAATAGTGGGGTTCACTTCGTAAAGCAAGTTTTAGGTAATCAATTATAGGACGAGAGTCAGGTTGATTTTTCCTAAACTTAGTTGGGCATTATCCTCGAGAGAGGCATGTTCGAGCTTCGGGAACCTCCATAGTCAAGTAGTTTAATTAAACGGAATTAGATTTATTTTCCTTTCGCTTGATTATTCTTAATCCAAGGTGACTTTTGATTGAGCATCAATCTCTTTTACCATCGTTTAATCCCTTCTTTTAGCTTGCAATTTGTCTCTATTTAGCTAGTAAAGCAAAACTCAAAAATTTATTAGATAAGATAATAGTGATTTTCCACGAAGTAGAAGTAATCAACGCGCCCCATGGAATACGACCTTGGTATTTCTAAATATCCTATACTATAGATGATAAGGTACACTGGCCTTTATCGGGTATAGTTGTGGAGAAAATCTTTAACCATTTCACTTTGCAAAACCCTAAATTTTTATATCAAGTTATTGGCGCCGTTGCTGGGGACTTGCGTAGATATTTTGAAAAGAGGATAGCTATTAATTTTATCATGCTTCTTTTTATTTTATTTTGCTTTTTCTAAATTTCAAAAAGAAAAAAATAATATAATAGTCTAGTTTTCCTCTTTCTTTTCTTTTTTTTCATTATCCGCACTTTTTCTTCATTCCCTTTTTTCCCTTTTTAGTGTATGACCCGAGGTAGTGCTTCGAATATTCCTTTTGATTCAGAGATCGAGCGAACCCTTTGTCGGCGCCGCCGTTCTCGTGATAAGGATAATCAATTAGAATTCGAAGAGTCGATCGGGGACACTAACACAGTGAATATGGATTTTAATCCTCCTAATCCTAACGCGCCAAATCCTAATGAGGCCGCGCAACGGACCATGTCTTATTATGCGTGGCTGCATTTGGAAGGCACACAGTCAAGTATTGTTGGCCCCGCAGTGGCGAATAATAATATTGAGATCAAGTCCAGCATCATCAAATGGTGCAGCAATCAGTGACCTTCGATGGTCAGCCGGACGAAGATCCAAACTGTCATATTTCTAATTTTCTCGAAATCTGCGACACGTTTACAATCAATGGCGTCACCGATGACGCCATTCGATTGCGTCTTTTTTCCTTTTACTTTGTGGTCTAAGGCCAAGCAGTGGTTGGACACACTTCCTAGGGAGTCCATCACTAAATGGGCCGATATGGCGGAAACATTTCTCACTAAATACTTTCCGCCTGCAAAGACCGCCAAAATGCGAACATATATTGCGTCATTTATGCAAATCGACTCGGAGACTCTCTATGATACATGGGAGCACTTCAAGGAGCTTTTGCATAGATGCCCTCACCACGCACTTCCCACTTGGCAACAAGTGCAAATTTTTTATAATGACTTGAATTTCCAAACTAAGCAAATGATTGATGCGGCCACCAGGGGAACATTAAATAAAAAGACCCCGGAGGCCGTTCAAGAGCTTTTTGAGGAAATGGCCATGAATGCGTACCTGTACAACCCTCATATTTTCCGAGTCGGTGTAACGCGACGCGGATGAGGTCGAGACATTAAAGGTGGCCGAGGCAAGTGGAGCAATCGCTTAGAGGCGACCAGAACCAGTCAAGGCGGGAGAAGAGAAGAAGGGATTAGCGGGGCAAGAGGGGGGGGGGTGGAGTCCTTTTACTCGCCTGCCCCTTGGGCGAGTGGGGGATTCCCCCACTCTCCCGCCCCTTGGGCGAGTGGGGGATTCCCCCACTCTCCCGCCCCTTGGGCGAGTGGGGGATTCCCCCACTTGCCCGCCCTTGGGCGAGTGTGGAATTCCCACACTCTCCCTTGGGCGAGTGTGGGAATCCCCCACTCGCCCACCCCTTGGGCGAGTGGGGGATTCTCCCACTCGCCCACCCCTTTGGCGAGTGGGGGATTCCCCCACTCGCCCGCCCTTGGGCGAGTGGGGATTACCCCACTCGCCCACCCCTTGGGCACCTATTCGTCCGGCAAAGTTAGCGAGTGGACTGATGTCCACTCGCCCGCGCAGGGTGACCTCGGTTCATTGGGGTGCAGGTAGTATTTTCAAATAGCGGAACTAGGCTATTGGCAGACCATTTTTGCTATCCGCAGACCATTTTTTGGGAAGTCTATAAATAGACCCCCATGGGCACTTTGGGAAGGGTTGTTGGTACCCCCCCCCCCCCCCCTCCCTCGCGTGTAAGCAAGCACTACCCCTCCCCTCCTCCTATCATTGAAGGTGGACGGTGAGGTGATTCTTAGTGCCCTCCAAGGTGCCCAAGCTTAGCATTGGCTTGGGAGGGGAAGTTCCTTGTGAGCTTCCAGGTAAGTGGTGGGACCTCCACGCTGCAGCTTAAGGGATCCGTTCGTGGACTAGGGTATTCTCCAAGGGTAAGGTTCTTCAGTTCTTAGTGAATGGTCAAGGGTCTCGCTCAGGTCAAGTAAGGGTTAGCTGCATACCCCTTGCGAACGTCGAGACCAGTTCTCTGGTTTCAACATTATGGTGCGGTGAGTGTGGACGCAGCTAGTTCGGAAAGCCCTGAGTAAGCCTCATGGCTGGAAGCAATGAACTTGGGGACTCGCCCCCTACCGGTGAGTATATGAAGAAGGGTGACTTTGACGAGTTTAGGAAGTCAATCCTGGAGCTCTTGCGGGTTGCACTCCCCCCTCACGGCGAGTGCTCGACACCACCTGCACCCGTGCTTGCCTCGCAATCTCCGATGGAGGCGGAGCAAGCATATCGGCAAGGGAAGGAGCTGGCCATAGGGGAAGGCTTGGGTCTTCAAGCAAGAGTGCTCTTCAACAGCTCCTCTTGGACCGGCTACCCTAGTAGGGAGGCAGAGAGAATGCCTTTGGCTCGCCAGGGAGGATGGGGAAGTCCCTTCTGTGAGCTGATCATCTCAGCTGCCGTTCCATATGGGTTCAGCGAGCCTGACATGTCTTACTACGAAGGAAAGGATGACCATGTTCAGCATCTCCAATGGTTCGAGGACATGGCCTTGATTAGCCAAATGTCGGATGCCTTTAAATACAGACTCATCGCAGGCACGTTCAGGGGGAAGGCTAGAGACTGGTTCCACCAACTCCCATTGGGAACCATCTACGGCTTCGAGGACCTGCGCCGAAGTTTCTTGCTAAGGTTCTTCACTTCAAAGAAGAGGAGAAAAGGGGCGGAGGCCCTGTTCTTGGTTCAGCAAAGGCCAGGGGAGATGATGGGAAGTTATGTGGATAGGTTCCAGGAGGAAGTCCTCCTTGTCATTAAGGTGCCAGGGCATACCCTGCAGCTGGCTTTCACCCTCGGCTTACAGCAGGGGCTGTTCAGGATGAGCTTGACTCAGGACCCACCCCTGTCTTTCGAAGAGCTGATGGAGCATGCTGCTCGAGAGATTTAGTGTGAGGCCACAAACCAGGAGTTCATGGCAAGGTTGTCCAAGGAGGAGAAGAAAGAGCAAGGAGGGAAGAAGAAGGAGGAAGCGAGAAGTCAGGGGGACCAGGGTTCCCCCGTTGGGCAGGAGCAAGGCTTGGGGTCTCAACTACCAGTCGCTCGACCGACCTGGAGGCCGCCAGGAGGACTCCCTCAAGGCCCAAGAAGAGGCCATTTCCAAGGGAAAGGAAACTTTCATGGAGAACAAGGACGGTTCAACCCAGCGGGGTGGCAGCCGGACCCAAGAACATTGCAACCCCAACCCCTGTAGGCCATGATGATTGGCCGAAAAAGAGGAAATAAGAAGAGGGGTCGCGCAGGGAAGGAAGCAAGGATGATGGAATTGTCGTACTGTGACTTCCAACAATAGGAGGGCCACGCGACAGCCACATGCCCAGAGTTTCTGGAGGTAAGGGAAGGAGGAAGAACCCCGACAGAGAGGAGACAACTCAACCTGGAAGGACCAGGAGGAGGCTAAGGAGATGGAGGAAGTGATGAAGGAAATGGCCAAGGTGCATGTGGCCGAGTAGGCGCAAGGAAGCGCATTGTAATGGTATGTAATCTATTTATAATATATCAAAAATAGTTAAAGATAGAATCTAGGCCGAGTCCTCGACTAGAGACCACTCGCCCGGGCTTGTTGATGTCTGTCGCTGGGTGGCTCATTGGGTAGATTCATTTTAGGTCGAGTCCTCGACTAGAGACCACTCGCCCATGCTTGTTGATGCCGGTCGTGGGGTGGCTCGTCGGGTAGATTGGTTTTAGATCGAGTCCTCGATGAGAGACCACTCGCCCGGGCTTGTTGATGCCGGTCGCTGGGTGGCTCGTCGGGTAGATTCGTTTTAGGTCGATTCCTCAACTAGAGACCACTTGTCCGGGCTTGTTGATGTCGGTCGTAGGGTGGCTCCTCGGGTAGATTCCATTTAGGTCGAGTCCTCGACTAGAGACCACTCGTCCGGGCTTGTTGATGCTGGTCGCTGGGTGGCTCGTCGGGTAGATTCATTTAAGATCGAGTCCTCGACTAGAGACCACTCGCCCGGGCTTGTTGATATCGGTCGCTGGGTGGTTCGTCGGATAGATTCGTTTTAGGTCGAGTCCTCGACTAGAGACCACTCGCCCAGGCTTGTTGATGCCGGTCACTAGGTGGCTCGTCGGGTAGATTCGTTTTAGATCGAGTCTTCGACTAGAGACCACTCGCCCGGGCTTGTTGATGCCGGTCGCTGGGTGGCTCGTGGGGTAGATTCATTTTAGGTCGAGTCCTCGACTAGAGACCACTCGCCCGGGCTTGTTGATGTCGATCGCTGGGTGGCTCGTCGGGTAGATTCGTTTTAGGTCGAGTCCTCGACTAGAGACCACTCGCCCGGGCTTGTTGATGCCGGTCGCGGGGTGGCTCGTCGGGTAGATTTATTTTAGATCGAGTCCTCGACTACAGACCACTCGCCCGGGCTTGTTGATGTCAGTCGCTGGGTGGCTCGTCGAGTAGATTCGTTTTAGGTCGATTCCTCAACTAGAGACCACTCGTCCGGGCTTGTTGATGCCGGTCGCTGGGTGGCTCGTCGGGTAGATTCGTTTTAGGTCGAGTCATCAACTAGAGACCACTCGTCCGGGCTTGTTGATAATGGTCACTGGGTGGCTCGTCAGGTAGATTCGTTTTAGATCGAGTCCTCGACTAGAGACCACTCGCCCGGGCTTGTTGATGTCGGTCGCTTGGTGGCTCGTCAGATAGATTCATTTTAGGTCGAGTCCTCGACTAGAGACCACTCGCCCGGGCTTGTTGATGTCGGTCGCTAGGTGGCTCGTCGGGTAGGTTCGTTTTAGATCGAGTCTTCGACCGGAGACCACTCGCCCGGGCTTGGTTATGCCGGTCGCTGGGTGGCTCGTCGGGTAGATTCATTTTAGGTTGAGTCCTCGACTATAGACCACTCGCCTGGGCTGTTGATGTCGGTCGCTGGGTGGCTCGTCGGGTAGATTCGTTTTAGGTCGAGTCCTCGACTAGAGACCACTCGCGCTTGTTGATGTCGGTAGCTGGGTGGCTCGTTGGGTAGATTCATTTTAGGCCGAGTCCTCGGCTATAGACCACTCGCCTGGGCTTGTTGATGCTGATCGCTGAGTGGCTCATCAAGTAGATTCGTTTTAGATCGAGTCCTCGACTAAAGACCACTCAACCAAGCTAGTTGATGTCGGTCGATGGGTGGCTCGTCGGGTAGATTCGTTTTAGATCGAGTCCACAACTAGAGGCCAATCGCCCGGGCTTGTTGATGCCGGTCGCTGGGTCGCTCGTCGGGTAGATTCATTTTAGATCAAGTCCTCGACTAGAGACCACTCGCCCGGGCTTGTTGATGCCGGTCGCTGGGTGGCTCATCGGGGAGATTTGTTTTAGATCTAGTCCTCAACTGGAGACCACACGCTTGGGCTTGTTGATGTCGGTCGCGGGGTGGCTCGTCGGGTAGATTCGTTTGGGTTGGTAAGGCTCCAAGAAGAGAAGCTGGTCTGAGAATGTGGTGAGTTCCTCCACCTCCAGGTGAGCTCAGCTCCCTGTTAGGTGTTGAGCTTCCTCCACCTCCAGGTGAGCTCGGCCCCCTGTTAGGTGTTGAGTCCCTCCACCTCCAGGTGAGCTGGGCTCCCTGTTAGTTGTTGAGTTCCTCCACCTCCAGGTGAGCTCGGCTCCCTGTTAGGTGTTGAGTTCCTCCACCTCCAGGTGAGCTTGCCTCCCTGTTAGGTGTTGAGATCCTCCTCCTCCGGGTGAGCTCGGCTCCCTGTTAGGTGTTGAGTCCCTCCACCTCCGGGTGAGCTCGGCTCCCTGTTAGGTGTTGAGTTCCTCCACCTCCAGGTGAGCTCGGCTCCCTGTTAGGTGTTGAGTGCTTCCACCTCCGGGTGAGCTCGGCTCCCGGTTAGGTGTTGAGTTCCTCCACCTCCAGGTGAGCTCGGCTTCCTGTTAGGTGTTGAGTTCCTCCACCTCCAGGTGAGCTCGGCTCCCTGGCAGGTGTGGACTTTCCTCCACCTCCGGGTGAGCTCGACTCCCAGTTAGGTGTTGAGTCCCTCCACCTCCAGGTGAGCTCGACTCCCTGTTAGGTGATGACTTCCTCCACCTCTAGGTGAGCTCGGCTCCCTTTTAGGTGTGGAGTTTACTCCACCTCCAGGTGAGCTCGGCTCCCTATTAGGTGTTGAGTCCCTCCACCTCCAGGTGAGCTTGGCTCCCTGTTAGGTGTTGAGTTTCTCCACCTCTGGGTGAGCTCGGCTCCCTGTTAGGTGTTGAGTCCCTCCACGTCCAGGTGAGCTCGGCTCACTGTTAGGTGTTGAGTTCCTCCACCTCCAGGTGAGCTCGGCTCCCTGTTAGGTGTTGAGTCCCTCTACCTCCAGGTGAGCTCGGCTCCCTGTTAGGTGTTGAGTTCCTCCACCTCCAGGTGATCTCGGCTCCCTGTTAGGTGTTGTGTTCATCCACCTCCAGGTGAGCTCAGCTCCCTGTTAGGTGTTGATTTCCTCCACCTCCGCGTGAGCTCGGTTCCCTATTAGGTGTTGAGTCCCTCCACCTTCAGGTGAGCTCGGCTCCATGTTAGGTGTTGGGTTCCTCCACCTCCAGGTGAGCTCAACTCCCTTTTAGGTGTTGTGTTCCTCCACCTCCGGGTGAGCTCAGCTCACTGTTAGGTGTTGAGTCCCTCCACCTCCAGGTGAGCTCGGCTCCCTGTTAGGTGTTGAGTTCCTCCACCTCTAGGTGAGCTCGGCTCCGGGTTAGGTGTTGAGTTCCTCCACCTCCAGGTGAGCTCGGCTCCTTGTTAGGTGTTGAGTTCCTCCACCTCCAGTGAGCTCGGCTCCCTGTTAGGTATGGAGTTTCCTCCACCTCCAGGTGAGCTCGGCTCCCTGTTAGGTGTTGAGTCCCTCCACCTCCAGGTGAGCTCCGCTCCCTGTTAGGTGTTGAGTTCCTCCACCTCTAGGTGAGCTCGGCTCCCTGTTAGGTGTTGAGTCCCTCCACCTCCAGGTGAGCTGGGCTCCCTGTTAGGTGTTGAGTTCCTCCACCTCCAGGTGAGCTCGGCTCCCTGTTAGGTGTTGAGTTCCTCCACCTCCGGGTGAACTCGGCTCCCTGTTAGGTGTTGAGTCCCTCCACCTCCAGGTGAGCTCGGTTCCGATTAGGTGTTGGGTTCCTCCACCTCCAGGTGAGCTCGCTCCCTGTTAGGTGTTGAGCTCCTCCTCCTCCGGTTGAGCTCGGCTCCCTGTTAGGTGTTGAGTTCCTCCACCTCCAGGTGAGCTCGGCTCCCTGTTAGGTGTTGAGTTCCTCCACCTCCAGGTGAGCTCGGCTCCCTGTTAAGTGTTGAGTTGCTCCACCTCCAGGTGAGCTCGGCTCCTGGTTAGGTGTTGAGTTCCTCCACCTCCAGGTGAGCTCGGCTCCCTGTTAGGTGTTGAGTTCCTCCACCTCCAAGTGAGCTCGACTCCCTGGCAGGTGTGGAGTTTCCTCCACCTCCGGGTGAGCTCGGCTCCCTGTTAGGTGTTGAGTCCCTCCACCTCCAGGTTAGCTCGGCTCCCTGTTAGGTGGTGAGTTCCTCTACGTCCAGGTGAGCTCAGCTCCCTGTTAGGTGTGGAGTTTCCACCACCTCCAGGTGAGCTCGGCTCCCTGTTAGGTGTTGAGTCTCTCCACCTCCAGGTGAGCTTGTCTCCCCATTAGGTGTTGAGTTCCTCCACATCCGGGTGAGCTCGGCTCCCTGTTAGGTGTAAAGTTCGTCCACCTCCGGGTGAGCTCGGCTCTCTGTTAGGTGTTGAGTTCCTCCACCTCCGGGTGAGCTCGGCTCCCTGTTAGGTGTTGAGTTCCTCCACCTCCGGGTGAGTTCGGCTCCCTGTTAGGTGTTGAGTTCCTCCACCTCCAGGTGAGCTCGGCTCCCTGTTAGGTTTTGAGTTCCTCCACCTCCAGGTGAGCTCGGCTCCCGGTTAGGTGTTGAGTTCCTCCACCTCCAGGTGAGCTTGGCTCCCGGTTAGGTGTTGAGTTCCTCCACCTCCAGGTGAGCTCGGCTCCCTGTTAGGTGTTGAGTTCCTCCACCTCTAGGTGAGCTCGGCTCCTTGGCAGGGGTGGAGTCCCTCCACCTCCAGGTGAGCTCGGCTCCCTGTTAGGTGTTGAGTTCCTCCACCTCCAGGTGAGCTCAGATCCTGGTTAGGTGTTGTGTTCCTCCACCTCCAGGTGAGCTCGCCTCCCTGTTAGGTGTTGAGTTCCTTCACCTCCAGGTGAGCTCGGCTCCCTGGCAGGTGTGGAGTTTCCTCCACCTCTAGGTGAGCTCAGCTCCCTGTTAGGTGTGAAGTTTCCTCCACCTCCAGGTGAGCTCGGCTCCCTGGCAGGTGTGGGGTTTTCGCCTCCAGCCTCAGGTCGAGCTCGGCTCGACTAGAGGTGTTGAGTTTTTCTCCACCTAAGGTCAAGTTCAATTCGACCTAAGGTGTTGAGCTTTCTCCACCTCCAGCTGAGCTCGGCTCACAGGAGGGTTGTTAAGTGGAGAAAGGTTCGCCTCCCGCCTCAAGTCAGGTTCAACTGATAGACTCGACAGGAGCATCCCGTTGGCAGGGCCCATTGTGGATTCCTCTACGGTCCCACCCACTCGTCAAATAGGTGGGTTGGACTTTCTTTCCGAGCTTGATGTAAGCTCGAAAAGAGCATGGATTGTGTACAATCCTCATATTTTCTGAGTCGGTGTAACCTGACGCGGATGAGGTCGAGATAGTAAAGGTGGCCGAGGCAAGTAGAGCAATCGCTTAGAGGCGACCAGAACCAGTCAAGGCGGGAGAAGGGAAGAAGAGATTAGCGGGGCAAGAGGGGGTGGAGTGCTTTTACTCTCCCGCCCCTTGGGCGAGTGGGGGAATCCCCCACTCGCCCGCCCCTTGGGCACCTATTCGTCCGGCCAAGTTAGCGAGTGGACTGATGTTCACTGGCCGGGGCAGGGTGACCTCGGTTCATTGGGGTGCAGGTAGTATTTTCAAATAGCGGAACTGGGCTATTGGGAGACCATTTTGGTTATCCGCAGACCATTTTTTGGGAAGTCTATAAATAGACCCCCATGGGCACCTTGGGAAGGGTTGTTGGTACCCCCCCCCCCCCCCTCGCGTGTGAGCAAGCAATACCCCTCCTCCCCCTGTCATTGAAGGTGGACGGTGAGGTGATCCTTAGTGCCCTCCAAGGTGCCCAGGCTCAGCATTAGCTTGGGAGGGGAAGTTCCTTCTGAGCTTCCGGGTAAGTGGTGGGACCTCCACGCTGCAGCTTATGGGGTACGTTCGTGGACTAGGGAATTCTCCAAGGGTAAGGTTCTTCGGTTCTTATTGACTGGTCAAGGGTCTCGCTCAGGTCAAGTAAGGGTTAGCTGCATCCCCCTTGCGAACGTCGAGACCAGTTCTCTGGTTTCAACAGTACCAATGGAATATGCACCGAGCACGGCCTCACAAGCCAGCCGTAATTTTTGAAATAGACGCAAACGCAAATTTGGCTTTACAAGTTGAGCGCTTAACAAATCAAGTGGCGGAGATGTCTGCTTCCTCTGCCACTCCTCCTTGGGCTAATATTATTTTAATTGAAGAGCAGGTTGACTACATGGGAAATCAGCCTCGGCCTTCCTATAACCCCAACACCGCTCCGTACAACAACACTTACAATGCGGGTTATAGGAACCATCCAAATTTCTCGTGGAGCAACCAAGGAAATGCTCAGCGTCCTATGGATTTAAATTAACCCCCCCCCCCCCCCTAATCAATTTCATAACTTAACTCCACCTCTAAATTGTAATCCACCCGGTTTTCCACCGCAACAGCAAAAGCTCTCTCTGCTTGAAAAGGTTTTTGCAAAATATGTTGCTACAAATGAAATGAACATCCGGAACCTTACCGGATCGATCAAAAATTTAGAGAATCAAGTGGGCCAGCTCGCAAAGATCATTTCCGAGCGTCAGCAAGGAGCACTACCGGGGAATACTGAGCAAAATCCAAGGGAGAGCGCTAACATGATTACACTCCGAAGCGGGAAGGAGGTGGTTTCAAAACAGGATGAACCCAAGGTAACTTCTTCTCCTCCTCCTCTTATTTTATCTTCGAATTTGCCCGGTATGTTAGCACCGCACGCTTCTACTTCCAATATTTCGTATCCGTCTAAATTTAAAAGCGAGTGCGCCGAAAAAAATAAAAAAAAGTTTTTAGAAATTTTAAAACAAATTCATATTAATGTACCCTTCTGCGAGGCTATCTCTCAAATGCCTAAATATGTGAAATATCTTAAGGAGTTGCTCTCCAATAAGAAAAAAATAGAAGATATTTCACATATTTCTTTAAACGCAGAATGCTCCGCGGTTGTACTCAACAAATTGCATCAAAAAGCAAATGTCCCTGGACGGTTCTCCATCCCGTGTCTATTTGACAATTCGTTAGTAAAACACGCCTTAGTAGATCTTGGAGCAAGCATCAATCTCATGCCTTTTTCGTTATTTAAAAAGTTAGGTCTAGGAAATCCTAACCCCACTCGAATGAGTATTCAATTAGCAGATCGTTCTTTAAAATATCTGGTAGGGATAGTGGAGGACGTGCTCGTTAAGGTTGACAAGTTCATCTTCCCAGTGGACTTTGTCATTCTTGACATCGAAGAGGATGCCGAAGTACCATTCATACTCGGCCACCCCTTCCTTGCCACCTCCCACGCAATTATCGACGTAAGTCACGGAAAGCTCCTCCTACGGGTTGGAGACAATGAAGTTACTTTTAGTATAAATCCCTCGATGTGAAACACCTTAGAGAATGACGATTCGTGCTTCTATTTAGAAGAATGTTTTGAGAACGAATTTTATTCACTTCCCGAGTTAGTCTTCACATCGAGTCACGAATTCGAGCTCGCCGAGCTCTTTTTTTTAGAAGAAGAAGTCTCTCGCTCCACATTACCGGAACCACTTTTTTTAGAAAAATTAAAAATCAAAACTTCTTATGAAGAGCCACCCATGTTAGAGTTAAAACAACTCCACCCTCACCTTAAATATTTATTTTTAGAAAAAGAATCTAAGCTACCCGTCATCGTTTCATCCGAACTTAGCGATTCAGAAATTTCTGAGTTGACTATTGTCTTAAGCAAGCACTGCCACGCAATTGCATGGAAAATTTCAGATATTAAGGGTATTAACCCTTCCTTCTGCACTCACAAGATCTTCCTTGAAGATAATTCCCGCAACATGGTCCAGCCTCAACGACGACTAAACCCGAATATAAAAGAAGTCATTAAGGCCGAAGTTATTAAACTTTTGGATGCGGGAATCATCTACCCGATATCGGATAGTACTTGGGTAAGCCCAGTACAAGTCGTATCGAAGAAAGGTGGCGTTACGGTAGTTGCGATCGAAAATAACGAATTAATCCCAACTCGTACTGTTACGGGTTGGCGGATGTGCATCGATTATTGAAAACTAAATGATGCCACCTGTAAGGATCACTTCCCCCTACCTTTTATCGATCAAATCTTAGAGCGCCTTTCAGGTCACTCCTACTACTATTTTCTCGATGGTTTGTCGGGATATTTCCAAATCCTGATTTCGCCCGACGACCAAGAGAAAATAACTTTCACTTGTCCCTTTGGCACCTTCGCTTATCGAAGGATGTCATTTGGTCTTTGTAACGCGCCAGCTACATTCCAAAGATGCATGCTGGCAATATTTGACGAGTTAGTAGAGGAGGTGATGGAAGTGTTCATGGACAACTTCTCCGTGTTCGGAAACTCAATTAAAAATTGATTAAAAAATCTCGAGCGCGTGTTGCAGCGTTGTGAGGAAACGAATTTAGCGCTTAATTGGGAGAAATGTCATTTTATGGTCAAAGAAGGATTAGTCCTTGACCATAAAATTTTGGGCAAAGGGATCGAGGTCGACAGGGCCAAGATCGAAGTAATTGAAAAACTCCCCCCTCCAACAAACGTAAAAGCTATTAGAAGTTTCCTAGGCCACGCGGGGTTCTATCGGCGCTTTACACAAAATTTTTCCAAAATCACATAGCCGTTAACCCATCTTCTCGAGAAAGAATCCTCGTTTCTTTTTAACGATGAACACCATTTAGCCTTTAAACTTATCAAAGAGAAACTTATAAACTCCCCGATTCTAGTCACGCCAGATTGGTCGCTCCCCTTTGAAATCATGTGTGAAGCTAGTGATATTGCGGTTGGTGCCATTTTAGGCCAACAGGTGAGTAAGTATTTCCACCCGATTTATTATGCGAGCAAAACACTCATGTCGGCACAAGCGAATTACACCACTACCGAGAAGGAGCTTCTAGCGATCATTTTTGCCTTTGATAAGTTTAGGTCGTATATCACTCTCTCAAAAGTTATCGTCTTCACGGATCATTCTGCTCTTAGATTTCTTTTAAGTAAATCGGACGTCAAGCCCCGTCTTTTGCGATGGATCCTCCTCTTGCAAGAGTTTGACTTAGAGATCCGGGACAAAAGGGGAGCCGAAAACATGGCGGTCGATCATCTTTCCCGATTAGAAAACACCGCCTCGGAAGCATTAATAGAAGCCGACATTAATGATAAATTTCCCGAAGAATGCCTTCTCGCTCTCGAAAATATAGATTCATCTTCCACCCCCTGGTTTGCTGATTTGGCTAACTATCTAGTAGCCCAGGTCCTGCCAAAAGAATTCTCGAGTTAGCAAAAGAAGAAATTCTTTTCTGATTTAAAGAATAATTTTTGGGAGGACCCCTTTTTATTTCGTGTTTGCGCAGACCAGGTGGTGAGAAGATGCGTCTCGAGAGAGGAGCGCTTAAAAATTTTATGGCATTGTCATGAGGGACCAACCGGTGGTCATTATCAAGCGAACCGAACTGTGAGGAAGGCGCTAGAGTCGGCCTTTTATTGGTCCACGCTCTTCAAAGATGCTCACACCCTTGTGAGTACTTGCGACAGCTGCTAGCGGTCGGGGAACATCTCCCGCCGCGATGAGATGCCGCAAAATATTTTCTTAGAATGCGAAATTTTCGATCTTTGGGGTATTGATTTCGTTGGTCCTCTCCCTCCCTCGTTTTCAAATAAATATATTATAGTTGTGGTCGACTATGAGTCGAGGTGGGCGGAAGAGCAAGCTCTCCCCACATGATGCGCGAGTCGTCGTTAACTTCTTAAAAAATTTATTTTCTCAATTTGGCACGTCACGCGCTATAGTGAGTGATCGGGGCACCCATTTTTGCAATAACCAATTCACAAAAATTCTAGCAAAATATGGTGTCACACACAAACTATCCACTACATATCACCCACAAACGAGCGGCCAAGTCGATGTCATAAATCGAGAATTAAAGCGGATTTTAGAAAAAACTGTTTCTATTAATCAGAAGGATTGGGCAATTAAGCTCAATGATGCGCTATAGGCCTATCATACGGCATACAAGACTGCTATCGGTTGTACGCCGTATCGAATGGTGTATGACAAGGCTTGCCACCTTCCGGTCGAATTAGAACACCACGCATTTTGGGCACTTAAATTTTTAAATCTCAATTCTACATTACCAGCCAAACAAAGAAAATTTCAAATGAACGAATTAGACGAGTGGCGAGCGAATGCGTACGAAAGTAACAAATTATATAAGGAGCGAACAAAGTTTTATCACGATAAGCATATAAAATTTTGAAAACTTTTTTGCCGAGCGATCTCGTCCTCCTTTATAATTCTCGCCTTCGCCTTTTTGCGGTAAAATTAAAATCCTGATGGTCCGGACCATTTATTGTTAAAGAGGTTTGGTCCTATGGGACAACCCTAATTTCCCACCCAGAAAAAGGTTCCTTCAAAGTTAACGGGCACAGCCTTAAGTTATATCTTCCGGGAGAGTTAGCTAACGAAAAGAGTGATTCGATATTACTTCCTCTTATAACATGATCGGCAATTGGGTCAAGCTACGCGACCTTAAACAAAGCGCTTTTGGGAGGCACGCCAAAGTTATCTTTCTATTGTTTTCTCTTGTTTTTCTTCTTTAACAAATTTTATAGGTAATCGCCGCTTCCCCACGAAAGCTTCAAAAAATATCAGGCAAGCTCTTTTTCCTTTTTCTTTCCTTGCATTTCTGTTTGCCTTTTTTTTACTTCATACTTAGTTTTAAACATTGGGGACAATGTTTAACTTCAAGTGTGGGGTGTAAATAGTTCTTTAAAAATGTAGTTCTTAATTTAGAAAATCTTCAAAAAAAATTTCTTATGCTTTCTTTTATTTAAGCACTTGTAAAACCCAAAAATTCAACAAAAAAATTCGGACATCAAAAATTTATATCTTGGAAAGAGACGTTTGGGACCTCACCCCATCTCACCTCCTAGTATCGTTGAGAACCCTTCATGGGGTATACCTCGGGAAGTCCAAGAGTTAACAAAATTGTTAGGTTTAAAGCTAGTTTCCTTTCTTTTATATTCAAAAATTCCAAAAAAGATAATATCAAAAAATTCCAAGAAAAAGAAAAATTTAGAACAAAAAAAAATTCTTATACCCCTCCTACTTGTTGTTTTGTGATTTCTTAGAAATCTAGTTGAGAATGTTTATAAGCATTTTTAGGTTTTTAATGGGCTAAAATGAGAATGTTTATAAGCATTTTTAGGTTTTTAATTGGCTAAAATTTTGTTTATCATAGTTTGTTAATTTTAAATTTTAGGTAATCTTGTTTTAAGAACCATCTTATGATTTGAGTTTGATTAGAGAATTTTTGTTTGCATGACTTCTCTTTTTATTTTTAAATGGCTTCATTTTGTAGTAAATTTGCTAAACCACTTTAGATTTCAATTATATTTTCTTCTAGCTTTTTAGATCTTAGCAAATTTAAATTTACAAGAATTTGCTCTCAATATAATTTAATTTATAAACTAGATATTTTTCCTACCCTACCCTTTTGATGGCATAAAAAAGGTATTTTAAAAGATCATATGCATGGGAATAAGTGGATAAAATTCATTATTCCCTAAACATATGCACCCAAAATCATTTAAAAGATTATATGGCATGGAGTAAGAGGATAAATTTTATTACTCCTAAACATATACATTTTGGGTTTTTTAGAAGAGAATTTAAAAGATTATATGCATGGGAATAAGAGGATAAAATTCATTATTGTCTAAACATACAAAATATATATATATAGGTGAGAGGACAAAATTCATTACCTCAATTGAAAAATCTCTTCTTATGCCAAGCTTCGTAAACCACCCCCCCCCCCTAGCCAATATCTTTGATCTAGTGTTTACCCGGAAAACCGCTTCTCGGGTTGGATCATTCTCGGACCGGGCGAACTGCTGGGTCAGGCCGCTGAGTTCCAGGATCGGTAGCTCTCAGCTCAGGGTAAACCAGACCGGGTGGTCCGAGGTCAGTTTCGGACCGCCCCCAAGAGTGAAAGTCGCCAAAGGCCAAAATAAGAAGGCTATCCGCAGTCTCAGGAAGGAGGCCGCGCGGGTAGTGCCACAGAGATTCAAGATTCAAACCCAGAAGAGCAAGCCGCAGTTTCAGCTCGGGAATTACTTGGGTTATCTTCTGAAGAGCGGCCAAGCTATGTCCAGAAGACAGACCGCGGTCTCAAGCCAGAGGCCGCCCGGTCTGAATCATTGACTTGGTCCCGGTATCTTCAGCCTCAGGCCAGACAGGTCGGAAGAGCAAGCCGCCAAGCCGCGCGGCTTCTTTCTTTTTTCTTCTTTATGCATCCCGTCACCGCCTGCCCATTTCTCCTGTACCCGGGCAGGCGGTTATTTTATCCCTGCCCATTCGCGCAGGCCCCCAAGCCTATAAATAGGGGGCGGCACTGTTCACAAGGCACGCAGACTCGAATCTAGGAGCTCGCTTGTTTGGGCTGCGGTCTCGAGTTTTACGTCTTGCGGACTGTCTGACCGGCCGGCTTCTCTTTTTCTGCACTTGCAGCCCGCTGTAATCACTTTTCTTTAATCAAAGGAAAGCCCGTCGCAGGAGTGGCATTTGCCGCGGCGGGCGAAGTCTGGCCTTGACCGCTGCTAGCGGCCTCATCTTTCTACACAAAAAGTAACCGGCAACCCGCAGCCTCCGGTTTCCCTCGGAGGTGCATTCTCGGACCCAACATCTAGGTTTAACTTAAGTTATGGAGAGAGCAATTTTTAGTTGGTTACTTGTCCTTAAGTTTGTTTTAAGTTAGAGTTCTTATAATTTTAATTTAAACTAGTTTTTATAATTTCTACAATTTTGGTAAGCTAGTTAATTATCTTGAGAAGTCTTTGCCTAAACACTTTTCTCTCTTTTCAAATCATCATCATAATTTAGGACTCAACTCCTCCTAAAATTTATTTTTTTAACTTAACTTTTGGTGTAAATGATATTTTAGTTTGAAATTAAAAATTTTATTGATGTCTAATATATTATGTCTCACACTTTTGCTCTGGAATTGCAAAACCTCAAGTATGGGGGCATTTGATAAGTGGTTTTTATATAAGTTTTTAATAGAAATTTCTGTAATTATTTAATATGATTTTTTACTTTTCATGTCAATTTTAGGTTATAAGTAGTTTCTTTTGTAATTTTGATTCAAACTTAGCTTAATTTCAATATTTGCAGAATTTTGTGAGAAATTGGTGAAATTTGCAAGTAACGCCCAAGGTCACGCCTGTGACCAAGGGCGTGTAACCTGAAGATCAAACAAGAGTTGATGCTGCGCCGATTGAGCTAGTCCAGAGCAAGTCACGCCCTGGTCACGCCCGTGATCCAAAGTCACGCCCGTGACCAAGGGGCGTGTAAATTAGAATCTTCCCAACGAGCTGTCGTCGAGACGTGGAGCCGCCGTCGAGAAGTTAACATGAGTCATGCCCGTGACCCATATGTCATGGTCGTGACTTTCCCGCGTGATCCCTGCACACCGCCACGCCGCAAGCAAGATCCACGCCGTATTAAATGAAGCTGTCCAAGTACACGCCCGTGACCCAAGTTCCATGGGCGTGTAATGTCCGAATTTCTCCCACCGTCACGCAAAGCCCACGCCACTGTCCCAGTCATGCAGATCAGTGATTACACGCCCTAGGTCACGCCCGTGACCAAGGGGCGTGTAACTTGAAATTTTTTCCTATAAATTCCAGGGCACTCCTTGAGTCCAGGGTTCAGAAATTTGGAAAGGGGGAGGTGCTGCTAGAGCGGATAGTAAGTTTTTCATGTTCATGTTCATGTCTTTTTATACTTTCAAGTTCTCTTTTTCATCTCACGCAATGTACTAGTTTTTCTCCCAATGCAATAGTTTAGTAATCTTGTAGTTTTTCCTTCCTAATGTTGTAATTTTCCTTCAAGCTTGTAGTCATTTTTGGTATCAATAAAAATTAGTTTTGCTCTCTTTATTTGTCTCCTTCTACCTTAGTCAAATTTTCTTATTATGCAATTTTATTTTACTTCCTCTTCCCCCTCCACCATGAGTAACTAATTCTCATTAGTGCTCGATCGAAATGATCCGAGGATGAGTTAATGAAGTTATGATTTTCTAAAGTTCTCTTTTTCCGTTTTTACAAACACTTGAATTACCCTTGATTTTTAACTAGTGAGGCCATATTATCGATATATGGTTTTCGCTTAAGTTTTCATACTTAGTTAGCCGAGAGGCTCAAAGTATGAATCGATCACTCAAGGGTAAAGAGAGTTGCATGCACCCCTCGAGAGAGAATGACGTAAATCTCCCGGATTGGAGTCAAATCCAATAGGGTGTTCACTTCGTAAAGCAAGTTTTAGGTAATCAATTATAGGACGAGAGTCTGGTTGATTTTTCCTAAACTTAGTTGGGCATTATCCTCGAGAGAGGCATGTTCGAGCTTCGGGAACCTCCAGGTCAAGTTGTTTAATTAAACGGAAATAGATTTATTTTCCTTTCGCTTGATTATTCTTAATCCAAGGTGACTTTTGATTGAGCACTAATCTCTTTTACCATCGTTTAATCCCTTCTTTTAGCTTGCAATTTGTCTCTATTTAGCTAGTAAAGCAAAACTAAAAAATCGATTAGATAAGATAATAGCGATTTTCCTTAAAGTAGAAGTAATCAATGCGCCCCGTGGAATACGACCTTGGTTTTTCTAAATATCATATACTATAGACGATAAGGTACACTTTCCTTTATCATATATAGTTTTGGAGAAAATCTTTAACCATTTCACTTTACAAAACCCTAAATTTTTATATCAAGTGGTAATAGGAATTTTTGCTCCAAATGACACATAAACTTCAAAATGACAGAATTTTTACTGCGGGTTGTAGTGAAAATGAGAGATTTAACTCCAAATGACACTAAACTTTAAATAGCAAAAACTTTTGATGTGGTTGTCTAATTTTACTCCACAACACCTTTTCGGAATGAGATCGGAGCATTACATTCGTTGGAGCACAAGTTTTACCCATTTCAGTTCATTTAGTTGTCGAAATAAAGCAGGTTGCTGTGGTTGTTTGCCCGGAAAACCGCTTCTCGGGTTGGACCATTAGCAGACCGCTCGAACTCCTGGGTAAGGCCGCTGGGTCCCGGGATCAGCGGTTCCCAGTTCAAGAAGGGCCAGGCCGGGCGGCCTGGTGTCATTTCCGGATCGCCCCCAAAGGGAGAAGATCGTCAAGAGCTAAGGCAAAAAGTTCATCCGCAGTCTCAGCTAGAAGGCCGCGTGGGTTGTCCCATAGAAACTCGAGGTTCCTGCCCCGAAGAACAGGCCGGGGCTCCAGATCAAAGGCTATCCGAGTTACCTTGTGAAAAATGGCTAAGTCATGACCAGAAGGCAGACCGCGGCCTCAATCTCCAGGCCGCTCGGTCTGCATCATTGACTTAGTCCCGGTATCCTCAGCCTCAAGTCAGACGGGTAGGGAAGGCAGGCCGTCAGGTCACGCGGCCTCTTTCTTTTTTCTTCTTTATGCATCCCGTCACCGCCTGCCCGTTTCTCCTATACCCGGGCAGGAGGTTATTTTATCCCTGCCCATTCGGGCAGGCCCCCAAGCCTATAAATAGGGGGCGGCACTGTTCACAAGACAGGCACACTCGAATCGAAGAGCTCGCTTGTCGGAGCTCCGGTCTCGAGTTTCTGGTCTCGCGAACTGTTTAACCGGCCGGCTTCTGCTTTCCTGCACTTGTAACCGCTACTTTTCAATCAAAGGAAAGCCCGTCGCAAGAGTGGCATTTGCCGCGGCGGGCGAAGTCCGGCCTCGACCGCTGCTAGCGGTCTAAATTCTCTAACCAAATAGTAACCGATAATCCGCAGCCCTCGATTTTCTTCGTGAGCGCACTTTTGAATCGAACAGAAACACGCGACCTTCAGATCGCGGACTATCAGCGAAATCTTTGGTTCAGAATGTCAGACCGCCAGTTCCCTCCAAGAGACCGGTCCGATCATAGCGATGACTCCCTGTGGGAGGCTCTGGAGCAAACTAAGAGAGAAGCCGACCAGGCTCAGAAAGCAACTGATCAGCGTCTGGACGCGATCAGTCAGGCTCTAGCTCTGCTAACCAAGCGGTTAGCCCCCCAATAGGCCGCGGTTAACCCGGCCATGACCCCTGTTCTACCTCCTCCACCTCCATAACCATTTGCGCAGGTCGCTCACTCCCAACCGCCACCAGAAGGTTCTGCGGATCGGCAGAATTTCTACCAAGAGGCCGCGCGCTGTATGCCGGCTCGAGTCCTTGACTTCCAGGGGGCGGCTTCTCAGGCCGCTCGCTTTTCCTATCCGCCTGAGGTCGCCACCTACCAGTCCTACCCGGCCGGAGCACCTGCCCGCTCCTATCAGGCGGCCTGTCCGCAAATGACCGCAGCAGAGATCCCCTACCACCCTGCTTTTTCTCTATACGAGGATGCCGAGGAGAGTTCTCCCTTCACGGATGAGATCCGGGGAGAGCCGGCTCCGAATAACTTTCGAGAACCACGCTTATCAACATATGGTGGGGAGTCCGATCCGGCAATTCATCTCCAAGCGTTTGAATCGGCTGTTGCTCTGAGGACCATCACCGATGCAACTAAGTGTAAGCTCCTGGTGACGTCCTTCGATGGACAAGCCAGAGAATGGTTCTATGGATTGCATCCTCGATCCATTAGATGTTTTGCAGAACTGCGTAGAGAATTTCTGCTTCGATTCTCTACCTCGAAAAAGAGGAAGAACGGTCCGGCAGCCCTATTTGAGATACGGCAGCAGGAAAACGAAACGTGGGCCCGCTTCGTTGACAGTTTCCAAAGGGAGATAATGGAGGTGCAAAACGTCGATCCAGAGTTATATAGGGTCGCTCTGATGCATGGCCTTAGGGAGGGGCCGCTGAAATTTGAAGCTCAAATCAGGGAGCCAAAAACATACCAGGAGATGATTAGTCTGGCTAACAAATTTATCAGGGGAGAAAAGACTAATCCTGGTTATGTTGCCAAATTGCTCAGCAATAACGATCAGTTTAATCCCGCATCAACTCATCAGCAACGTTACAATCATCCATCTCGGCCTGATTTCGAACCCCGGGCTCAGAGGGGGAGGAATCTTAAGCCTAAACAACCATTCCTCGGCCATCAACGGTTTCAAGTTCAGAAACCGCCGTTGGCCATCGCACCCACTCAACCCATGGGAGCTCCGCAAATAATGCCTGTATATCTGCCGCAGTACATCGCACAACCATCCCCAACTATCCCATCCATCCGATATGATGAATCTCAGGAGTCGTTCACCCCTCTCAACGTCACCATGAACGAGGTCGTGCAGATTCTCCAAAAGAGGCCTGACTTCAAGAGGCCTCCTCCCTTGAAATCAGAAGTTCGCAACCGGAACCTTAACTTTTATTGTGAATATCATAAAGAGGAAGGGCATCAGACTGAGGATTGCCGGGCCCTCCGGTGGTTGATAGAGAAGCTCCTGAAAGAAGGGAAGCTCCGAGGGTTGATTCGGCAAGAAACCCCGGTTGAGCCGCGAACCGAGAAGAAGAAGGAAGTGGTCGAAGTGACCTGGGAGTGTGCTGATGTGGAAGAGGCAGGTTGCTATGGGGATATACATCCCACAATCGAGTGTATAGAGGTGAATGACGTTGGACCTCTTGGCAACGTCTATTGCATTCATGGTGGGGCAGGAGTAGAATCTTCTCGGAAATCTAGCATCGGGAGAGTTACGAAGCAAGAAGTGGCAGTCGCCTCCACTTCTACTCCAGAAAGGGCGGTCGTTACCTTCGGCCAAGAAGATCTTTCCCCAAATGCAAATCCTTTTGATGATGCTGTGGTGATAAAGGCGGTTATTGAAAACTACACCGTGCACAAAATTCTGATTGATACCGGCAGCTCAGTTAATCTCATTTTCCGTGAAACATTCGAAGCCCTTAAAACTGGAAAGTCTTTTACTCTCCACGGAAGGGCCCCTCTATGGCTTCTCGGGAGAGAAGAAGGAAGTGGAGGGGTGCGTAAAGCTTTTGGTATCGCTGGGGGGTATAACAAAGCTGATAAACTTCGTGGTGGTGGAAGCCCCAAGCAGCTACTGTGCAATTTTCGGAAGGCCAATTCTGAACGTTTACAGAGCGGTAGTATCTACTTTCCATTTGGCCTTGAAGTTCGCCGCTGAGGGGCATCAATATCGGATCCGGAGAGATCCAAGGGTTGCTCGCGAATGCTATGTAAAGACAGTTAATGTGATCACCGAGGCACCACTTCACAAGGCTCAGAATGACATCTACGAAGTGTCCAAGCTCCCTGAGGAAATCAAAGAAAGCACAGAGCGGAAAGGAGTTTACCTGGAACCTGCCCAGGAGATCCAAGAAGTCCCCATTGCTGAAGGGGAAGAGAAGAAGCTGATCATCAACGCCGAGCTGTCGGAAGAGGAAAAAGCTCAACTAACCTCCTGCCTGTTGGAGAACTTGGACATCTTCGCCTGGTCAGCGGAGGACATGCCTGGGGTAGATCCAGACGTAGCATGCCATCACCTCAACGTCTCTCCTGAATTCAAGCCGATCCAACAAAAGAAGAGGGAGGTGGCAACAAAGCTGGCATTGCCCATCAGAGAGGAGGTTTCCAAGCTCCTAAAAGCGGGTTTTATTTCTGAAATTCAATATCCAACGTGGATGTCAAACATTGTAATGGTTCCAAAATCTGGTGGGAAGTGGCGCATGTGCGTGGACTTCACAAAGCTCAATAAAGCGTGCCCCAAAGATTGCTATCCCTTGCCTCGGATAGATGTTTTAGTAGATTCCGCGGTAGGATATAATTTCATGAGCTTTCTAGATGCATTTTCTGGTTATCACCAGATTAAGATGCATAAACCTGATATCCCGCATACATCCTTCATTACCAATGATGGATGTTATTGTTATCTTGTCATGCCCTTCGGGCTCAAAAATGCGGGGGCGACATATCAGAGGATGATGGACACAGTATTCAAAAAACAGAAAGGGAGAAATCTTGAAGTATATGTAGACGATCTTCTTCTAAAAAGTAAAACTTTTTCAATCCATCTGAAAGACCTCGTAGAGACGTTCGCTACTCTGCGGAGGTTCAAATTAAAACTAAATCCTTTGAAATGTGTATTTGGGGCCAACAAAGGAAAATTTCTGGGACACCTTCTCACTCCTAATGGCCTCGCGCCAAACCCAGATAAAGTAAAGGCCATCCTAGACATGACCCCTCCTCGCAATCCGAAGGAAGTGCAGCAACTTGGGGGGAGGTTGGCAGGATTGAGCCGATTCATTTCCAAGTCAGGGGATAAAAGCGCTCCATTTTTCAAAACACTTAGGGGAGGATCTAAGTTCGAATGGAGTGAAGAGTGCGATAATGCTTTCGAACAGTTGAAAAAACAGTTAACCTCAACCCCTCTTCTTCAAAGCCCTCGCGAAGGGGAAACACTATTCTTATACTTGGGAGTGGGCCCAGATGTGATAAGCTCTGTCCTGGTGCGGGAAGAAAAAAAGAAGCAGTTTCCTATATATTATGTCAGCCACATCCTCAAAGATGCGGAAACTAGATATTCAATCTTGGAGAAATTAGCCTTGGCTTTGGTCATGTCATCACGAAGGCTCCGCCCCTATTTTCAGGCTCATCCCATTCAGGTGGTCTCGGACCATCCACTAAAGAGCATCTTGGAAAAGCCGGATCATTCAGGAAGGTTGGCCAAATGGGCAATCGAGCTAAGCGAGTTCGAAATATTATACATTCCCAGAACGGCAATAAAGGCACAAGTATTGGCAGATTTCTTGGTAGACACGATGGAGTCTAATCCAGAACAAGTAGTGCAATCTCCCTTGGCTTGGATCATTTATGTGGATGGGGCTTCTGGCAGAAACTCCGTGGGAGCCGGAGTGGTTCTGATCTGTCCAAATGGCATCAGGCTGGAGCAGGCTATCAAATTCTTCTTTTCAGTTACAAATAACCAGGCCGAATACGAAGCATTCTTGGCCGGCTTGAGACTCGCGAAGGAGCTTGGGATAGAACACGTTCATGTGAAAACTGATTCTCTTGTGATGGCTTCGCAGGTTCTAGGGAATTATGAAACAAGAGAACCGATATTGAGAAAGTATCTATTTTTAGCTAAGAAAGAAATTGGGAGATTCAAATCCTTCATTATCGAACACATTCCGAGAACACAGAATGAAGAGGCAGACGAATTGTCAAAGTTTGGTCTTCCATCAGGAGGGGTGACCTCAGAAATCTTTCGTCCGGCAATAGATGAGACAGAGGAAGAGGAGCTCATGCAAATCGATCAGCATCCTTCCTGGAAAGACCCCTATGAATTGTTTCTGTCAAAAGGAGAGTTTCATTCATCAATCAGGGACAGAAATAGATTCAAAAGAAAGGCAGCCTACTCCTACTTGATGGCAGGAGTCCTGTATAAGAAAACTTTGATTTCTCCCTCAGCGCGATGTGTCTCAGAAGAAGAAATTCCGATCATACTTCAGGAAATTCATTCAGGAGAGTGTGGTAGTCATTCAGGAGCGAAGACTTTGGAGAAAAGGATCTTGCGACAGGGATATTTCTGGCCGACCATGAGGAAAGATGCTGAAGCATTTGCCAGGCGATGTGTCCAGTGCCAAAAGTTCGCTCCTCTTCAACATTTGCCTGCTCAGTCGCTCAGGTCGATAACCGCGCCGTGGCTCTTTGCAGTATGGGGAATGAATCTTATGGGACCCTTTCCGATGGCCAGCGGTCAACGCCGTTTCATCCTTGTAATGATCGACTATTTCAGTAAGTGGATTGAGGCAAAAGCGCTGGCGAAAACAACAACTCAAATTGTCAAAAACTTCATCTGGGGGGAAATAATCTGCCGGCATGGAATTCCGTTAGCAATTGTTACCGATAACGGTCCACAGTTCAACAATTCCGAGATGAAAAGCTTCTGCGATCAGGCGGGAATTGATCTGCGATTTTCCTCAGTACATCATCCCAGGACCAATGGTCAGGTGGAAGCAGCGAACAGGCAAATCCGGCAGCTCTTGATGAAAAGGGTCTTAAATCAAAAAGGGAATTGGGCGGACCAGCTTCCTTCCATCCTTTGGACTCTTCGTACTACGCCATCTTCAGCTACAGGGGAGACGCCGTTCAAACTATCCCATGGCTCAGAGGCTGTTGTTCCCGTAGAATTTGAAGTGGTCACTCCAAGGGTTATGTATGCAAAAGAGGGAGGAGAATCATGGATGGATGAAAATGATGAGGCTATGAGGTATAGTCTGTATCTGATCGAGGAGCTTCAAGACGAGGCAACTATCAGACAGGAGGAAGTTAAAAGGAGGATGGCAAAATATTTTGACAAGAATGTCAGAGTAAAGCAGTTCGCAAGCGGTGATTTGGTATTAAAGAAGGTAGATGCTGCAGCCAGGTCTGGTAATGTTGGAAAGCTGGATCCTAATTGGGCAGGACCTTTTATCATCAAAGAAGTATTAAAGAACGGGGCCTACCGTCTCCACACCAGTGAAGGGGAAGACATCCCGCGTACTTGGAGCGGTGACGATCTTAAACGATTCTATCCTTGAATTATCTCTTTTATTCTCTACATCTCTTTTGGTATTAAATGAAAAGCCCTATACTGACACCTCTTCTTGTCTGATGGTTCTCTACATTGTGAATGTAAATATACATATCTCACTCCCCAAACCTCTGAGATATCGCCAAATTCTGCTCGAACCCCCTCAGATTGTAGTCGTAGCGTAAAACCCACCAAGACCATGTGATGCAGGGAGTTTTCGCAGACGTGTAGTGGTAGCTTGCCAATTCCGCTGCGGAGGTCTTCAGAATTTTGGATCCCGGCCGATATCTGACACACCCCTACATCAAGGGAGGTCTAGGCGATTGTCAGCTCTATCATGCCCCGAAGGGATATAGTTACAGCTTTGATGATCTTTCTGAGGAAAGCAATGTTCGCCGTCGAGGCCCACCTGCCCAACTGATCATCATAGTCTGTGACCATCGGATACTCTTAGGTACTCTCGAAACGGTGCCTAGTTGGGCCCACAACTGAGTTGATCTCTCTGAGGAAAGCAATGTTCGCCGCCGAGGCCCACCTGCCCAATTGATCAACTCGGCTTGTAACCCTAGGCAAGAGAGCGGATGAGTCGTTTACAGCTCTTATGACCACTTGAGGAAAGCAATGTTCGCCGCCGAGGCCCACCTGCCCACTTGGTCATTTGAGTCTGTACATACCTTTTTTATTCTTTCTCTACAGGGAGGCATTTGCCTCTTATGGTTTCTTGTATAAGAACAATTCGAGGAAGATTTGGTTAAAACAGGTGCAGGTGTTCGTCTACCCTAATAAAGGGTTATGATATTAAGACCGTGCGGTCTGAACATCCAAACCGAACGGTCTGATTGGATATAAGTTGGGATATTTCCTGGCAATTATATAATTAGCCGAGTGGTTATCCAACCGGGCGACCTTATCAATTTTTTAATTGGGTATCTCCGGAACCGATCATCTATTACCCGGGTGGCATTCAAGCCGGGCGGGTCCATTCATCTTTTATAAGTTGATATTTCGGGAACTAATATTGCTCGGATCTCATTCTGGCCGGACGGTTTTATCTATCTATCCATCCTTTAATAAGTTGGATGTTTTTTAGATTTAGTCATATGATTATCCGGATTGTGTTCTAGCCGGGCGAATCTGTCTGTCTTTAAACTAAGTTGGATATCTCCAAAGCTGATTATCTGATTGTCCGGGTTGCATTCAAACCGGGCGGGATCATCCATCCTTTATAAAGTTGAATATTTCTGGAGCTAATTATATGATCGCTCGGGTTACATTTTGACTGAATCGGATCTATCTATCTCTCCATTCTATCAAGTTGTATTTCTGGATCTGGCTATATGATCCGGGTTGAATTTTAAACCGGCCGGGCACTATCTATTCCTGAATGAATAGTCGAAATTGGATATTTCTGGATCTGAATATATGGTCGCTCGGATTGTGCTCTAACCGATCAGGTTAAGCTATTTCTTAGCGAAAATTATCTCTAGACACAATGGATTACTCGCCAGGACTGAATTCGAACTGCGTGAATAGTTGTTCATTATTTATAGCAGCAAGTATAAAGTATCTTCAAATGAAAAGAAGCCGCGCGGTCCGAATTTTAGTCGCATGAATCTATCTGTTATGGTCTATACCGATTAGAAATCGAATATCCTGAGATCCAAATAAATAATCGTGCGGGTTGGACAAAGGATCGTCGAAGACAATCAATCATCACTTATGCTCGGACCAGGATGTCCGCGCGGTTAGAACGAAAAGAGCAAAAGAAAAGAAAAAGGGAAAAGACAAGGTATCAATCACAAGTAAGTAGTAACAGAAGGACGGCCAGACAGGTAAAAATTTCTATTCATTTCTTCAAAATATGTTAAAACAAAATATTGACCGCCCGGCTAACAAAAAGAAAACGGCGGTTACAAAAGTTAAAATCAAAACGAAAGCGCTAGTCTGCCGACTTTCTCTTCTTCTTGACAGGAGAATTTGGGTACACACCATCGATGTCAACCTCCGGTGAATAACCTTCGCTTAATGAGGAGGAGCCGGATGAACTGCTGTCACTAGACCGCCCGGTCTTGCTTGCAGAACCGGTGGTCCCGGAGGACAAGTCATCCTCATCATCCTCATCAGCATCACCGGCTTCATTATCCGCGTCGACCTCGTCGGCGGCTTCACCACTTCCATCGCCTCCTTGATGGAGCACGATCTCCCTGCCCGCGTCGGCCTCGGCCTCCTCGCCTACCTTGGATTTTCCTTTTTTCTTTCGGCTGATTTCGTCAAGTTGGACCTTCAAGGCGGGGAAGAGGTCGGAGAAGGTGGTTCCATCGAATCCTTCACACAGACCGCCCCGGTCACCTATGAGACCCAAGGCTTTGTCGATCCCCTGGGCCACATGAGGCAGCACCTCATCTTGGAAGGCCGGGTTGGTCACCTCATATTGCTTCTGCAAGAAGAGGAAAAATGAATTAGGCCGCTCGGGCTAAACAAAGGGAACCGCGCTGTCTTTTGAGAAACTCACCGCCACAACTTCTTGAAGCCGCGCGTTCTCCTCTCGAAGCCGCGTATTCTCCGCAGCCTGCTCCTCGTACTTCTTCTCCAGGTGTTTCTGAACAGAAACTAGCCGCTTATACGCCAGGGCCATGAAGTGGTTGGCCGAAAACCCCCAGGCGCCGGCTTGAGCCGCTAGCCGGGGGAGCTCTTCTTCAGGGGTTCTCATCAGCTTCCTTAAAGTCTTTCGACCATACAAGGCGGTCCCGGCGGCTAGGGCATGGCGCTCAATTTTGTCGCTCCCCCATGGAGGAAGAGCGGTGGATACCCGGATCCGGCTTCCATCCCTATGCCAAAGGACGGTCGGATTGCCCTGCAGATCGGGCGGGTTCCCACAAGAGCGAAGGAGCTCGTAGTCATCAGGAGAAGCCGGGCCTTCTTCCTCAGACGATAGCGATCTGTTTCGCTTTAGCCTCTTCTCCCTTTGAGTCAAAACCGGGACGACTGGCGTGACCGGCTTGTTCGCAGGGACGGCGTGGGCAGCTGTAAAGAGAAAACAAAAGTGTAAATAACGAAGTCCGCGCGGTTACATACAGGCGGTCTAAAAGAACTTACTATGCTCAGGGAGGATATCCTCCAGCTCCGAGAACAGCGGGATGTAGTGGTTGATATCCAACCGCTCGTTCTCAAGGAACGCGAAGGTGTCCGCCTCAATCTTTCCGACCTGAGGGATCTGGAAAACTTCTTCCCCTCGGACTTGCGGGTTGGTCTGCAACAGTCCGAAGTTGCCTTCGAGCATTACGAACCGCTCCGACCAGTCGGAGACTTTGTTCGCCAAATTGATGATCTTCAACCCATGGCAGCCGAAGTAGAGGTGCCCCCTGTAAGTTGAAGTCCCCGAGTCGGAGGCAGCCCGCACCGAGAAGAACTTTCTGAATAGGTCGAGGGAGAACCTGATCCGCTCGAACCGCAGGTACGAGATGAAACTATATATGGAGGCGATGGAGTTCGGTGGAAGTTGACCGGGTACGACCCCGTAATGGTCGAAGATGGCTATGACTTCAAGCGGCAGTGGAAACTTGAAGCCATATTCGAAGTGGTCGACCGGGATAGCTATCTGGTGCGGATTGGAAGAGTTAATCCGCTCATCGCGTAGAGGAAGCCGCGCGAGTAGATTACTCCCTGCCATGTGTTTTGCGATGAAATCGTCCAGTTCGCTCTGAGTAAGGCGGCATTCCGGATGGTCCCCCGAATGGAATGCTAAGGCCGCATCAGCTCGGACGGCTTTAACTTTAACAGGTCGCTGCGACTTGTTCTTGGATCGCGCCATCCGGAAATCGTGAGAATGACTTCGAAGAATTCCCTACTTATAGATTTCTATGATCTGTGAATAGTAAAATCATATCGCGACTATACATTCTAACCGCGCGGTCAATGACCTAAATGGTTAGATTCACCAGAAAAATAAAAGAAGCAAAGGCATCCAGGAAAACAGAAGCAAGCATACATCACAGATCGAGCGACCTGAAGTCGGTTCGAATAAAGCATGAGATCTAAAACAGAACACAAAGTATAGCGGTTAAATAAGAGACCGCACGAGTTATCCAGAATACAAGACAAAGAACATTGTTCAAACCAATAAGCCACGCTTATAGTACAAATTGTTCTCAAAGGCCGGTCACGGCTGACGGCGTTCTGGGGAGACATCCTCTCTGTGAAGTCGCGCGACCTGGTCACTGGTTGTGTTCAGGAGAGAGTAAATCTGGCTTGTATGATAATGAAGGTGGTTGATTGTGCTATGAAGCCGCCCGGCATCCCTTTCGACCCGCGTAGCGGCAATCATACGGGGGGTTGCGGCGGCCTCGTCAATCATTGGATCAGCCGCCCGGACTGGGGGAGGATTCGAGCCCGCTCCAATAGTCGGGCGGCTAACAGCTACCACCCCATCGTTCATATTTCGCCGACCAGCGGCGACTTCTCTGGTTAACCGCAGGAATTTATCCTGGTAATATTTCGAGTCACTCTCAAATTTAGCAGAGGCTCTCTTCTCCTTCTCCAGTTGAGCGGTTAGAGCAGCTCGCGTAGCCACCACTGCTGCCCGCGCGGCCTCAAGCTGAGTCTCCAGGACTTTCTCCTTTTCTGAGCCGGATTTCCTGTTGATCTCCGACTGCGCCTTCAGCGCCCCTTCAGCCTTCTTCCTCGCAATCTGCTCAGCCTCCAGAGCGGTCCGAGTGGCGGCCTCCCGGTCTTCTACCTCCTTCAAGCGGGCTCTCAGGTTGACCAGATCTTCCTCGAGATGGTCAAACAGCTGCAGTCCTTCCGGCAAAGTCGTTGCACTGGTTGGAATCAGTGGAACTAACGGAGGCGGGCTGGCCTCAAGGTCGCCCGGCTTCGTAACCTGATCCACGCTATCTGAAAGAAGCCGCTCGGTTATGAAAAGTAAGAGCATGCAACGCCATATATATATATATACAAATGAACATAAATACAAGAGCAGTGCCTGGACGGACAGGCCACTTAGACCGTTCCGGATTCATCCTCTGACATTGCTCACGCCAGAGTCTTTCCGTACTTTGTCTAACAGAAGGGAACCGGGCTGCTAAAGAAAGGAGGATCGGCGGCGGGTTCACTAATTTATTATGGCGAGGCCGCGGAATGGAGAAGCGGACAGCTTTATAGTCCGTGGAGCCCTTACCTGCCACAAGAGGATTAGGCCGCGACGGCTTGTTCAAAGTTCGTTCCGCCCCCTCCTTCTTCACCATCATTATTTATTCCCCGGTCATCGCTGGGGGAACTTCCTCCCGCGCTTTCAGCATTTCTTCAAGCTCCCTCGTTCTCTCTTCGACCTCCAAGGCAGTCCGGGCGGCAGCTTCTCGTTCTTCGGCCTCCGTCCGAGCGGTCTCTTCAGGCCGGACTGTATTATCGGTGGCAGAGGGATTTTGTCTGGAAACAATCGGGCTGTCAAGAAGCTGATCTCGCTTCGCCAGCTCATCCATACCCCTGAAGATCCCATTAAAAGATAAGCTGCTCGCCGAGTCCGGAGGCAGTTCGCCCGGTTTCGTATCAGGGGTAGCCGGTGATTCATTTGACTTGTTGGGTGGAGGAGTCGCAAGGCCTAGCTCCTCCTTTAGTCGCGAATTGGTCTGGAGGAGGGATTCGGTCGGTTTCTTAAGAGCCGCCCTTTCCTTAGCGGCTAACCTCTTGACCTTCTTCGTTATCCGCTCGGTCACGGACCCGGTCTTCTTCCTTTTCCTCTCCTTCTTGCTCGAAGCTGGGCTAACTTCTTTGGAAGGGCTGGGGTAGTCGTCCACGGACAAAGGGGGATTCAGATCGCCCGCCCTTGGGGAGTTGACCGCCTCTTCCTCCAAGTTTCTAACTAGCAGATGGGGGTTCCCAGAAGGAGTAATCTCCATGCCAAACGAGTCGTTTTCGCCGGTCTTCTTCGAAGGGCTACCGGTATCAGCTTTTTCAGGAGGAGCGGTCTCCTCTTTGTTCAGCGGGTTGGCGACCTGTTGACCAGGGGCTTCTGAAGGAATCAGCGGGTCACCAAGAAGAGGCCTCGAACTGTTCGCCACGGGCTCTGCAGGAGTCTTGGGAGTTGTTAAGTCCACGACCGGTTTGGGGCTATCCGCTGCGGCCTTCTCGGCCCGCTTTCTCTTTTTCCGGTCCTTCCGGTCTTGCTTTTCCTTCTCCTTATTCAATTTCTCCGACGATTCGCGCCTCTTATCTTCCACCCTCTTCTGATCTCCGCTGGGATCCACGCAGTCTAACACAGCGTCCAGGAAGTCCATTGCGGAAGAATTGTCGGTCTTAAAAATTCTAACCGCAACTGGCGAGTAATACCCCGTGATTTCAGGAAAAACTCCGCAGAATGAATTCTCTGGCTCTCTTATAGAATTTAAGGCAGGTCGGATGCGGTCTCCCGGTCAAAGCTAATATTTTCGAAATTCTCTTGAGATTTGAAAATATGCGGGGATTATGTTTGCCCGGAAAACCGCTTCTCGGGTTGGACCATTAGTAGACCGCTCGAACTCCTGGGTCAGGCCGCTGGGTCCCGGGATCAGCGGTTCCCAGTTCAAGAAGGGCCAGGCCGGGCGGCCTGGTGTCATTTCCGGATCGCCCCCAAAGGGAGAAGATCGTCAAGAGCTAAGGCAAAAAGTTCATCCGCAGTCTCAGCTAGAAGGCCGCGCGGGTTGTCCCATAGAAACTCGAGGTTCCAGCCCCGAAGAACAGGCCGGGGCTCCAGATCAAAGGCTATCCGAGTTACCTTGTGAAAAACGGCTAAGTCATGACCAGAAGGCAGACCGCGGCCTCAATCTCCAGGCCGCTCGGTCTGCATCATTGACTTAGTCCCGGTATCCTCAGCCTCAAGTCAGACGGGTAGGGAAGGCAGGCCGTCAGGTCGTGCGGCCTCTTTCTTTTTTCTTCTTTATGCATCCCGTCACCGCCTGCCCGTTTCTCCTGTACCCGGGCAGGAGGTTATTTTATCCCTGCCCATTCGGGCAGGCCCCCAAGCCTATAAATAGGGGGCGGCACTGTTCACAAGACAGGCACACTCGAATCGAAGAGCTCGCTTGTCGGAGCTCCGGTCTCGAGTTTCTGGTCTCGCGAACTGTTTGACCGGCCGGCTTCTGCTTTCCTGCACTTGTAACCGCTACTTTTCAATCAAAGGAAAGCCCGTCGCAAGAGTGGCATTTGCCGCGGCGGGCGAAGTCCGGCCTCGACCGCTGCTAGCGGTCTAAATTCTCTAACTAAATAGTAACCGATAATCCGCAGCCCTCGATTTTCTTCGTGAGCGCACTTTTGAATCGAACAGTGGTAATGCGAAATTTAGCTCCAAATGACACCTAAACTTTTAACAGCCATAACTTTTGATTTGTATGTTTGATTTTTGCCCACAACACCTTTTCGGAATATGCTCAGAGGCATACATCCAATGAAGCACAATTTTAAACCATTCCAGCTCATTTTAGTGGTCAATATACAGCGGGTTGCAATGGTAATGAGGGATTTAGCTCCTCTTGACATATAAACTGTAACAGCCATAACTTTTGATCTGGTTGTCCGTTTTTTGCACACAACACCTTTTTGGAATGAGCTTGGAGCCTTACATCGAATGGAGAACAATTTTTACCCATTCCAGTTTGTTTACTGGTCAATATACATCGGGTTGGAAATAAGGTATTTAGCTCGAAAGGAGACCTAAACTTCAAACTTCCGTAACTTTTGATCCGGTTGTCCGATTTTCGCGCACAATACCTTTTCGGAATGAGATTGGAGCCCTCAATCCAATGGAGAACAATTTTTACCCATTCAAGCTCGTTTATAGGTCGATATACAGTGGGTTGTACTGCTAATGCGAGATTTACCTCCAAATGACACATAAATTTCAAAATGAAAAAATTTTAGATGCGGTTTGTAGTGAAAGTGAGTGATTTAGTTCCAAATGACACTCAAACTTTAAACAACAATAACTTTTGATCCGGTTATCTAATTTTACCCCCACAATACCTTTTAGGAATTAGCTTGGAGCCCTACATTCATTGAAGCACAAGTTTTATCAATTGTTGTTCATTTAGTTGTCGATATATAGCGGGTTGCATTGGTAATGCAAAATTTAGCTCCAAATGACACCTAAACTTGAAACAGCCATAACTTTTGATCTGGTTGTCTGATTTTTGCCCCAGAACCTCTTCGCAATGAGCTTTGAGCCATACATTCAATAGAGAGCAAGTTTTACCAAATCTTGTTCATTTAATGGTCGATACACATTGAGTTGCAGTGGTAAGGTGGGATTTAGCTCCAACTGACAAATAAACTTCAAACAGCTATAACTTTTGATCCGGTTGTCCGGATTTTGCCCAAAATACCTTTTCGAAATGAGCTCAGAGCCATACATCCTATGGAGAATGGGTTTTACTCGATCGAGTTTGTTTAGTGGTCGACGGATAGTGGAATGCAGTGGAAATAAGGGATTTTGCTCCAATTGACTCCTAAACTTCAAACATCCATAACTTTGATCCGGTTATCAGGTTATTGCCCACAACACCTTTTCGGAGTGAGATCGGAGCCCTACGTCCGATGGAAAACAAGTTTAACCCATTCTAGTTTGTTTAGTGGTTGATCTACAGTGTGTTACAGTGGTAATGTGGGATTTAGCTCCAAATGACACATAAACTTCAAACAAACAGAACTCTTGATCCAGTTGCCCAATTTTTTCCCACAATACCTTTTTAGAATGAGCTCAGAGGCCTACATCCAATGGAGAGTAGGATATAACCATTCAAGTTTGATTAATGTTCGATATACAACGGGTTCCAGTGGTAATGCGGGATTTAGATCCAAATTACACCTAAACTTCAAGCAGCCGTAACTTTTGATCTAGTTGTTCGTTTTTTACGCACAACACTTTTTTGGAAAGAGCTCATATTCTCCATCCCACAGAGAATAAGATTTATCCATTCGAGAATAAGACAACACCTTTCCGGTTGTCCGATTTTTGCCCACAATACCTTTTTGGAGTTAGATCGGAGCCCTAAATCCAATGGAGAACAATTTAAACACATTTCAGCTCGTTTAGAGGTCGATATACAGTGAGTTGTTGTGGTAATATGAGATTTAGCTCTAAATGACACATACACTTCAAAATGACAGAATTTTTAATGCGGGTTGTAGTGAAAATGAGAGATTTAACTCCAAATGACTCTCAAACTTTAAACAGCAACAACTTTTGATGTGGTTGTTTGATTTTACCCCACAACACATTTTCATTTAGTTGTCGATATATAGCGGGTTGCAGTGGTAATGCAAAATTTAGCTCCAAATGACACCTAAACTTCTAACAGCCATAACTTTTGATTTGTATTTTGATTTTTACCCACAACACCTTTTCGGAATATGCTCGGGGGCATAAATCCAATGGAGCACAATTTTGAACCATTCCAGCTCATTTTAGTGGTCAATATACAGCGAGTTGCAATGGTAATAAGAGATTTAGCTCCTCTTGACACATAAACTGTAACAGCCATAGCTTTTGATCTGGTTGTCCAATTTTTGCGCACAACACCTTTTTGGAATAAGCTCGGAGCCCTACATCCAATGGAGAACAAGTTTTACCCATTCCTGTTTGTTTAGTGGTCAATATACAGCGGGTTGGTAATAAGGTATTTAGCTCGAAAGGAGACCTAAACTTCAAACTTCCGTAACTTTTGATCTGGTTGTCCGATTTTCGCCCACAATACCTTTTAGGAATGAGATTGGAGCCCTAAATCCAATGGAGAACAATTTTTACCCATTCAAGCTCGTTTAGAGGTCGATATACAGTGGCTTGTATTGGTAATGCGAGATTTACCTCCAAATGACACATTAATTTCAAAATGAAATAATTTTAGAAGCGGTTTGTAGTGAAAGAGAGAGATTTAGCTCCAAAAGACACTCAAACTTTAAACTACAATAACTTTTGATCTGGTTGACTGATTTTACCCCGACAAAACCTTTTAGGAAGGAGCTCGGATCCCTACATTCAATGAAGCACAAGTTTTATCCATTGTTGTTCATTTAGTTGTCGATATATAGCGGGTTGAACTGGTAATGCAAAATTTAGCTTCAGATGACACCTAAACTTGAAACAGCCATAACTTTGATCGGTTGTCTGATTTTATCCCACAAAACCTCTTCGAAATGAGTTCTGAACCATACATTCAATGGAGGGCAAGTTTTACCAAATCTAGTTCATTTAGTGGTCCATATACATTGAGTTGCAGTGGTAATGTGGGATTTAGCTCCAACTGACACCTAAACTTCAAACATCCATAACTTAGAACGGTTGTCAGGTTATTGCCCACAACACCTTTTCGGAATGAGATCGGAGCCCTACATCCAATGGACAACAAGTTTTACCCATTACAGTTTGTTTAGTGGTTAATCTATAGTGGGTTACAGTGGTAATGTGGGATTTAGCTCCAAATGACAAATAAACTTCAAACAGACAGAACTCTTGATCCAGTTGCCCAATTTTTGCCCACAATACTTTTTTAGAATGACCTCAGAGCCCTACAACCAATGGAGAGTAGGATATAACCATTCAAGTTTGTTTATTGTTCGATATACAGTGGGTTCTAGTGGTAATTCGGGATTTAGCTCCAAATTACACCTAAACTTCAAGTAGCCATAACTTTTGATCCGGTTGTTCGTTTTTTACGCAAAACTCTTTTTTGAAAAGAGCTCGTATTCTCCATCACACAGAGAATAAGATTTATCCATTCGAGAATAAGACAACACTGTTCCGGTTGTCCGATTTTCATCCACAATACCTTTTTAGAGTGAGATCGGAGCCTTAAATCCAATGGAGACCAATTTAAACCCATTCCAGCTTATTTAGAGGTCGATATACAGTGAATTGTAGTGGTAATATGAGATTTAGCTCCAAATGACACATACACTTTAAAATGATAGAATTTTTAATGCGGGTTGTAGTGAAAATGAGAGATTTAGATACAAATGACACTCAATCTTTAAACAGCAATAACTTTTGATGCGGTTGTCTGATTTTACTCCAAAACACCTTTTCGGAATGATATCGGAGCATTACATTCATTGGAGCACAAGTTTTATCCATTCCAATTCATTTAGTTGTTGATATATAGCGGGTTGTAGTGGTAATACGAAATTTAGCTCCAAATGACACCTAAACTTCTAACAGCCATAACATTTGATTTGTATGTTTGATTTTTGCTCATTTTAGTGGTCAATATACAACGGGTTGCAATGGTAATGAGGGATTTAGCTCCTCTTGACACATAAATTGTAACAGCCGTAACTTTTGATCTGGTTGTCCGATTTTTGCGCACAACACCTTTTTGGAATGAGCTCGGAGCCTTACATCCAATGGAAACAAGTTTTACCCATTCTAGTTTGTTTAGTGGTCAATATACATCAGGTTGGTAATAAGGTATTTAGCTCAAAAGGAGATTTAAACTTCAAACTTCCATACCTTTTGATCCAGTTGTCCGATTTTCGCGCACAATACCTTTTCGGAATGAGAGATTTACCTCCAAATGACACATAAATTTCAAATTGAAAGAATTTTAGATGCAGCGTGTAGTGAAAGTGAGAGATTTAGCTCCAAATGACACTCAAATTTTAAACAATAATAACTTTTGATCCGGTTGTCTGATTTTATCCCCACAACACCTTTTAGGAATTAGCTCGGAGCCCTACATTCATTGAAGCACAAGTTTAACCCATTGCAATAAATTTAATTGTCCATATATAGTGGGTTGCACTGGTAATGCGAAATTTAGCTCTAAATGACACCTAAACTTGAAACAGCCATAACTTTTGATCAGATTGTATGATATTTGCCCACAAAACCTCTTCGAAAAGAGCTCTGAGCCATACATTCAATGAAGAGCAAGTTTTACCAAATCTAGTTCATTTAGTGGTCGATATACATTGAGTTGCAGTGGTAATGTGGGATTTAGCTCCAACTGACACCTAAACTTCAAACAACTTTAACTTTTGATCCGGATGTCCGAATTTTGCACAAAACACCTTTTCGGAATGAGCTCAGAGCCATACATCCTACAGAGAATAGGTTTTACTCGATCGAGTTCATTTAGTTGTCGACGGATAGTGGATTGCAGTGAAAATGAAGGATTTTGCTCCAATTGACACCTAAACTTCAAACATCCTTAACTTTGATCCGGTTGTCAGGTTATTGCCCACAACACCTTTTCATAGTGAGATCGGAGCCCTACATCCAATGGAAAACAAGTTTTACCCATTCTAGTTCATTTGGTGGTTGATCTACAGTGGGTTACAGTGGTAATGTGGGATTTAGCTCGAAATGAAACATAAACTTCGAACAGACAGAACTCTTGATCCAGTTGCCCAATTTTTGCCCACAATACCTTTTTAGAATGAGCTAAGAGCCCTACATCCAATGGAGAGTAGGATATAACCATTCAAGTTTGTTTAATGTTCGATATACAGTGGGTTCCAGTGGTAATGCGGGATTTAGCTCTAAATTACACCTAAACTTCAAGAAGCACAACACTTTTTCGGAAAGAGCTCGTATTCTGCATCCAACAGAGAATAAGATTTATCCATTCGAGAATAAGACAACACCTTTCTAGTTGTCCGATTTTTGCCCACAATACCTTTTCGGAGTGAGAACGGAGCGTTAAATCCAATGGAGAACAATTTAAACCCATTCCAGCTCGTTTAGAGGGCGATATATAGTGAGTTGTAGAGGCAATACGAGATTTAGCTCCAAATGAGACATACACTTCAAAATGATAGAATTTTAAATGCGGGTTATAGAGAAAATGAGAGATTTAACTCCAAATGACAACTTAAACTTTAAACAGCAACATCTTTTGATGTGGTTGCCTGATTTTACCCCCAAAACCCTTTTCAGAATGAGCTCCGAGCACTACATTCATTGGAGCACAAGTTTTATCCATTCCAGTTCATTTAGTTGTCGATATATAGCGGGTTGCAGCGGTATGCCAAATTTAGCTCCAAATGACACCTAAACTTCTAACAGCCATAACTTTTGATTTGTATTTTGATTTTTGCCCACAACACCTTTTCGGAATATGCTCTGGGGCATACATCCAATGGAACACAATTTTAAACCATTCCAACTCATTTTAGTGGTCAATATACAGCGGTTTGCAATAGTAATGAAGGATTTAGCTCCTCTTGACACAAATTGTAACAAGTTTTAGCCCTACATCTAATGGAGAACAAGTTTTACCCATTCCATTTGTTTAGTGGTCAATATACAGCGGGTTGGTAATAAGGTATTTAGCTCGAACGGAGACGTAAACTTCAAACTTCCGTAAATTTTGATCCGGTTGTCCGATTTTCGCCCACAATACCTTTTCGGAATGAGATTGGAGCCCTACATCCAATGGAGAACAATTTTTACCCATTCAAGCTCATTTAGAGGTTGATATATAGTGGGTTGTACTGGTAATGCGAGATTTATCTCCAAATGACACATAAATTTCAAAATGAAAGAATTTTAGGTGCGGTTTGTAGTGAAAGTGAGAGATTTAGCTCCAAATGACACTCAAACTTTAAACAATAATAACTTTTGATCTGGTTGACTGATTTTACCCCCACAACACCTTTTAGGAATGAGCTCGGAGCCCTACATTCATTGAAGCACAAGTTTTATCTATTCCTCTTCATTTAGTTGTCGATATATAGCGGGTTGAACTGGTAAAGCAAAATTAAGCTCCAAATGACACCCAAACTTGAAACAACCATAACTTTTGATCGGTTGTCTGATTTTTGCCCACAAAACCTCTTCGAAATGAGTTATGAGCCATACATTCAATGGAGAGCAAGTTTTACCAAATCTAGTTCATTTAGTGGTCAATATACATTGAGTTGCAGTGGTAATGTGGGATTTAGCTCCAACTGACACCTAAACTTAAAACAGCTATAACTTTTGATCTGGTTGTCCGGATTTTGCCCAAAATACCTTTTCGGAATGTGCTTAGAGCCATACATCCTATGGAGAATAGGATTTACTCGATTGAGTTCATTTAGTGGTCGACAGATAGTGGATTGCAGTGGAAATGAGGGATTTTGTTCCAATTGACACATAAACTTCAAACATACATAACTTTGATCTGGTTGTCAAGTTATTGCCCACAACACCTTTTCGGAATGAGATCGGAGCCCTACATCTAATGGACAACAAGTTTTACACATTCCAGTTTGTTTAGTGGTTAATCTATAGTGGGTTACAGTGGTAATGTGGGATTTAGCTCCAAATGACAAAATAAACTTCAAACAGACAGAACTCTTGATCCAGTTGCCCAATTTTTGCACACAATACTTTTTTAGAATGAGCTCAGAGCCCTACAACCAATGGAGAGTACGATATAACCATTCAAGTTTGTTTATTGTTCGATATACAGTGAGTTCTAGTGGTAATGCGGGATTTAGCTCTAAATTACACCTAAACTTCAAGCAGCCATAACTTTTGATCCGGTTGTTCATTTTTTACGCACATCACTTTTTTGGAAAGAGCTCGTATTCTCCATCCCACAGAGAATAAGATTTAACCATTCGAGAATAATACCACCTTTCCGGTTGTCTGATTTTCGCCCACAATACCTTTTCTGAGTGAGATCGGAGCCCTAAATCCAATGGAGAACAATTTAAACCCATTCCAGCTTATTTAGTGGTCGATATACAGTGAATTGTAGTGGTAATACGAGATTTAGCTCCAAATGACACATACACTTTAAAATGATAGATATTTTAATGCGGGTTGTAGCGAAAATGAGAGATTTAGCTCCAAATAACACTCAAACTTTAAACAGCAACAACTTTTGATGCGGTTGTCTGATATTACTCCACAACACTTTTTCGAAATGAGATCGGAGCATTACATTCATTGCAGCATAAGTTTTACCCATTCCAATTCATTTAGTTGTCGATATATAGCGGGTTGCAGTGGTAATACGAAATTTAGCTCCAAATGACACCTAAACTTCTAACAACCATAACTTTTGATTTGTATGTTTGATTTTTACCCACAACACCTTTTCGGAATATGCTCGGAGGCATACATCCAATGAAGCACAATTTTGAAACATTCTAGCTCATTTTAGTGGTCAATATACAGCGGGTTGCAATGGTAAAGAGGGATTTAGCTCCACTTAACAAATACACTGTAACAGCCGTAACTTTTGATCTGGTTGTCTGATTTTTGCGCACAACACCTTTTTGGAATGAGCTCGGAGCCTTACATCCAATGGAGAACAAGTTTTACCCATTCTAGTTTGTTTAGTGGTCAATATACATCAGGTTGGTAATAAGGTATTTAGCTCGAAAGGAGACCTAAACTTCAAACTTTCGTAACTTTTGATCCGCTTGTCCGATTTTCGCGCACAATACCTTTTCAGAATGAGATTGGAGCCCTAAATCCAATGGAGAACAATTTTTACCCATTTAAGCTCATTTATAGGTCGATATACAGTGGGTTGTACTGGTAATGCGAGATTTACCTCCAAATGACATAAATTTCAAATTGAAAGAATTTTAGATGCGGTGTGTAGTGAAAGTGAGAGATTTAGCTCCAAATGACACACAAACTTTAAACAACAATAACTTTTGATCCAGTTTTCTAATTTTACCCCCACAACACCTTTTAGGAATTAGCTTGGAGCCCTACATTCATTGAAGCACAAGTTTAAACCGTTGCAATTCATTCAGTTGTCGATATATAGTTGGTTGCACTGGCAATGCGAAATTTAGCTCTAAATGACACCTAAACTTGAAACAGCCATAACTTTTGATCAGGTTGTATGATATTTGCCCAAAAAACCTCTTCGAAATGAGCTCTGAGCCATACATTCAATGAAGAGCAAGTTTTACCCAATCTAGTTCATTTAGTGGTCGATATACATTTAGTTGCGGTGGTAATGTGGAATTTTGCTCCAACTGACACCTAAACTTCAAACAACTTTAACTTTTGATCTGGTTGTCCGAATTTTGCCCAAAACACATTTTCGGAATGAGCTCAGAGCCATACATCCTAGGGAGAATAGGTTTTACTCGATCGAGTCCATTTAGTTGTCGACGGATAGTGGATTGCAGTGGAAATGAGGGATTTTGCTCCAATTGACACATAAACTTCAAACATCCATAACTTTGATCCGGTTGTCATGTTATTGCCCACAACAGCTTTTACGAGTGAGATCGGAGCCCTACATCCAATGGAAAACAAGTTTTACCCATTCTAGTTCATTTAGTGGTTGATTTACAGTGGGTTACAGTGGTAATGTGGGATTTAGCTCGAAATAACACATAAACTTCAAACAGGCAGAACTCTTGATCCAGTTGACCAAGTTTTGCCCACAATACCTTTTTAGAATGAGCTCAGAGCCCTACATCCAATGGAGAGTAGGATATAACCATTCAAGTTTGTTTAATGTTCGATATACAGTGGGTTCCAGAGGTAATGCGGGATTTAGCTCCAAATTTCACCTAAACTTCAAGCAGCCATAACTTTTGATCCGGTTGTTCGATTTTTTCGCACAATACTTTTTCAGAAATAGCTCATATTCTGCATCCAATTGAGAATAAGATTTATCCATTCGAGAATAAGACAACAACTTTCCGGTTGTCCCATTTTCGCCCACAATACCTTTTCGGAGTGAGAATGGAGCCCTAAATGCAATGGAGAACAATTTAAACCCATTCCAGCTCGTTTAGAGGTTGATATACAGTGAGTTATAGTGGTAATACAAGATTTAGCTCCAAATGACACATACACTTCAAAATGATAGAATTTTTAATGCGGGTTGTAGTGAAAATGAGAGATTTAACTCCAAATGACACTCAAACTTTAAACACCAACAACTTTTGATGCGTTTGCCTAATTTTACCCCACAACACCTTTTCGGAAGGAGCTCAGAGTACTACATTCATTTGAGCACAAGTTTTATCCATTCCAGTTCATTTAGTTGTCGATATATAGTGGGTTGCAGCGGTAATGCCAAATTTAGCTCCAAATGACACCTAAACTTCTAACAGCAATAACTTTTGATTTCTATTTTGATTTTTGCCCACAACACCTTTTCGGAATATGCTCAGGGGCATACATCCAATGGAGCACAATTTTAAACCATTCCAGCTCATTTTAGTGGTCAATATACAGTGGGTTGCAATGGTAATGAGGGATTTAGCTCCTCTTGACACATAAACTGTAGCAGCCATAACTTTTGATCTGGTTGTCCGATTTTTGCGCACAACACCTTTTAGGAATGTGCTCGGAGCCCTACATCCAACGGAGAACAAGTTTTACCCATTCCATTTGTTTATTGGTCAATATACAGCGGGTTGGTATTAAGGTATTTAGCTCAAACGGAGACCTAAACTTCAAACTTCCGTAACTTTTGATCTGTTTGTCCGATTTTCTCCCACAATACCTTTTCGGAATGAGATTGGAGCCCTAAATCCAATGGAGAACAATTTTTACCCATTCAATCTCATTTAGAGGTCGATATACAGTGGTTTGTACTGGTAATGCAAGATTTACCTCCAAATGACACATAAATTTCAAAATGAAAGAATTTTAGATACAGTTTGTAGTGAAAGTGAGAGATTTAGCTCCAAATGACACTCAAACTTTAAACAACAATAACTTTTGATCTGGTTGACTGATTTTACCCCCACAACACCTTTTAGGAATGAGCGCGGAGCCCTACATTCATTGAAGCACAAGTTTTAAACATTGCTGTTCATTTAGTTGTCGATATATAGCGGGTTGAACTGGTAATGCAAAATTTAGCTCCAAATGACACCTAAACTTGAAACAGCCATAACTTTTGATCGGTTGTCTGATTTTTTTCCCATAAAACCTCTTCAAAATGCGTTCTGAGCCATACATTCAATAGAGAGCAAGTTTTACCAAATCTAGTTCATTTAGTGGTCAATATACATTGAGTTGCAGTGGTAATGTGGGATTTAGCTCCAACTGACACCTAAACTTCAAACAGCTTTAACTTTTGATCCGATTGTACGGATTTTGCCCAAAATACCTTTTCGAAATGAGCTCAGAGCCATACATCCCATGGAGAATAGGATTTACTCGATTGAGTTCATTTAGTGGTCGACGGATAGTGGATTGCAGTGGAAATGAGGGATTTTGCTCTAATTGACACATAAACTTCAAACATCCATAACTTTGATCTAGTTGTCAAGTTATTGCCCACAACACCTTTTCGGAATGAGATCGGAGCCCTACATCTAATGGACAACAAGTTTTACCCATTCCAGATTGTTTAGTGGTTAATCTATACTGGGTTACAGTGGTAATGTGGGATTTGGCTCCAAATGACAAATAAACTTCAAACAGACAGAACTCTTGATCCAGTTGCCCAATTTTTGCCCACAATACTTTATTAGAATGAGCTCAGAGCCCTACAACCAATGGAGAGTAGGATATAACCATTCAAGTTTGTTTATTGTTCGATATATAGTGGGTTCCAGTGGTAATGCAGGATTTAGCTCCAAATTACACCTAAACTTCAAGCAGCCATAACTTTTGATCCGGTTGTTCGTTTTTTACGCACAACACTTTCTTAGAAAGAACTCATATTCTACATCCCACAGAGAATAAGATTTATCCATTCGAGAATAAGACAACACCTTTCCGGTTGTCCGATTTTCGCCCACAATACCTTTTCAGAGTGAGATCGGAGCCCTAAATCCAATGGAGAACAATTTACACCCATTCCAGCTTATTTAGAGGTCGATATACAGTGAGTTGTAGTGGTAATATGAAATTTAGCTCCAAATGACACATACACTTTAAAATGATAGAATTTTTAATGCGGTTGTAGCGAAAATGAGAGATTTAGCTCCAAATGACACTCAAACTTTAAACAGCAACAATTTTTGTTGCGGTTGTCTGATTTTACTCCACAACACCTTTTCGGAATGAGAACGGAGCATAACATTCATTGGAACACAAATTTTACCCATTCCAATTCATTTAGTTGTCGATATATAGCGTGTTGCAGTGGTAATATGAAATTTAGCTCCAAATGACACCTAAACTTCTAAAAGCCATAACTTTTGATTTGTATGTTTGATTATTGCCTACAACACCTTTTCGGAATATGCTCGGAGGCATACATCCAATGAAGCACAATTTTAAACCCTTCCAGCTCAGTTTAGTGATCAATATACAGCGGGTTGCAATGGTAATGATGGATTTAGCTCCTCTTGACACATAAACTATAACAACCGTAACTTTTGATATGGTGGTCCGATTTTTGCGCACAACACCTTTTTGGAATGAGCTCGGAGCCATACATCCAACGGACAATAGGTTTTACTCGATCGAGTTCGTTTAGTTGTCGACGGATAGTGGATTGCAGTGGAAATGAGGGATTTTGCTCCAATTGACACCTAAACTTCAAACATCCATAACTTTGATCCGGTTGTCAGGTTATTGCCCACAACACCTTTTATGAGTGAGATCGGAGCCTTACAACCAATGGAAAACAAGTTTTACCCCTTCTAGTTCATTTAGTGGTTGATCTATAGTGGGTTACAGTGGTAATGTGAGATTTAGCTCGAAATGACACATAAACTTCAAACAGACAGAACTCTTGATCAAGTTGCCCAATTTTTGCCCACAATAACTTCTTAGAATGAGCTCAGAGCCCTACATCCGATGGAGAGTAGGATATAACCATTCAAGTTTGTTTAATTTTCGATATACAGTGGGTTCCAATGGTAATGCGGGATTTAGCTCCAAAATTACACCTAATCTTCAAGCAGCCATAACTTTTGATCTGGTTGTTCGATTTTTTTGCACAACACTTTTTCGGAAAGAGCTCGTATTCTGCATCCAACAGAAAATATGATTTATCCATTCGAGAATAAGACAATACCTTTCTGGTTGTCCGGTTTTCGCCCACAATACCTTTTCGGAGTGAGAACGGAGCCCTAAATCCAATGGAGAACAATTTAATCCCATTCCAGCTCGTTTCGAGGTCGATATACAGTGAGTTGTAGTGGTAATACGAGATTTAGCTCCAAATGACACATACACTTCAAAATGATAGAATTTTTAATGCGGGTTGTAGTGAAAATGATAGATTTAACTCCAAATGACACTCAAACTTTAAACAGCAACAACTTTTGATGCGGTTGCCTGATTTTACCCAACAACATCTTTACGGAATGAGCTCAGAGCCTACATTCATTGGAGCACAAGTTTTATCCATTCCAGTTCATTTAGTTGTCGATATATAGCGGGTTGCAGCGGTAATGCCAAATTTAGCTCCAAATGACACCTAAACTTCTAACATTCATAACTTTTGACTTGTATTTTGATTTTTTCCCACAACACCTTTTCGGAATATGCTCGGGGGCATACATCCAATGGAGCACAATTTTAAATCATTCTAGCTCATTTTAGTGGTTAATATACAGCGGGTTGTAATGGTAATGAGGGATTTAGCTCCTCGTGACACATAAACTGTAACAGCCGTAACTTTTGATCTGGTTGTCCGATTTTTGCGCACAACACCTTTTTGGAATGAGCTCGGAGCCCTACATCCAATGGAGAACAAGTTTTACCCATTCCATTTGTTTAGTGGTCAATATACAGCGGGTTGGTAATAAGGTATTTAGCTCGAATGGAGACCTAACCTTCAAAATTCCGTAACTTTTGATCCGGTTGACGGTTTTTCGCCAACAATACCTTTTTGGAATGAGAATGGAGCCCTAAATCCAATGGAGAACAATTTTTACCCATTCAAGCTCGTTTAGAGGTCGATATACATTGGGTTATTCTGGTAATGCGAGATTTACCTCCTAATGACACATTAATTTCAAAATGATAGAATTTTAGATGCGGTTTGTAGTGAAAGTGAGAGATTTAGCTCCAAATGACACTCAAACTTTAAACAACAATAACTTTTGATCCGGTTGACTGATTTTACCCCCACAACACCTTGTAGGAATGAGCTCGGATCCTTGCATTCATTGAAGCACAAGTTTTATCCATTGATGTTCATTTAGTTATCGATATATAGCGGGTTGAACTGGTAATGCAAAATTTAGCTCAAAATGACACCTAAACTTTAAACAACCATAACTTTTGTTCGATTGTCTGATTTTTGCCCACAAAACTTCTTCAAAAGGAGTTCTGAGCCATAGATTCAATGAAGAGCAAGTTTTACCAAATCTAGTTCATTTAGTGGTCAATATACATTGAGTTGCAGTGGTAATATAAGATTTAGCTCCAACTGACACCTAAACTTCAAACAACTATAACTTTTGATCCGGTTGTCCGGATTTTTCCCAAAATACCTTTTCGGAATGAGCTCAGAGCCATACATCCTATGGAGAATAGGATTTACTCGATTGATTCATTTAGTGGTCGACGGATAGTGGATTCTAGTGATAATGAGGGATTTTGCTCCAATTGACACCTAAACTTCAAACATCCATAACTTTGATCTGGTTGTCAGGTTATTGCCCACAACACCTTTTCGGAATGAGATAGGAGCCCTAAATCCAATGGACAACAAGTTTTAACTACTGCAGTTTGTTCAGTGGTTAATCTATAGTGGGTTACAGTGGCAATGTGGGATTTAGCTCCAAATGACACATAAACTTCAAACAGACAGAACTCTTGATGCAGTTGCCCAATTTTTGCCCACAATACTTTTTTATAATGAGCTCAGAGCCCTACATCCAATGGATAGTAGGATATAAACATTCAAGTTTGTTTAATGTTCGATGTACAGTTGGTTCCAGTGGTAATGCGGGATTTAGCTCCAATTTACACCTAAACTTCAAGCAGCCATAACTTTTGATTTGGTTGTTCGTTTTTTACGCACAACACTTTTTTGGAAAGAGCTCGTATTCTCCATCCCACAGAGAATAAAATTTATCCATTCGATAATAAGACAACACCTTTCCGGTTGTCCAATTTTCGCCCACAATACCTTTTCAGAGTGAGATCGGAACCCTAAATCCAATGGAGAACAATTTAAACCCATTCCAGCTTATTTAGAGGTCGATATACAGTGAGTTGTAGTGGTAATACGAGATTTAGCTCCAACTGACACATACACTTTAAAATGATAGAATTTTTAATGCGGATTGTAGTGAAAATGAGTGATTTAGCTTCAAATGACACTCAAACTTTAAACAACAACAACTTTTGATGCGATTGTCTGATTTTAGTCCACAACACCTTTTCGGAATGAGATTGGGCCATTACATTCGTTGGAGCACAAGTTTTACCCATTCCAATTCATTTAGTTATCAATATATAGCAGGTTGCACTGGTAATGCGAAATTTAGCTCCAAATGACACCTAAACTTCTAACAGCCATAACTTTTGATTTGTATGTTTGATTTTTGCCCACAACACCTTTTCGGAATATGCTCGGAGGCATACATCCAATGATGCACAATTTTAAACCATTTCAGCTCATTTTAGTGGTCAACATATAGCGGGTTGCAATGGTAATGAGGGATTTAGCTCCTCTTGACACATAAACTGTAACAGTCGTAACTTTTGATCTGGTTGTCTGATTTATGCGCACAATACTTTTTTGGAATGAGCTCGGAGCCTTACATACAATGGAGGATAAGTTTTACCAATTCCAGTTTGTTTAGTGGTCAATATACATCGGGTTGCTAATAAGGTATTTAGCTCGAAAGGAGACCTAAACTTCAAACTTCCGTAACTTTTGATCCGGTTGTCCGATTTTCGCGCACAATACCTTTTTGGAATGAGTTTGGAGCCCTAAATCCAATGGAGAAAATTTTTACCCATTCAAGCTCGTTTAATGGTCGATATACAGTGGGTTGTACTGGTAATGCGACATTTACCTCCAAATGACACATAAATTTCAAAATGAAAGAATTTTAGATGCGGTGTGTAGTGAAAGTGAGAGATTTAGCTCCAAATGAGACTCAAACTTTAAACAATAATAACTTTTGATCCGGTTGTCTGATTTTACCCCCACAACACCTTTTAGGAATTAGCTCGGAGACCTATATTCATTGAAACACAAGTTTAACCCATTGCAATTCATTTGGTTGTCGATATATAGCAGGTTACACTGGTAATGCGAAATTTAGATCTAACGGACACCTAAACTTGAAACAGCCATAACTTTTGATAAGGTTGTATGATATTTGCCCACAAAACCTCTTCGAAATGAGCTCCGGGCCATACATTCAATGAAGAGCAAGTTTTACCCATTCTAGTTCATTTAGTGGTTGATATACGATGAGTTATAGTGGTAATGTGGGATTTAGCTCCAACTGACACCTAAACTTCAAACAACTTTAACTTTTGATCCAGTTTTCTGAATTTTGCCCAAAACACCTTTTCGGAATGAGCTAAGAGCCACACATCCTACGGAGAATAGGTTTTACTCGATCGAGTTCATTTAGTGGTCGACGGATAGTGGATTGCAGTGGAAATGAGTGATTTTGCTCCAATTGACACCAAAACTTCAAACATCCATAAATTTGATACGGTTGTCAGGTTATTGCCCACAACACCTTTTCAGAGTGATATCGGAGCCCTACGTCCAATGGAAAATAAGTTTTACCCATTCTAGTTCATTTAGCGGTTGATCTATAGTGGATTACAGTGGTAATGTGGGATTTAGGCCCCAATAATACCTAAACTTCAAACAGACAGAACTCTTGATCCATTTGCCCAATTTTTGCCCACAATACCTTTTTAGAATGAGCTCAGAGCTCTACATCCAATGGAGAGTAGGATATAACCATTCAAGTTTGTTTAATGTTCGATATACAGTGGGTTCCAGTGGTAATGCGGGATTTAGCTCCAAATTACACCTAAACTTCAAGAAGCCATAACTTTTGATCCGTTTGTTCGATTTTTTCGCACAACACTTTTTCGGAAAGAGCTCGTATTCTGCATCCAACAGAGAATAAGATTTATCCATTCGAGAATAAGACAACAACTTTCCGGTTGTCCCATTTTCGCCCACAATACCTTTTCGGAGTGAGAATGGAGCCCTAAATCCAATGGAGAACAGTTTAAACCCATTCCAGTTCGTTTAGAGGTCGATATACAATGAGTTGTAGTGGTGATACGAGATTTAGCTTCAAATGACACATAAACTTCAAAATGACAGAATTTTTAATGCGGGTTGTAGTGAAAATGAGAGATTTAACTCTAAATGACACTCAAACTTTAAACATCAACAACTTTTGATACGGTTGTCTGATTTTACACCACCACACCTTTTCAGAATGAGCTCGGAGCACTACATTCATTGGAGCACAAGGTTTACCCATTCCAATTCATTTAGTTGTCGATATATAGCAGGTTGTTGCGGTAATGCAAAATTTAGCTCCAAATGACACCTAAACTTCTAACAACCATGACTTTTTATTTGTACTTTGATTTTTGCCCACGACACCTTTACGGAATATGCTCGGGGGCATACATCCAATGGAGCACAATTATAAACCATTCCAGCTCATTTTAGTGGTCAATATACAGCGGGTTGCAATGCTAATGAGGGATTTAGCTCCTCTTGACACATAAACTGTTACAGCCGTTACTTTTGATCTGGTTGTCCAATTTTTGCGCACAACACCTTTTTGGAATGAGCTCAGAGCCCTACATCCAATGGAGAAAAAGTTTTACCCATTCCAGTTTGTTTAGTGGTCAATATACAGTGGGTTGGTAATAAGGTATTTAGCTCGAAAGGAGACCTAAACTTCAAATTTCCGAAACTTTTGATCCGGTTGTCCGATTTTCGCCCACAATACCTTTTCAGAATGAGATTGGAGCCCTAAATTCAATAGAGAACAATTTTTACCCATTCAAGCTCGTTTAGAGGTCGATATATAGTGGGTTATACTGGTAATGCGAGATTTACCTTCAAATGACACATAAATTTCAAAATGTAAGAATTTTAGATGCGGTTTGTAGTGAAAGTGAGAGATTTAGCTCCAAATGACACTCAAACTTTAAACAACAGTAACTTTTGATCCGGTTGTCTGATTTTACCCCAACAATGTTGAATAACTCGAGGTCCGAAGATGAAGTGAAAACAACGCGTAACATACTTCACAAGTGTTGCACAACAGTGACAATGAGAAGAATGAATAGTACTATGGTATTGACTATCTCTTTACAATGCGAGGTATACATGGCGAGACATGATTCATAAGAATCGCGGAGTAGAGAAGCACAAAACGCAAGTGAAAAAACAAGCCGCAGCGACCTGGCACTTGAGACCGCCAGACCGCGCCAACAGACAAGTCGGACGGAAGCTGCTGAGACCGCGCGAACACAGTACAGACCACACCTGTCAGACAGCCACCCCAGACCGCCAACTCGCTGCTTATTCCTCTGCTGAAAACAACTAGTTCGCACTTCATGATCGCCCAGACCGCACGGTCTTGATCAAAGAAGAACCCGTGAACACTGAACAAGATCTGCAACCTGTGATAAACCACAACTCAAGACCGCCTGGCCACTTAAGACCGCCTGATCAACTGAGTCTGCTGCACAGACCGCGAACACTTAAACTCAGTCCGCCCAGACTAGTTTATTCAAAGCTGGACGAAGGAGACAAGCTAACCGTGAGCTGCAAGCCGCTAACCTTGGAACACAAAAACCGGTCAGACTAATATCTCAGACCGCGCGACCTCAAAATGAGACCGGCACAATCAAGCCAACTTGGAGTTCTTACAGTTCTCATTATTAATGATGGGCCCTGCATCCCTATTTATAGGCGAGTAGACGGATGTCGTCACCGCACAACCGGGAAATAATAACCGCCCATCAGATCGCGAGCGGTCTCGCAAAGCAGACCGCCCGAGCTCGGCATAGCTCACAGCTCCTTTATTAAACCTTGCGGTTACAAACAAACCGCCCGGTCACTGCAGTCTCAATAAGTAGACCGCCCGGTCTCCTCCCAATAACATCTTGCCGACTTAGAACCGACCAAAGGGTTCCTTCGCCAACGGCTTAGTGAATATGTCAGCAACGTTCTCCTTGCTCTGCACAGGGCTCCACAATCAGAGATCCCTCCAACACCTTCTCATGAATGAAATGGTGATGAATCTTTATGTGCTTCATACGCACGTGACAAACTGGATTGTTCACCAGTTTGAGAGCACTCTCGTTGTCACCACGTAGCAGAGTAGGACCTCCCACCTCCCTATGAATGTCCTCCACCAACCTCCTAAGCTAGATGGCTTCCTGAGCCACCAAAGCCGCAGCTTTGTACTCCGCTTCCGTGGTTGAGACAAACACAGAATTCTGCTTCTTGCTGCACCATGATATAGTTGTAGAGCCCGTCATAAAGACGTATCCAGACATCAATCTCCTATCATCCGAATCTTCTCCATAATCAGCGTCCATGTACCCATGCAAGTAGAAACCCAAATCTCTCCCGTAGAAGAGACCCAAATCCGAGGTGGATTTGACATACTTCAATATACTCCTAGCTGCCACAAGATGAGGCTTCCGAGGCTCTGCCATAAACCAACTCACCCTGCCAACTACATAAGCAATATCTGGCCTCGTGATCGTCAAGTATATCAAGCTTCCGACCAAAGCCCGGAACACCAAAGGGTCGGTAAGAACCTTTCCTTCATCTCGACAAAGATGAACTCCAACCTCCAGTGGAGTAGAGCTGCTCTTCCCCCCTTCCATGCCGAATCTCTTCACGATTCGATCCGCATAGCCCTTCTGAGAAACGAGCATACCGCTCTCTCTCCTCTCCACTTCGAGCCCAAGGAAATGGTGGAGCTCGCCCAAATCCTTCATCTCGAATCTGATAGCTAGCTCAGCACGAAGCCTAGCTACCTCCATCTCAGAATTCCCCGTAACGATCATATCTTCAACGTACAACAACACCATGACCTGAAGCTCCCCCGTCTTCTTAACAAACATGCTCGAATCAGAATCAGAAGCAAAGTACCCGCAGAACTGGAGGTATCCTACGATCTTCCCGTACCACGCCCGAGGCACTTGCTTCAAGCCGTAAAGAGCCTTCTTGAGCTTGCAAACATATCTTGGGTGCTCTTCGGATACATAACCAGGTGGCTGATCCATGAAGATATCCTTGTCAATCTAGCCATATAAGAAAGCGTTCTTCACGACGAGTTGCCAAATCTTCCACCCTTGGCAAGCTGCCAATGCGATCACCACCGGACCGAAGTCATCTTGGCAACGGGGCTAAATGTTTCTTCATAGTCCTCCCCATACTTCTGAGAGAAACCTCGAGCTACAAGGCGAGCCTTGTACCGCTCAATACTTCCGCCAGCCTTCTTCTTCAGCTTGAAAACCCACTTGCAAGTCATCAGAGTAATCCCCTCAACCTTAGGCACCAAGTCCCAAGTCTCATTCTTCCTGAGGGCAGCCATCTCTTCAACCATGACTCCTTCCCACTCCTTGACTCCAACGGCATTTTCATAACAAGATGGCTCTCTCTCATCCAGAGGACCTGCGAAGAAACATGAGACAAAGCTCACTAAGTTCCCGCCCAGATACGGATCAGGTGGAATAATGGTCCTCTTGGACCTCCTCAGAGCTTGACTCTGAACCACCTCTTCCACTGCAACTTCTGGACTAGCTCTCCTCTCAGGTAGACATGGAGCCTCGCTCCCCCTGCTTCCAGAACCCGAAGCACCTGATCCTGAGCTAGTAATACAAGGAGCACATGGAGAAACAGGTAACTCCACCAGAACTTCTCGTGCAGCTTCCACTGGTCCACCTTCTACCCTGCTTCCTTGTAACTCAACAGAAGGGTTACCTTAGTATGATGTCAGCTCGTCGAATACCATATCCCTTGAGACCACATATCTCCGTGTCTGAGGATCCATGCATCTCCACCCTTTCTTCCGGTCATCATAACCGACGAAGACTAGCTTCCTTGCCTTAATATCTAGCTTCGTTCGAAGGGCATCCGGAACATGCACATAGCAGGTAGAACCAACACTCGAAAGTGTTCCACGCTTGGCTTCTCCTTGAACATCAACTCATGAGGGGTCTTCATGTTGATGGGGTTGAGAGGCATTCCGGTTGATAACAGAAGCTGCACAAGACATACCCTCTGCCCAAAAGGACTTTGGGATATTCTTGGCATGAAGCCAACATTTGCAGGTGTCCGTCAGGTGATGGATCTTCCGCTCTGCAACTCTGTTCTGTTGTGGAGTGTGAGCACAAGAAAGCTCCCTTTGGATGTCATGCTTCCTGCAAAAGTTAAAGAACTCCTTGGAGGTGAACTCCCCTCCATTATCTGTTCTGAACTTCTTCACCCGCAGGTTTAGCCGACCTTCCACCAGCTCCTTGTACTCCACAAACTTCTCGAACGCCTCTGACTTCTCCTTTAGAAAACACACCCAAGTATATCTAGTGAAGTCATCAATCAAGACTAACGTATACCTGCTACCTCCAAGACTGGCAGTGTTGGTAGGTCCAAACAGATCACCATGGATGCAGTCCAATGGTCTTTTACATCTGCTTTGTGATTTGTCAAATGGAAAGCGTTGAGATTTACCAAACTGACAACCTGCACAAACATGACCATCCCCAAAAGATGACAAGCTAGGCATACCTTTCACCAGGCCTCTTCCCGTCATAGCTTTCAGCTTATCCATTCCAACATGCCCAAGCCTTTCATGCCAGATAGCAGCACTATCGTTAGCCCTCATCTTATCAACATAAGAACTTGTTGAAAGAACAAACAAGTTCTTCACTCGTCTCCCAACATGAGTGACTTCAGCTTTCACCGCTGAAATGTTTCGGAGAAATTTCACTTATGTTGGACCAAACAGAACGTGATAGCCAGCATCCACCACATTGGTCACAAAGAAGAGGTTTTTCTTCATCCCCGGAACATGATAGACACTCTTCAACGTAAGAGTACCTCTATCATCGTTCAATGAAACCACACCCTCCTTCTCAACTGCATGAATAGTATCATCAGCCGTAATGATAGCATCATTACCTGTATATGTCTGCAAGGAGGAGAACTTCGACTCATCCCCAGTAAGGTGATGACCACACCCCGTGTCCTAAATCCAATCATCTTGATAGTTGATGGAAGTCATGGCCCAAACACACATGCCCATCATGAAAGCTCCTCCACCACCCCAACTACCTTCAGCATTGGAACCAGCCTCCTCCTTTCCTGCAGCATGCCCCAGCTGAAGATTGACCCTGCAGTCCCTTTTGAAATGAACAACCTAATTGCAGCTGAAGCATCTAGGTCCTTCCTGCTTCTTCCCATCACGCTTAGGAGCATAGCTCCTCTCTTGCTGATATGAAGTAGACGGACCATCATCTCCAGATGACTTCTTCTTCTTGCCCCATCTCTTCTTCTTGCCAAAGAAGAGAACCTCGCCTTCTCCCCCAGAGAGCGACATCCCATCCATTTGCTTTGCCAAACTTTCCTGTGAAGCAAGTAAGTTCTCCAGCTCCAGCAATGAAGGCTGATTGGCCCAGCCTTGAATAGAAGTAACAAAGGCCACATATTCCCTCCGCAAGCCGCGGATTATGTGCCTCTTCAGCTTAGCTTCTGAGATAGGCTCATCCGGGTCCAAAGCCGATATCTCTGCGCAGAGGTTCTTCATCTTCAAGAAGAACGTTGAAATGGACAAATCCCCCTGAGTTTCTTTCGCCAACTCATTCTCCAAGTACTGTAGCCTCACTACATTCTTCTTATTGAACAAGCCATCCAAGGCTGTCCAAATCTCAGCAGCTGATCCACAGCCAATAATGTGATCAAACAATTCCGGAATGATAGTTATCTTGAAAGTGAACTCTTCCTTAGCATTCGTTCTTCTCCAAGCCTTCACGAGCTCAGCATTCCCATCAGCAGGAACCACAACTTGTCTTGCTTCTCCTCCAACTACCTCCCATAAGTCCTTGCCAAGAAGATAGCTCTCCATGCAAGACTTCCACTTCTTGAAGTTAGTATGCGGAAGGAGCTCAATACCAAGACCTCTAGCATATCCTCCTTCTATTGCTATCCCACTGATTGTTAACCACTTGAGAACCCGAGAGAAGTATCAGCACTTTCAGCTTCACAACATCAACAACCTCCCTCTGATACCATGTTGAAAAACTTGAGGTCCGGAGATGAAGTGAAAACAACGCGGAACACACTTCACAAGTGTAGCGTAAGTGTAGCACAACAGTGACAATGAGAAGAACGAATAGTACTATGGTATTGACTATCTCTTTACAATGCGAGGTATACATGGCGAGACATGATTCATAAGAATCACGGAGGAGAGAAGCACAAAACACAATTGAAAAAACAAGCCGCAGCGACCTGGCATTTGAGACCGCCAGACAGCGCGAACAGACAAGTCGGACGGAAGCGGCTGAGACCGTGCGAACAGAGTACAGACCGCACCTGTCAGACCGCCACCCCAGACCGCCAACTCACTGCTTATTCCTCTGCTGAAAACAACCATTTCACACTTATTGATCGCCCAGACCGCACGGTCTTGATCAAAGAAGAACCTGCGAACACTGAACAAGATCTGCAACCTGTGACAAACCGCAACTCAAGACCGCCTGGCCACTTAAGTGTATTGCACAGACTGCGAACACCTAAACACAGTCCGCCCGGACTGGTTTATTCAAAGCTGGATGAAGGAGACAAGCTGACCGCGAGCTGCAAGCCGCTAACCTGTGAACACAGAAACCGGTCAGACAAATATCTCAGACCGCGCGACCTCAAAATGAGACCGGCACAATCAAGCCAACTTTGAGTTCTTACAGTTCACGTTATTAATGATGGGCCCTGCATCCCTATTTATAGGAGAGTAGACGGATGTCGTCACCGCACAACTGGGATACAATAACCGCCCATCATATCGCGAGCGGTCTCGCCAAGCAGACCGCCCGAGCTCGGCATAGCTCATGGCTCCTTTATTAAACCTTGCGGTTACAAACAAACCGCTCGGTCACTGCGGTCTCAATAAGTAGACCGCCCGATCTCCTCCCAATAACATCTGGCCGACTTAGAACAAGTCTCCAGACCAACCCGCGCAAGCCGCTCGGACAGAAGAGGCGGTCTCCCAGATCAAACTGCTCAGAACAAACTGCTGAGACAAAACCAACCCGAGAACCAACGCAGACCGCGCGGTCTCTGCGGTCTCCAATCTTCAGACCGCCCAGCTAAACTTCACTTTCACTTCAAAAATTTAACACACAACACCTTTTAGGAATAAGCTCGGAGCCCTACATTCATTGAAGCACAGGTTTATCCATTGCTGTTCATTTAGTTGTCGATATATAGCGGGTTGCACTGGTAATGCAAAATTTAGCTCCAAATGACACCTAAACTTGAAACAGCCATAACTTTTGATGGTTGTCAGATTTTTGCCCACAAAACCTCTTCGAAATGAGCTCTAAGCCATACATTCAATGGAGAGCAAGTTTTACCAAATCTAGTTCATTTAGTGGTCAATATACATTGAGTTGCAGTGGTAATGTGGGATTTAGCTCCAACTGACACCTAAACTTCAAACAGCTATAACTTTTGATCTGGTAGTCCGGATATTGCCAAAATACCTTTTCGGAATGAGCTCAGAGCCATATATCCTATGGAGAATAGGTTTTACTCGATTGAGTTCATTTAGTGGTCGACGGATAGTGGATTGCAGTGGAAATTAGAGATTTTGCTCCAATTGACACCTAAACTTCAAACATCCATAACTTTGACTCGGTTGTCAGGTTATTGCCCGCAACACCTTTTCGGAGTGAGATCGGAGCCCTACATCCAATGGAAAATAAGTTTTACCCATTCTAGTTCATTTAGTGGTTGATCTACAGTGGGTTATAGTGGTAATGTGGGATTTAGCTCTAAATGACACATAAAGTTCAAACAGCTAGAACTCTTGATCAAGTTGTCCAATTTTTGCCCCCAATACCTTTTTAGAATGAGCTCAGAGCCCTACATCCAATGGAGAGTAGGATATAACCATTCAAGTTTCTTTAATGTTCGATATACAGTGGGTTCCAGTAGTAATGCGGGATTTAGCTCCAAATTACACCTAAACTTCAAGCAGCCATAACTTTTGATCCGGTTGTTCGATTTTTTCGCACAACAATTTTTCAGAATGAGCTCGTATTATGCATCCAACAGAGAATAAGATTTATCCATTCAAGAATAAGACAACACCATTCTGGTTGTCTGATTTTTGCCCACAATTCCTTTTCGGAGTGAGAATGGAGCCTTAAATTCAATGGAGAACAATTTAAACCCATTCCAGCTCGTTTAGAGGTCGATATACAGTGAGTTGTATGTGGTAATACGAGATTTAGCTCCAAATGACACATACACTTCAAAATGACAGAATTTTTAATGCGGGTTGTAGTGAAAATGAGAGATTTAAGTCCAAATGACACTCAAACTTTAAACAACAACAACTTTTGATGCGGTTGTCTGATTTTACCCCACAACAGCTTTTCGGAATGAGCTCGGAGCACTGCATTCATTGGAGCACAAGTTTTACCCATTCCAGTTCATTTAGTTATCGATATATAGCGGGTTGCAGCGATAATGCAAAATTTAGCTCCAAATGACACCTAAACTTCTAACAGCCATAACTTTTGTTTTGTATTTTGATTTTTTCCCACAACACCTTTTTACCCAGAAGAACGCTTTCAAGAGGATTACTCACAGACCGTGCGGTTTGCAGATCCAAGTCGCCCGGCTCAGGTTATACAAGGTCCATCAACACTAACTAGTATAAGCCGGGCGGTTTAACATAATTCAGATCGCCCTCAAGTACTAAAGATAATCCAGGCCCAAGTCCCACAGGACAAGTCACGGTCTCAAGTCGGAGACCGGGCGGATTATGCCATAGGGACAAGCCAAGGTTCGGGATCAAAGAACATGCCGCGGTCTCAAGTCAAAGACCGCCCGGATTGCATCGTCGCCTTGGTTGCGTCATCCTCAGCCTCTGTTCAGACAGGTCGGAAGGGCAAGCCGCCAAGTCGCGCGGCTTCTTTCTTTTCCTTCTTTGTGTATCCTGTCACCGCCTGCCCGTTTCTCCTGTACCCAGGCAGATGGTTATTTAATCCCTGCCCGTTCGGGTAGGCCCCCGAGCCTATAAATAGGGGGCGGCACTGTTCCCAAGACACGCACACTCGAATCCAGGAGCTCGCTTGTTTGAGCTGCGGTCTCGAGTTTCCCGTCGCTTGTTTGAGCTGCGGTCTCGAGTTTCCCGTCTTGCGGACTGTCTGACCGGCCGGCTTCTTCTTTCCTGCACTCGTAACCGCTGTAACTGCCTCATTTTAATCAAAGGAAAGCCCATCACGGGAGTGGCATTCGCCATGACGGGCGAAGTCTGGCCTTGACCGCTGCTAGCTGTCTCATTTTTCCCAACTAAAAAGTAACCGGCAACCCGCAGCCTCCGATTTCCTTCGGAGGTGCGATTTCGGACTCAACAGAAACACGCGACCTTCAGATCATGGATTGTCGGTGAAATCCTCACTACAATGTCAGACCGCCAGTTCCCCCCTGGAGACCGCTCCGATCACAGCGAGGACTCTTTGTGGGAAGCCTTGGAGCAATCCAGGAGAGAAGCCGAGCGGGCTCAGAGGGTCACTGATCAGCGACTTGAAGCGATCAGCCAGACTTTAACAATGCTAACCGAGCGGCTAGTTCCACAACAAACTGCGGCTAATCAGGCGGTGACCCCGATACCTCCTCCACCTCCTCTTTACCCGCTACCACAAGCCGCTAACTTCCAGCCCCAGCAAGAAGGCTTTGCGGCTAGGCAAAGCTTCTATCAGGAAGCCGCGCACAGCATGCCGGCTCGGGCCCTTGATTTCCAGGGGCGGCTTCTCACGCTGCCCGCCTTTCCTACCCGCCTGAAGTTCCTATTCATTACTCCTATCCGCCAGAAGCTGTCGCCCGGTCCTCTTAACAGGCGGCTTGTCCGCGAATAGCCGCAGCTCCGGCGGCTTATTATCCTACTCCACTGTATGAAGATATGGAAGAAACTTCTCCCTTTGTGGACGAAGTCAGAGGGGGGCCTGCCCCTAATAATTTCAGAGAGCCTCGCCTTCCAGCTTTCAATGGGGAGACAGATCCCACGGATCATTTACAAGCCTTCGAGTCAGCCATCGCTCTTAGAACCTTAACTGATGCGACCAAGTGCAAGCTTCTTGTGACCTCCTTTGAAGGACAAGCAAGAGAGTGGTTTTACGGATTGCACCCCAGGTCAATCCGTTGTTTCGCTGAGCTGCGAAGGGAATTCCTGCTGAGATTCTCTACCTCGAGGAAGAGAAAGAGTGGCCCGGCGGCCCTTTTCGATATAAAACAGCGGGAAGACGAGACGTGGGCTCGTTTTGTAGACCGCTTCCAGAAAGAGATCATGGAGGTCCAAAATGTGGATCCCGAGTTGTACAGGGTTGCCCTCATTCATGGTTTGAGGGAGGGCCCCTTAAAATTTCAAGCAAATATAAGGGAGCCTAGGACTTATCAAGAGATGATAAGTTTGGCAAATATGTTTATCAGAGGAGATAAGAGTAATCCAGGCTACGTCACAAAGCTGGTAAGCGATAAGGAGCAGTCAAATCCGTCCTTCCATCATCCGCCGTCGAATCAGTCCCACTTTGAACCCCGTTCCCAAAGGGGGAGAAATTACAAAAATAAGCAACCATTCATGGGCCATCAGCGGTTTCAAGATCAGAAACCACCTTTGGCCATCGCTCCCGCTCCATCCGCTCCTCTTCCGCAAATCATGCCGGTATACTTACAATAGTACACCGCGCAACCACCTCCAGTCATTCCATCCACTCAATATGATGACTCGCAAGAGTCATTCACTCCCTTAAACGTCACCATGGACGAAGTAGTCCAGATTCTACAAAAGAGGCCAGATTTCAAAAGGCCTGCTCCTCTGAAGTCGAATATCCGCAATCGAAATCCGAACCTTTATTGTGAATATCATAAAGAAGGGGGGCATCTAACCAAAGACTGGCGGGCCCTTCGTTTGCTGATAGAGAGACTCCTGGGAGAAGGAAAGCTCCGGGGTCTAGTTCCGAAAGATACAACTGCTGAACCAACTTCCGAGAAGAGAAAAGAGAAAGTAACAGTAGAAGTAACCTGGGAATGTGCCGACGTCGAAGACGCCGGCTGCTATGATGGCATCCATCCTGCTACCGGGTGCGTCGAAGTCAATGATGTGGGCCCCTTAGGGGACATCTATTGTATTCATGGAGGAGCTGGAGCGGAATCATCTCGCAAATCCAGCATTGCGAGAGTTCTAAAGCAGGAAGTGGCAGCCACTATAAGTTCTCCTCCCGAAAGCACTATTGTCACATTTGGTCAGGATGACCTTCCCCCCAATGCTAATCCTTTCGACGATGCGGTGGTCATCAAGGCCGTCATCGAAAACTATACAGTCTACAAGATTCTAATTGATACCGGCAGCTCCGTCAATCTCCTTTTCCGCCCGACTTTCGAGGCCCTGAAGACCGAAAAGTCTTTGCTTTCCACCGACGGGCCCCTCTACAGCTTTTCTGGGGAGAGGAAGGAAGTAGAGGGCTCAGTAAAGCTCCTGTTCTCTCTTGGAGGAGTAATAAAGTTAATCAATTTTGTGGTAGTGGATGCCCCGAGCAACTGCTGTGCCATCTTCGGGAGGCCGATTCTCAATGCATATAGGGCAGTGGTGTCGACCTTTCACCTTGCCCTCAAGTTCGCGGCCGAAGGAAAGCAGTATCGAGTCAGGAGCAACCCAAAGGTGGCTCGGGAGTGCTACGTCCGAACTGTCAACATGATCACCAACGTTCCGCTTCCCGAGGCCGTGGCTGAGGCTTTGGAGATTGCTGAGTCTCCAGAGGCCGCCGAGGAAGGAAAAGATCGAGAAGGGGCTCACTTGGAACCTGCCCAAGCGACCCAAGAAGTTCCTATTACTAAAGGAGCAGAAAAGAAGATGGTCATCAATGCTGAGTTGCCAGAGGAGGAGAAAATGGAGCTAATCTCCTGCCTGTTGGAAAACCTGGATATCTTCGCTTGGTCAACGGAGGATATGCCAGGAGTGGATCCGGACGTGGCTTGTCATCATCTAAATGTGTCTCCTGAATTCAAGCCCGTCCTGCAAAAGAAGAGAGAAGTGACGACCAAGCTGGCGTTGCCCATCAGTGAGGAGGTTTCCAAACTCCTAAGAGCGGGTTTCATTTCTGAGATTCAATATCCAACGTGGATGTCGAATGTTGTAATGGTTAAGAAATCTGGTGGGAAGTGGCGCATGTGCGTGGACTTGACCAAACTTAATAAAGCGTGCCCTAAAGATTGTTACCATTTGCCTCGGATAGATGTCTTAATTGATTCCGCGGTTGGGTATGGTTTTATGAGTTTCCTCGATGCCTTCTCCGGATATCATCAAATTAAAATGCACAAACCTGACATCCCGCATACCTCATTTATCACAAACGATGGGTGTTACTGCTATCTCGTAATGCCCTTCAGTCTTAAAAACGCGGGCGCAACATACCAAAGAATGATGGATACCGTCTTTAAACATCAAAAGGGCAGGAATCTCGAAGTTTACGTTGATGACCTTCTTCTCAAAAGTAAAACATTCTCATTACACTTGGAAGACCTCGTAGAGACGTTCGCTACTCTACGGAGGTTCAAGTTAAAATTAAACCCATTGAAATGTGTGTTTGGGGTAAGCAAAGGAAAATTTCTTGGGCATCTCTTAACTCCTGATGGCCTTGCACCAAACCCAGATAAGGTGAAGGACATCCTTGATATGACCCCTCCTTGAAATACTAAAGAAGTTCAACAATTAGGAGGGAGATTGGCAGGATTGAGCAGGTTTATCTCCAAATCCGGAGATAAAAGTGCCCCATTCTTTAAAACATTGCGAGGGGGATCAAAGTTCGAATGGAGCGAGGAGTGTAACAAGGCTTTCGAGCGGCTGAAAGAAGAGTTAACTTCGACCCCACTACTCCAAAGTCCCCGTGAGGGAGAAAAGCTATTCTTATATCTGGGAGTCGGACCGGATGCGGTGAGTTCTGTCCTCGTTCGGGAAGACAAGAGGAGGCAGTTTCCAATATACTATGTCAGCCACATCCTAAAGGATGCAGAAACTAGATACTCGAATCTGGAGAAACTGGCCTTGGCCTTGGTTATGTCCGCGCGAAGGCTTCGCCCTTATTTTTAAGCTCATTCCGTCCAAGTTATTACAGATCATCCTTTAAAAAATATTCTTGAAAAGCCAGATCATTCAGGGAGGTTGGCAAAATGGGCTATTGAACTAAGTGAATTTGAGATATCATACATCCCCCGGACAGCAATCAAAGCGCAAATCTTGGCAGACTTCTTGGTAGATACAACAGAGCCTAGTCCTGAACAGGTGGTACAATCTCCTCTGGCATGGATCATTTATGTGGATGGGGCTTCTGGCAGAAACTCCGTGGGAGCCGGAGTAGTGTTGATCAGCCAAAATGGCATCAGGCTGGAGCAAGCTGTCAAGTTCTTCTTTCCAGTTACAAATAACCAGGCAGAATATGAAGCACTTCTGGCTGGGCTGAGGCTTGCGAAAGAGCTGGTCATAGAATATGTACATGTTAGAACCGATTCACTGGTGGTGGCCTCCCAGGTCTTGGGGAATTATGAGACAAGGGAGCCGATTCTGCGAAAATATCTGCTATTAGCCAAAAAGGAAATCAGAAGATTCAAGTCATTTATTATCGAGCACAATAGATGAATTGTCGAAGTTCGGTCTTCCATCAGGGGGAGTGACCTTTGAACTTTTTCATCCGGCAATAGATGAGGCAGAACTCATGCAAATTGATCATAATCCTTCATGGAAGGATCCTTACGAGCTATTCCTATCAAAGGGGGAGTTCCACCATTCCATCAAAGATCGGAAAAGATTCAAAAGGAAAGCGGCATATTATTATCTGATAGCGGGAGTTCTCTACAGAAAAACTTTGATTTCTCCCTCAGCACGATGTGTTTCGGAGGATGAAGTCCCAACCATACTTGAGGAAGTTCATTCCGGGGAGTGCGGTAGTCACTCGGGAGCGAAGACCCTAGAGAAGAGAATCTTAAGGCAGGGGTATTTTTGGCCAACCATGAGGAAGGATGCTGAGGCATTTGCCAAGCGGTGTGTTCAGTGCCAAAAGTTTGCTCCTCTTCAGCACTTGCCTGCTCAGTCACTCAGATCAATAACTGCGCCATGGCCCTTCGCGGTGTGGGGGATGGATCTTATTGGACCTTTCCCAATAGCCAGCAGCCAGCGTCGTTTTATCATTGTAATGATCGACTATTTCAGCAAGTGGATTGAGGCGAAAGTGCTGGCGAAAACTACAACCCAAATTGTCAGAAACTTCATCTGGGGAGATATAGTCTGCCGTCATGGAATTCCGCTAGCAATTGTCACTGATAATGGTCCACAGTTCAATAATCCAGAGATGATAAACTTTTGTGATCAGGTGGGAATTGATCTTCGATTTGCCTTAGTACATCATCCAAGGACAAACGGCCAAGTAGAAGCAGCGAACAGACAAATCCAGCAGCTCCCGATGAAAAGGGTTTTGAATCAAAGGGGAAATTGGGCAGATCAGCTTCCTTCCATTCTTTGGACCCTTCGTACTACCCCGTCTTCAGCTACTGGGGAGACACCATTCAAATTATCTCATGGCTCGGAAGCCGTTGTGCCTGTATAGTTTGATGTAGTCACTCCAAGAGTCGTGTATGCAAAAGAGGGAGGAGAAGCGTGGATAGAAGACAATGATGAGGCTATCATGTATAGCCTGGATCTGATCAAAAAACTTCAAGACGAGGCAACAATCAGACAAGAAGAAGTTAAGAGGAGGATGGCAAAGTACTTTGACAAAAATGTCAGGGTAAAGCATTTTGCGATTGGCGACGTTGTGCTAAAAAAGGTTGATGCAGCAGCCCGAACAGGCAATGTCGGGAAGCTAAATCCTAATTGGGCTGGACCTTTCATCGTCAAGGAGGTATTAAAAAGTGGGGCTTACCGCCTCCAAACAAGCGAGGGAGAAGACATTTCGCGCACTTGGAGCGGTGACGATCTCAAACGGTTCTATCCTTAAAATATGTCTTCTTTACTTTCCTGCAATTTTTCAGATATTTTAATAAGAAGCCACATACTGACACTTCTCCATGTCTGATGTTCCTTTTTTTACATTTTCTCATATATCAAACTCACTGAACCACGAGGACATCGCCAAGTTCTGCTCGAACCCCCTCGGATTGTAGTCATTAGCGTAAAACCATGAAGATCATGTGTAGCGGGGAGTTTTCGCACACGTGTAGTGGTAGCTTGCCAATTCCCGTGCGGTGGTCTTCAGAACCTTGGATCCCGGCTGATATCCGACACACCCCTGCATCAAGGGAGGTCTAGGTGAATGTTGGCTCTATCATGCCCCGAGAGGGATATAATTACAGCTTTTATGATCTTTCTGAGGAAAGCAATGTCGGTATAGCCCCCGCGGCATAGCCACACCTGCCCAACTGATCATCTTAGTCTGTGACTATCGAATACTCCTAGGTACTCTCAAGCGATGCCTAAGCGGGACCCACAACTGAGTTGATCTCTCTGAGGAAAGCAATGTTCGCCGCCTAGGCCCACCTGCCCAATTGATCAACTCGGCTTGTAGCCCTAGGCAAGAGAGCAGTCGAGTCGCTTGCAGCCCTTATGACCACTTGAGGAAAGCAATGTTCGACGCCTAGGCCCACCTGCCCACTTGGTCATTTGGGTCTGTACTTGTCTTTCTCTTTATTTCTACAGCTCTTATGACCACTTGAGGAAAGCAATGTTCGCCGCCTAGGCCCACCTGCCCACTTGGTCATCTAAGTCTGTAGTTATCCTTTATCGCATTACAGGGAAAGTATCTCATCCCATATGGTCATTATAGACCATCTGGAGGAAAAAGCAGGATTCCTATGTACATCACAAACCAGATAACTTAATACTCAAACCGGGCGGTTTGAAATAAGCGGGTACCAGGGTTTTCAGGCGGTCTGGTTATTAAACCATGCGGTCTAAAATCAGCAGGTTCCAAAGATGTCATGCGGTCCGGTGTTCAGATCGGACGGTTTGAAATGAACAGGATATCATTAAAATGTCCCAAGGTAAATATCAAGGGAGCAAGCATAATCATGACCGGCCGACCTCAGTATTCGGATTGTGAATTTATCATCTTTATGGATTTCAACTCTATCCGATCGGTTAATTACAGGCTCTTTTCGATCAGAAAGTTATGATTGGAAGGGTCAAACCTACTAATCGCACAAATTCTATATACAGCCCGAGCGGGTTATCAGCCAATATTATATAAGGCTGTCATATAAATTGTTCGGATTAAATATTAATCGCACGGTCTATCGGCTGATCTTCTTGCGACTTGATATTCTGTCTTACAAGGCAATTATGTAGAGCCAGGTTATGGTCGCACGGCTTGATTATTTCAAAATCCTGATCGGTTGTCAGTTACATTCACGGGGGTGGGGCTTGCAGTAATCTTAGTTGCAAGTCGCCTGAGTTAAAGTACTGGCCGCTTGGTCTGATAATTATTCTTATGACTTGCCATTCTTCATCCTGGAAAGCAAATATGCAGGGTCAAGTAGTAACCACGCGGCTTGATTATGTTCGGCTTCCGGGATGTCATAATGCATTCATAATAAGTTAGCACCTTCTCAGAATGAATCGAACAAATTCGATCCGGATTGAAAGAAGCAAGCTATGCGAGTGGGTTTTTACCAATAGATACTTTACCGGAATCCTGTGAAGAGCATTATCCTAACCGGATAAGTTAATATTAAATCGCACGACTTGGTTAGATTCAACACAGAAAAATATCGCAAACAACCACAAGTAAGTCGCAAAAGGTAGACAGATAGACAGGTAAAAGTTCTCCATTTCATTATCAAAGCATTCTTTACATTATATTTTAAGCCGACCGGCTAACAATGTCAAGCCGATGGCTATTCGAAACAAAGCAAAATACAAGCTACTAATTATGCGACCTAAGTTTCTTAGACGCAGGTGTACTTGAGTGATCGCTCCCGTCAATTGAAATGTCAGGGGAGTAACCCTCGCTACCCGACGAGGATGAACTGCTCAATTCGCCCGACTTGCGCCCAGCCTCTTCTACGGAACCGCTGGATTCGGACTCCGAGCCACTCTCCCCACTCTCAGCCGCTGCGGGTTCTTCGGCCTCATCATCCCCGTCGCCGCTCTCCTCTGAACTGGATCCGTCGGCTTTGTTCTTTCCTTTGGCTTTCCGCCTGATCTTCTCTAACTTCTTTTGCAAGATCGGGTAGGCGTCTGAGAAGGTGAAATGCTCGAAACCAGGCGCGAACGCTTTGAGCTCCCACAGGCGGTTAAAAGCATTGTCGATTCCCTCGGCGACATGAGGGAAAAGTTCCTGCTGATAAACCGGATTGGTCTCATCATACTTTGCCTGCAAAAAAAAGAGTAAGGAAAGAGACCGCGCGGTCTGAAAAATTCAGAAGGACGGCTGGCCAGGTGATAACTTACCGACTCGGCTTCCTTTAGCCGCACATTCTCCTTCTTCAATTCAGCGATTTCCTTCTCTAGGTGATCGTTTGCTTTAATCAACCTTTTGAAGTTCATTCCCATAAAGACATTGGTGATGAGGCTCTCGGCACCAACCCGCGCGGCCTCCCGGGCGAGCTCTTCCTCGGGAATCCTCCTCAACCTCCTGAAGTTCCGTCGGCCGAACATGGCAATGCTAGCGGCTTCAGCATGCCGGCCCGACTTCTCATTCGACCAATGGGGGAGCGCGGTAGAGACCTGAACACCGTCGCCTTCCGGATGCCATGACAAAACTGTGCGGCCTTTTAAATCCTTCACCTTGCTAAAGGAACGAAGGGCAGAAAAGTCGCCCGAATCCTCCCCGTAGGATGGCAGCGGCTTGTTCCTGACTTGTCTTTTTCTCTTCTCCGTCTGAGTTAAGATTAAACCGACCGGGCTGACCGGCTTGTTGGCAGGGACAACGGCTTCGGCTACAAAAAAGAGGAAAGGGTCAACACAAATGACCGAGCGGTCAATATTAAAGTCGGAAGCGGGTTAAAAGAAAGCTTACTATCTTCAGGCCGAACATTTTCTAGCTCGGCAAGTAGCGGGATGTAGTAGCTTACGTTAAGCCGCTCATCCTCGAGAAGCTTGCAGGTTTTCTTCTCGACCTCGCTTATTGCGACCTATTGAAAGGCCTCCTCCGGCCGCACTTGCGGATTCGGGTTCAACAGGCCAAGTCCGCCTTCGAAGATCAAGTATCTCTCCGACCAGGCTGTGACCTTGTTCGCGAGGTTAACCATCTTCAACCCGCGGCAGCCAAAGTAGAGATGGCCTTTGAAGACATTCGATTCAGAGTCCGGGATGGCCCGCACCGAGAATATTTTCCTGAAGAGATCCATAGAAAAGCGGACTCTCTCAGATCGCAGGTAGGAGATGAAGCTGCAAATTCTGGCCATCGAATTAGGAGAAATCTGACCAGGTACAACTCCATAATGGTCAAAGACCATGGCGAGCTCAATCGAAATCGGGAACTTAAATCCGCAATCGAAATGGTCGATTGGGATCGCGATTTGGTTTGGGCCAGAAGAATTCATCCGCTCATCACGGAGCGGAAGTCGCGCGAGCAGCGGGCTGTCAGTCATATGTTTCTCAACGAATTCGTCCAATTAGGCCTTGGTCAAATGGCACTCCTCGTGGTCTGCTGAGTGAAAAGCCACAGCGGCTTCGGAGCGGGTAGCAGAGGTTTTCGCAGGTCGCTTCGGCTGGCGCTTTGCTCCCCTCTCGAAATTCTGGTAAAAAGACTTTCGGAAGGATGCTACTTATAAGAACGGCTGATTTGCATCTAACAAAGGTCAAATCACGGCTAGACCGATCAACCCGCGCTGGCACATCACCACAAAAGAATTACCAAGACAAGTATAATTCAAGTAGACGAATTAGAAAAGCACGTAAAGAAGCCGATCGGCTTATGAAGTAGTCCACAGGCATCAATCAACATTCAACATGAACATAAAGTAAATTCAAAAACTCAGACCGCGCGGCCTGGAAAACAGACCAAATATCATGAAACCAAATTCAAACAGTCGTCCAAAGGACCGAATAGAAATATTATTACAGATAAAGATCTTAAAATCACTCATCATTTGCGGGCATCACTCGGCGCATCTTCCCTTTGAAGCCGCGCGACTTGGTCGCCTATCTGGAGGATTGTCCCTTGCATTTGGTTCATGCCGTGATTAAGGTGATTGATCATGCTATGAAGCCGCGCGGCATCCCTCTCTTTCCGCGCCGCTAGAATTACACGGGTAGGAAGGGCCGTTGCGGGCTCATTCGCACTAGCAATATGTTGGATCGTCCCGGCCGCTGGAAGAGACGAGCTCGTCCCAGCATCCGGGCGGCGTAATCCACCCCGACCTCCATCAGCAGCATTAAGGGGACGTCGGCTTCCGCCGATCTCCCTCGACAAATGAAGATATTTATCCCCATAATAGGCGCAGTCCGCTTCAAGCTTCTGAATCTCCTTCTTCCCGCGATCAACCCGGGTGGTCAGTGCGGCCACCTGATCTTGCTGCGCTTTCTCCTTTTCTCGGCGCTCTCTCCGCTCGGTCTCCAGCGCAGCCCGGCTCTCTTTCCTTTCAGCCTCCAGTTCTGCCCGCAATGCAATCTTTTCTTCTTGAGCGGTCTTCTCCCGCTCCTCAAGGGTCCTCAACTGCTTTGCAAGAGTTTCAAGGTTCCTTTGAAGACGGCCCATCTCATCGTCCATCCGAGTATCTGGTACAACCCGGGATCCCGGCGAAGGCGGATCAAGCGGAGGGAGATAGGACACCAGTTCGCCCGGCTTCGGAATAGAGTCACGATCATCTGCAATAAGAAAAAGCGGTCAGAAAGTGTTCAAAAGGAGATCGCTCTCTTTGAAACTTCCTCGCTTACAAGCCGCGGTGGTTTGGGTTGAATTCGGGCGGACAGGTCGCCTTGCTTGCTCGGTATCAAACTTTCGGCGTTGTTCTCTCCACGATCTCTCGCTCTGCCTCCGCTTAGCAGCAGAAAATTGAGCAGCGGAGGGAAAGAAGTTGGGCGACGGGTTCAACAACGAAGCACGCGACTTATTTCGAGGCCGCGGCCTAAAAAACGAACAGGGTGGTAACCCGCTTCATTTTTACCTTGCAGCAAAAGATTGGGTGGCGGCGGTGGCGGCCTGGAAAGTTGATCTCTTACTCGTTCTGCCTTCACCTGCATAAATCGGAGACCGGTCATCACAGTATCTTCATGAGCCGGTACGGTCCTTTCGGTTCTGGTCGCAACCTCAGGGGGGACGGCCTCCTGAGTGCTAGCTGCAACCTCAGGTTTGGCGGCCTCCTTAATGCTAGTCACATCCTCAGACAGGGCGGCTCCTTTCTCTCCTGGCGGGTTGGCAGCCTGCAGTTCGGAAGAAGTTCTCAGCTGATCATTTTGCTTCTGGAAAGAATCAAAATCCTTGAGGAGGTCACTTACGAAAATGCTATGGGCGTCAACGAGAGCCTGGTCGTTCGACTGGGTGGAGGGAGTAATCACGCCCTCCGAGACTTCATTCTCGCGCGAGTTGCCTTGCAGGCTGTCCGCTTTCGGTCTCCCGGACGCTGCCTTGTTCTTGGCTTTTAGCCTCTTCATCTTCCTCAGAAGCCTGTCCGCCGCGGACTCCGCCTTCCCCTTTTTCGACTTCAGGACGGCTGACTTTTCCGGGCTATCTTCGATGTTGACAACTGAAGCCTGCTGGTCGCTCGGCTTGGGGGAGTCAACTGCCTCTCCCCCTTCATCTCTAATGATTAGATGAAAAACCCCAGACGGGGTGACCTCCATCTTGAAAGACTCATCACCATCGCTCTTCGGGACGACGGTCTCCAAGTCTGTCTTATCCGGCGGAGGAGGCGGGTTGTCTCCCTTGTCAGAGAAGGCTGGGGGATCAGTTGGGGATGGATTCGGGTGAATCTCCTCCTTTCTAATCGATAAATCGACTGTCAATTCGGGATGCTGGTCGGTCGGCTTACTCGCTTCCTCTTTGGTCGATAAGACGACTGTTAGCTCAGGAGGCAGGTCGGTCGGCCTGCTCGTGGAAGCGACCGTTACTATGTTGTCAGGCCGCGTCGTTTTCTTCTTCTTCCTCTTATCCTTCGAGCGGTCTCTCTCGCGGTTTTTTCCGGGCTTCTCAAGAACTTCGAGCTGGGCCATTAAGTCCACCATCTTTTTCGGGCTGTTCAGCCTAAAAGTCCTAACCGCAATAGGCGAGTAGTGACTCGTGATAGCAATGGAGTTATGCCAGAATAGATGCTCCTGGAACATTTTATACCAATAGGGTGAAATCGGCGCGGTCTCCGGCTAGAACTGATATTTTCGAAATCTTCTCGGAAATTTAAAAATATGCGGGGATTATGTTTACCCAGAAGACCGCTTTCAAGAGGATTACTCGCAGACCGTGCGGTTTGCAGATCCAAGTCGCCCGGCTCAGGTTATATAAGGTTCATCAACACTAACTAGCACAAGCCGGGCGGTTTGACATAATTCAGACCACCCTCAAGTACTAAAGATAATCCAGGCCCAAGTCCAACAGGACAAGTTGCGGTCTCAAGTCGGAGACCAGGCGGATTATGCCATAGGGACAAGCCAAGGTTCGGGATCAAAGAACAAGCCGCAGTCTCAAGTCGAAGACCGCCCGGATTGCATCGTCGCCTTGGTCGCGTCATCCTCAGCCTCTGGTCAGACAGGTCGGAAGGGCAAGCCGCCAAGTCGCGCGGCTTCTTTCTTTTCCTTCTTTGTGTATCCCGTCACCGCCTGCCCGTTTCTCCTGTACCCGGGCAGACGATTATTTTATCCCTGCCCGTTCGGGCAGGCCCCCGAGCCTATAAATAGGGGGCGACACTATTCCCAAGACATGCACACTCGAATCCAGGAGCTCGCTTGTTTGAGCTGCGGTCTCGAGTTTCCCGTCTTGCGGACTGTCTGACCGGCCGGCTTCTTCTTTCCTGCACTCGTAACCGCCGTAACCGCCTCATTTTAACCAAAGGAAAGCCCGTCACAGGAGTGGCATTCGCCGTGACGGGTGAAGTCTGGCCTTGACCGCTGCTAGCGGTCTCATTTTTCCCAACTAAAAAGTAACCGGCAACCCGCAGCCTCCGATTTCCTTCGGAGGTGCGATTTCGGACTCAACAACACCTTTTCGGAATATGCTCGGCGGCATACATCCAATGGAGCACAATTTTAAACCATTCCATCTCATTTTAGTGGTCAATATACAGCGGGTTACAATGGTAATGAGGGATTTAGCTCCTCTTAACACATAAACTGTAACAACCGTAACTTTTGATCTGGATGTCCGATTTTTGCGCACAATACCTTTTTGGAATGAGCTCGGAACCCAACATCCAATGGAGAACAAGTTTTACTCATTCCAGTTTGTTTAGTGGTCAATATACAGCGGGTTGGTAATAAGGTATTTAGCTCGAAAGGAGACCTAAACTACAAACTTCCATAACTTTTGATCCGGTTGTCCGATTTTCGCCCCCAATACCTTTTTGGAATGAGATTGGAGCCCTAAATCCAGTGGAGAACTATTTTTACCCATTCAAACTCGTTTAGAGGCCGATATACAGTGATTTGTATTGGTAATGCGAGATTTACCTCCAAATGACACATAATTTACAAAATGAAAGAATTTTAGATGTGGTTTGTAGTGAAAGTGAGAGATTTAGCTCCAAATGACACTCAACTTTAAACAACAATAACTTTTGATCTGGTTGTCTGATTTTACCCCCAAAACACGTTTTAGGAATGAGCTCGGAGCCCTACATTCATTGAAGCATAAGTTTTATCCATTACTGTTTATTTAGTTTTCGATATATAGCGGGTTGCACTGGTAATGCACAATTTAGCTCCAAATGACACCTAAACTTGAAACAGCCATAACTTTTGATCGGTTGTCTGATTTTTGCCCACAAAACCTCTACGAAATGAGCTCAAAGTCATACATTCAATGGAGAGCAAGTTTTACCAAATCTAGTTCATTTAGTGGTCAATATACATTGAGTTGCAGTGGTAATGTGGGATTTAGCTCCAACTGACACCTAAACTTCAAACAGCTATAACTTTTGATCCGATTGTCCGGATTTTGCACAAAATACCTTTTCGGAATGAGCTCAGAGCCATACATCCTATGGAGAATAGGATTTACTCGATTGAGTTCATTTAGTGGTCGACGGTGTTTACCCGGAAAACCGCTTCTCGGGTTTGATCACTCTCGGACCGGGCGAACTGCTGGGTCAGGCCGCTGAGTTCCAGGATCGGTAGCTCTCAGCTCAGGGTAAACCAGACCGGGTGGTCCGAGGTCAGTTTCGGACCGCCCCCACGAGTGAAAGTCGCCAAAAGCCAAAATAAGAAGGCTATCCGCGGTCTCAGGAAGGAGGCCGCTCGGGTAGTGCTACAGAGATTCAAGATTCAAACCCAGAGGAGCAAGCCGCAGTTTCAGCTCGGGAATTACTCGGGTTATCTTCTGAAGAGCGGCCAAGCTATGTCCAGAAGACAGACCGCGGTCTCAAACCAGAGGCCGCCCGGTCTGAATCATTGACTTGGTCCCGGTATCTTCAGCCTCAGGCCAGACAGGTCGGAAGAGCAAGCCGCCAAGCCACGCGACTTTTTTCTTTTTTCTTCTTTATGCATCCCGTCACCGCCTGCCCGTTTCTCCTATACCCGGGCAGGCGGTTATTTTATCCCTGCCCATTCGGGCAGGCCCCCAAGCCTATAAATAGGGGGCGGCACTGTTCATAAGACACGCATACTCGAATCTAGGAGCTCGCTTGTTTGAGCTGCGGACTCGAGTTTCCCGTCTTGCGGACTGTCTGACCGGCCGGCTTCTCTTTTTCTGCACTTGCAGCCCGCTGTAATCACTTTTCTTTAATCAAAGGAAAGCCCGTCGCAGGAGTGGCATTTGCCGCGGCGGGCGAAGTCTGGCCTTGACTGCTGCTAGCGGTCTCATCTTTTCATCTAAAAAGTAACCGGCAACCCGCAGCCTCCGGTTTCCCTCGGAGGTGCATTCTCGGACTCAACAGAAACATGCGACCTTCAGATCGCGGAGTGTCGGTGAAATCTCTTTTCGCCATAATGTCAGACCGTCAGTTCGCCCTTGGAGATCGCTCCGATCATAGCTAGGACTCTCTGTGGGAAGCCCTGGAGCAGTCAAAGAGAGATGCCGAGCGGGCTCAGAGGGCCACTGATCAGCGCCTTGAAGAGATCAGTCGGACTTTAGCAATACTAACTGAGCGACTAGTTCCGCAACAAGCCGCGGCCAATCGGGCGGTGACCCCGGTCCTTCCTCCACCTCCTCCTTACTCGCTACCGCAGGCCGCTAATTTCCAGCTCCAGCAAGAGGATCCTGCGGCTAGGGAAAACTTCTATCAGGAAGCCGCGCACAACATGCCAGCTCGAGTCCTCGACTTCCAGGGGGCGACTTCTCACGCCGCCCATATTTCCTACCCGCAGGAAGGCGCGGCCCGTCTCTCCTACCCGCCTGAAGTTCCTATTCATCACTCCTACCCTCCTGAAGTTCCTATTCATCAGTCCTACCTGCCAGAAGCAGCCGCCCGGTCTTCTTATCAGGCGGCTTGTCCACGAATAGTCGCAGCTCCAGCGGCTTATTGCTCTACTCCTCTATATGAAGACATGGAAGAGACCTCTCCCTTTGTGGACGAAGTCAGAGGGGAGCCTGCCCCTAATAATTTCAGGGAACCTCGCCTGCCAGCATTCAATGGAGAGACGGATCACACGGTTCATTTACAAGCTTTTGAGTCAGCTGTTGCTCTCAGAAACTTGACTGATGCAACCAAGTGCAAGCTTCTGGTGACCTCCTTTGAAGGGCAAGCGAGGGAATGGTTTTACGGTCTGCATCCCAGATCGATCCGTTGTTTCACAGAGCTGCGAAGAGAATTCCTGCTGAGATTCTCCACCTCAAGGAAAAGAAAGAGCGGCCCGGCGGCCCTTTTCGATATAAAACAACGGGAAGGCGAGACATGGGCTCGTTTTGTGGATCGATTCCAGAGAGAGATCATGGAAATCCAGAATGTAGACCCGGAGCTGTATAGGGTGGCCCTCATCCATGGCCTAAGGGAGGGCCCCCTAAAATTTGAAGCAAATATAAGGGCGCCTAAGACTTATCAAGAGATGATAAGTTTGGCAAATATGTTTATCAGAGGGGAGAAGAGCAATCCAGACTACGTCGCAAAGCTGGTAAGCGACAAGGAGTCATCGAATTCATCCTTCCGTCATCCACCATCGAATCAGTCTCACTTCGAACCCCGCTCCCAAAGGAGGAGGAACTACAAAAACAAGCAACCGTTTATGGGCCATCAGCGGTTTCAAGATCAGAAGCCACCGTTGGCCATCGCTCCCGCTCCATCCGCTCCCCTTCCACAAATCATGCCGGTATATTTACCACAGTATGCCGCGCAGCCACCTCCAATCATTCCATCAACCCAATACGATGATTCGCAAGACTCATTCACTCCCCTAAATGTCACCATGGACGAGGTAGTCCAGATTCTGCAAAAGAGGCCAGATTTCAAAAGGCCTGCTCCCCTGAAGTCGGATATTCGTAATCGGAATCCGAACCTTTATTGCGAATATCATAAAGAAGGGGGGCATTTAACTGAAGACTGCCGGGCCCTTCGTTTGCTCATAAAAAAACTTCTGGGAGAAGGAAAGCTCCGGGGTCTAATTCGGAAAGATAAAACTGCTGAGCCAACTACCGAGGAGAAGAAGGAGAAGGAAACAGTAGAAGTAACCTGGGAATGCGCCGACGTCGAGGACGCCAGCTATTATGGTGATATCCACCCTTCTACCGAATGCATCGAAGTCAATGATGTGGGCCCCTTAGGGGACATCTATTGTATCCATGGGGGAGCTGGAGCAGAATCATCTCGCAAATCCAGCATTGCGAGAGTTCTAAAGCAGGAAGTGGCGGCCACTACAAGTTCTCCTCCCGAAAGCACTATTGTCACGTTTGGTCAGGATGACCTTCCCCCCAATGCTAATCCTTTCGATGATGCGGTGGTTATCAGGGCCGTCATTGAAAACTATACCGTCCACAAGATTCTGATTGATACTGGCAGCTCCGTCAATCTCCTTTTCCGCCCAACTTTCGAAGCCCTAAAGACTGGAAAGCATTTGCTTCCCACCGATGGGCCCCTCTACGGTTTTTCTGGGGAGAAGAAGGAAGTAGAGGGTTCAGTGAAGCTCCTGGTCTCTCTCGGAGGAGTGATAAAATTGATCAATTTTGTGGTAGTAGATGCTCCAAGTAACTACTGCGCCATCTTCGGGAGGCCGATTCTCAATGCATATAGGGCGGTAGTGTCCACCTTTCCTCTTGCCCTCAAGTTTGCTGCTGAAGGAAAACAATATCGGGTTAGGAGCAACCCCAAAGTAGCTCGGGAGTGCTACGTCCGAACTGTCAACATGATCACTGACGTTCCGCTTCCCAAGATCATGGATGAGGTGCTGGAGGTGGCTGAGTCTCCAGAGGCCGCCGAGGAAGGAAAAGATCGAGAAGGGGCTCACTTGGAACCTGCCCAAGTGACTCAAGATGTTCCTATCGCTGAAGGGGCAGAAAAGAAGCTGGTCATCAACGCTGAGTTATCAGAGGAGGAGAAAGTGGAGCTAATCTCTTGCCTGTTGGGGAATCTGGATATCTTCGCTTGGTCAGCGGAGGATATGCCTGGAGTGGATCCAGACGTGGCTTGTCATCATCTAAACGTATCTCCTGAGTTCAAGCCCGTCCAACAAAAGAAGAGAGAAGTGGCGACCAAGCTGGCGTTGCCCATCAGAGAGGAGGTTTCCAAACTCCTAAAAGCGGGTTTCATTTCTGAAACTCAATATCCCACGTGGATGTCGAACGTTGTAATGGTCAAGAAATCTGGCGGGAAGTGGCGCATGTGCGTAGACTTCACCAAACTTAATAAAGCGTGCCCTAAAGATTGTTACCCTTTGCCTCGGATAGATGTTTTAGTTGATTCCGCGGTTGGGTATGGTTTTATGAGTTTCCTCGATGCCTTCTCTGGGTATCATCAAATTAAAATGCACAAGCCTGACATCCCGCATACCTCATTTATCACAAACGATGGGTGTTACTGCTATCTCATAATGCCCTTTGGTCTTAAAAACGCGGGTGCAACATATCAAAGAATGATGGATACCGTCTTTAAACATCAAAAGGGCAGGAATCTCGAAGTTTACGTTGATGACCTTCTTCTCAAAAGTAAAACATTCTCATTACACTTGAAAGACCTCGTAGAGACGTTCGCTACTCTACGGAGGTTCAAGTTAAAATTGAACCCATTAAAATGTGTGTTCGGGGCGAATAAAGGAAAATTTCTTGGACATCTTCTGACTCATGATGGCCTTGCACCAAATCCAGATAAGGTGAAGGCCATCCTTGATATGACCCCTCCTCGAAATACTAAAGAAGTTCAACAACTTGGGGGGAGATTGGCAGGATTGAGCAGGTTTATCTCTAAATCCGGAGATAAAAGTGCCCCATTCTTTAAAACATTGCGAAAGGGATCAAAGTTTGAATGGAGCGAGGAATGTAACAAGGCTTTCGAGCAACTAAAGGGACAGTTAACTTCGACTCCACTACTCCAAAGTCCCCGTGAGGGGGAAAAGCTATTCTTGTATCTGGGAGTCGGACCAGAAGCGGTGAGTTCTGTCCTTGTTCGGGAAGAGAAGAGGAGGCAGTTTCCAATATACTATGTCAGCCACATCCTTAAAGATGCCGAAACCAGATATTCGATCCTGGAGAAACTGGCCTTGGCTTTGGTTATGTCTGCGCGAAGGCTTCGCCCTTATTTTCAGGCTCATTCCATCCAAGTTGTTACAGATCATCCTCTAAAGAGTATTCTTGAAAAGCCAGATCATTCAGGGAGGTTGGCAAAATGGGCTATTGAACTAAGCGAATTTGAGATATCATATATCCCCCGAACAGCGATCAAAGCACAAATCTTGGCAGACTTCCTGGTAGATACAACAGAGCTTAATCCAGAACAGGCGGTACAATCTCCTCTGGCTTGGGTCATTTATGTGGATGGGGCTTCTGGCAAAAACTCCGTGGGAGCCGGAGTAGTGTTGATCAGTCCAAATGGCATCAGGTTGGAGCAAGCTATCAAGTTCTTCTTCCCAGTTACGAATAACCAGGCAGAGTATGAAGCACTTCTGGCTGGGCTAAGGCTCGCGAAAGAGTTGGGTATAGAATATGTGCATGTTAGAACTGATTCATTGGTGATGGCTTCCCAAGTCTTGGGAAATTATGAGACAAGGGAGCCGATTCTACGAAAGTATCTGCTATTAGCCAAAAAGGAAATCGGAAGATTCAAGTCATTTATTATCGAGCACATCCCAAGAACGCAAAATGAGGAGGCAGATGAATTGTCGAAGTTCGGTCTTCCATCAGGAGGATTGACCTTTGAACTTTTTCATCCGGCAATAGACGAGGCAGAACTCATGCAAATTGATCATAATCCTTCATGGAAGGATCCTTATGAGTTGTTTCTATCAAAAGGAGAGTTTCACCATTCCATCAAAGATCGGAGAAGATTCAAAAGGAAGGCGGCATATTATTATCTGATAGCAGGAATACTCTACAGAAAAACTTTGATTTCCCCCTCAGCACGATGTGTTTCGGAAGAAGAAATCCCTATCGTACTCCAGGAAGTTCACTCTGGGGAGTGTGGTAGCCATTCAGGGGCAAGAAACTTAGAAAAGAGGATTCTGCGGCAGGGATATTTTTGGCCGACCATGAGAAAGGATGCTGAAGCATTTGCCAGGAGGTGTGTGCAGTGCCAAAAGTTCGCTCCTCTTCAGCACCTGCCCGCTCAGTCGCTTAGGTCAATAACGGCACCCTGGCCCTTTGCGGTTTGGGGGATGGATCTCATCGGGCCCTTTCCAATGGCCAGCGGTCAGCGCCGCTTTATCATAGTGATGATTGACTACTTCAGCAAATGGATCGAGGCTAAGGCACTGGCAAGAACTACTACCCAAATCATCAGAAACTTCATCTGGGGAGAAATTGTCTGTCGACACGGGATTCCGCTGGCAATCGTCACTGATAATGGTCCACAATTCAATAATCCTGAGATGATAAAATTCTGCGACCAGGTTGGAATTGACCTGCGGTTCTCCTCAGTGCATCATCCAAGGACCAATGGCCAGGTAGAAGCAGCCAACAGATGAATCCAGCAGCTCTTGATGAAAAAGGTTTGGAATCAGAAGGGAAACTGGGCAGATCAACTTCCTTCCATCCTTTGGACCCTTCGCACTACTCCATCTTCAGCTACAGGGGAAACACCGTTCAAACTATCTCATGGCTCGGAGGCTGTTGTTCCTGTGGAGTTTGAGGTGACCACTCCAAGAGTTGTGTACGGAAAAGAAGGAGGAGAAGCATGGATAGAATACAATGACGAGGCTATCAAATACAGTTTGGATCTAATCGAAGAACTTCAGGATGAGGCAACAATTAGACAAGAAGAAGTTAAAAGGAGGATGGCGAAATACTTCGACAAAAATGTCAGGGTAAAGCATTTCGCGGTTGGCGACGTCGTACTAAAAAAGGTTGATGCAGCAGCTCGAGCAGGTAATATCGGGAAGTTAAATCCTAATTGGGCAGGACCTTTCATCGTCAAGGAGGCATTAAAAAGTGGGGCTTATCGCCTCCAGACAAGTGAAGGAGAAGACATCCCGCGCACCTGGAATGGCGACGACCTCAAACGGTTCTATCCTTAAAATGTCTTCCTTACTTTTCTGCAGTTGCTTGAGATATTTTAATAAGAAGCTCCATACTGACACTTCTCCATGTCTGATATTTCTTTTCTGCATGTTCTCATATATCAAACTCACTGAACCACGGAGACATCGCCAAGTTCTGCTCGAACCCCCTCGGATTGTAGTCATTAGCGTAAAACCATGAAGATCATGTGTAGCGGGGAGTTTTCGCACACGTGTAGTGGTAGCTTGCCAATTCCCGTGCGGTGGTCTTCAGAACCTTGGATCCCGGCTGATATCCGACACACCCCTGCATCAAGGGAGGTCTAGGTGAATGTTGGCTCTATCATGCCCCGAGGGGGATATAATTACAGCTTCGATGATCCTTCTGAGGAAAGCAATGTCGGTATAGCCCCCGCGGCATAACCACACCTGCCCAACTGATCATCTTAGTCTGTGACTATCGAATACTCCAAGGAACTCTCAAGCGATGCCTAAGCGGGACCCACAATTGAGTTGATCTCTCTGAGGAAAGCAATGTTCGCCGCCTAGGCCCACCTGCCCAATTGATCAACTCGGCTTGTAGCCCTAGGCAAGAGAGCAGTCGAGTCGCTTACAGCCCTTATGACCACTTGAGGAAAGCAATGTTCGCCGCCTAGGCCCACCTGCCCACTTGGTCATCTGGGTCTGTACTTGTTTCTCTTTATTTCTACAGCTCTTATGACCACTTGAGGAAAGCAATGTTCGCCGCCAAGGCCCACCTGCCCACTTGGTCATTTGAGCCTGTAGATTATCCTTTTTTCTTTACAGGAAAAGTATTCATCTCGTGTGGTTTTTTGTATGAAACCATTCGGGGAAGGTGTTATTAAAACAGGTACAGGTGTTCTTCTACCCTAATAAAGGGTTGTGATAACTAAACCGGGCGGTCTGAACTTTCAAACCGAACGGTCTGATTGTGTATAAGTCAGGATATTTCTGGATAAATTATATGGTCGCCCGGGTTGTATTCTAACCGGGCGGTCCTGACAATCTTTTATAGACTGGGCATTCATGGACAATTATATGGCTGTCCGGGTTGTATTCTAACCGGGCGGGTTCGTCCATCCATTATAAATTGGATATTTATTGAGCTAATTATATTATTGCCCGGATCGTGTTCTGACCGGTCGGGTTTATTCATCCCTCCGTTCTATTGAATTGGATATTACTGGATCTGAATATATTGCTCAGGTTTGTATTCTAACCGGGCGGCCATTACATATCTCTTACAGTTAATTGGATTGGATATCTCAAGATCTAAATATCTGATCGCCCGGATTATTCTTCAATCGATCGAGTTGAACTACTTCTTAAAGCAAAAAGTTATGATTCGCTATTTACATCGGCAAAGGATAAAATATATCTGAATAAAAAGAAGCCGCCCGGTCTATATTATAGTCGCATGAGTCTATATGTTATGGTTCATATTATCAGAAATGAGACGTGTTGAGACCTAAACGAGTAATCGCACGGTTCGAACATAGATCGCCCAAGATCATCAAATCATCACTTATACTGAGATCAGAGTAACCGCGCGGGTAGAGCATAAAGAGCAAAAGGTGAAAAGAAAGAAAAGAAACAAGACATCCGCCACAAGTAAGTAATACTGAAAGATCGATCAAACAGGTAGAATTTCTATTCATTTCTTTAAATATTTTTGACAAAAGTTTAACCGCCCGGCTAACAAAAAAGACCGACGGTTGTACAAAAATGAAGTTAAAAGCAAAAGACACTATTCTGCCGACTTCCTCTTCTTCTTGACAGGAGAAATCGAGTCCACATTGACGTCGGGCGAATAGCCTTCACTTGACGTGGAAGAGTAGTCCGATGAATCGCTACCACTTGACCGCCCGGTCTTGCTAGCAGAGCCAGTTGTTCCGGAGGACAAGCTGTCGTCATCATCACCATCATCAGCATCATCATCCGCGTCGACCTCCTCAGCGGCTTCACCGCTTCTATCGCCTCCTTGATGGAGTACGATCTCCCTGCCCGCGTCGGCTTCAGCATCTTCGCCTACTTTGGCTTTTCCCTTCTGCCTTCGGCTGATCTCATCAAGCTGAACCTTCAGGGCAGGGAAGAGGTCGGAGAAGGATGTACCCCCGAACCCTTCGCACAGACCGCCCCGGTCTTCCATAAGGCCCAAAGCTTTGTTGATCCCTTGGGCCACGTGAGGCAACACCTCGTCTTGGAAGGCCGGGTTGGTCATCTCATATTGTTTCTGCAAAAAAGAAAAAAGGAACATAATAAGTCAGGTCGCTCGGTCTGAATAAAAGAAGCCATGTCATCGATTGTCAAACTCACCGCTACGACTTCTTGAAGCCGCGCGTTCTCTTCTTGAAGCCGCGCATTCTCCGCGACCTGCTCCTCGTATTTCTTCTCCAGAAGTTTCTGGACAGAAAATAGCCGCCTGTGCGACAAGGCCATGAAGTGATTGGCCGCAAACCCCCATGCGCCGGCTTGCGCCGCTAGCCGGGGAAGCTCTTCTTCCGGGGTCTTCCTCAGTTTCTTCAAAGTCTTTCGGCCATACATAGCGGCCCCGGCGGCTAGCGCATGGTGGTTGATTTTGTCACTTCCCCATGCGGGAAGTGCGGTGGACACCCGGATGCGGCTCCCATCCCTATACCAGAGGACAGTCGGGTTGCCCTGCAGGTCGGGCGGGTTTCCGCAGGAACGAAGGAGCTCATATTCATCAGAGGACGCCGGGCCCTCTTCCTCTGATGATGGCGACCTCTTTCGCCGCTGCCTCTTCTCCCTCTGGGTCAAAACCGGGACGGCCGGAGTGACCGGCTTGTTCGCAGGGACGATGTGGGCAGCTGCAAGGCAAAATGAGAAGTTTAAACAAAGCAGTCCGCGCGGTCATATGCAAGCGGTCTAGAAGAACTTACTGTGCTCGGGGAGGACATCCTCTAGCTCTGAGAACAGCGGGATGTAATGATTGATGTCCAACCGCTCGTTCTCAAGGAAAGCGAAGGTGTCCTTCTCGATCTGTCCAACCTGAGGGATCTGGAAGGCCTCTTCCCCCCGAACTTGCGGGTTGGTTTGCAACAGCCCGAAGTTGCCTTCGAGCATCACGAACCGCTCCGACCAGTCCGAGACCTTGTTCGCCAGATTGACAATTTTCAGTCTGTGGCATCCAAAGTAAAGATGCCCCCTGAAAGTTGAAGTCCCCACGGCGGAGACAGCTCGCACCGAGAAGAACTTCCTGAAAAGGTCAAGAGAAAAACTGGCTCGCTCGAACCGGAGGTAAGATATGAAACTATATATGGAGGCGATGGAGTTCGGTGGAAGTTGGCCGGGTACAACCCCGTAATGGTCGAAGATGGCTATGACTTCAAGTGGCAGCGGAAATTTGAAGCCATATTCGAAGTGGTCGACCGGGACGGCTATTTGGTGCGGATTGGAAGAGTTAATCCGCTCGTCGCGCAAAGGGAGCCGCGCGAGCAGGTTACTCCCTGCCATGTGTTTTGCGATGAATTCATCCAGTTCGCTCTGGGTGAGTCGGCACTCTGGGTGGTCCGCCGAATGAAAGGCTAAGGCCGCATCCGCTCGAACGACTTTAACCTTAACAGGCCGCTGCGACATGTTCTTAGATCGCGCCATCTGGAAATCGTAAAAATGACTTCGAAGAGTCCCTACTTATAGATTTTTACGATCTGCAAATAGTAAAATTATGCTACGACTATACATTTCTAACCGCGCGGTCGATTGCCTGCATGGTTAGATTCACCAGAAAAACAGAAGAAGCAAAGGAAATAAAAGCAAGCACACAACACAGATCGTGCGACCTGAAATCAGTTCGAATGAGGCACGAAAGAGATACAACACAAACACAGCGGCTAAAATAAGAACCCGCACGGGTTGTTCAAATAAAAGATAAGATAAAAAGAAGCATTATTCAAACAGAGGCCGAATCAACAAGCCGCATTTACAATACAAATTGTTCTCAAAAGCCGTTCACGGCTGACGGCGTTCAGGGGAGACATCTTCCCTGTGAAGTCGCGCGACCTGGTCGCTGGTGGTGTTCAAAAGAGAATAAATCTGGCTGGTATGATAATGGAGATGGTTGATTGTGCTGTGAAGCCGCCCGGCATCCCTTTCAACCCGCGTAGCGGGAATCATGCGAGGGGTTGCGGTGGCCTCATCAATCATAGGATCAGCCGCCCGAGCCGGGGGAGGGTTCGAGCACGCCCCAACAGTCGGGCGGCTAACAATCTGCATCCCATCATTCATACCTCGCCGGCCCGCAGTGACTTCCCTGGTTAACCACAGGAATTTGTCTTGGTAATATTTCGAGTCTTCCTCGAACTTAGCCGATATTCGCTTCTCCTTCTCGAGCTGAGCGGTCAGAATGGCGACTTGCGCCACCCTTGCTCTCTTCTCGGCCTCCAGCGTAGCTCGCGCGGTCTCGAGCTGAGCCTTCAGCGTCTCTTCAGTCTTCCCCCTCGCCATTCTCTCGGCCTCCAGAGCAATCCAAGTACCGGCCTCCCGATCTTTCACCTCCTTCAAGCGGGCCCTCAGATTTACCAGATCCTCCTCAAGACGATCAAACAGTTGCGGCCCTCCTTGCGAAATCGTCGCATCGGTTGATATTGGGGGGAGTAATGGAGGCAGGCTGGCCTCAAGGTCGCCCGGCGTCACAATCTGTTCCTCGCTATCTGCAAGAGGCCGCTCAGGTTATAAGAAGCAGGAGCATACAACGCCATAAAAATACAAAATGAACATAAATATAAGATCAATATCTGGGCGCACAGGCCGCTTAGACCGTTCCGGGACCACCTTCCGACGTTGCTCACGCCAGAGTCTCTCCGATTTCTGCCTAGCGGAAGGGGACCAGGCCGCTAAGGGAAAGAAGCTCGACGGCGGGGTTAGTAACTTGTTATGACGAGGCCGCGGGATGAAGAAGCGGACAGCTTTATAATCAGTGGGATGCTTACCTGGTACGAAAGGATCAGGCCGCGGCGGCTTGTTCAAAACCCGCTCCGCTCCTTCCTTCTTCGCCATCATTATCTCCTCACCGGTCATCACCGAGGGGACCTCCGCCTGCACTCTCAGCACTTCTCCGAGTTCCCTCGCTCTCTCTTCGACCTCCAGAGTGGTCCGAGCAGCAGCTTCTTGCTTTTCGACCTCCAGAGCGGTCCGGGCAGCAGCTCCCCGCTCTTCGACCTCCGCCCGAGCGGTCTCCTCGGGATGGGCTGTGTTGTCTGTGGTGGAAACAACTCGCTTTGAAGACATCGGGCTGTCAAGAAGCTTATCTCGCCCCATCAGCTCGTCCATATCCTGAAAGATCCCATTGAGTGATAAGCTACTCGCCGAGTCCGGAGGCAGGTGTCCCGGTTTCGCATCAGGGGTAGCAGGAGAGTCATTTACCTTAGCGGGTGGAGGGGTCGCTAGGCCAAGCTCTTCTTTTAACCGCGAGTTGGTCTGGAGGAGGGATTCGGCCGGTTTCTTGAAGGCCGCCCTTTCCTTGGAGGCTAGCTTTTGGACCCTCTTGGTTATTCGCTCGGTCACTGACTCGGTCTTCTTCCTCTTCCTCTCTTTCTTACCCGGAACTGGGCTAACCTCTTTGGAGGGACTGGGGTAGTCATCCACGGACAAAGGGGCACTCAGCTCGCCCGGCCTTGGAGAATTTACCGCCTCCTCCCCCAAGTCTCGGACTAGCAAATGGGGGTTCCCGGACGGGGTGATTTCCATGTCAAACGAGTCGGCCTCGCCTCCTCCTTCAGTCCGCGCGGGTAGGCGGCCTCCTCCTTCAGTCCGCGCGGGTAGGCGGCCTCCTCCTTCAGTCCGTGCTGGTAGGAGGCCTCCTCCTTCAGTCCGCGCGGTTACGCGACCTCCTCCTTCAGTCCGCGCGGGTAGGCGGCCTCCTCCTTCAGTCCGCGCGGGTAGGCGGCCTCCTCCTTCAGTCTGTGCGGGTAGGCGGCCTCCTCCTTCAGTCCGCGCGGGTAGGCGGCCTCCTCCTTCAGTCCGCGCGGGTAGGCGGCCTCCTCCTTCAGTCCGCGCGGGTAGGCGGCCTCCTCCTTCAGTCCGTGCGGGTTGGCGGCCTCCTCCTTCAGTCCGCGCGGGTAGAACTCCAGTCACCGGCTCACCGGAGGTGACGACATCGACCCAGATCCTATAAATAGGACCCTCGACCATGAAGAAGGGACAGGCAAGTTGGGGGCAAAACCGGCGGCTAGAAATAGTCAGACCGCACCATGCTGCGACCTGTCCGGGCGACCTGTCCGGGCGACCTGTCCGGGCGACCTATCCGGGCGACCTGTCCGGGCGACCTGCCCGGGCGACCTCAGCGACCTATCCGGGAGACCTCAGCGACCTGTCCGGGCGACCTCAGCGACCTGTCCGGGCGACCTCGGCATACAGCCCGCGCGGCTTACTCTTTTCTTACCCGCAACTCTCTTGTATTCATTCTATTTTCCATATACTAAACACAATGAGCTGTAATATAGATTATTAAATAAAGGGAAAGCCCGTCGCAGGAGTGGCATTTGCCGCGGCGGGCGAAGTCTGGCCTCGCCGCAAGCTAGCGGCCCTCTCTTCTTCTCTTCTCCCCTCTTCACTCGCAACTCAAGTAACCAGCTGCTCGCGGACTCCTTTTCCCCCTATTTCCTCGAGTAGATCGTGGAGGTGCCATTTTGGATTCAACAGTGGTAATACTAGATTTAGCTCCAAATGACACATACACTTCAAAATACCAGAATGTTTAATGCGGGTTGTAGTGTAAATGAGAGATTTAGCTCCAAATGACACTCAAACTTTAAACAGCAACAACTTTTGATGCAGTTGTTTGATTTTGCCCCACAACAACTTTTCGGAATGAGCTTGGAGCACTACATTGGTTGGAGCACAAGTTTTCCCATTCCAGTTCATTTAGTTGTCGATATATAGCGGGTTGCAGCGGTAATGCGAAATTTAGCTTTAAATGACACAAAAACGGTAACATCCATAACTTTTAATCTGGTTGTCCGATATTTGCACACAACACCTTTTTGGAATGAGCTCGGAGCCCTACATCCAACGGAGAACAAGTTTTACCAATTCCAGTTTGTTTTGTGGTAAATATACAGTGGGTTTGTAATAAGGTATTTAGCTCGAAAGGAGACCTAAACTTCAAACATCCGTAACTTTTTATCCGTTTGTCCGATTTTCGCCCACAATGCCTTTTCGGAATGATATCGGAGCCCTAAATCCAATGGAGAATAATTTTAACCCATTCAAGCTCGTTTAGAGGTCGATATATAGTGGGTTGTATTGGTTTTGCGAGATTTAGCTCCAAATGACACATATCTTTTGAAAATAAAAGAATTTTAGATGCGGTTTGTAGTGAAAGTGAGAGATTTAGCTCCAAATGATACTCAAACTTTATACAGCAATAACTTTTGATCCGGTTGTCTGATTTTACCCCCACAACACCTTTTATGAATGAGCTCGAAGCCATACATTCATTGAAGCACAAGTTTTACCCATTGCAGTTCATTTAGTTGTCGATATATAGCGGGTTGCACTGGTAATGCGAAATTTAGCTCCAAATGACACTTAAACTCGAAACAGTCATAACTATTGACTAGGTTGTCTGATTTTTGCCCACAAAACCTCATCAAAATGAGCTCTGAGCCCTACATTCAATGGAGAGAAAGTGTTACCCAATCTAGTTCATTTAGTGGTCGATATACATTGAGTTGCAGTGGTAATGTGGGATTTAGCTCCAACTGACACCTAATCTTCAAACAGCTATAACTTTTGATCCGGTTGTCCAGATTTTGCCCAAACCACCTTTTCGGAATGAGCTCAGAGCCATACATCCTATGGAGAATAGGATTTACTCGATCGAGTTCATTTAGTGGTCGACTGATAGTAGATTGCTGTGAAAATGAGGAATTTTGCTCCAATTGACACCTAAACTTCAAACTTCCATAACTTTGATCCGGTTGTCTGATTTTGGCCCCGAACACCTTTTCGGAATGAGATCGGAGCCCTACATCCAATGGACAACAAGTTTTACCCATTCCAGTTCATTTAGTGGTTGATCTACAGTGGGATGCAGTGGTAATGTGGGATTTAGCTCCAAATGACATAAACTTCAAACAGACAGAACTCTTGATCCATGTTTACCCAGAAGACCGCTTTCAAGGGGATTACTCACAGACCGTGCGGTTTGCGGATCCAAGTCTCCCGGCTCAGGTTATACGAGGTCCATCAACACCAATTAGCACAGGCCGGGCGGTCTGACATAATTCAGATCGCCCTCAAGTACTAAAGATAATCCAGGCCCAAGTCCAACAGGACAAGTCGCGGTCTCAAGCCGGAGACCGGGCGGATTGTGCCATAAAGACAAGCCAAGGTTCGGGATCAAAGAACAAGCCGCAGTCTTAAGACAAAGACCGCCGGGATTGCATTGTCGCCTTGGCCGCGTCATCCTCAGCCTCTGGTCAGACAGGTCGAAAGGGCAAGCCGCCAAGTCGCGCGGCTTCATTCTTTTCCTTCTTTGTGTATCCTGTCACCGCCTGCCCGTTTCTCCTGTACCCGGGCAGGCGGTTATTTTATCCCTGCCCGTTCGGGCAGGCCCCCGAGCCTATAAATAGGGGGCAGCACTGTTCCCAAGGGACACAGACTCGAATCCAGGAGCTCGCTTGTTTGAGCTGCGTACTCGAGTTTTCCGTCTTGCGGACTGTCTGACCGGCCGGGTTCTCTTTTCCTGCACTTGTAACCGCTGTAACCGCCTCATTTTAATCAAAGGAAAGCCCTTCACAGGAGTGGCATTCGCCGTGATGGGCGAAGTCTGGCCTGGACCGCTGCTAGCGGTCTCATTTTTCCCACCTAAAAAGTAACCGGCAACCCGCAGCCTCCGATTTCCTTCGGAGGTGCGATTTCGGACTCAACAGAAACACGCGACCTTCAAATCGTGGGTTGTCGTTGAAATCCTCACTACAATGTCAGACCGTCAGTTCCCCCTGGAGATCGCTCCGATCGCAGCGAGGACTCTTTGTGGGAAGCCTTGGAGCAATCCAGGAGAGAAGCCGAGCGGGCTCAGAGGATCACTGATCAACGACTTGAAGCGATCAGCCAGACTCTAACAATGCTAACCGAGCGGTTAGTTCCACAACAAACCGCGGCTAATCAGGCGGTGACCCCGGTCCTTCCTCCACCTCCTCCTTACCCGCTTCCACAAGCCGCTAACTTCCAGCCCCAGCAAGAAGGTTTTGCGGCTAGGCAAAGCTTCTATCAGGAAGCCGCGCACAACATGCCGGCTCGGGCCATTGATTTCCAGGGGGCGGCTTCTCACGCTGCCCGCCTCTCCTACCCGCCTGAAGTTCCCACTCGTCACTCCTACCCGCCAGAAGTTGCCGCACGGTCCTCTTATCAGGCGGCTTGTCCGCGAATAGCCGCAACTCCAGCGGCTTATTATCCTACTCCACTATATGAAGATATGGAAGAAACTTCTCCCTTTGTGGACGAAGTCAGAGGGGACCCTGCTCCTAATAATTTCAGAGAGCCTCGCCTGCCAGCTTTCAATGGAAAGACAGATCCCACGGTTCATTTACAAGCCTTCGAGTCAGCCATCGCTCTTAGAACCTTAACTGATGCAACCAAGTGCAAGCTTCTTGTGACCTCCTTTGAAGGACAAGCAAGAGAGTGGTTTTACGGGTTGCACCCCAGGTCAATTCGTTGTTTCGCTGAGCTGCGAAGGGAATTCTTGCTGAGATTCTCTACCTCAAGGAAGAGAAAGAGTGGCCCGGCGGCCCTTTTCGATATAAAACAGCGGGAAGACGAGTCGTGGGCTCGTTTTGTAGACCGCTTTCAGAAAGAGATCATGGAGGTCCAAAATGTGGATCCCGAGTTGTACAGGGTTGCCCTCATTCATGGTTTGAGGGAGGGCCCCTTAAAATTTGAAGCAAATATAAGGGAGCCTAGGACTTATCAAGAGATGATAAGTTTGGCAAATATGTTTATCAGAGGAGAGAAGAGCAATCCAGGTTACGTCGCAAAGCTGGTAAGCAACAAGGAGCAGTCAAATCCATCCTTCCATCATCCGCCATCGAATTAGTCCCACTTTGAACCCCGCTCCCAAAGGGGGAGAAATTACAAAAATAAGCAACCATTCATGGGTCATCAGCGATTTCAAGATCAGAAACCACCTTTGGCCATCGCTCCCGCTCCATCCGCTCCTCTTCCGCAAATCATGCCGATATACTTACAACAGTACACTGCGTAACCACCTCCAGTCATTCCATCCACTCAATATGATGACTCGCAAGAGTCATTCACTCCCTTAAATGTCACCATGGACGAAGTAGTCCAGATTCTACAAAAGAGGCCAGATTTTAAAAGGCCTGCTCCTCTGAAGTCGGATATCCGCAATCGAAATCCGAACCTTTATTGTGAATATCATAAAGAAGGGGGCATCTAACCGAAGACTGTCGGGCCCTTCGTTTGCTGATAGAGAGACTCCTGGGAGAAGGAAAGCTCCGGGGTCTAGTTCGGAAAGATACAACTGCTGAACCAACTGCCGAGAAGAGAAAAGAGAAAGAAACAGTAGAAGTAACCTGGGAATGTGCCGACGTCGAAGACGCCGGCTGCTATGATGGAATCCATCCTTCCACCGAATGCGTCGAAGTCAATGATGTGGGCCCCTTAGGGGACATCTATTGTATTCATGGAGGAGCTGGAGCGGAATCATCTCGCAAATCCAGCATTGCGAGAGTTCTAAAGCAGGAAGTGGCAGCCAGTACAAGTTCTCCTCCCGAAAGCACTATTGTCACATTTGGTCAGGATGACCTTCCCCCCAATGCTAATCCTTTCGACGATGCGGTGGTCATCAAGGATGTCATCGAAAACTATACAGTCCACAAGATTCTGATTGATACCGGCAGCTCCGTCAATCTCCTTTTCCGCCCAACTTTCGAGTCCCTGAAGACTGGAAGTCCTTGCTTTCCACCGACGGGCCCCTCTACGGCTTTTCTGGGGAGAGGAAGGAAGTAGAGGGCTCAGTAAAGCTCCTGGTCTCGCTTGGTGGAGTAATAAAGTTCATCAATTTTGTGGTAGTGGATGCCCCGAGCAACTACTGTGCCATCTTCGGGAGGCCGATTCTCAATGCATATAGGGCAGTAGTGTCGACCTTTCACCTTGCCCTCAAGTTCGCGGCCGAAGGAAAGCAGTATCGGGTCAGGAGCAACCCAAAGGTGGCTCGGGAGTGCTACGTCCGAACTGTCAACATGATCACCGGCGTTCCGCTTCCCGAGGCCGTGGCTGAGGCTTTGGAGATTGCTGAGTCTCCAGAGGCCGCCGAGGAAGGAAAAGATCGAGGAGGAACTCACTTGGAACCTGCCCAAGCGACCCAAGAAGTTCCTATTACTAAAGGAGCAGAAAAGAAGCTGGTCATCAACGCTGAGTTGCCTGAGGAGGAGAAAATGGAGCTAATCTCCTGCCTGTTGGAAAACCTGGATATCTTCGCTTGGTCAGCGGAGGATATGCCAGGAGTGGATCCGGACGTGGCTTGTCATCATCTAAATGTGTCTCCTGAATTCAAGCCCGTCCAGCAAAAGAAGAGAGAAGTGGCGACCAAGCTGGCGTTGCCCATCAGAGAGGAGGTTTCCAAACTCCTAAAAGCGGGTTTCATTTCTGAGATTCAATATCCCACGTGGATGTCGAATGTTGTAATGGTTAAGAAATCTGGTGGGAAGTGGCGTATGTGCGTGGACTTCACCAAACTTAAAAAAGCGTGCCCTAAAGAATGTCACCCTTTGCCTCGGATAGATGTCTTAGTTGATTCCGCGGTTGGGTATGGTTTTATGAGTTTCCTCGATGCCTTCTCCGGGTATCATCAAATTAAAATGCACAAACCTGACATCCCGCATACCTCATTTATCACAAACGATGGGTGTTACTGCTATCTCGTAATGCCGCTCGGTCTTAAAAACGCGAGCGCAACATACCAAAGAATGATGGATACCGTCTTTAAACATCAAAAGGGCAGGAATCTCGAAGTTTACGTTGATGACCTTCTTCTCAAAAGTAAAACATTCTCATTGCACTTGGAAGACCTCGTAGAGACGTTCGCTACTCTACGGAGGTTCAAGTTAAAATTAAACCCATTGAAATGTGTGTTCGGGGCAAGCAAAGGAAAATTTCTTGGGCATCTCTTAACTCCTGATGGCCTTGCACCAAATCCAGATAAGGTGAAGGCCATCCTTGATATGACTTCTCCTCGAAATACTAAAGAAGTTCAACAACTTGGGGGGGAGATTGGCAGGATTGAGCAGGTTTATCTCCAAATCCGGAGATAAAAGTGCCCCATTCTATAAAACATTGCGAGGGGGATCAAAGTTCGAATGGAGCGAGGAGTGTAACAAGGCTTTCGAGCAGCTGAAGGAACAGTTAACTTCGACTCCACTACTCCAAAGTCTCCGTGAGGGAGAAAAGCTATTCTTATATCTGGGAGTCGGACCAGATGCGGTGAGTTCTGTCCTCGTTCGAGAAGAAAAGAGGAGGCAGTTTCTAATATACTATGTTAGCCACATCCTTAAGGATGCAGAAACCAGATATTCGATCCTGGAGAAACTGGCCTTGGCCTTGGTTATGTCCGCGCGAAGGCTTCGCCCTTATTTTCAAGCTCATTCCGTCCAAGTTATTACAGATCATCCTTTAAAAAATATTCTTGAAAAGCCAGATCATTCAGGGAGGTTGGCAAAATGGGCTATTGAACTAAGTGAATTTGAGCTATCATACATCCCCCGGACAGTAATCAAAGCACAAATCTTGGCAGACTTCTTGGTAGATACCACAGAGCTTAGTCCTGAACAGGTGGTACAATCTCCTCTGGCTTGGATCATTTATGTGGATGGGGCTTCTGGCAGAAACTCTGTGGGAGCCGGAGTAGTGTTGATCAGCCCAAATGGCATCAGGCTGGAGCAAGCTATCAAGTTCTTCTTTCCAGTTACAAATAACCAGGCAGAATACGAAGCACTTCTGGTTGGGCTAAGGCTTGCGAAAGAGCTGGGCATAGAATATGTACATGTTAGAACCGATTCACTGGTGATGGCCTCCCAGGTCTTGGGAAATTATGAGACAAGGAAGCCGATTCTACGAAAATATCTGCTATTAGCCAAAAAGGAAATCGGAAGATTCAAGTCATTTATTATCAAGCACATCCCAAGAACGCAAAATGAGGAGGCAGATGAATTGTCGAAGTTCGGTCTTCCATCAGGGGGAATGACCTTTGAACTTTTTCATCCGGCAATAGATGAGGCAGAACTCATGCAAATTGATTATAATTCTTCATGGAAGGATCCTTACGAGCTATTCCTATCAAAGGGAGAGTTCCACGATTCCGTCAAAGATCGGAGAAGATTCAAAAGGAAAGCGGCATATTATTATCTGATAGCGGGAGTTCTCTACAGAAAAACTTTGATTTCTCCCTCAGCACGATGTGTTTCGGAGGATGAAGTCCCAACCATACTTCAGGAAGTTCATTCCGGGGAATGTGGTAGTCACTCGGGAGCGAAGACCCTAGAGAAGAGAATCTTAAGACATGTGTATTTTTGGCCAACCATGAGGAAGGATGCTGAGGCATTTGCCAAGCGCTGCGCTCAGTGCCAAAAGTTTGCTCCTCTTCAGCATTTGCCTGCTCAGTCACTCAGATCAATAACTGCGCCATGGCCCTTCGCAGTATGGGGGATGGATCTTATTGGACCTTTTCCAATAGCCAGCGGCCAGCGTCGTTTTATCATTGTAATGATCGACTATTTTAGCAAGTGAATTGAGGCGAAAGCGCTGGCGAAAACTACAACCCAAATTATCAGAAACTTCATCTGGGAGAAATAGTCTGCCGTCATGGAATTCCGCTAGCAATCATCACTGATAATGGTCCACAGTTCAATAATCCGGAGATGATAAACTTTTGTGATCAGGTGGGAATTGATCTTCGATTTGCCTCAGTACATCATCCGAGGACAAACGGCCAAGTAGAAGCAGCAAACAGGCAAATCCAGCAGCTCCTGATGAAAAGGGTTTTGAATCAAAGGGGAAGTTGGGCAGATCAACTTCCTTCCATTCTCTGGACCCTTCGTACTACCCCGTCTTCAGCTACCGGGGAGACACCATTCAAATTATCTCATGGCTCGGAAGCCGTTGTGCCTGTAGAGTTTGAGGTAGTCACTCCAAGAGTCATGTATGTAAAAGAGGGAGTAGAAGCGTGGATAGAATACAATGATGAGGCTATCAAGTATAGCCTGGATATGATCGAGGAACTTCAAGACGAGGCAACAATCAGACAAGAAGAAGTTAAGAGGAGGATGGCAAAGTACTTTGACAAAAATGTCAGGGTAAAGCATTTTGCGATTGGCGACGTTGTGCTAAAAAAGGTTGATGCAGCAGCCCGAACAGGCAATGTCGGGAAGCTAAATCCTAATTGGGCTGGACCTTTCATCGTCAAGGAGGTATTAAAAAGTGGGGCTTACCGCCTCCAAACAAGCGAGGGAGAAGACATTTCGCACACTTGGAGCGGTGACGATCTCAAACGGTTCTATCCTTAAAATATGTTTTCTTTACTTTCCTGCAATTTTTCAGATAATTTAATAAGAAGTCCCATACTGACACTTCTCCATGTCTGATGTTCCCTTTTTTCATATATCAAACTCACTGAACCACGGAGACATCGCCAAGTTCTGCTCGAACCCCCTCGGATTGTAGTCATTAGCGTAAAACCATGAAGATCATGTGTAGCGGGGAGTTTTCGCGCACGTGTAGTGGTAGCTTGCCAATTCCCGTGCGGTGGTCTTCAGAACCTTGGATCCCGGCTGATATCCGACACATCCCTGCATCAAGGGAAGTCTAGGTGAATGTTGGCTCTATCATGCCCCGAGTGGGATATAATTACAGCTTTTATGATCTTTCTGAGGAAAGCAATGTTGGTATAGCCCTCGCGGCATAACCACACCTGCCCAACTGATCATCTTAGTCTGTGACTATCGAATACTCCTAGGTACTCTCAAGCGATGCCTAAGCGGGACCCACAACTGAGTTGATCTCTCTGAGGAAAGCAATGTTCGCCGCCTAGGCCCACCTGCCCAATTGATCAACTCGGCTTGTAGCCCTAGGCAAGAGAGCAGTCGAGTCGCTTACAGCCCTTATGACCACTTGAGGAAAGCAATGTTCGCCGCCTAGGCCCACCTGCCCACTTGGTCATTTGAGTCTGTAGTTATCCTTTATCGCAATACAGGGAAATTATCTCATCCCACATGGTCGTTATAGACCATCCGGAGGAAAAAGCAGGAATCCTATGTACACCACAAACCAGATGACTTAATACTCAAACCGCGCGGTTTCAAATAAGCGGGTACGGTCTGGTTATTAAACCGCGCGGTCTAAAGATCAGCAGGTTCCAAAGATGTCATACGGTCCGGTGTTCAGACCGGACGGTTTGGAATGAACAGGATATTATTAAAATGTCACAAGGTAAATATCAAGGGAGCAAGTATAATCGTGACCGGCCGACCTCATTATTCGAGTTGTGAATCTATCATCTTTGTGGGTTTCAACTCTATCCGATCGGCTAATTACAGGTTCTTGTCGATCAGACAGTTATGATTGCAAGTGTTAAACCTACTAATCGCACAAATTCCATGTACAGCCCGTGCGGGTTGTCAGCCAATATAATATAAGGCTGTCATATAAATTGTTCGGGTCAAATATTAATCGCACGGTCTATCAGCTGATCTTCTGGCGACTTGATATTCTGTCTTATAAGGCAATTATGGAGAGCCAGGTTATGGTCGCACGGCTTGATTATTTCAAAATCCTGATCGGTTGTCAGTTACATTCACGGGGGTGGGGGTTTGCAGCAATCTTAGTTGCAAGTCGCCTGAGTTAAAGTTCTGGTCGCTCGGTCTGATAATTGTTCTTATGACTTGCCATTCTTTATCCTGGAAAGCAAATATGCAGGGTCTACTAGTAACCGCGCGGCTTGATTATTTCAAAATCCTGATCGATTGTCAGTTACATTCACGGGGGTGGGGGTTTGCAGCAATCTTAGTTGCAAGTCGCCTGAGTTAAAGTACTGGTCGCTCGGTCTGATAATTGTTCTTATGACTTGCCATTCTTTATCCTGGAAAGCAAATATGCAGGGTCTACTAGTAACCGCGCGGCTTGATTATTTCAAAATCCTGATCGATTGTCAGTTACATTCACGGGGGTGGGGGTTTGCAGCAATCTTAGTTGCAAGTCACCTGAGTTAAAGTACTGGTCGCTCGGTCTGATAATTGTTCTTATGACTTGCCATTCTTTATCCTGGAAAGCAAATATGCAGGGTCTACTAGTAACCGCGCGGCTTGATTATTTCAAAATCCTGATCGGTTGTTAGTTACATTCACGGGGGTGGGGTTTGCAGCAATCTTAGTTGCAAGTCGCCTGAGTTAAAGTACTGGTCGCTCAGTCTGATAATTGTTCTTATGACTTGCCATTCTTTATCCTGGAAAGCAAGTATGCAGGGTCTAGTAGTAACCGCGCGGCTTGATTATGTTCGGCTTCCGGGATGTCGTAATACATTCATAATGAGTTAGCACCTTCTCAGGATGAATCGAACAAATTCGATCCGGATTGAAAGAAGTAAGCTACGCGAGTGGGTTTTTACTAATAGATACTTTACCAGAATCCTGTGAAGAGCATTATCCTAACCGGATGAGTTAATATTAAATCGCACGACTTGGTTAGATCTAATACCGAAAAAGATCGCAAACAACCACAAGTAAGTCGCAAAAGGTAGACGGATAGACAGGTAAAAGTTTCCCATTTCATTATCAAAACATTCTTTACATTATATTTTAAACCGACCGGCTAACAACGTCAAGCCGGCGGCTATTCAAAACAAAAAGCAAAATACAGCTACTAATTATGCAACCTAAGTTTCTTAGACGCAGGTGTACTTGAGTGTTCACTCCCGTCAATTGAAACGTCAGGGGAGTAACCCTCGCTACCCGACGAGGATGAACTGCTCAATTCGCCCGACTTGCGCCCAGCCTCTTCTTCGGAATCGCTGGATCTGGACTCCGAGCCACTCTCACTCTCAGCCGCCGCGGGTTCTTCGGCCTCATCATCCCCGTCATCGCTCTCCTCTGAACTGGATCCGTCGGCTTTGTTCTTTCCTTTGGCTTTCCGCCTGATCTTCTCTAACTTCTTTTGCAAGATCGGGTAGGCGTCTGAGAAGGTAAAATGCTCGAAACCAGGCGCAAACGCTTTGAGCTCCCGCAGGCGGTTGAAAGCATTGTCGATTCCCTAGGCGACATGAGGGAAAAGTTCCTGCTGATAAACCGGATTGGTCGCTTCATACTTAGCCTGCAAAAAAGAGTAAGGTAAGAGACCGCGCGGTCTGAAAAATTCAGAAGGACGGCTGGCCAGGTGATAACTTACCGACTCGGCTTCCTTTAGCCGCACATTCTCCTTCTTCAATTCGGCGATTTCCTTCTCTAGGTGATTATTTGCTCTAATCAACCTTTTGAAGGTCATTCCCATAAAGACATTGGTGATGAGACTCTCGGCACCAACCCGCGCGGCCTCCCGGGCGAGCTCTTCCTCGGGAATCCTCCTCAACCTCCTGAAGTTCCGTCGGCCGAACATGGCAATGCTAGCGGCCTCAGCATGCCAGCCCGACTTCTCATTCGACCAATGGTTGAGCGTGGTAGAGACCTGAACACCGTCGCCGTCCGGATGCCATGACAAAACCGTGCGACCTTTTAAATCCTTTACTTTGCTGAAGGAACGAAGGGCGGAGAAGTCGCCCGAAGAGGTCGAATCCTCCCCGTCGGATGGCAGTGGCTTGTTCCTGACTTGTCTTTTTCTCTTCTCAGTCTGAGTTAGGATTAAACCGGCCGGGCTGACCGGCTTGTTGGCAGGGACAACTGCTTCGGCTACAAAAAGAGGAAAGGGTCAGCACAAATAACTGAGCGGTCAATATTGAAGTCGGGAGCGGGTTAAAGGAAAACTTACCGTCTTCAGGCCGAACATTCTCTAGCTCGGCAAGTAGCGGGATGTAGTAGCTTACGTTAAGCCGCTCATCCTCGAGAAGCTTGCAGGTTTTCTTCTCGACCTCGCTTATTGCGACCTGTTGAAAGGCCTCTTCCGGCCGAACTTGCGGTTTCGGGTTCAACAGGCCAAGTCGGCCTTCGAAGATCAAGTATCTCTCCGACCAGGCGGTGACCTTGTTCGCGAGGTTAACCATCTTCAACCCGCGGCAGCCAAAGTAGAGATGGCCTTTGAAGACATTCGATTCAGAGTCCGGGATGGCCCGAATCGAGAATATTTTCCTGAAGAGATCCATAAAAAAGCGGACTCTCTCAGATCGCAGGTAGGAGATGAAGCTACAAATTTCGGCCATCGAGTTAGGAGAAATCTGACCGGGTACAACCCCATAATGGTCAAAGACCATGGCGAGCTCAATCAAAATCGGGAACTTAAATCCGCAATCGAAATGGTCGATAGGGATCGTGATTTGATTTGGGCCAGAAGAATTCATCCGCTCATCACGGAGCGGAAGTCGCGCGAGCAGCGGGCTGTGAGTCATGTGTTTCTCAACGAATTCTTCCAATTCGGCCTTGGTCAAACGACACTCCTCGTGGTCTGCTGAGTGAAAAGCCACAGCGGCTTCGGAGCGGGTAGCAGAGGTTTTCGCAGGTCGCTTCGGCTGGCGCTTTGCTTCCATCTCAAAATTCTGGTAAGAAGACTTTCGGAAGGATGCTACTTATAAGAACGGCTGATCTGCTTCTAATAAGGGTCAAATCACGGCTAGACCGGTCAACCCGCGTGGGCACATCGCCACAAAAGAATTACCAAGATAAGTATAATTCAAGCGGACGAATTAGAAAAGCACGGAAAGAAGCCGATCGGCTTATGAAGTAATCCACAGGCATCAATCAACATTCAGCACAAACATAAAGAAAATTCAAAAACTCAGACCGCGCAGTCTGGAAAACATACCAAATATCATGAAATCAAATTCAAACAGTTGTCCAACGGACCGAATAGAAATATTATTACAGATAATGTTCTTAAAATCACTCAGCATTTGCGGGCATCACTCAGCGCATCTTCCCTATGAAGCCGCGCAACTTGGTCACCTATCTGGAGAATTGTCCCTTGCATTTGGTTCATGCCGTGATTAAGGTGATTGATCATGCTATGAAGCCGCGCGGCATCCCTCTCTACCCGCGCCGCTGATATCACACGGGTAGGCGGGGCCGTTGCGGGCTCATTTGCATTTGCAATGTGTTGGATCGTCCCGGCCGCTGGAAGAGACGAGCTCGTCCCAGCATCTGGGCGGCGTGATCCACCCCGACCTCCATCAGCAGCATTAAGGGGACGTCGGCTTCCGCCGATCTCCCTCGACAAATGAAGATATTTATCCCGGTAATAGGCGCAGTCCACTTCAAACTTCTGCATCTCCCTCTTTCCGCGATCAACCCGGGTGGTCAGAGCGGCCACCTGATCCTGCTGCGCTTTCTCCTTTTCTCGGCTCTCTCTCCGCTCGGCCTCCAGCACAGCCCGGCTCTCTTTTCTTTCAGCCTCCAGTTCTACCCGCAATGCAATCTTTTCTTCTTGAGCGGTCTTCTCCCGCTCCTCAAGGGTCCTCAACTGCTTTGCAAGAGCTTCAAGATTCCTTTGAAGACGGCCCATCTCATCCTCCATCCGAGTATCTGGTATAACCCGGGATCCCGGCGAAGGCGGATCAAGCGGAGGGAGATAGGACACCAGTTCGCCCGGCTTCGGGATATAGTCACGATCATCTCCAATAAGAAAAAGAAGTCAGAAAGTGTTCAAAAGAAGATCGCTCTCTTCGAAACTTCCTCGCTTACAAGCCACAGCGGTTTGAGTTGAATTCGGGCGGACAGGTCGCCTTGCTTGCTCGGTATCAAACTTTCGGCGTTGTTCTCTCCACGACCTCTCACTTTGCCTCCGCTTAGCAGCAGAAAATTGAGCAGCGGAGGGAAAGAAGCTGGGCGACGGGTTCAACAACGAAGCGCGCGATTTGTTTCGAGGCCGCGGCATGAAAAAATGAACGGGGTGGTAATCCGCCCCCCTTTTACCTTGCAGCAGAAGATTGGTTGGTGGCGGTGGCGGCCCGGTAAGCTGATCCCTTACTCGCTCCGCCTTCACCTGCATAAATCGGAGACCGGCCATCACAGTATCTTCGGGAGCCGGTGCGGTTTCCTCGATTCTAGTCGCAACTTCAGGGAGGACGACCTCCTTAGTACTGGTCGCATCTTCAGACAGGGCGGCTCCTTTCTCTCCTGGCGGGTTGGCAGCCTGCAGTTCAGAAGAAGTTCTCAGCTGATCATCTTGCTTCTGAAGAGAATCAAAATCCCTGAGGATGTCACTTACGGAAATGTTGTGAGCATCAACGGGAGCCTGGTCGTTCGACTTGGGGGAGGGAGTAATCAAGCCCTCTGAAACTTCCTTCTCGCGCGACTTGCCTTGCAGGCTGTCCGCTCTCGGTTTCCCGGATGCAGCCTTGTTCTTGGCTTTTAGCCTCTTCATCTTCTTCAGAAGCCTGTCCGCCACGGACTCCTCCCCTTTCCTCTTTTTCGGTTTAAGGACGGCTGGCTTCTCCGGGCTATCCTCAATGTTGACTACTGAAGCTTGCTGGTCGCTCGGCTTGGGGGAGTCAACTGCCTCTCCCCCTTCATCTCTAATTTTTAGATGAAAATCCCTGGACGTGGTGACCACCATCTTGAAAGACTCATCACCATCGCTCTTCGGAACGACGGTCTCCAAGTCTGTCTTATCCAGCGGAGGAGGCAGATTGTCTCCCTTGTCGGAGAAGGATGGGGGATCAGTTGGGGATGGATTCGGGCGACTCTCTTCCTTTCCAATCGATAGGTCGACTGTCAATTCAGGATTCAGGTCGGTCGGCTTACTCACTTGCTTTTTGGTCGATAAATCGACCGTCAGCTCAGGAGGCAGGTCGGTCGGCCTACTCGTGGAAGCGATCGTTACAATATTGTCAGGCTGCGTCGTTTTCTTCTTCTTTCTCTTATCCTTCGAGCGATCTCTCTCGCGGCTTTTTCCGGGCTTCTCAAGAACTTCGAGCTGAGCCATTAAATCCACCATCTTTTTCGGGCTGTTCAGCTTAAAAGTCCTAACCGCAATAGGCGAGTAGTGACTCGTGATAGCAATGGAGTTATGCCAGAATAGAAGCTCCTGGAACATTTTATAACCAACAGGGTGAAGTCGGCGCGGTTTCCGGCTAGAACTGATATTTTCGAAATCTTCTCGGAAATTTAAAAATATGCGGGGATTATGTTTACCCAGAAGACCGCTTTCAAGGGGATTACTTGCAGACCGTGCGGTTTGCGGATCCAAGTCACCCGGCTCAGGTTATACGAGGTCCATCAACACCAATTAGCACAGGCCGGGCGGTCTGACATAATTCAGATCGCCCTCAAGTACTAAAGATAATCCAGGCCCAAGTCCAACAGGACAAGTCGCGGTCTCAAGCCGGAGACCGGGCGGATTGTGCCATAAAGACAAGCCAAGGTTCGGGATCAAAGAACAAGCCGCGGTCTTAAGACAAAGACTGCCCGGATTGCATTGTCGCCTTGGTCGCGTCATCCTCAGCCTCTGGTCAGACAGGTCGAAAGGGCAAGCCGCCAAGTCACGCGGCTTCCTTCTTTTCCTTCTTTGTGTATCCTGTCACCACCTGCCCGTTTCTCCTGTACCCGGGCAGGCGGTTATTTTATCCCTGCCCGTTCGGGCAGGCCCCCGAGTCCATAAATAGGGGGCGGCACTGTTCCCAAGGGACACAGACTCGAATCCAAGAGCTCGCTTGTTTGAGCTGCGGACTCGAGTTTTCCGTCTTGCGGACTGTCTGACCGGCCGACTTCTCTTTTCCTGCACTTGAAACCGCTGTAACCGCCTCATTTTAATCAAAGGAAAGCCCTTTACAGGAGTGGCATTCGCCGTGACGGGCGAAGTCTGGCCTGGACCGCTGCTAGCGGTCTCATTTTTCCCACCTAAAAAGTAACCGGCAACCCGCAGCCTCCGATTTCCTTCGGAGGTGCGATTTCGGACTCAACAATCCAGTTGCCCAATTTTTGCCCACAGTACCATTTTAGAATGAGCTCAGAGCCCTACATCCAATGGAGAGTAGGATATAACCATTCAAGTTCATTTATTGTTCGATATACAGTGGGTTCCAATGGTAATGCGTGATTTAGCTCCAAATTACACCAAAATTTCAAGCAGCCATAACTTTTGATCCGGCTGTTCGATTTTTGCGCACAATACTTTTTTGGGAAGGGATCGTATTATCCATCCAATAGAGAATAAGATTTACCCATTCGAGAATAAGACAACACCTTTCCGGTTGTCCGATTTTCGCATACAATACCTTTTCGAAAAGAGATCGGAGCCCTAAATCCAATGGAGAACAATTTATACCCATTCCAACTCGTTTAGAGGTCGATATACAGTGAGTTGTAGTGGTAGTACGAGATTTAGCTCCAAATGACACATACACTTCAAAATGCCCGAATTTTTAATGCGGTTTGTAGTGTAAATGACAGATTTAGCTCCAAATGACACTCAATCTTTAAACAGCAACAACTTTTGATGTAGTTGTCTGATTTTACCCCACAACACCTTTTCGAAATGAACTCGGAGCACTTCATTCATTGGAGCACAAATTTTCCCATTCCAGTTCATTTAGTTGTCGATATATAGAGGTTTGCAGCGGTAATGCGAAATTTAGCTTTAAATGACACCTAAACTTCTAACAGCAATAACTTTTGATTTGTATGTTTGATTTTTGCCCACAACACCTTTTCGGAATATGCGCGGAGGCATATATCCAATGTAGCACAATTTAAACCATTCCAGCTCATTTTAGTGGTCAATAAATAGCGGGTTGCAATGGTAATGAGGGATTTTGCTCCTCTTCGCACAAAAACTGTAACAGCCATAACTTTTGATCTGGTTGTCCGATTTTTGCGCACAACACCTTTTTGGAATAAGCTTGGAGCCCTACATCTAATGGAGAACAAGTTTTACCAATTCCAGTTTGTTTTGTGGTCAATATACATCGGGTTGGTAATAAAGTATTTAGCTCGAAAGGAGACCTAAACTTCAACATCCGTAACGTTTTATCCGGTTGTCCGATTTTCGCCCGCAATACCTTTTGGGAATGAGATCAGAGCCCTAAATCCAATGGAGAATAATTTTAACCCATTCAAGCTCGTTTAGAGGTCGATATATAGTGGGTTGTACTGGTAATGCGAGATTTAGCTCCAAATGACACATAAATTTCCAAAATGAAAGAATTTTAGATGCGGCTTGTTGTGAAAGTGAGAGATTTAGCTCCAAATGACATTCAAACTTTATACAGCAATAACTTTTGATCCGGTTGTCTTATTTTACCCCCACAACACCTTTGAGAAATGAGCTCAAAGCCATACATTCATTGAAGCACAAGTTTTACCCATTGCTGTTCATTTAGTGGTCGATATATAGCGGGTTGCACTGGTAATGCGAAATTTAGCTCGAAATGACACCTAAACTTAAAACAGTCATAACTAGTTCATTTAGTGGTCGATATACATTGAGTTGTAGTGGTAATGTGGGATTTAGCTCCAACTGACACTTATGCTTCAAACAACTATAACTTTTGATCCGGTTGTCCAGATTTTTCCCAAACCACCTTTTCGGAATGAGCTCAAAGCTAGACATCTTATGGAGAATAGGATTTACTCGATCAAGTTCATTTAGTGGTCGACGAATAGTGGATTGCCGTGGAAATGGGGGATTTTGCTCCAATTGTCACCTAAACTTCACACTTCCATAACTTTGATCCGGCTGTCTGATTTTTGCCCAGTTCACCTTTTCGGAATGAGATCGGATCCCTACATCTAATGGAAAATAAATTTTACCCATTCTAGTTCGTTTAGTGGTTGATCTACAGTGGGTTGCAGTGGTAATGTGGGATTTAACTCCAAATGACACATAAACATCAAACTGACAGAACTCTTGATCCAGTTGCCCAATTTTTGCCCACAGTACCATTTTAGAATGAGCTCAAAGCCCTACATCCAATAGAGAGTAGGATATAACCATTCAAGTTCGTTTATTGTTCGATATACAGTGTGTTCCAGTGGTAATGCGGGATTTAGCTTCAAATTACACCTAAATTTCAAGCTGCCATAACTTTTGATCTGGTTGTTTGATTTTTGCGCAAAACACTTTTTTGGAAAAGGCTCGTATACTCCATCCAACAGAGAATAAGATTTACCCATTCGAGAATAAGACAACACCTTTCCGGTTGTCCGATTTCCGCATACAATACCTTTTCAAAATGAGATCGGAGCCCTAATTCCAATGGAGAACAATTTAAAAACATTTCAGCTCGTTTAGAGGTCGATCTACAGTGAATTGTAGTGGTAATATGAGATTTAGCTCCAAATGACACATACACTTCAAAATGCTAGAATGTTTAATGTGGGTTGTAGTGTAAATGAGAGATTTCGCTCCAAATGGCACTCAAACTTTTAACAGCAACAACTTTTGATGCAGTTGTCTGATTTTACCCCACAACACCTTTTCAGAATGAGCTCGGAGCACTACATTCATTGGAGCACAAGTTTTCCCATTCCAATTCATTTAGGTGTCGATATATAGGGGGTTGCATCGGTAATGTGAAATTTAGCTTTAAATGACACCTAATCTTCTAACAGCCATAACTTTTGATTTGTAATTTGATTTTTGCCCACAACACCTTTTCGGAATATGCGCGGAGAGATATATCCAATGTAGCACAATTTTAAACCATTCTAGCTCATTTTAGTGGTCAATAAATAGCGGGTTGTAGTGGTAATTAGAGATTTTACTCATCTTGACACAATAACTGTAATAGCCATAACTTTTGATTTGGTTGTCCGATTTTGGCGCACAACACCTTTTTGGAATGAGCTCGGAGCCCTACAGCTAACGGAGAATAAGTTTTACCAATTCTAGTTTGTTTAGTGGTCAATATAAGTGTGTTGGTAATTAGGTATTTAGCTCCAAAGGAGACCTAAACTTTAAACATCCGTAACTTTTTATCCGGTTGTCCGATTTTCGCCCACAATACCTTTTCGGAATGAGATCGGAGCCCTAAATCCAATGGAGAATAATTTTAACATATTCAAGCTCGTTTAGAGGTCGATATACAGTGGGTTGTACTAGTAATGCGAGATTTAGCTCCAAATGACACATAAATTTCCAAAATGAATGAATTTTCGATGCGGTTTGTAGTGAAAGTGAGAGATTTAGCTCCAAATGATACTCAACCTTTATACAGCAATAACTTTTGATCCAGTTGTCTGATTTTACCCCCACAACACCTTTTAGGAATGTGCTCGAAGCAATACATTCATCGAAGCACAAGTTTTACCCATTGCAGTTCATTAGTTGTCGATATATAGCGAGTTGCACTGGTAATGCGAAATTTAGCTCCAAATGACACCTAAACTTGAAACAGTCATAACTATTGACCAGGTTGTCTGATTTTGCCCACAAAACCTCATCGAAATGAGCTTTGAGCCCTACATTCAATGGAGAGAAAGTGTTACCCAATCTAGTTCATATCGTGGTCGATATACATTGAGTTGCAGTGGTAATGTGAGATTTAGCTCCAACAGACACCTAGGCTTCAAACAACTATAACTTTTGATCCGGTTGCTCAGATTTTGCCCAAACCACCTTTTCAGAATGATCTCAGAGCCATACACCCTATGGAGAATAGGATTTACTCGATCGAGTTCATTTAGTGGTCGACCTATAGTGGATTACTGCGAAAATGAGGGATTTTGCTCCAATTGACATCTAAACTTCAAACTTCCATAACTTTGATCTGGTTGTCTGATTTTTGCCCCAAACACCTTTTCGAAATGAGATCGGAGCCCTACATCCAATGGACAACAAGTTTTACCAATTACAGTTCATTTAGTGGTTAATCTACAGTGTGATGCAGTGGTAATGTGGGATTTAGCTCCAAATGACAAAAATTTCAAACAGACAGAACTCTTGATCCAGTTGCCCAATTTTTTCCCACAGTAACATTTTAGAATGAGCTCAGAGCCCTACATCCAATGGAAAGTAGGATATAACCATTCAAGTTCATTTATTGTTCGATATACAGTGGGTTCCAGTGGTAATGCGGGATTTAGCTCCAAATTACACCTAAATTTCAGGCAGCCATAACTTTTGATACGGTTGTTCGATTTTTGTGCACAACACTTTTTTGGAAAGGGCTTGTATTCTCAATCCAACAGAGAATAAGATTTACCCATTCAAGAATAAGACAATACCTTTCCGGTTGTTCGATTTTCGCATACAATACCTTTTCGAAATGAGATCGGAGCTCTAAATCCAATGGAGAACAATTTAAACCCATTCCAGCTCGTTTAGAGGTGATATACAGTGAGTAGTAGTGGTAATACGATATTTAGCTCCAAATGATGCATATACTTCAAAATGCCAGAATTTTTAATGCGGGTTGTAGTGTAAATGAGAGAATTAGCTCCAAATGACACTCAAACTTGAAACATCAACTACTTTTGATGCAGTTGTCTGATTTTACCCCACAACACCTTTTCGGAATGAGCTCGGAGCACTACATTCATTTGAGCACAAGTTTTCCCATTCCAGTTCATTTAGTTGTCGATATATAGCGGGTTGCAGCGGTAATGCGAAATTTAGCTTTAAATGACACCTAAACTTCTAACATCCATAACTTTTGATTTGTATGTTTGATTTTTGCCCACAACACCATTTCGGAATATGCGCGGAGGCATATATCCAATGTAGCACAATTTTAAACCATTCCAGCTCATTTTAGTGGTCAATAAATAGCGGGTTGCAATGGTAATGAGGGATTTTGCTCCCTTTGACACAAAAACTGTAACAGCCATAACTTTTGATCTGGTTGTCCGATTTTTGCGCATAACACCTTTTTGGAATGAGCTCGGACCCTACATCCAACGGAGAACAAATTTTACCAATTCCAGTTTGTTTAGTGGTCAATATACAGTGGGTTGGTAATAAGGTATTTAGCTCGAAAGGAGACCTGAACTTCAAACATCCGTAACTTTTTATCCGGTTGTCTGATTTTCGCACACAATACCTTTTCGGAATGAGATCGGTGCCCTAAATCCAATGGAGAACAATTTTAACCCATTCAAGCTCGTTTAGAGGTCGATATATAGTGAGTTGTGTTGGTAATGCGAGATTTAGCTCCAAATGACACATAAACTTCTAAAATAAAAGAATTTTAGATGCGGTTTGTAGTGAAAGTGAGTGATTTAGCTCCAAATAACACTTTAACTTTATACAACAATAACTTTTGATCTGGTTGTCTGATTTTACCCCCACAACACCTTTTAGGAATGAGCTTAAAGCCATACATTCATTGAAGCACAAGTTTTATCCATTGCAGTTCATTTAGTGGTCGATATATAGCGGGTTGCACTGGCAATGCGAAATTTAGCTCCAAATGACACCTAAACTTGAAACAGTCATAACTTTTGACCAGGTTGTCTGATTTTTGCCCACAAAACCTCTTTGAAATGAGCTCTGAGCCGTACATTCAATGGAGAGCTAGTTTTACCCAATCTAGTTCATTTAGTGGTCGATATACATTGAGTTGCAGTGGTAATGTGGGATTTAGCTCCAACTGACACCTATGCTTCAAACAACTATAACTTTTGATCCGGTTGTCCGGATTTTGCCCAAACCACCTTTTCAAAATGAGGTCAGAGCCAGACATCCTATGGAGAATAGGATTTAATCGATAGAGTTCATTTAGTGGTCGATAGATAGTGGATTGCTGTGGAAATGAGGGATTTTGCTCTAATTGACACCTATACTTCAAACTTCCATAACTTTGATCCGGTTGTCTGATTTTTGCCCAGAACACCTTTTCGGAATGAGATCGGAGCCATACATCCAATTGACAACATGTTTTAACCATTCTAATTTGTTTAGTGGTTGATCTACAGTGGGATGTAGTGGTATTGTGGGATTTAGCTCTAAATGAAACATAAACTTCAAACAGACAGAACTCTTGATCTAGTTGCCCAATGTTTGCCCACAGTACCATTTTAGAATGAGCTCAAAGCCCTACATCCAATGGAGAGTAGGATATAACCATTCAAGTTAGTTTATTGTTCGATATACAGTGGGTTCCAGTGGTAATGCGGGATTTAGCTCCAAATTACACCTAAATTTCAAGCAGCCATAACTTTTGATCCGGTTGTTTGATTTTTGCGCGAAACACTTTTTTGGAAAGGGCTCGTATTCTCCATCCAACAGAGAATAAGATTTACCCATTCGAGAATAAGACAGCACCTTTCCGGTTGTCCGATTTTCGCATACAATACCTTTTCGAAATAAGATCGGAGCCCTAAATCCAATGGAGAACAATTTAAACCCATTCCAGTTCGTTTAGAGGTCAATATACAGTGAGTTGTAGTGGTAATATGAGATTTAGCTCCAAATGACACATACACTTCAAAATGCTAGAAATTGCAATGCGGGTTGTAGTGTAAATGAGAGATTTAGCTCCAAATAACACTCAAACTTTAAACAGCAACAACTTTTGATGCAGTTGTCTGATTTTACCCCACAACCCCTTTTCGGAATGAGCTAGGAGCACTACATTCATTGGAGCACAACTTTTCCCATTCCAGTTCATTTAGTTGTCGATATATAGGGGGTTGCAGCGGTAATGTGAAATTTAGCTTTAGATGACACCTAAACTTCTAACAGCAATAACTTTTGATTTCTATGTTTGATTTTTGCCCACAACACTTTTTCGGAATATGCACGGAGGCATATATCCAATGTAGCACAATTTAAACCATTCCAGCTCATTTTAGTGGTCAATAAATAGCGGGTTGCAATGGTAATGAGGGATTTTGCTCCTCTTGACACAAAAACTATAACAGCCATAACTTTTGATCTGGTTGTCCGATTTTTGCGCACAACACCTTTTTGGAATGAGCTCGGAGCCCTACATCCAACGGAGAACAAGTTTTTACCAATTAAGATTTGTTTAGTGGTCAATATACAGTGGGTTGGTAATAAGGTATTTAGCTCGAAAGGAGACCTAAACTTCAAACATCCGTAACTTTTTATCCGGTTGTCCGATTTTCGCCCACAATACCTTTTCGGAATGAGATTAGAGCCCGAAATCCAATTGAGAACAATTATAACCCATTCAAGCTCATTTAGAGGTCGATATATAGTGGGTTGTACTGGTAATGTGAGATTTAGCTCCAAATGACACATAAATTTCCAAAATGAAAGAATTTTAGATGCGGTTTGTAGTGAAAGTGAGAGATTTAGCTCCAAATGACACTCAAACATTATACAGCAATAACTTTTGATCCAGTTGTCTGATTTTACCCCCACAACACGTTTTAGGAATGAGTTCGGAGCCCTACATTCATTGAAGCACAAGTTTTACCCATTGCAGTTCATTTAATTGTCGATATATAGAGGGTTGCACTGGTAATGCGAAATTTAGCTCCAAATGACACCTAAACTTGAAACAGTCATAACTTTTGACCAGGTTGTCTGATTTTTTCCCACAAAACCTCTTTGAAATGAGCTATGAGCCCTACATTTAATGGAGAGCTAGTTTTACCCAATCTAATTCATTTAGAGGTCGATATATATTGAGTTGCAATGGTAATGTGGGATTTAGCTCCAACTGACACCTAAGCTTGAAATAGCTATAACTTTTGATCCGGTTGTCCGGATTTTTCCCAAACCACCTTTTTGGAATGAGCTCAGAGCCATATGTACTATGGAGAATAGGATTTACTCGATCGAGTTCATTTAGTGGTCGAGGGATAGTGGATTGTAGTGGAAATGAGGGATTTTGCTCCAATTGACACCGAAACTGCAAACTTCCATAACTTTGATCCGGTTGTCTGATTTTTGCCCACAACACCATTTTGGAATGGGATAGGAGCCCTACATCCAATGGACAACATGTTTTACCCTTTCCAGTTTGTTTAGTGGTTGATCTACAGTGGGATGCAGTAGTAATGTGAGATTTAGCTCCAAATGACACATAAACTTCAAACAAACAGTGCTCTTGATCCATTTTCCCAATATTTGCCCACAGTACCATTTTAGAAGGTGCTCAGAGCCCTACATCCAATGGAGAGTAGGATATAACCATTTTTGGAAAGGGCTCGTATTCTCCATCCAACAGAGAATAAGATTTACCCATTCGAGAATAAGACAGCACATTTCCGGTTCTCCGATTTTCATATACAATACCTTTTCGAAATGAGATCGAAGCCCTAATCCAATGGAGAACAATTTAAACCCATTCCAGCTCATTTAGAGGTCGATATACAGTGAGTTGTCGTGGTAATACGAGATTTAGCTCCAAATGACACATACACTTCAAAATGCCAAAATTTTTAATGCGGGTTGTAGTGTAAATGAGAGATTTAGCTCCAAATGACACTCAAACTTTAGACAGCAACAACTTTTGATGCAGTTGTCTGATTTTACCCCATAACACCTTTTTGGAATGCGCTTGGAGCACTACATTCATTGGTGCACAAGTTTTTCCATTCCAATTCATTTAGTTGTCGATATATAGCGGGTTGCAGCGGTAATGCAAAATTTAGCTTTAAATGACACCTAAACTTCTAACAGCCATAACTTTTGATTTATATGTTTGATTTTTGCCCACAACACCTTTTCGGAATATGCGTGGAGGCATATATCCAATATAGCACAATTTTAAACCACTCCAAATCATTTTAGTGGTCAATAAATAGCGGGTTGCAATGGTAATGAGGGATTTTGCTCCTCTTGATACAAAAACTATAGCATCCATAACTTTTGATCTGGTTGTCCAATTTTTGCGCACAAAACCTTTTTGGAATGAGCTCGGAGCCCTACATCCAACAGAGAACAAGGTTTACCAATTCCAGTTTGTTTAGTGGTCAATATACAGTGGGTTGGTAATAAGGTATTTAGCTCGAAAGGAGAACTAAACTTCAAACATCCGTAACTTTTTATCCGGTTGTCCGATTTTCGCCCACAATAACGTTTCAGAATGAGATCGGAGCCCTAAATCCAATGGAGAATAATTTTAACCCATTCAAGCTCATTTAGAGGTCGATATATAGTGGGTTGTACTGGTAATGCGAAATTTTGCTCCAAATGACACATAAATTTCCAAAATGAAAGAATTTTAGATGCGGTTTGTAGTGAAAGTGAGAGATTTAGCTCCAAATGACACTCAAACTTTACACATCAATAACTTTTGATCTGGTTGTCTGATTTTACCCCCACAACACCTTTTAGGAATGAGCTCGGAGCCCTACATTCATTGAAGCACAAGTTTTACCCATTGCAGTTCATTTAGTTGTCGATATATAGCGGGTTGCACTGGTAATGCGAAATTTAGCTCCAAGTGAAACCTAAACTTGAAACAGTCATAACTTTTGACCAGGTTGTCTGATTTTTGCCCACAAAACCTCTTCGAAATGATCTCTGAGCCCTACATTCAATGGAGAGCAAGTTTTACCCAATCTGGTTCATTTAGTGGTTGATATACATTGATTTGCAGTGGTAATGTGGGATTTAGCTCCAACTGACACCTAAGCTTCAAACAACTATAACTTTTGCTCCGGTTGTCCGGATTTTGCCCAAACCACCTTTTCGGAATGAGCTTAGAGCCATACATCCTATGGAGAATAGGATTTACTCGGTCGAGGGAAGTGGATTGCTGTGGAAATGAGGGATTTGGCTCCTATTGACACCTAAATTTCAAACTTCCATAACTTTGATCCGGTTGTCTGATTTTTGCCCAGAACACCTTTTCGGAATGAGATCGGAGCCCTACATACAATGGACAACAAGTTTTACCCATTCCATTTCGTTTAGTGGTTTATCTACAGTGGGTTGTAGTGGTAATGTGGAATTTAGCTCCAAATGATACATAAACTTCAAACAAACAGAACTCTTGATCCATTTGCCCAATATTTGCACACAGTACCATTTTAGAATGAGCTCAGAGCCCTCCATCCAATGGAGAGTAGGATATAACCATTTTTGGAAAGGGCTCGTATTCTCCATCCGACAGAGAATAAGATTTACCCATTCGAGAATAAGACAACACCTTTCCGGTTGTCCGATTTTCGCATACAATACCTTTTCGAAATGAGATCGGAGCCCTAATCCAATGGAGAACAATTTAAACCCATTCCAGCTCATTTAGAGGTCGATATACAGTGAGTTGTAGTGGTAATACGAGATTTAGCTCCAAATGACACATACACTTCAAAATGCCAAAAATTTTAATGCGGGTTGTAGTGTAAATGAGAGATTTAGCTCCAAATGACGCTCAAACTTTAGACAGCAATAACTTTTTATGCAGTTGTCTGATTTTACCCCACAACACCTTTTTGGAATGAGCTCGGAGCACTACATTCATTGGAGCACAAGTTTTCCCATTCCAATTCATTTAGTTGTCGATATATAGCGGGTTGCAGCGGTAATGCAAAATTTAGCTTTAAATGACACAAACTTCAAACAGACAGAACTCTTGATCCAGTTGCCCAATTTTTTCCACAGTACCATTTTAGAATGAGATCAGAGCCCTACATCCAATGGAGAGTAGGATATAACCATTCAAGTTTGTTTATTGTTCGATATACAATGGGTTCCAGTGGTAATGCGGGATTTAGCTCCAAATTACACCTAAATTTCAAGCTGACATAACATTTGATCCGGTTATTCAATTTTTGCGCACAACACTTTTTTGGAAAGGGCTCGTATTCTCCATCCAACAGAGAATAAGATTTACCCATCACCTATCCGGTTGTCCGATTTTCGCATACAATACCTTTTCAAAATGAAATCGGAGCCCTAAATCTAATGGAGAACAATTTAAACCCATTCCAGCTCGTTTCGAGATCGATATGCAGTGAGTTGTATTGGTAATATGAGATTTAGCTCCAAATGACACATACGCTTCAAAATGCCAGAATTTTTAATGCGGATTGTAGTGTAAATGAGAGATTTAGCTCCAAATGACACTCAAACTTTAAGCAGCAACAACTTTTGATGCAGTTGTCTGATTTTACTCCCACAAAAACTTTTTGGAATGAGCTTGGAGCACTATATTCATTGGAGCACAAGTTTTCCCATTCTAGTTCATTTAGTTGTCGATATATAGCGGGTTCTAGCGGTTATGAAAAATTTAGCTTTAAATGACACCTAAACTTCTAACAGCCATAACTTTTGATTTATATGTTTGATTTTTGCCCACAACACCTTTTCGGAATATGCGCAGAGGCATATATCCAATGCAGCACAATTTTAAACCATTCTAGATCATTTTAGTGGTCAATAAATAGAATGGTTGGAATGGTGATGAGGGATTTTGCTCCTCTTGACACAAAAACTATAACAGCCATATCTTTTGATCCGGTTGTCCTATTTTTGCGCACAACACCTTTTTGGAATGAGCTCGGAGCCCTACATACAACGGAGAACAAGTTTTACCAATTCCAATTTGTTTAGTGGTCAATATATAACGGGTTGGTAATAAGGTATTTAGCTCGAAAGGAGACCTAAACTTCAAACATCCGTAACTTTTTATCCGGTTGTCCGATTTTCGCCCACAATACCTTTTCGGAATGACATCGGAGCCCTAAATCCAATGGAGAATAATTTTAACCCATTCAAGCTCATTTAGAGGTCGATAAATAGTGGGTTGTACTGGTAATGCGAGTTGTAGCACCAAATGACACATAAAATTCCAAAATGAAAGAATTTTAGATGCGGTTTGTAGTGAAAGTGAGAGATTTAGCTCCAAATGACACTCAAAATTTATACAGCAATAACTTTTGATCCGGTTGTCTGATTTTACCCCCACAACACCTTTTAGGAATGAGCTCGGAGCCCTATATTCATTGAAGCACAAGTTTTACACATTGCAGTTAATTTAGTTGTCGATATATAGCGGGTTGCACTGGTAATGCGAAATTTAGCTCCAAATGACACCTAAACTTGAATCAGTCATAACTTTTGACCAGGTTGTCTGATTTTTGCCCACAAAACCTCTTCAAAATGAGCTCTAAGCCCTATATTCAATGGAGAGCTAGTTTTACCCAATGTAGTTCATTTAGTGGTCGATAAACATTAAGTTGCAGTGGTAATGTGGGATTTTGCTCCAACTAACATCTAAGCTTCAAACAGTTATAACTTTTGATCCGGTTGTCCAAATTTTGCCCAAACCACCTTTTCAGAATGAGCTCAGAGCCATACATCCTATGGAGAATAGGATTTACTCGATCGAGTTCATTTAGTGGTCGAGGGATAGTGGATTGCTGTGGAAATGAGGGATTTTGCTCCAATTGACACCTAAACTTTAAACTTCCATAACTTGATCCGGTTATCTGATTTTTGCCAAGAACACCTTTTCGTAATGAGATCGGATCCTTACATCCAATGGATAACAAGTTTTAGCCATTCCAGTTTGTTTAGTGGTTTATCTACAGTGGGTTGCAGTGGTAATCTGGAATTTAGCTCCAAATGACACATAAACTTCAAACAGACAAAACTCTTGATCCAATTGCCCAATCTATGCCCATAGTACCATTTTAGAATGATCTTAAACCCTACATCCAATGGAGGGTAGGATATAACCATTCAAGTTCGTTTATTGTTCGATATACACTCGGTTCTAGTGGTAATGCGGGATTTTGCTCCAAATTACACATAAATTTCATGCAGCCATAACTTTTGATCCGGTTCTTCGATTTTTGTGCACAACACTATTTTGGAAAGGGCTCGTATTCTCCTTCCAACAGAGAATGAGATTTACCCATTCGAGAATAAGACAACACCTTTCCGGTTGTCCGATTTTCGCATACAATACCTTTTCGAAATGAGATCGGATCCCTAAATCCAATGGAGAACAATTGGAACCCAATCCAGCTCGTTTAAAGGTCGATATACAGTGAGTTGTAGTGGTAATACGAGATTTAGCTCCAAATGACACATACACTTCAAAATGACATAATGTTTAATGCGGTTTGTAGTGTAAATGAGAGATTTAGCTCCAAATCACTCTCAAACTTTAAACAACAACAACTTATGATGCAGTTATCTGATTTCACCCCACAACACCTTTTTGGAATGAGCTCGGAGCACTACATTCATTGGAGCACAAGTTTTGCCATTCCAGTTTTTTTAGTTGTCGATATATATCGGGTTGCAGCGGTAATGCGAAATTTAGCTTTAAATGACACCTAAACTTCTAACAGCCATAACTTTTGATTTATATGTTTGATTTTTGCCCACAACACCATTTCGGAATATGCGCGGAGGCATATATCCAATGTAGCACAATTTTAAACCATTCCAGATCATTTTAGTTGTCAATAAATAGAATGGTTGCAATGGTAATGAGGGATTTTGCTCCTCTTGACACAAAAACTGTAACTGTCATAACTTTTGATCTGGTTGTCTGATTTTTGCGCACAACACCTTTTTGGAATGAGCTCAGAGCCCTACATACAACGGAGAACAAGTTTTACCAATTCCAGTTTGTTTAGTTATCAATATATAGCGGGTTGGTAATAAGGTATTTAGCTCGAAAGGAGACCTAAACTTCAAACATCCGTAACTTTTTATCCGGTTGTCCGATTTTCGCCCACAATACCTTTTCGGAATAAGATCGGAGCCCTAAATCCAATGGAGAATAATTTTAACACATTCAAGCTCATTTAGAGGTCGATAAATAGTGGCTTGGACTGGTAATGTGATTTTTAGCTCCAAATGACACATAAAATTCCAAAATGAAAGAATTTTAGATGCGGTTTGTAGTGAAAGTGAGAGATTTAGCTCCAAATGACACTCAAACTTTATACCGCAATAACTTTTGATCCGGTTGTCTGATTTTACCCCCACAACACCTTTTAGGAATGAGCTCGGAGCTCTATATTCATTAAAGCACAAGTTTTACCCAGTGCAATTAATTTAGTTGTCGATATATAGCGGGTTGCACTGGTAATGCGAAATTTAGCTCCAAATGACACCTAAACTTGAAACAGTCATAACTTTTGACCAGGTTGTCTGATTTTTGCCCACAAAACCTCTTCGAAATGAGCTCTGAGCCCTATATTCAATGGAGAGCAAGTTTTACCCAATCTAGTTCATTTAGTGGTCGATATACATTGAGTTGCAGTGGTAATGTGGATTTAGCTCCAACTGACATCTAAGCTTCAAACAAATATAACTTTTGATCCGGTTGTTCGGATTTTACCCAAACCACCTTTTCAGGATGAGCTCAGAGCCATACATCCTATGGAGAATAGGATTTACTCGATCGAGTTTATTTAGTGGTCAAGGGATAGTGGATTGTTGTGGAAATGAGGGATTTTGCTCCAATTGACACCTAAACTTCAAACTTCCATAACTTTGATCCGGTTGTCTGATTTTGGCCCCGAACACCTTTTCGGAATGAGATCGGAGCCCTACATCCAATGGATAACAATTCTTGGGTATTGTAGCCACAATTACCTTGATTTTAAGAAGTGTCCCTTGAACTAAGATGAATTGCAATTGTATTTGATCCTACACTTTTAGCTGTAATGTTACAGGATATTCCACTCCAAGCACATAGCAATGTCAGGTTTCAATGAGTCATCAAACACAGGCCTATGCAATGTAATTCCTCATTGTGTAGACCAAGGTGTTGACTCATGTGAAATCTCTCTATTGAGATGTACTTCATATACTATGTGCTGGAGAAGAAGGACTGAAGATGTTGCTGATTCTTCTTAGGATGAAAAATGGTCTATGAAGGAATTCGGCTATATGCATACATATAGTATATTTCGGCTATATGGTTTAAATAGATATAGACGAATTCGACTAATCCATTTCAAGAAGCCAGAAAAACTCCCAAGTAAACATTAGACGAATTCGACTAAACACTCTCACGAATTCGGCTATTTGCATTCGACGAATTCGGCTAAAGGTCCTCTCGAATTCGGCTAATACTATTAGACGAATTCGGCTATAGTCTTTAAGCGAATTCTGTTAATGAGATATTTTGGCTATTCCATTTAGACGAATCGGAGATCTTGTCTTTCCGGTTCTGTTCGTTCCGGGTAGACATGTAGGGCTTTTCCTCCATGCTCAGTACGCTTGGTGCTCTGTCCCAAAATCACGCATATAGCCGTTAGAGAAGAATCATTATATATAGCTGAGGGTTATTAACTTAAAACCCTAATCGGGTATTCAAGAAGAAATCCCTCGTACTCTCCGTCCGTTGGCCAACTATTCTCGCAAATCATCTATTGTTGCCGACAAAGCCTGTGGTCGATTCTTCTTGAAGAAAAGAGTCAACTATATCTCTGATTTCAGATCTCATTAAATTCCTTTCAGATCTAGTTGTCTCCTAAGTGTTCAGATCAAGTTCTCTCAAGGCAAGATTTCTTCTTCCTTCTTTCAAAATCAAGATTTCCGATTCAATCAAGGAAGAAGAAGATCTTTTATTTTCAGATCTAATCAAGTTAAGTCTTAAGGAGATTTGAAGAAGATTGTTCCTCAATCTAAAGTTTTGTAAAATTTCTTTACAACATTTTTGTAGGAGATTTGTCTCCATGTTGTAGGAAGCTTGCTTCCGAGTGTAGGAGTTTTACTCCGAGTTGTAGGAGAGTTATCTCCGAGTTATAGGAAGTTTTTCCTTCCGAGTTTGTAGAAGCTTTGTCTCCGAGTTGTAGGAGTGGTGACTCCGAGTTGTAGGATTATTCATAATCCGAGAATAGTGAAGTAGCCTAGTCTAGCCGGTCATGCTAGATAGGTGAGGTGGAAAGTGGACTACCCAAGATCGGGGAACCACTATATATCCTTGTGTCGTGCTGTGCTTTTGGTTTCTGTGTGCTTTTACTCTTATATTTTTAATTCCGCAGAAAGCCATAGAATCCACCTATTCACCCCCTCCAGGTGATTTAGGTTGCGACTAGATACTTTCAATTGGTATCAGAGGGAGGTTGTTCGATAAAGATTAACACTTTGAACAAGATGTTTTAGTCTAGTTGCAAAAGCAAGCATGTCTAGAATGGAAAGATCCAAGGATTCCGTCAAGTTGCCCTTCTGCTCTAAGGAGAACTTCCCCATGTGGAAGGAAAGAGTGAAGTTCTACATGGAAGTCACCGACCCGAGAATTTTTCAGATAGTTGAGGAAGGTCCCCATGTTCCTATGAAGCCATCTTCAATAAATTCAGCTATTATGATTCCCAAGAAGATGTTGGAACTAGACAAAGATGAGATTGCTCTCGTCGCCTTGGACAAGAAGGCAAAGAACATCATTACCAGTGCAGTGGACGATTCTATGTTGCAAAATCTTATACACTGCAAGTCTGCCAAAGAGATGTGAGATTCCATTGTTGTTCTTATGGAAGGTACAAAAGAAGTGAGGGATGATCGGCGATCGTTACTAAACCAAGAATATGAAGCATTCAAGCAAGATCCAAGAGACTCCATTTCTGATACTTATGAGAAGTTCTTTAAGATCGTAAACGGTCTTAGGAATTATGATCGAGAATTCACCGTCGGAGAATTGAATGACAAGTTCTTGAGATCCCTGACAAAAGAATGGGATACTAAGGCAATTGCCATCCGGGAATTCGGAAAGTTGGCTACGATGGAGCCACAGATTCTGTTCAGAAAGCTTCTATCCCATGAGCTCAAGCTGAGTATCAGAAAAGTTGAAGAAGAAGGATGCTCGACCTCTGGAAGGGAGAAGTCCGTGGCACTGAAGGCCAAAGATGCAAGAAGAGATAAAGCTAGATCATCTATGAGGACACAGTCGTCTGATGAAGACGACGAGACTGTGGCTTGCTCTTCAAGCTCAGACATGTTCAATGGAGAGTTCTCATCTCTCTCCAAGCAATTCAAGAGATTGCTCAGAAAAAGAAGCCAAAGGAAAAGTCAGTCCTCGTTAGATCATAGGAGATCAAGGCGTGATGATGATCATTACAAGAAAGGCTGCGACAACGATGGGTATAAATCTAAACTGAACAAACATATTTCGACAAATATTATTTGTTATTGTTGTAATAAGCCAGGACATTTAAGTACGGAATGTCCACACAAAAAGAAGTAAGAGAAGAAATCCTTCAAAGGAAAGAAGAAAGAAGAAAAGAGCTTCATCGCTAAGAAAGTGAAGACTCTTAACGACAGCGACTCAGTCGAGTCAAGCTCAAATGATGAAGCCTATTTTGGGCTGATGGCACAGTCAGATGAGGAAGTAAGCGACTCCTCATACAAGGGGAAGATAAACTCTCACACTCCTCTTTCCGGTTCTGAACATGAAACTGAATCAAATGCAAATGAAGGTTATTCTTCAGAGGAGGATTCAGACTTGATGACTCAATACAGAGCCCTCTTGAAGGGATTTGACAAATGTCGTAAGATAGTCAAAATCAATCAAAAGAAATTGAATCACTTAAGAGGTTGGAATCGGAACTGAAAGAGGAAATCGAAAGGTTGACTCCTTTCAGAGATGAAGTCCAAATCTTAAAGGATGAAATGAAAAGCTCCAATGAGGTATTAACTCTGAAGGAGAAATTTATAACTGAATTAGAAGAAAAGTTAGTGGTAGAAAGGAAGCTAGTTGAGAGCTTCTCAAAGCAAAAAACTATTCTTCCAATAGTTCATAAGTTTTCTGCTCCTGCGAAAATTAATAGCCTTGGTCATGAGGCTTAAAGTAGTAAGGATGCTAAGAAGAGAGCCGCGAAAGGAAAGGGAAAGGCTGATCAAAGTCAACCATCATTCAGGAAGGTGGTTTTTCCTACAAACCCTTTTGACTCTGATTCATTCTTTGGTCATCTTACTAGACCAACACATGTTGAATCTAGCAAGAGTTATCAAGGATGGAGCCGACCCCAGAACATAAACAACTCGGTTCAAAGCACCTCATGAAGACGTAATCCTCAAAAATCATGGTTCATTTGTACATGGATCAGCTTCTAAGAAAGCACCAAAGATTAAATCTATTATTGCTAAGTCTCTTAAGAAGGAGCCACGTTGTTGAATCCGAAATTTCGTCTTTGAAGGAAATCAGAGGTTGCGGGCTGTCGGTTACTTTTTAGTTAGAGAGAACGAGACCGCTGGCAGCGGTCAAGGCCAGACTTCGCCCGTCACGACGAATGCCACTCCTGTGACGGGCTTTCCTTTGATTGAAACGAAGCGGTTACAACGGGTTACAGATGCAGGAAAGCAGAAGCCGACCGGTCAGACAGGTCGCAAGACAGGAAACTCGAGACCGCAGCTCAGACAAGCAAGCTCCAGGATTCGAGTGTGCGTGCCTTGGGAACGTTGCCACCCCCTATTTATAGGCTCGGGGGCCTGCCCGAACCGGCAGGCATAAAATAACCGCCTGCCCGGGTACAGGAGAATCGGGAAGGCGGTGACGGGATACAGAAAGGAGAAAAGAAAGTAGCCGCGCGGCTTGGCGGCTTGCGCCTCTGATCGGTCCTGGTCGGGGACTGAAGATGATGCGACCAAGGAGATGATGCAACCCGGGCGGCCTCCGACTTGAGACCGCGGCTTGTCTTCTAGACTTGAGCCTTGGTAGTTTTCATGGCGCAACCCGGGTGGTTCCGACTTGAGACCGTGGCTTGCCTTCTGGACTTGAGCCTTGGTAGTCTTCATGACGCAACACGGGCGGTCTCCGACTTGAGACCGCGGCTTGCCTTCTGGACTTGAGCCTTGGTAATGTTCATGGCGCAACCCAGGCGGTCTCCTACTTGAGACCGCGGCTTGCCTTCTGGACTTGAGTCTTGGTAGTCTTCAATCTTCGAAGGCGACCTGAATTCTACCAGACCGCCCAGTTTGTGTTGGCTAGTGCTGTTGGACCTTGTTGAATCTGAACCGGGCGACTTGCATCCTCAGGCCGCCTAGTCTGTGAGAAATGCCACTCAGATGCGGGCTTCCTGGTAAACATAATCCCTGCATATTTTCAAATCTTGAAGAGATTTCGAAAATATCAGTTCTAGCCGGAGACCGTGCCGATCTTGCCTTGTGTGTTATAAAGGTTCTGGAAGCTTCTTTTTCTGCATAATTGAAGTATTATCACGGGTCGCTACTCGCCACTTGCGGTTAGAACCTTCCGGGTAGATAACTTTATCAGAATGGTTGACCTTATGGCCCAGTTCGAAAGCCGCCAGAAACCAAGCAAAGATCGCGGGGGAGACCGCCCGAAGGATAAAAAGAAGAAGAGGAAGAAGACTCCTCAAGCCGAAGATGTTGACAAAACAGTAACCGTTGCTTCTACAGGCAAGCCGACCGACCTACCCCCTGCGCTGACAGTCGATTTGTCGACTAAAAATGAAGCGGGCTGTTCGAACCCGCCCACATCTGATCCGCCTGCCCCTTCTAATAAGGCAACCGATTCGCCCCCCCCCCCCCCCCCCCCCCCCCCCCCTCCAGATAAGACGAACTCTAACGTCGTCTTCCCGAAAGTCGACGGGGCCGATTCCTTCAACATAGAGATTTCTCCCTCTGGAGTATATCATTTGAAGATGAGCGATGAGGGAGGAGAAGCGGTTGACTCCCCTAAGCCGACCGGTCAGCAGAGCCTGGTAGTTAACATTGAAGACAGTCCGATATACTCACAACAAGCCGGCCAGGAGTCGGCTAAGAAGAGGCAGAGGGCTGAGACAACAGCGGACAGGCTCCTGAGGAAGGCCAAGAGCCTAAAGGCCAAGAATAGAGCAGCTTCCAGGAAACCGGGAGCGGGCAGTCTTCAACACAAAGCGCACGAAAAAGAGGCCTCCGAGGGACTAAAAACCCCTTCGCCCAAGCTGAGCGACCAGGTTTCTGTTGATGCTCACAGCATGACTGTGAGCGATATTGTCAGGGACTTCGATTCCCTCAAGAAGCAGGACGAACTTGTGGGGACTTATGCTGACCTGATCGCGGCTGAACTTCCTGGAGAGGATGCGAGCAGAGTTAAGGAGGCCGCCCCAGTTAAAGATGCGACCAGAATCGAGAAGGCCGCCCCGGCTGAGGATTCTTTGATGACCTGGCTGCGGCTTATAAGGGCGAAGGCAGAGAAAGTGAGAGATCAACTGGACAAGCCGCCGCCACCGCCGCTCAATCTTCTTATGCAAGGTAAAGGAGTTGCGAGTTACCGCCCGGTCCATTTTTTCTGAATGCGGTCTTGAAATAAGTTAAGCTATTTGATATTGAACCCGCCGCCGAGCTTCTTTCCCTCCGCTGCTCAACTCTCGGCCGCTAAGCGAAGGCAGAATGATAAGTCATGGAGAGAGCAGCACCGAAGGATGGATTCGGAGCAAGCTAAGCGACCTGTTCAGTCGAACCTTAATCCCACTATCTCGGCTTATAAGCGAGAAGTGTTTGAAATGAGCGGTCTAGTTATGCCCCTTTATAAGGTTGTGTTCATTCGATCTTTCTTAATCATGGCTTTTTTGTCTGCAGACGACCCGGAGTCCATCCCGAAGCCGGGCGAACTGGTGACTTATCTTCCCCCACTGACTTCATCCTTTCCAAGTTCTTCATAAAATCCAGACACCCGGATGGAAGAGGAGGTGACCGCTCTCCAAGAAAATTTTGAAATCCTCAAAAAGCAGTTGAAGTTTCTCGAAGAGCGGGAGAAAACTGCCCAGGATGAAAAGGCCACGATGCGGGCTGCGATGGAGGCTGAGCGGAAAGAATGTCGGGCCGCGATGGAGGCTGAGCGGAAAGAACGACGAGAGAGGATAAAGGCGCAGCAGGACCAGGTTGTCGTATTGACCGCGCGGCTCGACAGAGGAAAGAAGGAGATCCGCAAACTTGAGGATGACTGCGTGTACTATAGAGATAAGTACCTGCATCTGACTAGGGAAGTCGTCGGAAGTCGGCGGCCTCTTAATGCAGTGGAGGAAGGGCGTCGCGGATCAGACTGCCCAGCTCTTGGGACGAGTTCAGCTCTCCCAGCGGTCGGGATAGCTGATTCTGTTGCTAATGTTAGGGAGACCGAAGCGGTCCCGCCTGCTCGCAAGATTTCGGCCGCGCGAGTAGAACGAGATGCTGTGCGGCTTCACAGCATTATTCATCATCTTCATCGCAGTATTAAACAGATGCAAAGTACCGTTCTCCAAATCGGTGATCACGTCGCCCGACTTCATCGAGAAGACGATCCAAACGATGCCCACCATTAGTGAGCGGCTTATAAACAATGACTGTAATATTATTCTATTTGGTCCTTTGGACAAACTTTGAATGCTTGGATTTAATTTTATGATATCCGGTTTGCTCTTCAGATCGCGCGGTCTGTGATTTGAATGTTCTTATTTCCTTAGTGTATTGATAGATGTCTGTGATTTTGATTTATAAGCGCACGGCTTGTTTCTGCTGTTTTTTAAACCGTTTGCTCTGATCTCACATCGCATGGCTTACTGCTAATGAACTAGCTTTATGTACGAAATTCTGCCCACACGGGTTGATAAGGCTAGCCGCGATTTGACCTTTGCTAAATGCAGATCACTTACTCTATAAGTAGCGAACCTTCCAAGGACTCTTTCCACAGAACTTTGAAATGGGAGCAAAGCGCCACCCAAAGCGACATGCGAAGGCGTCCGCTACCCGATCTGAAGCGGCTTTAGCGTTTCACTCGGCCGACCACGAAGAATGTCGGCTGACCAAAGCGGAGCTAGATGAATTTGTGGAGAAGCACATGGTTGGGAGTCCGCTACTCGCGTGTCTTCCACTCTGCGACGAGCGAATAAATTCCTCTGCACCGAATCAGATTGCCATCCCAATCGATCACTTCGATTGCGGCTTCAAATTTCCGATATCCATCTAACTCGCCATGGTCTTTGACCATTGCGGAGTTGTTCCCGGTCAAATTTCCCCCAATTCGATGGCCGGCATATGCAGCTTCATCTCTTACCTGCGGTCAGAGAGAGTCCGCTTCTCGATGGACCTTTTTAGAAAAATCTTCTCGGTGAGGGCCATCCTGGACTCCAAGTCGAATGTGTTTAAAGTCCATTTGTACTTCGGTTGTCGGGGGTTGAAGATGGTCAACCTCGCGAACAAGCTCACGGCCTGGTCAGAAAGGTATCTGATATTCGAAGGTCGACTTGGCCTATTGAACCCCAACCCGCAGGTTCGGCCAGAGGAAGCCTTTCAACAAATCGCCATCAATAAGATTGAGATGGACACCTACACCCTCCTTGAGCATGAGTGGCTTAATGTAAGGCACTATGTTCCACTGTTCGCCGAGCTGGAGAATGTCCGACCTGAGGACAGTAAGTCTTCTTCAACACGCTTCTTGCTCTGATATTGACCGCGCGACCTCTTGTTCTAATTATTTTACTTCACTTTTGCAGCTGAAGCCATTGTCCCTAGAAACAAGCCGGTCAGTCCGGTCGGCCTGGTCCTCACTCAGAGGGAGAAGAGGCAGAGGTAGGGGAAAAACATGCTGCTGATGTCCGACGGTGAGGATTCGGCCTCCTCTGGCGACTTCTCTTTCCTTTGCTCCTTCAGCAAGGTGAAGGATTTAAAAGGCCGCACGGTCTTGTCCTGGCACCCGGACGGCGATGGCGTACAAGTCTCTGCTGCACTCCCCCACTGGGCCAATGACAATTCTGGCCGGCACGCTGAAGCCGCTAGTATTGCCGTGTATGGTCGGCGCAACTTCAGACGGTTAAGGAAGATTCCTGAAGAAGAGCTCGCTCGGCAAGCCGCGCGGGTCAGTGCTGAAAGCTTTATCACAAATCACTTCATGGGTATGACCTTTAAGAGATTGATCAGAGCAAATGATCATCTTGAGAAGGCGAATGCCGAACTGAAGAAAGAAGTCGAGCGACTAAAGGAGGCAGAGTTGGTAAGTTATCACCTTGTTAGCCGACTTTCTCTTTCATCAATCCGTGCGGTCTTACCTTTATTCGCCTTTGCAGAAAAAGTATGATGAGACCGATCCGGTCTACCAGGAAGAACTCTTCTGCCATGTTGCCGAGGGAATTGACAATGCCTTCGACCGCCTGAGAGAACTTGGGGGATTTGCGCCCGGCTTCGAGAATTTCACCTTCTCGGATGCTTACCTGATTTGCAAAAGAAACTAGATAAGAATAGGCGAAGAGCTAAAGGGAAGAATAAGGTCGATGGGACCAGTTCAGAGGAGGAGAGTGACAACGAGGATGAAGAAGGAGCCGAGGAGCCTGCTGCAGCTAAAGAGAAGGATGAGAGCGGTTCGGGTTCAGATTCTAGTGATTCCGAGGAAGAAGCCGCACGTAGATCGGGCGAACTGAACAGCTCTTCTTCGTCGGGTAGTGAAGGATATTCTCCCGATGTTTCAATTGAAGGCAGCGAGGACTCAATCACTCCTGCATCCAAAAGGCTAAAACCGGACGAGTAGTCATAGTTGTATTATTTTGTACTTTGCTTTTTATTGTGAAACCGACGGCTTGTTTTTGTTAACCGTCCGGTTACAAAATGATGTAAAAGATATTTTGACAATGAAATGGAAAGTTTTTACCAGTTTAGCTGTTTACCCGGAAAACCGCTTCTCGGGTTGGGTCATTCTCGGACCGGGCGAACTGCCGGGTCAGGCCGCTGGGTTCCAGGATCAGTGGCTCTCAGCTCAAGGTAAACCAGGCCGGGTGGTCTGATGTCATTTTTCGGACCGCCCCCAAGAGTGAAGGTCGTCAAGGGCCAAAGCAAGAAGGCCATCCGTGGTCTCAGGTAGGAGACCGCGCGGGTTGTGCCATAGAGATTCAAGGTTCTTACCCGGAGAACAAGCCGCGGTTTCAGATCAGAGACTATCCGGGTTACCTCATGAAGATCAGCCAAGCCATGCCCAGAAGACAGACCGGGGTCTCAAGCCAGAGGCCGCTCGGTCTGGATCATTGACTTGGTCCCGGTATCTTCAGCCTCAGGTCAGACAGGTCGGAGAAGCAAGCCGCCAAGCCGCGCGGCTACATTCTTTTTTCTTCTTTGTGCATCCCGTCACCGCCTGCCCGTTTCTCCTGTACCCGGGCAGGTGGTTATTCTATTCCTGCCCATTCGGGCAGGCCCCCAAGCCTATAAATAGGGGGCGGCACTGTTCACAATGGACGCACTCTCGAATCCAGGAGCTCGCTTGTTTGGGCTGCGTTCTCGAGTTTCACGTCTTGCGGACTGTCTGACCGGCCGGCTTCTCTTTTTCTGCACTTGCAGCCCGCTGTAACCACTTTTTTCTAATCAAAGGAAAGCCCGTCGCAGGAGTGGCATTTGCCGCGGCGGGCGAAGTCTGGCCTTGACCGCTGCTAGCGGTCTCATTCTTCTACACAAAAAGTAACCGGCAACCCGCAGCCTCCGGTTTCCCTCGGAGGTGCGATTTCGGACTCAACAGAAACACGCGACCTTCAGATCGCGGATTGTCGGTGAAATCCCTTTTCGCCATAATGTCAGACCGTTAGTTCCCCCTTGGAGACCACTCCGATCATAGCGAGGACTCCTTGTGGGATGCCCTGGAGCAGTCAAAGAGAGAAGCCGAGCGGGCTCAGAGGGCCACTGATCAGCGACTTGAAGAGATCAGTCGGACTTTAGCAATACTAACTGAGCGACTGATTCCGCAACAAGCCGCGGCTAATCAGGCGATGACCCCGGTCCTTCCTCCACCTCCTCCTTACTCGCTACCGCAAGCCGCTAATTTCCAGCTCCATCAAGAAGACCCTGCGGCTAGGAAAAACTTCTATCAGGAAGCCGCGCACAACATGCCAGCTCGAGTCCTCGACTTCCAGGGGGCGACTTCTCACGCTGCCCATCTTTCCTACCCGCAGGAGGGCGCGGCCCGTCTCTCCTATCCGCCTGAAGTTCCTATTCATCACTCCTACCCGCCAGAAGCAGCCGCCCGGTCTTCTTATCAGGCGGCTTGTCCGCGAATAGCCGCTGCTCCAGCGGCTTATTACTCTACTCCTCTATATAAAGACATGGAAGAAACCTCTCCCTTTGTGGACGAAGTCAGAGGGGAGCCTGCCCCTAATAATTTTAGGGAACCTCACCTGCCAGCGTTCAATGGAGAGACTGATCCCACGGTTCATTTACAAGCTTTCGAGTCAGCCATTGCTCTCAGAACCTTAACTGATGCAACCAAGGACAAGCGAGGGAATCGTTTTACGGCTTGCACCCCAGGTCGATCCGTTGTTTCACGGAGTTGCGAAGATAATTCCTGCTGAGATTCTCCACCTCAAGGAAAAGAAAGAGCGGCCCGACGGCCCTTTTCGATATAAAACAACGGGAAGGCGAGACATGGGCTCGTTTTGTGGATCGATTCCAGAGAGAGATCATGGAAGTCAAAAATGTGGACCCGGAGCTGTATAGGGTTGCCCTCATCCATGGCCTAAGGGAGGGCCCCCTAAAGTTCGAAGCAAATATAAGGGAGCCTAAGACTTATCAGGAAATGATAAGTTTGGCAAATATGTTTATCAGAGGAGAGAAGAGCAATCCAGACTACGTCGCGAAGCTGGTAAGCGACAAGGAGCCATCGAATCCATCCTTCCGTCATCCACCATCGAATCAGTCCCACTTCGAACCCCGTTCCCAAAGGGGGAGAAACTACAAGAATAAGCAACCATTTATGGGCCATCAGCGGTTTCAAGATCAGAAACCACCGTTGGCCGTCGCTCCCGCTCCATCCGCTCCCCTTCCGCAAATCATGCCGGTATATTTACAACAGTATGCCGCGCAGCCACCTCCAGTCATTCCATCAACTCAATACGATGATTCGCAAGAGTCATTCACTCCCCTAAACGTCACCATGGACGAAGTAGTTCAGATTCTGCAAAAGAGGCCAGATTACAAAAGGCCTGCTCCTCTGAAGTCGGATGTTCGCAATCGAAATCCGAACCTTTATTGTGAATATCATAAAGAGGGGGGACATCTAACTGAAGACTGTCGAGCTCTTCGTTTGCTTATAGAAAGACTCCTGGGAGAAGGAAAGCTCCGGGGTCTAGTTCGAAAAGATAAAATTGCTGAGCCAACTACTGAGAAGAAAAAGGAGAAGGAAACAGTAGAAGTAACCTGGGAATGCGCCGACGTCGAGGACGCCGGCTACTATGGTGACATCCATCCTTCTACCGAATGCGTCGAAGTCAATGATGTGGGCCCCTTAGGGGACATCTATTGTATCCATGGGGGAGCTGGAGCAGAATCATCTCGCAAATCCAGCATTGGGAGGGTTCTAAAGCAGGAAGTGGCAGCCACTACAAGTTCTCCTCCCAAAAGTACTATCGTCACGTTTGGTCAGGATGACCTTCCCCCCAATGCTAATCCTTTCGATGATGCTGTGGTTATCAAGGCCATCATCGAAAACTATACAGTCCACAAGATTTTGATTGATACCGAAAGCTCTGTCAATCTCCTTTTCCGTCCGACTTTTGAGGCCCTGAAGACTGGAAAGCATCTGCTCTCCACCGATGGACCCCTCTACGGTTTTTCTGGGGAGAAGAAGGAAGTAGAGGGTTCAGTGAAGCTCCTGGTCTCTCTTGGAGGAATAATAAAGTTGATCAATTTCGTGGTAGTAGATGCTCCGAGCAACTACTGTGCTATCTTCGGGAGGCCGATTCTTAATGCGTATAGGACGGTAGTGTCCACCTTTCATCTTGCCCTCAAGTTCGCTGCTGAAGGAAAACAGTATCGGGTCAGAAGCAACCCAAAGGTAGCTCGGGAGTGCTACGTCCGAACTGTCAACATGGTCACCGACGCTCCACTTCCCGAGATCATGGATGAGTTTTTGGAGGTTGCTAAGTCTCCAGAGGACGCCGAGGAAGGAAAAGATCGAGAAGGGGCTCACTTGGAACCTGCCCAAGCGACCCAAGAAGTTCCTATTGCTGAGGGGGCAGAAAAGAAGCTGGTCATCAACGCTGAATTGTCAGAAGAGGAGAAAGTGGAGCTAATCTCATGTCTGTTGGGAAATCTGGATATCTTCGCTTGGTCAGCGGAGGATATGCCAGGAGTGGATCCAGACGTGGCTTGTCATCATCTAAACGTATCTCCTGAGCTCAATCCCGTCCAGCAAAAGAAGAGAGAAGTGGCGAACAAGCTGGCGTTGCCCATCAGAGAGGAGGTTTCCAAACTCCTAAAAGCGGGTTTCATTTCTGAGATTCAATATCCCACGTGGATGTCGAATGTTGTAATGGTTAAGAAATCTTGTGGGAAGTGGCGCATGTGCGTGGACTTCACCAAACTTAATAAAGCGTGCCCTAAAGATTGTTACCCTTTGCCTCGGATAGATGTCTTAGTTGATTCTGCGGTTGGGTATGGTTTTATGAGTTTCCTCGATGCCTTCTCCGGGTACCATCAAATTAAAATGCACAAACCTGACATCCCGCATACCTCATTTATCACAAACGATGGGTGTTACTGCTATCTCGTAATGCCCTTCGGTCTTAAAAACGCGGGTGCAACATACCAAAGAATGATGGATACCGTCTTTAAACATCAAAAGGGCAGGAATCTCGAAGTTTACGTTGATGACCTTCTTCTCAAAAGTAAAACATTCTCATTGCACTTGGAAGACCTCGTAGAGACGTTCGCTACTCTACGAGGGTCCAAGTTAAAATTAAACCCATTGAAATGTGTGTTTGGGGCAAGCAAAGGAAAATTTCTTGGGCATCTCTTAACTCCTGATGGCCTTGCACCAAATCCAGATAAGGTGAAGGCCATCCTTGATATGACCCCTCCTCGAAATACTAAAGAAGTTCAACAACTTGGGGGGAGATTAGCAGGATTGAGCAGGTTTATCTCCAAATCCGGAGATAAAAGTGCCCCATTCTTTAAAACATTATGAGGGGGATCAAAGTTCGAATGGAGCGAGGAGTGTAACAAGGCTTTCGAGCAGCTGAAGGGACAGTTAACTTCGACTCCACTACTCCAAAGTCCCCGTGAGGGGGAAAAACTATTCTTATATCTGGGAGTCGGGCCAGAAGCGGTGAGTTCTGTCCTCGTTCGGGAAGAGAAGAGGAGGCAGTTTCCAATATACTATGTCAGCCACATCCTTAAGGATGCAGAAACCAGATATTCGATCCTGGAGAAACTAGCCTTAGCTTTGGTTATGTCTGCGCGAAGGCTTCGCCCTTATTTTCAGGCTCATTCCGTCCAAGTTATTACAGATCATCCTCTAAAAAGTATTCTTGAAAAGCCATATCATTCGGGAAGGTTGGCAAAATGGGCTATTGAACTAAGTGAATTTGAGATATCGTACATCCCCCCAACAGCAATCAAAGCGCAAATCTTGGCAGACTTCCTGGTAGATACAACAGAGCTTAATCCTGAACAGGTGGTACGATCTCCTCTGGCTTGGATCATTTATGTGGATGGGGCTTCTGGCAGAAACTCCGCGGGAGCCAGAGTAGTGTTGATCAGCCCAAATGGCATCAGGCTGGAGCAAGCTATCAGGTTCTTCTTTCCAGTTACAAATAACCAGGTAGAATACGAAGCACTTCTGGATGGGCTAAGGCTTGCAAAGGAGTTGGGCATAGAATATGTACATGTTAGAATCGATTCACTGGTGATGTCCTCCCAGGTCTTGGGAAATTATGAGACAAGGGAGCCAATTCTGCGAAAATATCTGCTATTAGCCAAAAAGGAAATCGGAAGATTCAAGTCATTTATTATCGAGCACATCCCAAGAACGCAAAATGAGGAGGCAGATGAATTATCGAAGTTCGGTCTTCCATCGGGGGGAGTGACCTTTGAACTTTTTCATCCGGCAATAGATGAGGCAGAACTCATGCAAATTGATCATAATCCTTCATGGAAGGATCCTTACGAGTTATTCCTATCAAAGGGGGAGTTCCACCATTCCATCAAAGATCGGAGAAGATTCAAAAGGAAGGCGGCATATTATTATCTAATAGCAGGAGTACTCTACAGAAAAACTTTGATTTCCCCCTCAGCACGATGTGTTTCAGAAGAAGAGATTCCTATCATACTTCAGGAAGTTCATTCTGGGGAGTGTGGTAGCCATTCAGGGGCAAAAACCTTAGAAAAGAGGATCCTGCTGCAAGGATATTTTTGGCCGACTATGAGAAAGGATGCTGAAGCATTTGCCAATCGGTGTGCGCAGTGCCAAAAGTTCGCTCCTCTTCAGCATCTGCCCGCTCAGTTGCTTAGGTCAATAACTGCACCCTGACCCTTTGCAGTTTGGGGGATGGATCTCATCGGACCCTTTCCGATGGCTAGCGGTCAGCACCGCTTTATCATAGTGATGATTGACTACTTCAGCAAGTGGATCGAGGCTAAGGCACTGGCAAGAACTACTACCCAAATCATCAGAAACTTCATCTGGGGAGAAATAGTCTGCCGACACGGAATTCCGCTGGCAATTGTCACTGATAATGGTCCACAATTCAATAATCCCGAGATGATAAAATTTTGCGATCAGGTTGGAATTGACCCGCGGTTCTCCTCAGTACATCATCCAAGGACCAATGGTCAGGTAGAAGCAGCCAACAAGCGAATCCAGCAGCTCCTGATGAAAAGGGTTTGGAATCAAAAAGGAAACTGGGCGGATCAGCTTCCCTCCATCCTTTGGACTCTTCGTACTACTCCATCTTCAGCTACAGGGGAGACACCATTCAAACTGTCTCATGGCTCGGATGCTGTTGTTCCTGTGGAGTTTGAGGTGGTCACTCCAAGAGTTGTGTACGGAAAAGAAGGAGGAGAAGCGTGGGTAGACTACAATGACGAGGCTATCAAGTATAGTCTGGACCTAATCGAAGAACTTCAGGACGAGGCAACAATCAGGCAAGAAGAAGTTAAAAGGAGGATGGCAAAGTACTTTGACAAAAATGTCAGGGTAAAGCATTTCGCGGTCGGCGACGTCGTACTAAAAAAGGTTGATGCAGCAGCCCGAACAGGTAATGTCGGGAAGCTAAATCCTAATTGGTCTGGACCTTTCATCGTCAAGGAGGCATTAAAAAGTGGGGCTTATCACCTCCAAACAAGTGAAGGAGAAGAAATCCCGCGCACCTAGAGTGGCGACGATCTCAAACGGTTCTATCCTTGAAATGTCTTCCTTACTTTTCTGCAGTTTTTTGAGATATTTTAATAAGAAGCTCCATACTGACACTTCTCCATGTCTGATGTTTCTTTTCTGCATTTTCTCATATATCAAACTCACTGAACCACGAAGACATCGCCAAGTTCTGCTCGAACCCCCTCGGATTGTAGTCATTAGCATAAAACCATGAAGATCATGTGTAGCAGGGAGTTTTCGCACACGTGTAGTGGTAGCTTGCCAATTCCCGTGCGGTGGTCTTCAGAACCTTGGATCCCGGCTGATATCCGACACACCCCTGCATCAAGGGAGGTCTAGGTGAATGTTGGCTCTATCATGCCCCGAGGGGGATATAATTACAGCTTTGATGATCCTTCTGAGGAAAGCAATGTCGGTATAGCCCCCGCGGCATAACCACACCTGCCCAACTGATCATCTTAGTCTGTGACTATCGAATACTCCAAGGTACTCTCGAGCGATGCCTAAGCGGGACCCACAACTGAGTTGATCTCTCTGAGGAAAGCAATGTTCGCCGCCTAGGCCCACCTGCCCAATTGATCAACTCGGCTTGTAGCCCTAGGCAAGAGAGCAGTCGAGTCGCTTACAGCCCTTATGACCACTTGAGGAAAGCAATGTTCGCCGCCTAGGCCCATCTGCCCACTTGGTCATCTAGGTCTGTACTTGTTTCTCTTTATTTCTACAGCTCTTATGACCACTTGAGGAAAGTAATGTTCGCCGCTAAGGCCCACCTGCCCACTTGGTCATCTGAGCCTGTAGATTATCCTTTTTCCCTACAGGAAGGTATTCACCTCTTGCGTTTTTTTTGTATAAAACCATTCGGGGAAGATATTATTAAAGCAGGTAAAGGTGTTCTTCTACCCTAATAAAGGGTTGTGATATCTAGATCGGGCGGTCTGAACTTTCAAACCGAACGGTCTGATTGTGTATAAGTTGGGGTATTTCTGGATAATTACATGGTTGCCCGGGTTGTATTCTAACCGGGCGGTCCTGACAATCTTTTACAGATTGGGCATTTTTTGAACAATTATATGACTGCCCGGATTATATTCTAACCGGGCGGGTTTATTCATCCATTATAAATTTGATATTTATGGAGCTAATTATATGATTGTCCGGATTGTGTTCTAACCGGTCGGGTTTATCTATCCCTCCATTCTGTTGAATTGGATATTTCTGGATCTGAATATATTGCTCGGGTTGTATTCTAACCTGGCGGGCATTACCTATCTTTTACAATTAATTAAGTTGGATATCTCAAGATCTAAATATCTGATCGTCCGGATTATTCTTCAATCGATCGAGTTGAACTATTTCTTGAAGCAAAAGTTATCTCTAAGATGCAGTGTATTACTTGCCGAGATAGAATTCGAACCGCGCAAAGTTATGATTTGTTAGTTACATCGGCAAGGATAAAATATCTCTGAATGATAAGAAGCCGCCCGGTCTAAATTATAGTCGCATGAGTCTATATGTTATGGTTCATATTATCAGAAATCAGACGTCCTGAGACCTAAATGAGTAATCGCACGGTTCGAATATAGATCGTCCAAGATCATCAAATCATCACTTATGCTCAGATCAGGATAACCGCACGGCTAGATCATAAAAGGCAAAAGGTAAAAAGAAAGAAAAGAAACAAGACATCAGCCACAAGTAAGTAATACTAGAAGGTCGATCAAACAGGTAGAATTTCTATTCATTTCTTCAAATGTTTTGACAAAAATTTAACCGCCCGGCTAACAAACAAAAGACCGGCGATTGTACAAAAAATAAAGTTAAAAACAAAGGCATTATTCTGCCGACTTCTTCTTCTTCTTCTTCTTGACAAGAGAAATCGAGTTCACATCAACGTCGGGCGAATAACCTTCACTTGACGTGGAAGAATAATCCGATGAATCGCTACCACTGGACCGCCCGGTCTTGCTAGCAGAGCCAGTTGTTCCAGAGGACAGGCTATCCTGATCATCATCATCATCAGCATCATCATCCGCGTGGACCTCCTCAGCGGCTCCAGCACTTCCATCACCTCCTTGATGGAGTACGATCTCCCTGCCCGCATCGGCTTCAGCCTCCTCGCCCACCTTGGTTTTTCCCTTCTGCCTTCGGCGGATCTCATCAAGTTGAACCTCCAGGGCAGGGAAGAGGTCGGAGAAGGTAGTACCCCCAAATCCTTTGCACAGACCGCCCCGGTCTTCCATAAGACCCAAAGCTTTGTTGATCCCTTGGGCCACATGAGGCAACACCGTCTTGGAAGGCCGGGTTGGTCATCTCATATTGTTTCTGCAAAAAAGAAAAGGAAAATAATGAATCAGGTCGCTCGGTCTGAATAAAAGAAGCCGCGTCATCATTTGCCAAACTCACCGCCACGACTTCTTGAAGTCGCGCATTCTCTTCTTGAAGCCGTGCATTCTCTGCGACCTGCTCCTCGTACTTCTTCTCTAGAAATTTCTGGACAGAAAACCAGCCGCCTGTGCGACAAGGCCATGAAGTGGTTGGCCGCGAACCCCCATGCGCCGGCTTGCGCCGCTAGCCGGGGAAGCTCTTCTTCCGAAGTCTTCCTCAGCTTCTTCAAAGTCTTTCGGCCATACATAGTGGCCCCGGCGGCTAGCGCATGGCGGTTAATTTTGTCACTTCCCCATGGGGGAAGTGCAGTGGATACCCGGATGCGGCTCCCATCCCTATGCCAGAGGACAGTCGGGTTGCCCTGCAGGTCGGGCGGGTTTCCGCAGGAACGAAGAAGCTCATATTCATCGGGGGACGCTGGGCCCTCTTCCTCTGATGATGGCGACCTGTTTCGCCGCTGCCTTTTCTCCCTCTGGGTCAAAACCGGGCCGGCCGGAGTGACCGGCTTGTTCGCAGGGACGATGTGGGCAGCTGCAAGGTAAAATAAGAAGTTTAAACAAAGCAGTCCGCGCGGTCATATGCAAGCGGTCTAGAAGAACTTACTGTGCTTGGGGAGGACATCCTCTAGCTCTGAGAACAACGGGATGTAATGATTGATGTCCAACCGCTCGTTCTCAAGAAACGTGAATGTGTCCTTCTCGATCTGTCCAACCTAGGGGATCTGGAAGGCCTCCTCCCGACGAACTTGCGGGTTGGTTTGCAACAGCCCGAAGTTGCCTTCGAGCATTACGAACCTCTCCGACCAGTCCGAGACCTTGTTCGCCAGGTTGACAATTTTCAATCCGTGGCATCCAAAGTAGAGGTGCCCCCTGAAAGTTGAAGTCCCCACGGCGGAGACAGCCCGCACCGAGAAGAACTTCCTGAAAAGGTCAAGGGAAAAACTGGTTCGCTCGAACCGAAGGTAGGATATGAAACTGTATATGGAGGCGATGGAGTTCGGTGGAAGTTGGCCGGGTACAACCCCGTAATGGTCGAAAATGGCTATGACTTCAAGTGGCAGCGGAAATTTGAAGCCATATTCGAAGTGGTCGACCGGGACGGCTATTTGGTGCGGATTGGAAGAGTTAATCCGCTCGTCGCGCAAAGGAAGCCGTGCGAGCAGGTTACTCCCTGCCATGTGTTTTGCGATGAATTCATCCAGTTCGCTCTGGGTGAGTCGGCACTCTGGGTGGTCCGCCGAATGAAAGGCTAAGGCCGCATCCGCTCGAACGGCTTTAACCTTAACAGGCCGCTGCTACATGTTCTTAGATCGTGCCATCTGGAAATCGTAAAAACGACTTTGGAGAGTCCCTACTTATAGATTTTTACGATCTGCGAGTAGTAAAATTATGCCACGGCTATACGTTTCTAACCGCGCGGTCAATTGCCTGCATGGTTAGGTTCACCAGAAAAACAAAACAAGCAAAGAAAGCAGAAGCAAGCATACATCACAGATCGTGCGACCTGAAATCAGTTCAGATAAAGCACAGAAGAAATAGAACACAAACACAACGGCCAAACAAGAACCCGCACGGGTCATTCAAATAAAAGACAAAATAAAAAGAAGCATTGTTTAAACAAAGGCCGAATCAACAAGCCGCATTCATAATACAAATTGTTTTCAAAAGCCGGTCACGGCTGACGGTGTTCAGGGGAGACGTCTTCTCTGTGAAGTCGCGCGACCTGGTCGCTGGTGGTGTTCAGAAGGGACTAAATCTGGCTGGTATGATAATGGAGATGGTTGATTGTGCTATGAAGCCGCCCGACATCCCTTTCAACCCGCGTAGCGGGAATCATGCGGGGGGTTGCGGTGGCCTCATCAATCATAGGATCAGCCGCCCGAACCGGGGGAGGATTTGAGCCCGCCCCAACAGTCGGGCGGCTAACAACCTGCATTCCATCATTCATACTTCGCCGGCCCGCAGCGACTTCCCTGGTTAACCGCAGGAATTTATCCTGGTAGTACTTCGAATCATCCTCGAACTTAGCCGATGTTTTCTTCTCCTTCTCGAGCTGAGCAGTCAGAGTGGCGACTTGCGCCACCTTAGCTCTCTTCTCGGCCTCCACCGTAGCTCGCACGGCCTCAACCTGCGCCTTCAGCGCCTCTTCAACCTTCTTCCTCGCCATTCGCTCGGCCTCTAGAGCGGTCCGAGTGCCAGCCTCCCGGTCTTCTATCTCCTTCAAGCGGGCCCTCAGATTCACCAGATCCTCCTCGAGATGCTCGAACAGTTGCGGCCCTTCTTGCGAAGTCGTCGCGCAGGTTGATATCAGGGGGACTAATGGAGGCAGGCTGGCCTCAAGGTCGCCCGGCTTCACAATCTGCTCCTCGCTATCTGCAAGAGGCCGATTGGGCTATAAGAAGCAAGAGCATACAACGCCATATACATACAAAATGGACATAAATATAAGATCAATGCCTGGGCGCACAGGCCGCTTAGACCGTTCCGGGTCCATCCTCCGACGTTGCTCACGCCAGAGTCTCTCCGTTTTCTGCCTAGCGGAAGGGGACCAGGCCGCTAAGGGAAAGAAGCTCGGCGGCGGGTTCAGTAATTTATTACGACGAGGCTGCGGGATGAAGAAGCGGACAGCTTTATAATCCATGGGGCGCTTACCTGGCGCAAATGGATCAGGCCGCAGCGGCTTGTCCGAAACCCGCTCCGTCGTTTCCTTCTTCACCATCATTATCTCCTCCCCGGTCATCACCGAGGGGACCTCCGCCTGCACTTTCAACACTTCTCCGAGTTCCCTCGCTCTTTCTTCGACCTCCAGGGTGGTCCGGGCAGCACTTCTCGCTCTTCGGCCTCCGTCCGAGCGGTCTCCTCAGGCTGGGCTGTGTTATCTGTAATGGGGGCAGTTCGCTTTGAAGAAATCGGGCTGTCAAGAAGTTTATCTCGCCCCATCAGCTCATCCATATCCTTAAAGATCCCATTAAGTGATAAGCTACTCGCCGAGTCCGGGGGCAGGTCGCCCGGTTACGCATCAGGGGTAGCAGGCGAATCATTTACCTTAGCGGATGGAGGAGTCGATAGGCCAAGCTCCTCTTTTAGTCGCGGATTGGTCTGGAGGAGGGACTCGGCTGATTTCTTAAAAGCCGCCCTTTCCTTGGAGGCTAGTTTCTTGACCTTCTTGGTTATTCGCTCGGTCACTGACCGGCCTTCTTCCTTTTCTTCTCTTTCTTACCCGGAGCTGGGCCAGCTTCTTTGGGGGGACTGGGGTAGTCGTCCACGAATAAAGGAGTATTCAGTTCGCCCGGCCTTGGAGAGTTAACCGCCTCCTCCCCCAAATCTCTGACTAGCAGGTGAGGATTCCCGGATGGGGTGATTTCCATGTCAAACGAGTCGGCCTCGCCGACCTTCTTCGAAGGGCTATTGGAGTCAACTTTTCCAGAAGGGGCGACCTCCCCTTTGTTCAGCGGGCTAGCAGCCAGTTGGCCAAGATCTCTGGGAGGAATCAACGAGTCGCTGGGGGGAGGCCCCGAACTGTCCGCTGCGGGCTCCGCAGGAGTCTTGGGAGTTGTTGAGTCTACTACTGACTTGGAATTATCCGCCGCGGCTTTCTCAGCCCGCTTCCTCTTTTTCCGGTCTTTTCGGTCCTGCTGTTCTTTCTCCTTTTTCGACCTCTCCGTCGATTCGCGCCTTCTACCTTCCACCTTCTTCTGATCTCCGGCGGGATCCACGCGGCCTAACACGGTGTCCAAAAAGTCCATTATTGAATAGTTACCGGTCTTAAAAATTTCAACCGCAGCTGGCAAGCAAAATCCCGAGATTTCAGAAAAAACTCTGCAGAATGAATTCTCTGGCTCTCTTATAGAATTCAGGGTAAGTCGGAGCGGTCTCCCGGCTAAGGTTTATATTTTCGAAACCCTCTTGAGATTTGAAAATATGCGGGGATTATGTTTACCCGGAAAACCGCTTCTTAGGTTGGGTCATTCTCAGACCGGGCGAACTGCTGGGTCAGGCCGCTGGGTTCCAGGATCAGTGGCTCTCAGCTCAAGGTAAACCTGGCCGGGTGGTCTGATGTCATTTTTCGGACCGCCCCCAAGAGTGAAGGTCGTCAAGGGCCAAAGCAAGAAGGCCATCCGTGGTCTCAGGTAGGAGACCGCGCGGGTTGTGCCATAGAGATTCATGGTTCTTACCCGGAGAACAAGCCGCGGTTTCAGATCAGAGACTATCCGGGTTACCTCATGAAGATCAGCCAAGCCATTCCCAGAAGACAGACCGCGGTCTCAAGCCAGAGGCCGCTCGGTCAGGATCATTGACTTGGTCCCGGTATCTTCAGCCTCAGGTCAGACAGGTCGGAGAAGCAAGCCGCCAAGCCGCGCGGCTACTTTCTTTTTTCTTCTTTGTGCATCCCGTCACCGCCTGCCCGTTTCTCCTGTACCCGGGCAGGTGGTTATTCTATCCCTGCCCATTCGGGCAGGCCCCCAAGCCTATAAATAGGGGGCGGCACTGTTCACAATGGGCGCACTCTCGAATCCAGGAGCTCGCTTGTTTGGGCTGCGGTCTCGAGTTTCACGTCTTGCGGACTGTCTGACCGGCCGGCTTCTCTTTTTCTGCACTTGCAGCCCGCTGTAACCACTTTTTTCTAATCAAAGGAAAGCCCGTCGCAGGAGTGGCATTTGCCGCGGCGGGCGAAGTCTGGCCTTGACCGCTGCTAGCGGTCTCATTCTTCTACACAAAAAGTAACCGGCAACCCGCAGCCTCCGGTTTCCCTCGGAGGTGCGATTTCGGACTCAACATTAGCTGTTTATTTTCTGCGACTTACTTTGTGTATGTTGCGGTCTTCTTTTCTTTTAACCAGGTCGTGCGGTTAAATAGTAACCCGACCGAATGAAGTATTGAACTCTAGAGAATTCCAATTAGATAACTGCCTGAACATTATAGAGCCTGTTCGGGCGGTCTGTTTCTTCGATCCGGATTAAGCGAATTTTATATAACTAGAAAAAGTATTAACTGCGATCCCCTGATGAGTAATTGATGTGGTTTCAATATATAATCGAGCGGATAGAAATCCAAGCTCTGCCTTGTTATGAATGCCTCGAGATAACCAGAAAACCGAACATAATTTTATCCGCTGTAGAATCCTGCTTATATATGATTTGAATGTGCTGTTTTATTGGATTTGAGACCAAGCCACGCGACTATTTCTTGATTTCCCATAATTGCTTCACAAGATGGAATACCAAGTTATATGAAAACAATCAACAGGTCGCGCGGTTAGTATTTAATTCAAACGATTTATAACTCTGCTTTCTGCAAGTCCCATGCTTGTGAATATATAAATATTAACTGTTTAAGCCCACGCGGTTTATATATAACTCGGGCGGTTAGGGGCTTGATATTTGTATTGATTTCCATCCCGCAAGAGCCATTGACTACTTCTCTGTGAAGGTCCCGTTTTTAACCGAACGGATAGAATACCCACAGGGATGATAGATTCACAAATCGAATGATGAGACCGACCGGTCAGGGTTATGCTTGATATCCTGATGCCCGCCTTATGGCATTTTATGATATCCTGCTTGTTTCAAACCAATCGGTTTAATAGTCAAACCGTCTGATAATCATGGTACCTGTTTATTTCAAAACCGCTCGATTTAACAACCAGACCTTCCGATGATTATGGTACCTGTTTATTTCAAACTGTGCGGTTTAAAAATCAACTCGCCCGGTCTACGATATACTTGTAGAAATCCTTTTTTCCTCAAATGGTCCAGGACCATATGAGATGAGATAACATCCTGGAATGCAATAAAAATAGCCACAGGCTCAGATGACCAAGTGGGCAGGTGGGCCTAGGCGGCGAACATTGCTTTCCTCAAGTGGTCATAAGAGCTGTAGAAATAAAGAAAAAGACAAGTACAGACCTAGATGACCAAGTGGGCAGGTGGGCATAGGCGGTGAACATTGCTTTCCTCAAGTGGTCATAAGGGTTGTAAGCGACTCAACTGCTCTCTTGCCTAGGGTTACAAGCCGAGTTGATCAATTTGGCAGGTGGGCCTAGGCGGTGAACATTGCTTTCCTCAGAGAGATCAACTCAGTTGTGGGTCCCGTTTAAGCATCACTTGAGAGTACCTAGGAGTATTCGATGGTCACAGACTAAGATGATCAGTTGGGCAGGTGTGTTATGTCGTGGGGGCTATACCGACATTGCTTTCCTCAGAAAGATCATGAAAGCTGTAACTATATCCCTCTCGAGGCATGATAGAGCTAACATTCACCTAGACCTCCCTTAAAGCAGGGGTGTGTCAGATATCAGCCGGGATCCAAGGTTCTGAAGACAACCGCACGGGAATTGGCAAGCTACCTCTACACGTGTGCGAAAACTCCCCGCTACACATGATCTTCGTGGTTTTATGCTAATGACTACAATCTGAGGGGGTACGAGCAAAACTTGGCGATGTCTCCGCGGTTCAGCAAGGGTGATATATAAAAAGTACAAAAAAGAATCACCAGACATGGAGAAGTGTCAGTATGGAGCTTTTTATTGAAATATCCGGAAAATGCAAGAAAATAATGGAGATATTTTAAGGATAGATCCGTTTAAGATCGTCACCGCTCTAGGTGCGTGAGATATCTTCTCCTTCGCTTGTCTGAAGGCGGTAAGCTCCTCTCTTTAGTACCTCTTTTACGATGAAGGGCCCTGCCCAGTTGGGATTCAATTTTCCGGCGTTGCCTGCTCTGGCTGCGACATCAACCTTTTTCAGTACAACATCACCAACTGCAAAATGCTTCACCCTGAAGTTTCTGTCAAAGTACGTTGTCATTCTACTTTTTACTTCCTCCTGTCTGATTGTTCCTCATCCTGAAGCTCTTCAATCAAATCCAAACTATATTTGATGGCCTCATCATTATCCTCTATCCATGCCTCTCCTCCCGCCTTTGCATACACCACTCTGGGGGTGACCACCTCAAATTCTATTGGAATGACTGCCTCTGAGCCATGAAATAATTTGAATGGTGTCTCCCCCGTAGCCAAAGACGGAGTAGTACAAAGCGTCCAAAGGATGGAAGGAAGTTGCTCTGCCCAATTTTCTCTCTAATTTAAGACTCTCTTCATTAGAAGCTGCTGGATTTGCCTATTTGCTGCTTCTACCTGACCATTAGTCCTTGGGTGATGTACAAAGGAGAACCGAAGATCAATCCCAACCTGATCACAGAAGGTTATCATCTCCGAATTGTTGAACTGCGGACCAGTGTTTTCGCCTCAATCCACTTGTGTTGTAGTTTTCACCAGTGCTTTCGCCTCAATCCACTTACTAAAGTAATCAATCATCACAATGATAAAACAACGCTGACTGCTAGACATTGGAAAGGGTCCGATGAGATCCATCCCCCAAACTGCGAAGGGCCAAGGTGCAGTTATTGATCTAAGTGATTGAGCAGGCAGATGTTGAAGAGGGGCAAACTTTTGACACTGAACACATCGCTTGGCAAATGCTTCGGCATCTTTTCTTATGGTTGGCCAGAAATACCCCTGCCTCAAGATTCTCTTCTCCAAAGTCTTCGCCCCTGAATGGCTACCACATTCCCCCAAATGAACCTCCTGAAGTATGGTTGGAACTTCGTCCTCAGAAACACACCGTGCTGAGGGAGAAATCAAAATTTTCCTATACAAGACTACCGCTATCAAGTAATAATAGTCCGCTTTTCTCCTGAATCTCTTTTTGTCTTTGATGGAATGATGGAATTCTCCCTTTGGTAAGAATAGCTCGAAAGGATCCTTCCAGGAAGGATTCTGATCAATTTGCATAAGCTCCCCTTCATCTGTTGCCGGATGAAAAAGTTCAAAGGTCACTCCCCCTGATGGAAGACCGAACTTTGACAACTCATCTGCATCTCCGTTTTGTGCCCTGGGAATATGTTCAATGATAAACGATTTGGATCTTCTGATCTCCTTCTTAGCCAGCAGTAGATACTTCCTCAGAATTGGCTCTCTTGTCTCGAAATTCCCCAGAACCTGAGAATCCATTACAAGTGAATCAGTTTTAACATGTAAGTGTTCTATGCCCAGTTCTTTTGCAAGCTTCAAACCAGCCGGAAGTGCCTCGTATTCTGGCTGATTATTTATAACCGGAAAGAAGAACTTGATTGCCTGTTCAAGTTGAATGTCATTCGGGCTAACTAAAACCACTCCGGCTCCCACGGAGTTTTTACCAGAAGCCCCATCCACATAGACGGTCCAAGCCAAAGGAGATTTTGTAACTTGTTCAGGACCGGATTCTGTCGTGTCCACCAAGAAATTGGCCAAGACCTGCGCTTTGATTGCCATTCTTGGAATGTAGGATATTTCAAATTGGCCAGTTCGATAGCTCATTTGGCCAGCCTCCCTGAATAACCTGGCTTTTCAAGAATACTTCTCAGAGGATGATCTGTGATTACTTGGACAGGATGAGCTTGAAAATAAGGACGAAGCCTTCGTGATGACATAACCAAAGCCAAGGCTAGCTTTTCCAAGATCAAATATCTCGTTTCCGCATCTTTGAGAATATGGCTGAAATAGTATATTGGAAACTGCCTCTTCTTTTCCTCCTGGACGAGGACAGAACTTACTGCATCCGGGCCGACCCCCAAATATAAGAACAATATTTCCCCTTCACGGGGGCTTTGAAGTAGCGGAGTTGAAGTTAACTGCATTTTTAACTGCTCAAAAGCCCTGTTGCACTCCTCGCTTCATTCAAACTTTGATCCTCCCCGGAGAATTTTAAAGAATGGGGCACTTTTATCTCCTGATTTGGAAATAATCCTGCTCAGCCCTGCCAACCATCCTCCAAGTTGCTGGACTTCCTTAGTATTATGAGGAGGAGTCATATCAAGGATGACCTTTACCTTATCTGGGTTCAGTGCAAGGCCATCAGAAGTTAAGAGATGCCCGAGAAACTTTCCCCTGTTTGCTCCGAACACACATTTCAACGGGTTCAATTTTAATTTGAACCTCCGTAGAGTAGTGAACGTCTCTACGAGGTCTTTCAAGTGTAATGAAAATGTTTTACTTTTCAGAAAGAGATCGTCAACGTAAACTTCAAGGTTCCTGCATTTTTGATGTTTAAAAACGGTATCCATCATTCTTTGATATGTTGCACCCGCATTTTTAAGGCCGAAGGGCATTACGAGATAGCAGTAAAACCCATCGTTCATAATAAATGAGTTATGCGGGATGTCAGGTTTGTGCATTTTAATTTGATGGTACCCAGAGAAAGCATCGAGGAAGCTCATAAAACTATACCCAACCGCGGAATCTACTAAGACATCTATCCGAGGGAGAGGGTAGCAATCTTTGGGGCATGCTTTATTAAGTTTGGTAAAGTCCACGCACATGCGCCACTTCCCACCAGATTTTTTAACCATTACAACATTTGACATCCACGTGGGATACTGGATTTCAGAAATAAAGCCCGCTTTCAGGAGTTTGTCAACCTCCTCTCTGATGGGCAACGCCAGCTTGGTTGCCACTTCTCTCTTCTTCTGCTGGACTGGCTTGAACTCAGGAGATATGTTCAGATGATGGCAAGCCATGTCCGGATCCACTCCTGGCATATCCTCCGCTGACCAGGCGAAGATATCCAGGTTCTCTAAAAGACAGGAGATAAGCTGCACTTTCTCCTCTTCTTGCAGCTCTGCATTGATGATCAACTTCTTGTCTCCCCCCTCGGCAATGGGGACTTCTTGGGTTGCCTGGGCAGGTTCCAGGTGAGCCCCTTCTCGATCTTTCCTCTCCTCAGCATCCTTTGAAGATTCAACCATTTCAAGAACTTCAGTCGTGGCCTCGGGAAGTGGAATGTTGGTGATCATGTTGACGGTTCGCACGTAACATTCCCAAGCAACCTTTGGGTTGCTTCTGACCCGATACTGCCTCCCTTCGGCAGTGAATTTAAGAGTAAGGTGGAAGGTGGATACTGCTGCCCTGTATGAATTAAGAATATGCCTTCCAAAGATGGCGCAGTAGTTGCTTGGGGCATCCACTACCACAAAATTGATCAGCTTTACAACTCCCCCCAGAGAAATTAGGAGCTTTACAGAACCTTCAACCTCCTTTCTCTCTCCAGAAAAGCTATAGAGGGGCCCATCGGTGGAAAGAAGAGGCTTCCCAGTCTTCAGGGCATCAAAGGTTGGACGGAAGAGGAGATTAACTGAGCTGCCCGTGTCGATCAGAATCTTATGAACAGTATAATTTTCAATAACAACTTTGATTACTACAGCATCGTCAAATGGATTGGCGTTTGGAGGAAGGTCGTCTTGGCCAAAAGTGACGATGTTGCTTTCCGGGGCAGAAGTTGTGGTCGCCGCCACTTCTTGCTTCAGGATTCTCACAATGCTCAATTTACGAGACGATTCAACTCCAGCCTCTCCATGAATGCAATATATGTCCCCCAGGGGGCCAACATCATTGGCCTCTATGCATTCAACTGAAGGGTGAATATCTCCATAGCAGCCGGCGTCTTCAACGTCGGCGCATTCCCAAGTTACCTCCACTGTTTCCTTCTTCTTCTCAGTGGCTGGTTCAGCAGTTGTTTCCTTCCGGACTAGGCCTCGGAGTTTTCCCTCTCCCAAGAGCCTTTCTATCAACAAGCGGAAGGCCCGACAATCTTCGGTTAGATGTGTTGGATCGATTGGCGCCCTTAGAGGGGGGTGAAGAAGGGAATAAAAATTCTTTTTAATTGTTGAGTCCCAAATCGCACCTCCGAAGGAAATCGGAGGCTGCGGGTTGCCGGTTACTTTTTAGGTGGGAAAACTAAGACCGCTAGCAGCGGTCAAGGCCAGACTTCGCCCGTCACGGCGAATGCCACTCCTGTGACGGGCTTTCTTTTGATTAAAATGAGGCGGTTACAAGTGCAGGAAAAGAGGAGTCGGCCGGTCAGACAGTCCGCAAGACGGGAAACTCGACACCGCAGCTCAAACAAGCGAGCTCCTGGATTCGAGTGTGCGTGTCTTGGGAACAGTGCCGCCCCCTATTTATAGGCTTGGGGGCCTGCCCGAATGGGCAAGGATAAAATAACTGCCTGCCAGGGTACAGGAGAAACGGGCAGGCGATGACGAGATACACAAAGAAGGAAAGAAAGAAGCCGCGCGGCTTGGCGGGTTGCCCTTTCGACCTGTCTGACCAGAGGCTGAGGATGACGCGACCAAGGTGACGATGCAATCCGAGCGGTCTCCGTCTTGAGACCGCGGCTTGTTCTTTGATCTCGAACCTTGGCTTGTCTCTATGGTACAATCTGCATGGTCTCCGACTTGAGACCGCGACTTGCCCTGTTGGACTTGGGCCTGGATTATCTTTAGTACTTGGAGGCGATCTGAATTATGTCAGACCGCCCGGCCTATGCTAGTTGGTGTTGATGGACCTTTTAAAACCTGAGCCGGTCGACTTGTATCTTCAAACCGCCCGGTCTGCGAATCATTCTATTGGAAGCGGTCTTCTGGGTAAACATAATCCCCGCATATTTTTAAATTTCCGAGAAGATTTCGAAAATATCAGTTCTAGCCGGAGACTGCGCCGATTTCACCCTGTGGGTTATAAATGTTCCAGGAGCTCCTATTCTGGCATAACTCCATTGCTATCACGAGTCACTACTCGCCTCTTGCGGTTAGGACTTTCAGGCTGAACAGTCCGGAAAAGATGGTGGATCTAATGGCCCAGCTAGAAGTTCTTGAGAAGCCCGAAAAAAACTGCGAGAGAGACCGTTCGAAGGATAGGAAGAAGAAGAAGAAGACGACGCGGCCCGATAATACAGTAACGATCGCTTCTACAAGTAAGCCAACCGACCGGCTTCCCGAGCTGACAGTCGACTTATCGACTAAAAAGGAGGCGGGTAAGCCAACCGACCTGCTTACCGAGTTGACAGTTCTCTTATCGACTAAAAAGGAGGCGAGTTGTCCGAACCCACCCCCAGCTGATCCCCCAGCCCTCTCCGACAAAGGAAACAACCCGCCTTCTCCATCGGATAAGGCAGACTCGGAGACCGTTATCCCGAAGGGCGATGGGGATGAGTCCTTCAAAGTGGAGGTCACCCCATCCGGGGTTTTCCATCTAAAAATAAGAGACGAAGGGGGAGAGGCAGTTGACTCCCCCAAGCCGAGCGACCAGCAAGCCTCAGTAGTTAACATCGAGGATAGTCCGGAAAAACCAACCGCCCTGAAGTCGAAAAAGAGGAAGAAAGAGGAGTCCGCGGCGGACAGGCTTCTGAAGAAGATGAAGAGGCTAAAAGCCAAGAACAAGGCAGCGTCCGGGAAACCGAGAGCGGACAGCCTGTAAGGCAAGTCGCGCGAGAAGGAAGTCTCGGAGGGCGTGATTACTCCCTCCCCCAAGTCAAACGACTAGGCTCCCGTCGATGCTCACAACATTTCCGTAAGGACATCCTCAGGGATTTTGATTCTCTTCAGAAGCAAGATGATCAGCTGAGAACTTCTTCCGAACAGCAGGCTGCCAACCCGCCAGGAGAGAAAGAAGCCACCCTATCTGAGGATGCGACCAGCACTAAGGAGGCCGTCCTCCCTGAGGTTGCGACTAGAACCGAGAAAACTGTACCGGCTCCCGAAGATACTGTAATGACCGGTCTCCGACTTATGCAGGTGAAGGCGGAGAGAATAAGGGATCAACTACCAGGCCGCCACCGCCGCCACCCAATCTTCTGCTGCAAGGTAAAAGGGGAGCGTATTACCACCCCGTTCATTTTTTCAAGTCGCGGCCTCGTAACATGTCGCACGTTTCATGGTTGAACCCGTCGCCCAGCTTCTTTCCCTCCGTTGCTCAATTTTCTGCTGCTAAGCGGAGGCAAAGCGAGAGATCGTGGAGAGAACAACGCCGAAAGTTTGATACCGAGCAAGCAAGGCGATCTGTCCGCCCGAATTCAACCTAAACCGTTGCGGCTTGTAAGCGAGGAAGATTTAAAGAGAGCGATCTCCTTTTGAACACTCTTTGACTGTTTTTTCTCATTGCAGACGATCGTGACTTCATTCCGAAGCCGGGCGAACTGGTGACCTATCTTCCCCCTCTCGATCCACCCTTGCTGCATTCTCTGCTGCCGGATACCCAAATGGAGGACGAGGTGTCCCGGCTTCAAAGGAACTTCGAAACACTTACAAAACAGTTGAGGGCTATGGAGGAGAGGGAGAAGGCCGCCCAAGATGAAAAAGCTGCTCTGCGGGCTGAGTTGGAAACCGAACGGAAGGAGAACCGAACAGCGCTGGAGGCCGAGCGGAGAGAGCGCCGAGAGAAGGAAAAGGCGCAGCAAGACCAGGTGGCTGCCCTGACCGCCCGGGTTGATCGCAGAAAGAAAGAAATCCGGAAGCTCGAAGAGGACTGCACCTATTATAGGGACAGATACCTTCAATTGACAAGGGAAGCCGGCGGAAGCCGGCATCCTATTAATGCGGTTGACGAAGGTCGGCGTGGGTCACGCCGCCCGGATGCAGGGACGAGCTCGTCTCTTCCTGTAGCCGGGACGATCCTCTCAGTTGCTAGTGTTCATGAGCCCGCAGCGGCCTTACCTACTCGCGTGATCCCAGCGGCGCGAGTAGAGAGGGATGCCGCGCGGCTTCATAGCATGATCAACCGCCTTAATCACAGCATTAATCAAATGCAAGGGACTGTCCTTCAGATCGGCGATCATGTCGCGCGACTTCACAGGGAGGATGCACCGAGTGATACCCGCCAGTGATGAGTGGTTTTAAGACATCAATTTGTAATAATATTTCTATTCGGTCCTTTGGACAACTGTTTGAACTTGATTTCATAATATTCGGTCTGTCTTCCAGGCCGCGCGGCCTAAGTATTCGAATTTATTTTTGCATTCTTGTTGTGTGCTGATTGATGCCTGCGGATTACTTTATATAAACCGATCGGCTTGTTTCTGTGCTTTTTTAATTCGCCTGCTTGAATTATACTTATGTCTTTGTGGTTGTCTTTTGTGGTGATGCACCCGTGCGGGTTGATTGGTCTAGCCGCGATTTGACCCTTGCTAAATGCAGATCAGTCATTCCTATAAGTAGCGCCCTTCTGAAAGTCTTCTTACCAAAATTTCAAGATGGGAGCAAAGCGCCAGCCGAAGCGACCTGCGAAAACCTCTGCTACCCGCTCCGAAGCCGCTGTGGCCTTTCACTCAGCAGACCTCGAGGAGTGCCGTTTGACAAAGGCCGAATTGGACGAATTCGTTGAGAAGCATATGACTGACAGTCCGCTGCTCGCGCGGCTTCCGCTCCGTGATGAGCGGATGAATTCTTCTGGCCCAAACCAAATCGCGATCCCAATCGACCATTTCGATTGTGGCTTCAAGTTCCCTATTTCGATTGAGCTCGCCATGGTCTTTGACCATTATGGAGTTGTACCCGGCCAAATTTCTCCTAACTCGATGGTCGGGATTTGCAGCTTCATCTCCTACCTGCGGTCTGAGAGAGTCCGCTTCTCTATGGACCTTTTCAGGAAGATATTCTCGGTGCGGGCTATCCCGGACTCCGAGTCGAATGTCTTCAAAGGCCATCTCTACTTTGGCTACTGCGGGTTGAAGATGGTCAACCTTGCGAACAAGGTCACATCCTGGTCGGAGAGGTACTTGATTTTCGAAGGCCGACTTGGCCTGTTGAACCCGAATCCGCAAGTGCGGCCTGAGGAGGCCTTTCAACAGGTCCCAATATGCGAGGTCGAGAAGAAAACCTGCAAGCTTCTCGAGGATGAGCGGCTTAACGTAAGCTACTACATCCCGCTACTTGCCGAGCTAGAGAATGTTCGGCCTGAAGATAGTAAGCTTTCCTTTAACCCGCTTCCGACTTCAATGTTGACCGCTCGATCTTTTGTGCTGACTCTTTTCTCTTTTTTGTAGCCGAATCTGTTGTCCCTGCTAACAAGCCGGTCAGCCCGGCCGGTTTAGTCTTAACTCAGACGGAGAAGAGAAAAAGACAAGTCAGGAACAAGCCGCTGCCATCCGATGGGGAGGATTCGGCCTCCTCGGGCGACTTCTCCGCCCTTCGTTCCTTCAGCAAGGTGAAGGATTTAAAAGGCCGCACGGTCTTGACCTGGCATCCGGACGGCGACGGTGTTCAGGTCTCTATCGCGCTCCCCCACTGGGCGAATGAGAAGTCGGGCCGGCATGCTGAGGCCGCCAGCATTGCCATGTTCGGCCGACGGAACTTCAGGAGGTTGAGGAAGATTCCCGAGGAAGAGCTCGCCCGGGAGGCCGCGCGGGTTGGTGCTGAGAGCCTCATCACCAATGTCTTCATGGGAATGAGCTTCAAAAGGTTGATTAAAGCGAATGATCACCTAGAGAAGGAAATTGCCGAATTGAAGAAGGAAAATGCGCGGCTAAAGGAAGCCGAGTCGGTAAGTTATCACCTGGCCAGCCATCCTTCTAAATTTTCCAGACCGCACGGTCTCTTAACTTACTCTTTCTTGCAGGCAAAGAATGATGAGACCGACCCGGTCTATCAAGAGGAACTTTTCCCTCATGTCACCGAGGGAATCGACAATGCTTTTAACTGTTTGCGGGAACTCAAAGGGTTCGCGCCTGGTTTCGAGCATTTCACCTTCTTGGACGCCTACCCGATCTTGCAAAAGAAGTTAGAGAAGATCAGGCGGAAAGCCAAAGGAAAGAACAAAGCCGACGGATCCAGCTCAGTGGAGAGCGATGACGAGGATGAAGAGGCCGAAGAACACGCAGCGGCTAAGAGTGGTGAGAGTGGCTCGGAGTCTGAATCCAGCGATTCCGAAGAAGAGGCTGGGCGCAAGTCGGGCGAATTGAGCAGCTCATCCTCGTCGGGTAGCGAGGGTTATTCCCCTGACGTTTCAATTGATGGCAACGAACACTCAAGTGCTCCTGCGTCTAAGAAACTTAAATCGGATAATCAGTAGCTGTATTTTGCTTCTTGTTTTGAATAGCCAACGGCTTGATTTTGTTAGCCGATCGGTTTAAAGTATAATGTAAAAAATGTTTTGATGATGGAATGGAAAGCTTTTACCTGTCTATCTGTATACTTTCTGCGACTTACTTGTGATTGTTTGCGATCTCTTTCTGTGTAAGATAATTGGCCCTTCTAACCAAGTTAGGGTAATGATCTTCATAGGATTCCGGTAAAGCAACTATTAGTAAAAACCCATTCACATAGCTTGCTTTCTTCAATCCGGATCAAATTGATTCGATTCATCCCGAGAAGGTGCTAACTTATTATGAATGCATTACAATATCCAGGAAGCCGAACATAATCAAGCCGCGCGGTTGTTACTAGACCCTGCATACTTGCTTTCTAGGATAAAGAATGCCAAGTCCTAAGAACAATCAACAGACCGAGCGACCAGTATTTTAACTTAAGCGACTTGCAACTAAGATTGCTGCAAGTCCCAGCCCCGTGAATGTAACTGATAACCAATCAGAAAACTCAAATAATCAAGTCGTGCGACCATAACCTGATATCATAACAAGACAGAATAGCAAGTCGAAAGAAAATTAGTTGATAGACCGTGCGATTAATATTTATTTCGAACGATTTATATGACAGCTTTGTATAGTATTAGCTGACAACCCGCACGGACTGCATATAATTTGTCCGATTAGTAGCTTTGACACTTGCAATGAGAATCATAATTGCCTTGTGACATTTTAATGATATCCTGTTTATTTCAAACCGTCCGGTCTGAAAACCAGACCGCATGACATCTTTGGAACCTGCTTATTTTAGACCATCCGGTTTAATAACCAGACCGCCCGATAATCTTGGTACCTGCTTATTTCAAACCGTCCGGTTTAATAACCAGACCGCCCGATAATCCTGGTACCTGCTTATTTAAAACCGCCCGGTTTGAATATCAGGTCGGCCGGTTTGTGATGTACATAAGAGTCCTGCTTTTTCTCCAAATAGTATATAATGACCATATAAGATGAAATAATTCCCTGTAACGTAATAAAAGATGACTAAAGACTCAGTTGACCAAGTGGGCAGGTGGGCCTAGGCGGCGAACATTGCTTTCCTCAAGTGGTCATAAGAACTGTAGAAATAAAGAAAAAGACAAGTACAGACCCAGTTGACCAAGTGGGCAGGTGGACCTAGGCGGCGAACATTGCTTTCCTCAAGTGGTCATAAGGGCTGTAAGTGACTCGACTGCTCTCTTGCCTAGGGCTACAAGCCGAGTTGATCAATTGGGCAGGTGGGCCCAGGCGGCGAACATTGCTTTCCTCAGAGAGATCAACTCAGTTGTGGGTCCCGCTTAGGCATCGCTTGAGAGTACCTAGGAGTATTCGATGGTCACAGACTAAGATGATCAATTGGGCAGGTGTGGTTGTGCCGCGGGGGCTATACCGACATTGCTTTCCTCAAAAAGATCATCAAAGCTGTAACTATATCCCTCTCGGGGCATGATAGAGCCAACATTCACCTAGACCTCCCTTGATGCAGGGGTGTGTTGGATATCAGCCGGGATCCAAGGTTCTGACGACCACCACACGGGAATTGGCAAGCTACCACTACACGTGTGCGAAAACTCCCCGCTACACATGATCTTCGTGGTTTTACGCTAATGACTACAATCCGAGAGGGTTTGAGCAGAACTTGGCGATGTCTCCGTGGTTCAGTGAGGTTGATATATAAGAAAAATGTAAAAAGGAAACATCAGACAGGGAGAAGTGCCAGTATGGGGCTTCTTATTGAAATATCTAAAAAATTGCAGGAAAGTGAAGAAGACATTTTAAGGATAGAACCGTTTGAGATCGTCACCGCTCCAGGTGCGTGAGATGTCTTCTCCTTCGCTTGTTTGGAGGCGGTAAGCCCCACTTTTTAGTACCTCCTTGATGATGAAAGATCCAGCCCATTTAGGATTTAGCTTCCCGACATTGCCTGTTCGGGCTGCTGCATCAACCTTCTTTAGCACAACGTCGTCGGCCGCAAAATGCTTTACCCTGACATTTTTGTCAAAGTACTTTGCCATCCTCCTTTTAACTTCTTCTTGTCTGATTGTTGCCTCGTCCTGAAGTTCTTCGATCAGATCCAGACTATACTTGATAGCCTCATCATTGTCTTCTATCCACGCTTCTCCTCCCTCTTTTGCATACACAAATCTTGGAGTGACCACCTCAAATTCTATAGGCACAACAGCTTCCGAGCCATGAGATAATTTGAATGATGTCTCCCCGGTAGCTGAAGACGGGGTAGTACGAAGAGTCCAGAGGATGGAAGGAAGCTGATCTACCCAATTTCCCCTTTGATTCAAAACTCTTTTCATCAGGAGCTGCTGGATTTGTCTGTTTGCCGCTTCTACTTGGCCATTTGTGCTTGGATGATGTACTGAGGCAAATCGAAGATCAATTCCCACCTGATCACAAATGTTTATCATCTCCAGATTATTGAACTGTGGACCATTATCAGTGACAATTGCTAGCGGAATTCCATGCCGGCAGACTATTTCTCCCCAGATGAAGTTTCTGATAATTTGGGTTGTAGTTCTTGCCAGTGCTTTTGCCTCAATCCACTTGCTGAAGTAGTCGATCATCACAATGATAAAATGACGCTGGCCGCTGGCTATTGGGAAGGGTCCGATAAGATCCATCCCCCATACTGCGAAGGGCCATTGCGCAGTTATGGATCTGAGTGATTGAGCAGGCAAATGCTGAAGAGGAGCGAACTTTTGGCACTGAACACATCGCTTGGCAAATGCTTCAGCATCCTTTCTCATGGTTGGCCAAAAATACCCCTGCCTTAAGATTCTTTTCTCTAGAGTCTTCGCTCACGAATGACTACCGCACTCCCCAGAATGAACTTCCTGAAGTATGGTTGGGACTTCATCCTCCAAAACACATCGTGCTGAGGGAGAGGTCAAAGTTTTTCTGTAGAGAACTCTCGCTATCAGATAATAATACGCCGCCTTCCTTTTGAATCTTCTCCGATCTTTGATGGAATGATGGAACTTCCCCTTTGATAGAAATAGCTCGTAAGGGTCCTTCCACGAAGGATTATGATCAATTTGCATGAGTTCTGCTTCCTCTTACGCCAGATGAAAAAGTTCAGAGGTCACTCCCCCGGATGGAAGACCGAACTTTGACAACTCATCTGCCTCCTCATTTTGTGTCCTTGGAATATGCTCGATGATGAATGACTTGAATCTTCCAATTTCCCTTTTGGCTAACAGCAGGTATTTCCTCAGAATTGGCTCCCTTGTCTCATAATTTCCCAAGACCTGAGAGGCCATCACCAGTGAATCAGTTCTAACATGTACATGTTCTATGCCCAGCTCTTTCGCAAGCCTCAGCCCAGCCAAAAGTGCTTCATATTCTGCCTGATTATTTGTCACTGGAAAGAAGAATTTGATAGCTTGCTCCAGCCTGATGCCATTTGGACTGATCAGGACTACCCCGGCTCCCACGGAGTTTCTGCCAGAAGCCCCATCCACATAAATGATCCAAGCCAAAGGAGATTGCACTACCTGTTCGGAACTAGGTTCTGTTGTATTTACCAAGAAGTCTGCTAGGATTTGCACCTTGATCGCTGTTCGAGGGATGTATGATATCTCAAATTCGCTTAGTTCAATAGCCCATTTTGCCAACCTCCCTGAATGATCTGGCTTTTCAAGAATATTTTTTAAAGGATGATCTGTAATAACTTGGACGGAATGAGCCTGAAAGTAAGGACGAAGCCTTCGCGCAGACATAACCAAGGCCAAGGCCAGTTTTTCCAAGATCGAATATCTGGTTTCTGCATCTTTAAGAATGTGGCTGACATAGTATATTTGAAACTGCCTCTTCTTTTCTTCCCGAACGAGGACAGAACTCACCGCATCTGGTCCGACTCCTAGATATAAGGATAACATTTCTCCCTCACGGGGACTTTGGAGTAGTGGAGTCGAGGTTAACTGTTCTTTCAGCTGCTAAAAAGCCTTGTTACACTCCTCACTCCATTCAAACTTTGATCCCCCTCGCAGTGTTTTAAAGAATGGGGCACATTTATCTCCGGATTTGGAGATAAACCTGCTCAATCCTGCCAATCTTCCCCCAAGTTGCTGAACTTCTTTAGTATTTCGAGGAGGAGTCATATCAAGGATGGCCTTCACCTTGTCTGGATTCGGTGCAAGGCCGTTAGGAGTTAAGAGATGCCCAAGAAACATTCCCTTGCTTGCCCCAAACACACATTTCAACGGGTTTAGTTTTAACTTGAACCTCCGTAGAGTAGCGAACGTCTCTACGAGGTCTTTCAAGTTCAATGAGAATGTTTTACTTTTTAGAAGGAGGTCATCAACGTAAACTTCAAGATTCATGCCTTTTTGATGCTTAAAGACGGTATCCATCATTCTTTGGTATGTTGCGCCGGCATTTTTAAGACCGAAGGGCATTATGAGATAGCAGTAACACCCATCGTTCGTGATAAATGAAGTATGCGGGATGTCAGGTTTGTGCATTTTAATTTGATGATACCCTGAGAAAGCATCGAGAAAACTCATAAAGCCATACCCAACCGCGGAATCAACAAAGACATCTATCTGAGGCAAAGGGTAGCAATCTTTAGGGCACGCTTTATTAAGTTTGGTGAAGTCCACGCACATGCGCCACTTCCTACCGGATTTCTTAACCATTACAACATTCAACATCCACGTGGGATATTGAATTTCAGAAATAAAACCCGCTTTTAGGAGTTTGGAAACCTCCTCTCTGATGGGCAACGCCAGCTTGGTCGCCACTTCTCTCTTCTTTTGCTGGACGGGCTTGAACTCAGGAGATACGTTTAGATGATGACAAGCCACATCTGAATCCACTCCTGGCATATCCTCCGCTGACCAAGCGAAGATATCCAGATTCTCCAACAGGCAGGAGATTAGCTCCACTTTCTCCTCCTCTGGCAACTCAGCGTTGATGACCAGCTTCTTTTCTGCCCCTTCAGCAATAGGAACTTCTTGGGTCGCTTGGGCAGGTTCCAAGTGAGCCCCTTCTCGATCTTTTCCTTCCTCGGCAGCCCCTGAAGACTCAGCATTCTCCAAAACCTCAGCCACGCCCTCGGGAAGTGGAACGTCGGTGATCATGTTGACAGTTCGGACGTAGCACTCCCGAGCCACCTTTGGGTTGCTTCTGACCCGATACTGCTTTCCTTCGGCAGCGAACTTGAGGGCAAGGTGAAAGGTAGACACTACTGCCCTATATGCATTGAGAATCGGCCTCCTGAAGATGGCACAGTAGTTGTTCGGGGCATCTACTACCACGAAATTGATTAACTTTATTACTCCTCCAATAGAGACCAGGAGCTTTACTGAACCCTCTACTTCCTTCTTCTCCCCAGAAAAACGGTAGAGGGGCCCGTCGGTGGAAAGCAAAGGCTTTCCGGTCTTCAGGGCCTCGAAAGTCGGGCGGAAAAGGAGATTGACGGAGCTGCCGGTATCAATCAGAATCTTGTGGACTGTATAGTTTTCAATGACGGCCTTGATGACCACCGCATCGTCGAAAGGATTGGCATTGGGGGGATGGTCATCCTGACCAAAGGTGACAATAGTGCTTTCAGGAGGAGAACTTGTAGTGGCTGTTACTTCCTGCTTTAAAACTCTCGCGATGCTGGATTTGCGAGATGATTCCGCTCCAGCTCCTCCATGAATACAATGGATGTCCCCTAAGGGGCCCACATCATTGACTTCGACGCATTCGGTAGAAGGATGAATATCACCATAGCAGCCGGCGTCTTCGATGTCGGCGCATTCCCAGGTTACTTCTACTGTTTCTTTCTCATTTCTCTACTTGGCAATTGGCTCAGCAATTGCATCTTTCCGAACTAGACCCCAGAGCTTTCCTTCTCCAAGGAGTCTCTCTATAAGCAAACGAAGTGCCCGATAGTCTTCGGTTAGATGCCCCCCTTCTTTATGATATTCACAATAATGGTTCGGATTTCGACTGCGGATATCCAACTTCAGAGGAGCAGGCCTTTTGATATCTGGCCTCTTTTGCAGAATATGGACCACTTCGTCCATGGTGACGTTTAAGGGAGTGAATGACTCTTGCGAGTCATCATATTGAGTGGATGGAATGACTGGAGGTGGCTGCGTGGTATATTGTTGTAAGTATACCGGCATGATTTGCGAAAGAGGAGCGGATGGAGCGGGAGCGACGACCAACAGTGGTTTCGGATCTTGAAACCACTGATGGCCCATGAATGGTTGCTTATTTTTGTAGTTTCTCCCCCTTTGGGAACGGGGTTCAAAGTGGGACTGATTCGATGGCGGATGATGGAAAGACGGATTTGACTGCTCCTTGTTGCTTACCAGCTTTGCGACGTAGCCCGGATTGCTCTTCTCTCCTCTGATAAACATATTTGCCAAACTTATCATTTCCTGATAAGTCCTAGGCTCCCTTATATTTGCTTCAAATTTTAGGGGGCCCTCTCTTAGGCCATGGATGAGGGCGACCCTATACAGCTCCGGATCCACATTTTGGACCTCCATGATCTCTTTCTGGAAGCGGTCTATGAAACGAGCCCACGTCTCGTCTTCCCGCTGTTTTATATCGAAAAGGGCCGCCATGCCACTTTTTCTCTTCTTTGAGGTAGAGAATCTCAGAAGGAATTCCCTTCGTAGCTCAGCGAAACAACGGATTGACCTGGGGTGCAACCCGTAAAACCACTCCCTTGCTTGTCCTTCAAAGGAGGTTACAAGAAGCTTGCACTTAGTTGCATCAGTTAAGGTTCTAAGAGCAATGGCTGACTCGAAGGCTTGTAAATGAACCGTGGGATCAGTCTCCCCATTGAAAGCTGGCAGGCGAGGCTCTCTGAAATTATTAGGGGCTGGTTCCCCTCGGACTTCGTCCACAAAGGGAGAAGTTTCTTCCATATCTTTATATAGAGGAGCAGGATAATAAGTCACCGGAACTGCGGCTAATCGCGTGCAAGCCGCTTGGTAAGAGGATCGGGCCGCAGCTTCTGGCGGGTAGGAATGACGGGCCGCGCCTTCTTGCGGGTAAGAAACGTGGACAGCATGAGAAGCCGCCCCCTGGAAGTCGAGGACCCGAGCCGGCATGCTGTGCGCAGCTTCTTGATAGAAGTTTTGCCTAGCCGCCAAGCCTTCTTGCTGGGGCTGGAAGTTAGCGTCTTGTGGTAGCGGGTAAGGAGGAGGTGGAGGAGGGACCGGGGTCATCGCCTGGCTAGTCGCGGCTTGCTGTGGGACTAGCCGCTCGGTTAGCATTGTTAAAGTCTGACTGATCGCTTCAAGTCGCTGATCAGTGGCCCTCTGAGCCCGCTCGGCTTCTCTCCTTGATTGCTCCAGGGCTTCCCACAAAGAGTCCTCACTGTGATCGGAGTGGTCTCCAAGGGGGAACTGACGGTCTGACATTGTAGTGAGGATTTCACCGACAATCCGCGATCTGAAGGTCGCGTGTTTCTGTTGGGTCCAAAATCGCACCTCCGAAGGAAATCGGAGGCTGCGGGTTGCCGGTTACTTTTTAGGTGCGGAAAATGAGACCGCTAGCAGCGGTCAAGGCCAGGCTTCACCCGTCACGGCGAATGCCACTCCTGTGACGGACTTTCCTTTGATTAAAATGAGGCGGTTACAAGTGCAGGAAAAGAGGAGTCGGTCGGTCAGACAGTCCGCAAGACGGGAAACTCGAGACCGCAGCTCAAACAAGCGAGCTCCTGGATTCGAGTGTGCGTGTCTTGGGAACAATGCCGCCACCTATTTATGGGCTTGGGGGCCTGCCCGAACGGGCAGGGATAAAATAACCGCCTGCCCGGGTACAGGAGAAACGGGCAGGCGGTGATGAGATACACAAAGAAGGAAAGAAAGAAGCCGCGCGGCTTGGCGGCTTGCCCTTTCGACCTGTCTGACCAGAGGCTGAGGATGACGCGACCAAGGTGACGATGCAATCCGAGCTGTCTCCGTCTTGAGACCGCGGCTTGTTCTTTGATCTCGAACCTTGGCTTGTCTCTATGGTACAATCCGCACGGTCTCCGACTTGAGACCGCGACTTGCCCTGTTGGACTTGGGCCTGGATTATCTTTAGTACTTGGAGGCGATCTGAATTATGTCAGACCGCCCGACCTGTGCTAGTTGGTGTTGATGGACCTAGTAAAACCTGAGCCGGTCGACTTGTATCTTCAAATCGCCCGGTCTGCGAATCATTCTATTGGAAGCGGTCTTCTGGGTAAACATTAATAATATTATGAAAATTACTAAATTGTTTTATAATATGAAATGGGGAAAATAACAATTTAGCTAATATGTGAGTGTTGACCCAGAAATCGGCGATCCTCCCCTGGGAGGCCTCTTTTGCTACATTTTTGCAGATTACGCGGCCGGGAAGGATTAGATCTCACACAAAGGCTCTTTTTACACCCAAAGTGGTAAGAAGTGGCGGCCTCCTCTTTCAGACAGCGCGGGTAGGTGGTCTCCTCCTTCAGACCGCGCGGGTACGCGGCCTCCTCTTTCAGACCGCGCGGATACGCGGCCTCCTCCTTCAGACCGCGCGGGTAGGCAGCCTCCTCCTTCAGACCGCGCGGGTAGGCGCTCTCCTCCTTCAGACCGCGCGGGTAGACGGCCTCCTCCTTCAGACTGCCCGGGTAGGCGGTCTCCTCCTTCAGACCACGCGGGTAAGCGCATCCTCCCTCAGACCACGCGGGTAGGCGGTCTCCTCCTTCAGACCGCGCGAGTAAGCGGCCTCCTCCTTCAGGCCGGGCGGGTAGGCGGTCTCCTCCTTCAGACAGCGCGGGTAGACGGCCTCCTCCTTCAGACCGCACGGGTAGGCGGCCTCCTCTTTCAGACCGCGCGGGTAGGCGGCCTCCTCCTTCAGACCGCGCGGGTAGAAATCCAGTCACCGGCTCACCGGAGGTGACGACATCGACCCAGAGCCTATAAATAGGACCCTCGACCATGAACGAGGGACAGACAAGTTGGGGGACAAAATCGGCGACTAGAAACAGTCAGACCGCACCTAATGGCGGCTTGTCCGACGACCTCCTAACTGCCAGGCCAGGCGGTCTCAGCAACAGGCCGGGCGGCCTCAGCAAATAGCCCAGGTGACTAGGCCGGGCGGTCTCAGCAACAGGCCGGGCGGCCTCAACAATTAGCCCGGGCGACTAGGTCGGGCGGTCTCAGCAACAGGTCGGGCGGCCTCAGCAAACAGCCCAGGCGACTAGTTCGGGCGGTCTCAACAACAGGCTGGGCGGCCTCAGCAAACAGCCCGGGCGGCTAACTTTTTATATCTATCATCCTCTTGTACTCATTTCATTTACATGTACTAAAAGCGGCAAGTTGTAATACAGATTATTGAATAAAGGGAAAGCCCGTCGCATGAGTGGCTTTTGCCGCTACGGGCGAAGTCTGGCCTCGCCGCAAGCTAGCGGCCCTCTCTTCTTCTCCCCTCTTCACTCGCGACTCAAATAACCAGCTACTCACGGCCTCCTTTTCCCCCTATTTCCTCGAGTAGATCGCGGAGGTGTCATTTTGGATTCAACAGAAACACGCGACCTTCAGATAGCGAGTGGTTAATGAACAACAGTTGCGATGAAGACGCGAGATTTGGCCTAAAATACATTCAATTTTAAAACGGCCATAACTTTTGATCCGTGTGTCGGAATTCAGAAATTCAAAGCCCGTTTCGACCGGATTGAGCCGAACTATCCTAAAATTGAACGGGGTTCCTCATTCAGGCTCTTTTCAGCCCTCAGATTTCAAAATTTCGGCTCCGTTTGAAAGTTATTTCAGTTTTTCTCTTTCGGTAATTTCTGTTTTCATGGATCATCCGTCAGAAGGCCTCGGGCATCCCTCCGATCATCCAGAAAAGCGTGTGCAAAACACTGACATCCATCTCCTATTAGCAGAGAACATTCAACTCAAAGGACAAGTGAATTCTCAACTTAATACTACGTCAGCTACTAACAACAAGCCCTCTAGCAATCACTTGGAACATTTGCCGCAACTTGAAGCAGAAGAGCTCTCTATTCCTCACCATGAGTTCTATAAGGTGAGTATGAATAATTCTCCATATCAAGTTGACGGGCAAACTTTTCTTGCAGGATAATAGCAAGACTCCTCCCATTATCAAACAAAATTTGTTGGGAGGTGGCTCCGAGTCGAACCTCGCCCAGTCATATCAGGTCCCTTTGGGAAATTAAGTCCTAACTGGCAGGCCCATTTATCATCAAGGTGTTAAGAAATGGAACTTATCATCTCTAGACAAGTGTAGTCAATTGATGGTGAAGACATCTAGGAGCGGCGACGATCTCAAAACGGTTCTGTCCTTATTGATAATGCTCTCATTTGTTTGCATTTTGATATCAAATGAAGTGGATACAATACTGACACTCTTCCTTGTGACTTGTTTATTCCTTTTTACTTATTATCAAACTCACTGAACTGCGGAGACATCGCCAAGTTCTGCTCGAACCCCCTTGGATTGTAGTCATTAGCGTAAAACCACGAAGATCATGTGTACCGGGAAGTTTTCGCACACGTGTAGTGGTAGCTTGCCAATTCCCGTGCGGTGGTCTTCAGAACCTTGGATCCCAGCTAATATCTGACACACCCCTGCATTAAGGGAGGTCTAGGTGAATGTTAGCTCTATCATGCCCCGAGAGGGATATAGTTACAGCTTTGATGATCTTTTTGAGGAAAGCAATATCGGTATAGCCTCCGCGGCATAACCACACCTGCCCAACTGATCATCTTAGTCTGTGACCATCGAATACTCCTAGTTACTCTCAAGTGATGCCTAAGCGGGACCCACAACTGAGTTGATCTTTCTGAGGAAAGCAATGTTCGCCGCCTAGGCCCACCTGCCCAATTGATCAACTCGGCTTGTAGCCCTAGGCAAGAGAGCAGTTGAGTCGTTTACAACCCTTATAACCAATTGAGGAAAGCAATGTTCGCCTCCTAGGCCCACCTGCCCACTTGGTCATCTGGGTCTGTACTTACCTTTTCTTTATTTCTATAGCTCTTATGACCACTTGAGGAAAGCAATGTTCGCCGCCTAGGCCCACCTGCCCACTTGGTCATCTGAGTCTGTAGCCATTCCTGTTTCTTTACAGGAAAATTATCTCTCTTATGATCATCGATCATTTGGAGAAAGTAGTATCTAACAGGAACAAATATTGGCCCACTTGGTCATTTAAAAGTAGAAAAACGACCAGGAGGTTTTATCTATCAAGCCGGTCGGTTTGAAGGAGTACTACAGGTTATGAAAAATGGCTGCATAACATGCTAGCCAAGTGGGTAAAATGTATCTAGCTTTAAAAGCTGGAAAGCGGGCTATTACAGGAAGCCATAAGGCAATATTTCCGACACGAGATAATTGAGTCAAGGCTTTCACTCTAATAGTCAGGGAAATGGACTTATTAATCCTCTGGGTTGCATTCTAACTGCACGACTCATTGCTTACAATCAGAGCTTATGAAGATATAATCTCTGGCAGTTTCAGGCCGCGATTCATCTTCACTGAGTAAATCAGGATCTACTCTAAAACTAAAACGATAACCCGTCAGGGCAACATTTCATGATAACTGGGCAATTATTCTTTTGGAGATATCTTTTCCCTGGAGGTTTTTCAGAAAGGATTTGAAATTTTATAAGGAATAACGCTAAAAACAGAAGATCACATATGAATATCCACAAGTAAGTAAAATAGCAAAGACTAACAATTATGAATTCATTTATACCTGCTTTAAGTTCTATTTTTGCAGAGATTAGCAGGTGTTCGCGAGATCTCCTCAGGTACTCGCGTTATAGATTGTTTTATACCTGCTTTAAGTTCTGTTTTTGCAGAGATTAGCAGGTGTTTGCGAGATCTCCTCAGGTAATCGCGTTATAGATTGTTTTATACCTGCTTTAAGTTCTGTTTTTGCAGGTATTAGCAGGTATTCGTGAGTTCTCTTCAGGTACTCGCATTATAGAATCTTTTACCTACTTTTAAGTTCTCTTTTGCAGAGATTAGCAGGTGCTCACGAGGTCTCTTCAGGTACTCGCGTTATATTTCATACCTGCTTTGAGTTCTCTTTTGCAGTGATTAGTAGGTATTCGCGAGGTCTCTTCAGGTACTCGCGTTATGTTTTATACCTGCTGTGAGTTCTATTTTGCAGAGATTAGCAGGTGCTCGTGAGGTCTCTTCAGGTACTCGCGTTATATTATATTTCATACCTGCTTTGAGTTCTCTTTTGCAGAGATTAGCAGGTATTCGCGAGGTCTCTTCAGGTACTCGCGTTATGTTTTATATCTGCTTTGAGTTCTCTTTTGCAGAGATTAGCAGGTGTTCGCGAGGTCTCTTCAGGTACTCGCGTTATGTTTTATACCCACTTGGAATTCTCTTTTGCAGAGATTAGCAGGTATTCGCGAGGTCTCTTCAGGTACTCGCGTTATGTTTTATACCTACTTTGAGTTCTCTTTTGCAGAGATTAGCAGGTGTTCGCGAGGTCTCTTCAGGTACTCGCGTTATGTTTTATACCTGCTTGGAATTCTCTTTTGTAGAGGTTAGCAGGTGTTCGCGAGTTCTCCTCAGGTACTCGCGTTATGTTTTATACCTGCTTTGAGTTCTCTTTTGCAGAGATTAGCAGGTGTTCGCGAGGTCTCTTCAGGTACTCGCATTATGTTTTATACCTGCTGTGAGTTCTCTTTTGCAGAGATTAGCAGGTGCTTGCGAGGTCTCTTCAGGTACTCGCATTATGTTTTATACCTGCTTTGAGTTCTCTTTTGCAGAGATTAGCAGGTGTTCGCGAGTTCTCTTTAGGTACTCGCATTATGTTTTATACCTGCTTTGAGTTCTCTTTTGCAGAGATTAGCAGGTGTTCGCGAGGTCTCTTCAGGTACTCGCGTTATGTTTTATACCTGCTTGGAATTCTCTTTTGCAGAGATTAGCAGATATTCGTGAGGTCTCTTCAGGTGCTCGCGTTATGTTTTATACCTGCTTTGAGTTCTCTTTTGCAGAGATTAGCAGGTGTTCGTAAGGTCTCTTCAGGTACTCGTTTTATGTTTTATACCTGCTTGGAATTCTCTTTTGTAGAGGTTAGCAGGTGTTCGCGAGTTCTCTTCAGGTACCCGCGTTATGTTTTATACCTGCTTTGAGTTCTCTTTTGCAGAGATTAGCAGGTGTTCGCGAGGTCTCTTCAAGTACTCGCATTTTGTTTTATACCTGCTGTGAGTTCTCTTTTGCAGAGATTAGCAGGTGCTCGCGAGGTCTCTTCAGGTACTCGCATTATGTTTTATACCTGCTTTGGGTTCTCTTTTGCAGAGATTAGCAGGTATTCGCGAGTTCTCTTCAGGTACTCGTGTTATGTTTTATACCTGCTATGAGTTCTCTTTTGCAGAGATTAGCAGGTGTTCGCGAGGTCTCTTCAGGTACTCGCGTTATAGATTCTTTTAAATGCTTTTAAGTTCTCTTTTGCAGAGATTAACGGGTGATCGCGAGTTCTCTTCAATTACTCGCACTATAGATTCTTTTGTCTGCTTTAAGTTCTCTTTTGCAGAGATTAGCAGGTGCTCGCGAGGTCTCTTTAGGTACTCGCGTTATGTTTTATACCTGCTTTGAGTTCTCTTTTGCCGAGATTAGCAGGTGTTCGCGATGTCTCTTCAGGTACTCGCGTTATGATTTATATCTGCTTTGAATTCTCTTTTGTAGAGATTAGCAGGTGTTCACGAGGTCTCTTCAGGTACTCGCGTTAAGTTTTATCCCTGCTTTGAGTTCTCTTTTGCAGAGATTTGCAGGTGTTCGCGAGTGCTCTTCAGGTACTCGCGTTTTGTTTTAAACCTGCTGTGAGTTCTCTTTTGCAGAGATTAGCAGGTGCTCGCGAGGTCTCTTCAGGTACTCGCGATATGTTTTATACCTACCTTGAGTTCTCTTTTGCAGAGATTAGCAGGTATTCGCGAGGTCTCTTCAGGTACTCGCGTTATGTTTTATACCTGCTGTGAGTTCTCTTTTGCAGAGATTAGCAGGTGCTCGCGAGGTCTCTTCAAGTACTCGCGTTATGTTTTATACCTACTTTGAGTTCTCTTTTGCAGAGATTAGCAAGTGTTCGCGAGGTCTCTTCAGGTACTCGCGTTATGTTTTATACTCGCGGTGAGTTCTCTTTTGCAGAGATTAGCAGGCGTTCGCGAGTTCTCTTCAGATACTCGCGTTATATTATATTTCATATCTGCTTTGAGTTCTCTTTTGCAGAGATTAGCAGGTATTCGCGAGGTCTCTTCAGGTAGTCGCGTTATGTTTTATACCTGCTTTGAGTTCTCTTTTGCAGAGATTAGCAGGTATTCGCGAGGTCTCTTCAGGTACTCGCGTTATGTTTTATACCTGCTGTGAGTTCTCTTTTGCAGAGATTTGCAGGTGTTCGCGAGTTCTCTATTGCAGAGATTTGCAGGTGTTCGCGAGTTCTCTTCAGGTACTCGCGTTATATTATATTTCATACCTGCTTTGAGTTCTCTTTTGCAGAGATTAGCAGGTGCTCGCGAGGTCTCTTCAGGTACTCGCGTTATGTTTTATACCTGCTTTGAGTTCTCTTTTGCATAGATTAGCAGCTGTTCGCGAGTTCTCTTCAGGTACTCGTGTTATGTTTTTTACCTGCTTTGAATTCTCTTTTGCAGAGATTAACAGGTGTTCGCGAGGTCTCTTCAGGTACTCGCGTTATGTTTTATACCTGCTTTGAATTCTCTTTTGTAGAGGTTAGCAGGTGTTCGCGAGTTCTCTTTAGGTACTCGCGTTATGTTTTATACCTGTTTGAGTTCTCTTTTGCAGAGATTAACAGGTGTTCGCGAGGTCTCTTCAGGTACTCGCGTTATGTTTTATACCTACTGTGAGTTCTCTTTTGCAGAGATTAGCAGGTGCTCGCGAGGTCTCTTCAGGTACTCGCGTTATGTTTTATACCTGATTTGAGTTTTCTCTTGTGCAGAGATTAGCAGGTGTCTGCGAGTGCTCTTCAGGTACTCACGTTATAGTTTCTCTTATACCTGCTTTGAGTTCTCTTTTGCAGAGGTTAGCAGGTATTCGCGAGTTCTTTTCAGGTACTCGCGCCACGTTCTTTCTTTACTTATCAAGTTCTCCTCAGAGACTAGTAGATGATTACTAGTCAACCTCAGAGGACAAAGTGAGCCGATGTTCGCAAGTTCCCTTCAGGTACTTGTGAATTGTTTTTATATTTGCTATGAATATCCTCCCTCACAGGAGAAAGAATAGGCGTTCACTAGTTCTTTTGTGGAAAGGCATCAGGTACTCGTTCCCTCTTTGCCTTTCCCACTCTTTTGATAGTTTGCCAGTAGTGGATCACGAATTTTGTGGGTCAATACCTACTTTTTCGAAGTTTCTTGGAAATTTGAAAAAGTGCGGGGATTATGTTGACCCAGAAATCGGCGATCCTCCCCTGGGAGGCCTCTTTTGCTACATTTTTGCAGATTACGCGCCCGGGAAGGATTAGCTCTCACGCAAAGGCTCTTTGTACACCCAAAGTGGTAAGAAGGGGCGGCCTCCTCTTTCAGACCGCGCGGGTAGGCGGTCTCCTCCTTCAGACCGTGCGGGTAGGCGGCCTCCTCTTTCAGACCGCGCGGGTAGGCGGCCTCCTCCTTCAGACCGCGCGGGTAGGCGGCCTCCTCCTTTAGACTGCGCGGGTAGGCGGTCTCCTCCTTCAGACCGCGCGGGTAGACGGCCACCTCCTTCAGACCGCGCGTGTAGGCGGTCTCCTCCTTCAGACTGTGCGGGTAGGCAGTCTCCTCCTTCAGACCGCGTGGGTAGGAGGTCTCCTCCTTCAGACCGCGCGGGTAGGCGGTCTCCTCCTTCAGACCGCGTGGGTAGGCGGCCTCCTCCTTCAAACCGCGCGGGTAGGCGGCCTCCTCCTTCAGACCGCACGGGTAGGCGGCCTTTTAATTCAGACCGCGCGGGTAGGCGGCCTCCTCCTTCAGACCGCCCGGGTATGCGGCCTCCTCCTTCAGACCGCGCGGGTAGGCGGCCTCCTCCTTCTGACCGCGCAGGTAGGCGGCCTCCTCCTTCAGACCGCGTGGCTACAACTCCAGTCACCGGCTCCCGGAGGTGATGACATCGACCCAGAGCCTATAAATAGGACCCTCGACCATGAACGAGGGACAGGCAAGTTGGGGGACAAAATCGGCGACTAGAATCAGTCAGACCGCACCTAATGGCGGCTTGTCCGACGACCTCCTAACTGCCAGGCCGGGCGGTCTCAGCAACAGGTCGGGCGGCCTCAACAAATAGCCCGGGCGACTAGGCCGGGCGGACTCAGCAACAGGCCGGGCGGCCTCAGCAAATAGCCCGGGCGACTAGGCCGGGCAGTCTCAACAACAGGGCGGGCGGCCTCAGCAAACAGCCCAGGTGACTAGTTCGGGCGGTCTCAACAACAGGCCGGGCGGCCTCAGCAAACACCCCGGGCGGCTAACTTTTTATATCTATCATCCTCTTGTACTCATTTCATTTACATGTACTAAAAGCGGCAAGTTGTAATACAGATTATTGAATAAAGGGAAAGCCCGTCGCATGAGTGGCTTTTGCCGCGACGGGCGAAGTCTGGCCTCGCCGCAAGCTAGCGGCCCTCTCTTCTTCTCCCCTCTTCACTCGCGACTCAAGTAACCAGCTACTCACGACCTCCTTTTCCCCCTATTTCCTCGAGTAGATCGCGGAGGTGCCATTTTGGATTCAACAGTGAGAATATCATGATAACCAAGTTTAGAAACAAGTACAAAATTGTTTTTTGATGAAAGAGATTGAACTAAACAATTTAGACAAAGTAATTAGAATTAAAAACTTTGTAACCAATATTTTAGAGATAACGCCAAAGGAGAGAAATCAAGTAAACACAAGTAGAGACATGATTGTATTTATATAATAAAGTGTTTACATAAATTTGATTTCAATATCGCTAGAAATCAGAGGCGTACAAAAGTAAATATCTTTTTCTTTTCTCTACCGACTTATATCCCCACAAACCGGTTGGCTTTAGCCAATCCTTCCCCGAATATGTCCTCAAGCCGCTCTAGCCAATCCTTCCCCGGATAAGGCCTCGAGCCCCCCTAGATCTAATCACCTAGAACTAGTCGCCAACACAAGGCGAATTACTCGCTAAGTCCTACCCAGACCTAGTCGCCAACACAAGACAATTTCTCTAAACAGTTACAAAGAAAGTATGGAATGAAAAAAATAAAGATAACAATAATAAAACTCCCTATATGAGATCTCTGAAGATGAGGATGAAGGATCGCTGTAGTATGAGCGAGGTCGAAGCGATCGTCCTTCGGATATAGCATGACGTAGTCCTCCTCCAGAAATCTCCTTAAGCTTTTAGTGGGAGATCCATCTTCGGCAGCATAGCAGCAATAGAATTGTGGCACTTGCAGCCTCTCTGGGATGGATAGCCAAAACGAGAAAGAGCCCATCAATTTATAGAACTTGAAGATAGCGCCTGTGCTAGCATTCGTGTGGAGCGGTTGCGAAACCGTCGGCGGCGTGGCGCTGTGCACGAACTTGAGATAGCGCCAGGCAGTAGCGCAAGCGCTGGCAGTAGCGTTCGTGTGGAGCGGTTGCAAAACCGTCGGCTGCGTGACAGAACAAACTTTCGTCGAACGGCCTCAAATTCGTCGAACGGAGCAATTTCGTTGAACGGAAACACTTTCGTCGAACGGAGCTTCAAATTTATCGAACGACCTCAAATTTGTCGAACGCAATATTGTTGTGCAGGAGCTCAGTTCGTCGAACTCCAATTCGTCGAGCGGCCTTCACATTTCGTCGAACAGAATATTTGTCGAACGGAATTTTCGGCGAACGCAGGCAAAGTCGTCGATTGAATTTTCGGCGAACGCAGGCAAAATCGTCGAACGCTATTTTCGTCGAACGGAATTTTGGTCGAACGAAATTTTCGTCAAACGCAGGTAAATTCGTCGAACAGAATTTTCGTCGACCGAAATTTTCGTCGAACGCAGGCAAATTCTCGAACGGAACCTTCGCTAGCGCCTGGAGGTAGCTCTAACGCTGGCGGTAGTGCATTCTTCCAGATATTTGAATTCAGCTGCTTTCTACCTGTGGAGTATTGCACCTATAGTTCCTGCATACTCTAAACACATAAAATACAAGATCAAATACAATTTGGGATTTGTTATTCTCAAACAAAGGGATGTGACACACATGTCCAACAATCTCCCCCTTTTGATAATAACAAATCCTCTTAGCAAGAAATCAACAATAGTGTTTATAGTATATGATAAGCAAGATGAGAGTGCAACTATAGTATATGATAAGCATGATGATATGCATACTCCCCCTATCTTAATGCTCCCCCTATATAAATGCAATTTATGTTTTACTCCCCTTAAATGATAGATTACATGAATTATTCTCCACTTAATCTTCTATATTTCTCATATATAGATTTCTTCAATTAATCTCCCCCTTTTGGTATTATCAAAAGAAGGTAGGGTGAGGGTAGTAAGGAGGCATTCTTTAGGCTAGTTATAAATCATGATCGAGCTTTTGTAATATATGAACTGATAAAGAGTTTAAGCATAGTATATATAAGAGATTTCAAATAAAAAGATAAGAGTTTTAAGCAAGCGGAAGATTATAGGAAACATCTTTTTGTAAGCATGAAAAACATAAGTAAGAATATGAGTTTTAGTTCAAAATTGAAAGATGTTTTAACCTTTTTGAAATCTCAAAGTTTTTCATAAAGGTACCAAGCATGAAATGAACATATCAAAGAAAGATTATACTACAATGTTACTTAATTTTAAGTTCAAGAGATACCAAAACATTGTAGAGATCATGCTAGGTTATCTAGTGCGTTTCTTATATAAAGAGTAGTATTGATAAGGCATTAGAATCCAATACTCATGAGAAGAAGTGTTATGAAAGATAATGATGTGCACATAAGTGTATTTTGGGTAATGTTAACAATTGATTTAAATCACAAAATACAAGACATTTATAGAGTAAAGTGCACAATAAAGCACAAGTATATCAACTTCCACACACTTTAATGCACACTATTTTTACAAAAAGTGGTGTATTAATCAAGGGTTGCACAAGACACTTTACTATTCTTTCCAAGGTGCTCAACCTCACAATGCTTATGAAGACTTATCAGAAGATTCAAGTAGTGCTTGGTGGAGTTATAGTTGTCTACATATATAGTTTTTTTTTGTTCACATTTGTGCGACAACATTCTCCGAATACACTTGTTTTGCAAACCCAATTTTTTAACTTAACCACTTTTCTAAATTTCATAAGTGCAATTCAAATGTAGTGTAGGCAATAAACTTATGCAAGTTTTAATTCATTGTACAAATACAATACATAAGCAAGCATTTTAGAGTTAAGCACACATGTTAATTATCAAAATAGGTTAGTGAAATGTATCATTATCAATCATAAAACATTTACTCATACTTAGAGGTATGCTAAGCTTGGATCTACACATATTTTTCAATATTTGATGCACTTTAAATAGATATATCAAAGAATGATAAGCAAAACAATGGTCATAGTAATTTGAAGGAATAAATTTTAACATTGTAAATAATTCTAAATAACGGAATTCATTCATGCTTGATATTAGCAATAAAGATCATACAGTTTTTTTGTTTTGAAAAGTTTTAATGAAAGAAAAAAAAATAGAAAACCACAAAAAATATATTTTTGTATTTTTGAATTTTGAACTTTTGTATTTGATTTTTCATAATATGAATAAAACACAAATCTCAAGAACATATTTTTGAATTTTTGAATTTTGAACTTTTGTAGTTGGTTTTTAATAATATGAATAAAACACAAATCTCAAAAACATATTTTTGTATTCTTGAATTTTGAATTTTTTTAGTTGATTTTCTTAAATATAAATTAAAACAAAGATAATAAATGTCAGAAATTCAAAAAACAACTTAGTTAATATAAACAAACATATTTGTAAGGATTTTTAGAAATTTTAAAAATCAGAAAAATCAAACACCCACGCTAGCGCCGGTGCTAGGGATAGCGCGGCAAACAGTATGTGATTTTTTGAGAATTTTAAATTTTTTATTTTTGATTTTGATTAAGTGTCCTTAGAATAGTTCCATGCCGAATATTCAGAATGTTTGGAGATCTCTAGGTGGATCAAATTTGCATGAAACTTTAACTTTTTCAAATTCATGTGTTTTACAAAACCATTTAATCATGAAAAGATAAATTATGAAGACACAAGAGGACTCTTTTTGAACAACCCAAGATATGCATGATTTAAGTAATAAGTGAATAAAAATGTTCATGCAGTGAGTAATATAAGTATGTCCTAGGATTACAAATTACCCGGACTAAATGTCTACACTCCAGCCCTATACTAAGTGATGGATGGGCATGAGGAGCTGCACACATGCCGTAGGTTGGGGTGTTAATCCCATATGCACACACTAGAGAATGCTCAACCTAGCACTCTTTCCCCTAGTGCCTCGCAAGGCCCCACTGGAACCCTCCCCGGTTAAAGACAAGACATGACTTAGAGGTTAGGTTTCTAATGCATACAACCCTACACCCCCGCTATTATGAGATATAAAGTCATAGGTGAATAATCCTTGGAAAACCTATGCTTTTAAACTATAGGTTGATTTATAAACTATGAGTTGATTTATAAACTATGGGTTTTGTTTAATGTGATGAGTTATATAAAGCTGCATAGTTTTTCTACTTTTATGAGATGACGTTATGAGATAACTAGCACAATTAATAATATTCAATAAGTGACAATGCTAGTATGATGAGTTTTGGGTCTAATGTCACATCATAAAATTAACATCAATATTGCATGTATTCCAAATTATAGTTTCAAATTAGAGATCTAGAATAGAGTGATAATTTAGTTTGATTTATTCTTATTATTACAAAGTTGATTCTAGAGTCTACATATATGTGAGATACATGCAATCAATAGCAAAGCATATAAATACACCAAATAATGGAAAGAAATACATTATTCATATTTTTATCATAAGATTCATAATTCCTAGGTGATAGACATCATTGATTTGAGATATTTCTTGATAGAACATGAATTTTGAATTATGATTATAGAGAATTTTGCATAGAATGTATGTGAATTCTATTCCTTCCAGACTTATGGCAATTATGATTTGATGATTTTCTTTTGAATGAGCAAGTTTAATATGTAAGTCTATAACATGATGATCATGCAATCATATCAAAGATAAAGATCACAAATATAATGTTTTGAAATTTATAATAAAATTGCACACAATAATTGACTTTATTGATCTTAGGTTTTGCATGATAATATATGATTCATGACACACAATTCATATATATTCTAATGATTAATCCATAAACTATGTGTTTGTTTGGAATTTTGGTATTCAATTATAATTTCAAAATCACATAGATATCATGAAATTTGAATAACATTGTAAATATACCTAGCATAAATATATAAGCATAGACCAAGAAGTGATGCTAGGGTGATGAGTTTGAGTGCAATGTTATATATGATTTATTGGAGATAATGTTGCATGTAATATGAGAAGATTTCAAATTAATTTTCTTCAGACCAAGAATGTAATGATTAAACTTTTGATTTGAACTTAATGATACAAGACGATTCTAAGGTCTAAATAACATGCAAACAATGGTGACACATTACACACAATATACAAAGGATATCATGTGATGAAGAATCCAAAGACACAGAAATTGCCGAAATAAGAAGACTGGTATAACTTTTTAAACAAAGTTGAGTTTGGGCAATTTTTACAGCACCAAATGAATTTGAACGACCAAGATTGGTTCTCCGTTGGATGGAGATTTCTGTGCTCTTTTCGAAAAGATATTAAACGCGAAAAACGGACGAGCGGATCAAAAGATATGGCTATTTGAAGTTTTGATCTAAAACTAGCATTTTTTGAAGGATTAAACATGCGTTTTGTGAATGTTTGTTTTCGATTTTATTTGATAATATTTTTCATTATAAGGGCTATCAAATGCAGCAAATAAAAAATAGAAAAGAATCAAAAAATGTTGCGCATTTTAATTTTTAGTTTAAGCCCTTTAATAAACCATTTAAATCCAATCTTTAAAATAGTTTCAATAGTCTTGTTAATAATTTCAATATTCAATTTCTAATGATAATTCAAGACAATTAAGGGTAAAGGATTTAAAAGGATAAAGAACAATTAAAGATGAGAGATAGATCACTTTGAAAAAATATATGACTTAATGTTCAATTTTAATTCAAATTTGATTTGATAAACATTAGGCTTAATATAGGAAAGTCATGTTTTATGATATATAAAGTGATCCTAGCATGTTTGTTCAAAAAATAATAAAAAATAAACAAAAGAAAAGTGACAATAAGCATATCATGAAGTAGAGTAGTGATATTTCATTTTTATTTGTTTCTACTTCATGCAAATGAATGGATATTAATGAATGAGAGATTTAGGTATCCAAAGGTGACCAAGTGGGATGGTTCCTTTGGGTACCCAAATATGACATGATGATTTCTTAGGAGACAAGGATAAATGGGCCTTTTCAATTAAAGTTGATGTGTCATTTTTCTTTAAGGGTCTCCATTCATACCTTGGTTGTTTATCTTTTAAATTCATATTATGATTATGTGACATCTTTATATGATTATATTTGTTTGAAAAATAATTCATTTGAGATTTATGTTTATTCAAATTATTTTTCAAAATAGATTGATGTTAATAATCATAATGAATTTTATTATATGGATTCCTTGAAAGTTTATAAGAGTGGCTATCTTTCTTTAGAATTGAATGTTGAAAGAGTGGGTTACAATAAATTTTAAATGATTGATTCTTAATTTGATGATTTTCATTTCCACTCTTTCTTATAGACATACTCTTATAATATGAAGGATAATATTTTATAGTTTGATTTTCATGAAAAGGAGTTTTTAAATTTGAGTCATGATTGAAAATATATTGAGACTTATAATAGTGACTCTTAAGAATTTTGTGAGGATCATAATTCCTTTTGAAACTAAACTCCTTTTGAGTTGATGTGTGAAAATGATAATTTTTAGAAATGTTTTTGTAAGTTAATTTATCTTTGTTATTCAAAATCTTATGATGAAAGTCATTACTAGAAATTAGAACTTTTTCAACAAAAGATTTTAATTGTAATAACTTACAAGATAAAACATCATTTTCAATTATCAATTTTTCATTATGCCTTTTAGAAATTAAGAGCCCTTTTTCAATTTCCTTGAATTTTTCTTTTAATAAATTGCAATCAAAACAAGGAATAAGAATTTTAAGTAAAGAGCATGAAAGAGAATTTTTCGCATCAATATTTGATTCTACGTTATCGTTTGCTTTTACAGATTTGTTTTCTAAACGTAATTTGGAATTAGCAATTTTTAACTTTAAAATTTTACGTTTGGCAATTTTAAGCATACGAGATGTAAAAATGGAATTTGTTACAAAAAGAGGAGTTTTTGATTTTCTTACATTGCTATGGGATGAGGCAAGATTTGGACCAACGATTCCTTTGACATCTTCTTTGCATTCCTCTTCCATAGTTGAATTTCTGTCTTCTCTTTTGCTTGATGTGTTGCCAACAAATGAGTCCAATATTGTCACGTTGTGTTCTTCTTCCTCCAAGCATAAGTCCTCATCAGTTTCTTCTCTTGGATCCACAAGGAACTGCTCTTGTTCATCATCTGTGGAAGGAAGACTATAAGTATTCTCAAGAAATTTCCAAACTTCATAAGCAGTAGGAAGTTTATAAATAAGTTTGAAAATATTTTGATCTAATGCACAATATAGACTATTCATAGATTTGCCATTTAAAAACATTTCATTTTTATTTAAAATACTTGGGGGCATTTTATTTGTAATATTCCATACTTTAATATCCAAAAATTTAAGAAATTTTTCATAAGAAATTTCCTAGCTAAATTGTTTTGTAATATGAAAAGGGGAAAATAACAATTTAGCTAATATGTGAGAATATCATGATAACCAAGTTTAGAAATAAGTACTAAATTGTTTTATGATGAAAGAGATTGAACTAAACAATTTAGCCAATCCTTCCTCGGATATGGCCCCAAGACGCTCTAGCCAATCCTTCCCCGGATATGGCCTCGAGCCCCCTAGATCTAATCACCTAGAACTAGTCGCCAACACAAGGCGAATTACTCCCTAAGTCCTACCCAGACCTAGTCGCCAACACAAGGCGAATTCTCTAAACGGTTACAAAGAAAGTATGGAATGAAAAAAATAAAGATAACAATAATAAAACTCCCTATATGAGATCTCTGAAGATGAGGATGAAGGATCGCTGTAGTATGAGCGAGGTCGAAGCGATTGTCCTTCGGATATAGCGTGACGTAGTCCTCCTCCAGAAATCTCCTTAAGCTTTTAGTGGGAGATCCATCTTCGGCAGCATAACAGCAATAGAATTGTGGCACTTGCAGCCTCTCTGGATGGATAGCCAAAACGAGAAAGAGCCCATCAATTTATAGAACTTGAAGATAGCGCATGCGGTAGCTACTAGCGCCTGCGCTAGCGTTCGTGTGGAGCGGCTACGAAACTATCGGCGGCGTGGCGCTGTGCATGAACTTGAGATAGCGCCAGGCGGTAGCGCTAGCGCTGGCGGTAGCGTTCATGTGGAGAGGTTGCGAAACCGTCGGCTGCGTAACAGAACAAACTTTCGTCGAACGACCTCAAATTCGTCGAACAGAGCAATTTCGTCGAACGGAAACACTTTCGTCGAACGTAGCTTCAAATACGTCGAACGGCCTCAAATTCGTAGAATGCAATATTGTTGTGCAGGAGCTCGGTTCGTCGAACTCCAATTCATTGAGCGGCCTTCACATTTCGTCGAACGGAATATTCGTCGAACGGAATTTTCGGCGAACGCAGGCAAAGTCGTCGAACGCTATTTTCGTCGAACGGAATTTTTGTCGAACGAAATTTTCGTCGAACGCAGGTAAATTCATCGAACGGAATTTTCGTCGACCGAAATTTTTGTCGAGCGCAGGCAAATTCTCGAACGGAACCTTCGCTAGCGCCTGGTAGTAGCTCTAACGCTGGCGGTAGTGCATTCTTCCAGATATTTGAATTCAGCTTCTTTCTACTTGTGAAGTATTGCACCTATAGTTCCTGCATACTCTAAACACACAATATACAAGATCAAATACAATTTGGGATTTGTTATTCTCAAACAAAGGGATGTGACCCACATGTCCAACAAGATGCCCTCGCTCCTTGTGATATTCACAGTAAAGATTCCGATTTCGGTTACGAACATCCGATTTCAGAGGAGCGGGCCTTTTGAAATCCGGCCTTTTTTGGAGGATTTGGACGACTTCGTCCATGGTAACACTCAGAGGAGTAAATGACTCTTGCGAGTCATCGTACTGGGTGGATGGAGGTGCTGAAGATGGATGCGCAGCATACTGTGACAGGTATACTGGCATTATTTGTGGTAGAGGAACGGATGGAGCGGATGCGATGGCCAACGACGATTTCTGATCCTGAAACCGTTGATGGCCAATGATGGGTTGCTTGTGTTTGTAATTCCTTCCCCTCTGGGAACGGGGCTCAAAGTGAGGTTGGTTTGGTGGTGGATGATTGAAGGATGGGTTAGATTGCTCTTTGTCACTCACAAATTTCGTGACATAGCCAGGATTGCTTTTTTCTCCTCTGATGAACATGTTAGCCAAACTTATCATCTCTTGATAAGTTCTTGGCTCCCTTATGTTTGCCTCAAATTTTAGGGGGGCCTTCCCTCAAGCCATGAATAAGGGCCACCCTGTACAGTTCCGGATCTATGTTCTGAACTTCCATGATTTCCTTCTGAAAACGGTCTACGAAACGGGCCCACGTTTCGTCTTCCCGATGCCTGATATCGAAAAGGGCCGCTGGGCCACTTTTCCTTTTTCTCGAAGTCGAAAACCTGAGCAGAAACTCTCTTCGCAGTTCAGCAAAGCAACTAATCGACCTGGGGTGCAACCCATAAAACCACTCCCTTGCTTGTCCTTCGAAGGAGGTCACAAGGAGTTTACATTTGGTTGCATCCGAAATGGTCCTAAGAGCAATGGCCGACTCAAAGGCCTGAAGGTGAACGGTTGGATCAGTTTCCCCATTGTATGCCGGCAGACGCGGCTCCCAGAAATTGTTTGGGGCTGGCTCCCCTCGGACATCGTCCACGAAGGGAGAATTATCTTCAGCATCTTCATACAGCAGGGGAGCAGAAAAATAAGCCGCCTGAGCTGCGGCTACTCGCGGACAAGCCGCCTGGTAGGAAGAGCGGACAGCTGCTTCCGGGGGGTAGGAAAGGCGGGCAGCGCCCTCTGGCGGATAGGAAAGGCGGGAAGCGTGAGAAGCCGCCCCCTTGAAATCAAGAGCTCGGGACGGCATGCTGTGCGCGGCTTCTTGGTAGATGTTTTGCCTAGCCGCAAAACCTTCTTGCAGTGGTTGGAAGTTGGCGACTTGCGGAAGCGGGTAAGGAGGAGGAGGCGGAGGGACCAGAGTTACTGCCTGATTAACTGCGGTCTGCTGAGGAACCAACCGTTCGGTTAACAGCACTAGAGCCTGGCTGATCGCGTCAAGACGCTGGTCAGTCGCTTTCTGAGTCCGCTCGGCTTCTCGTTTTGATTGCTCCAAAGACTCCCACATGGAATCTTCACTATGGTCGGAGCGGTCTCCCGGAGGGAACTGGCGGTCTGACATTGTGGCATGGGTTTCACCGACAATCCGCGATCTGAAGGTCGCGTGTTTCTGTTGAATCTGAAATTGCACCTCCGAAGTAAATCGGAGGCTGCGGGCTGTCGGTTACTTTTTAGTTAGAGAGAACGAGACCGCTGGCAGCGGCCAAGTCCAGACTTCGCCCGTCACAGCTAATGCCACTCCTCTGACGGGCTTTCCTTTGATTGAAACGAAGCGGTTACAATGGGTTACAGATGCAGGAAAGTAGAAGCCGGCCGGTCAGACAGGTCGCAAAATGAGAAACTCGAGACCGCAGCTCAGATAAGCGAGCTCCTGGATTCGAGTGTGCGTTCCTTGGGAATGTTGCCGCCCCCTATTTATAGGATCGGGGGCCTGCCCGAACGGGCAGGGATAAAATAACCGCCTGCCCGGGTACAGGAGAATCGGGTAGGCAGTGACAGGATACAGAAAGGAGAAAAGAAAGAAGTCGCGCGGCTTGGCGGCTTGCGCTTCCGATTTGTCCTGGTCGGGGACTGAAGATGATGCGACCAAGGCGATGATGCAACCCGGGCAGCCTCCGACTTGAGACTGTGGCTTGCCTTCTGGACTGGAGCCTTGGTAGTTTTCATGGCGCAACCCGGGCGGTCTCCGACTTGAGACCGCGGCTTGCCTTCTGGAATTGAGCCTTGGTCGTCTTCATGACACAACCCGGGCGGTCACCGACTTGAGACCGCGGCTTGCCTTCTGGACTTGAGCCTTGGTAATGTTCATGGCGCAACCCGGGCGGTCTCCTACTTGAGACCGCGGCTTGCCTTCTGGACTTGAGTCTTGGTAGTATTCAATCTTCGAAGGCGACCTGAATTCTACCAGACCGCCCAGTTTGTGTTGGCTAGTGCTGTTGGACCTTGTTGAATCTGAACCGGACGACTTACATCCTCAGACCGCCCGGTCTATGAGAAATGCCACTCGGATGGGGCTTCCGGGTAAACACGTGTGTATGTTGCAACCACGAGGCTTCTACTTCTAAGAATGTTGCTCCTGTTAAACTCCCCGTTGAAAAGATAAAACAAGAGAACTTGAGAAGATACAATCGATTTGATTGTTGGTGTTGTGGAAAGGTTGGTCACTTCGCCATAGATTGTTGGTTTAACTGTTGGGTTTTTCTACAACCATACATCGTATGTAGGCGCAGCGGAAATAAAGAGAAACAACCCAAAAAGATTCGGATCGAACATGAACATTGAATCAAGAAGTAATGAAAATTACTAGGTATGAAAATTACCTTTGCGGAGTTGGATCAAATCCAACCTAGATGCTCCAAGAAGATAAGAATCCTGTCGGCAGCAAAGAGAGTTCTCACGTAGAATTATGTCTACGTCTCTACAGAGATCCACACGCGCCGGGAGAAGAAGACTGCACTCTTGCACTTCCACGAACTGCTAGGTTCGCTCCAGGAAGAACAATCACGGCGACGATCGCCGGAAGGGAGATCTGCGGAGGCGCGGCGGAACTCTTCCGTCTAGGGTTCGGGCGGAACTCTTCCGTCGGCTCCTCTTCTTTATCAAAATAAGAGTAATCTATTGAACCCTTAAAACCGGTTCTATTTATACCCGAAGTATAAAAAGACCTAGAAAAATCGCTATCCGCAGTCCATACAGAAGTTTGGGGTTTCTGTAACAATTCGTCGGGATTCCACGGAACAATCCGACGAATTCCGACGAATCATATCAGACGGTAACATTTGCCGAGTTAAGGATCCCTGTAACAATTCGTCGGGATTCCACAGAACAATCCGACGAATCCGACGAATCATATCCGACGGCAACATTTGCCGAGTTAAGGATCTCTGTAACAATTCGTCAGGATTCCACGGAACAATCCGACGAATCCCGACGAATCCGACGAATCATATCCGACGAATTCCGACGAATTCTATCTGTGTAAACCCGACGAATTCAGACAGCAACATTTGCTGGACCTCCTCCATTCTATATGGTGATTGGTAACCTTTACCAACACAGTCAATCTTCCATCTTCTCCACATGCTCTTATGTGCGACCCTGTAGGCTCATATCGCATTGGCAGTGAGACTACATGTTTGACCACTTCTAGATCATAATGGTAACTCCAACAGTCTCCCACTTGATCTTGAAAATATCAAACAAAAACCTCACAAACAATGAGCGGCATCTAGCAATGCATCATTGCTCCCCAAGCAATAAGAGTTCATAACTTATAAGCCTTTATGACCAATGTTCCAGCGTTGTCTTTGTCCCTTTGTCCCTTACATCCGGAAAGAACTAGAGGCATGGACCGTGTCACCCTCTTAATAGCTCAATCCAAATTTCTTGATCTAGAATGGTCTTCCAGAGAATGGTAAGCTCAATATCACATATTGACTCGACCAAGCATGGCCATGCATTTCTCAGTCCAATTCCATCAAGGGGCCCATGGATGCAACTCCTGTTATATAGGAGGACAAATCCCATATTTGCTCACACCCAAACACATAAATGATTCGTAACGTACCCAACGACCATCCTTATCATCAACCTTCTTCAAGGAAGACTTTAGATGACATCAAAGCACGCTCTTCCTCACTCGATGAATGCTGTGACTTCAGGTCAAAGGACCACAACACCATTGTCAAATGAGACCTACTTGTGACACTTTTAAGTAACAATCCACAAAGTAGTCTAGGGTTGGGTCTGTCCAGTACAACTTGTTCACTAACAAGTACCCATGTGATGACTTGATATCACAATATCATGACCTGTGAGAACCGGTCATCAGTCAACACACATGCTAGTCTTAACGTATCATCATCACCCTTAGCTTTTACGATGATACCTCGACCAGGGACCTTTTAAGAATGAAGCTTCGAAATCATAGGCTCTCACATTCAAGTTACGTACTTCATGTCCTATGGAAGCGAACATTCTAAGGGTATTTATCACAAATTTTATTCTATCATATAGAAACAGTATATCGTAGTAAAAGAACTTGCCATTAATTGTAAAAGGAAATAATTGGTACACAATTCATCATATGAATAAATATTAAACAGCCAACAGAATATATATTTTACATGCAACCCACAAGACTCCCACTAGAGTTGATCACTCAGGTATCGTATACCCATTGATATAGTATGACCATCATGCTTTCTCTGCGCGAGAGGCTTTGTTAGTGGATCTACAATATTCTCCTCAGTCGGCACTCTGCAAATGTTCACATCTCCTCGTTCGACAATCTCACGAATAAGATGGAACCGCCGAAGTATGTGCTTGGAGCGCTGATGGGATCTATGTTCCTTAGATTGTGCAATTGAAACATTGTTATCACAGTAGAGAACTACCAGACCAACAATGCTAGGAACTACATCTAGCTCGCCGATGAATTTCCTAATCCATACAGCCTCCTTCGCTGCATTTGCCGCAGCGATATACTTGGCCTCAGTTGTAGAATCAGCAACTGTCTCTTGCTTGGAACTCTTCCAGCTCATAGCTCCTCCATTCAGGCAAAACACAAACCCTGACTGAGACTTCGAATCATCCCTATCAGTTTGGAAGCTGGCATCCGTGTAACCACTTACAACGAGCTCTTCCTTTCCACCATATACCAAGAATACATCCTTAGTCCTTCTCAAGTACTTTAGGATATTCTTTACGGCTATCCAATGACATTCACCGGGATCAGACTGATACCTGGTAGTCATGCTCAAAGCAAAAGAGACATCGGGTCGAGTACATAACATTGCATACATGATTGACCCAATTGCTGAAGCATATGGAATCAACTTCATGCGGTCCTTATCTTCAAAAGATTTTGGACACTGGTCCTTAGAGAGATTTACACCATGAGACATGGGCAAAAATCCTTTCTTGGACTCAAGCATGTTGAACCGCTTCAACACCTTCTCAATGTACGTACTCTGGGTCAAACCCAGCAACTTCTTCGATCTATCTCTATAGATCTTAATACTGAGTATGTAAGTCGCTTCACCCAAGTCCTTCATAGAAAAGCAGTTCCCTAGGTTGTTCTTAACAACTTTCAGGGTAGGTATGTCATTCCCGATCAACAGTATATCATCTACATAAAATATTAGGAAGACAACAATGCTCCCACTGTTTCGCTTGTAAACACACGGTTCATCCTCGTTCTTGACAAAACCAAACTCTTTGATCATCTCATCAAAACGAAGATTCCAACTTCTAGAGGCCTGTTTCAATCCATAGATGGACCTGTTCAGCTTGCATATTTTAGTGGCTTCATTTGGGGATACAAAACCCTCGGCTTGTGTCATGTACACTTCCTCAAGGAGGTTTCCATTCAGGAAAGCCGTTTTGACATCCATCTGCCAGATCTCGTAGTCATAATACGCAGCAATAGCAAGCAATATCCTAATGGACTTTACCATGGCAACAGGGGAAAAGGTCTCATCATAGTCAATACCATGAATTTGCTTGAAACCCTTAGCCACCAGTCGCCCTTTGAATGTCTGTACATTCCCATCCATGTCGGTCTTCTTCTTGAAGACCCACTTGCACCCTATGGGTCGTACCCCTTCAGGTGGTTCCACCAAGTTCCAAACTTGGTTTGTATACATGGAGTCCATTTCGGATTTCATAGCCTCAAGCCATTTGTCGGATTCCGGTCCATTCATAGCCTCTTGGTAGGTCGCTGGTTCATCATCATGATCCATAAGCAACACATTACCTATTTGAGACACGAGAAATCCATATCTCTCAGGCTCAAATCTTGGTCTACCAGATCTACGTAGGACTTGTGTCTCTTGAGCAGGTTCTCTAGCTACAACATCTTGTAGTCCTGGCTCAGAATCCAATTCTGGTTCATTCACTACTTGTGGTTCTTGAACTTCTTCAAGTTCTACCTTTTGCGTCTTTCTTGACAAGAACTCTTTCTCCAAGAAGACACCCGTCCTTGCGACAAACACTTTGCCCTCAGACGGTAGGTAAAAGTAATATCCTTTCGTTTCCTTAGGATATCCCACCAGATAACACTTATCTGATTTGGGTTCCAGCTTGTCAGGCATTTGACGTCGTACGTATGCCTCACATCCCCAAATTTTAATGAATGACATACTAGAACGCTTCCTAGTTCATATCTCATATGGTGTCTTAGAACCGTTTTCGTTGGAGCGCGATTCAGTGTCATTGCAGCAGTCTCTAAAGCAAAACCCCAAAAGGAAACAGGTAAGTCTGCATGACTCATCATCGACCGTACCATGTCTAACAGAGTACGATTTCTCCTCTCAGACACACCATTATGCTGCGGTGTCCTAGGTGGAGTGAGCTGTGATACAATACCACAGTCTTTCAGATGATCACGGAACTCATGACTCGGGTATTCGCCACCTCGATCAGATCGGAGTGCTTTAACCTTTTTACCCAATTGGTTCTCCACTTCATTCTTAAACTCTTTGAACTTTTCAAAAGTTTCGGATTTGCACTTCATAAGATACACGTATCTGTATCTACTGAAATCATCAGTAAATGTAACGAAGTAGAAATACCCACCTCTAGCCAAAGAACTCATGGGTCCGCATACATCACTATGTACTATACCCAAAAGATCCTCAGCCCTCTCAGTATAACCAGTGAAAGGGGCTTTAGTCATCTTGCCTAATAAACAAGACTCGCATCGCTCAAATGATTCATAATCAAATGAGTCCAATAGTCCATCTTTATGGAGCTTGGATATGCGCTTCTTGTTTATATGGCCCAAACGACAATGCCAGAGATATGTAGGATTTGAGTCATTTGTTCTTAGTCTTTTATTATTATCTACATTATAGATCGGATGGTCTAGGCTCAAAACATAAAGACCATTAAACAATTGAGCTACAGCATAACAAACATCATTCTTAAATATAGAACAACAATTGTTCTTAATTATAGAAGAAAATCCAATCATTTCTAAGCATGAAATGGATATAATGTTTCTAGTTATGGCTGGAACATAATAACAATTATTAAGTTCTATTACAAGCCCACTGGGCAAAGAAAGACGGTAAACCCCTACGGCTACAGCAGCAACTCCTGCTCCATTGCCGACGCGCAGGTCCACCTTTCCTTTACTCAGCAATCTTCTCCTTTTCAGTTCCTGCACATTTGTACAAATGTGAGAACAACATCCGGTATCCAATACCCAAGATGAAGGAGCAGAAAGGTTTATCTCTATAACGTAAATATTCGAAGCGGAAGTCATACCTCCCTTCATTTTCCACAGACCGTCAATGTACGAAGGACAATTCCTCCTCTAATGACCAACCTTGCCACAATGGTGGCATTTCCCTTCCTTCACAGTGCTCTTCCTTTTCAGTGCAGAAGATTTGGGCACAAGCTGCGACTTAGGTCCCACCTTCGTCTTCTTGAAGCCCTTGGCCTTACCCTTGCCTTTATGTACCATCACTATGGGACTAGCAGGCTTGGCCTTCTTCATGTTTATCTCGGCAGTTGGCAACATGCCTAGGAGCTCGGGCAGTGTCTTGTCTATTTCATTCATGTTGTAGTTCAAGACAAACTGCTCATAACTATCCGGCAACGATTGCAGGATAAGATCTGTGGCCAACTCTTGATCCAGAGGAAAACCCAGTCTCTCTAGGTTCTCAATATACCCAATCATCTTGAGTACGTGAGTACCAACTGAGTCTCGCGCTCCCATTTTGCACTGAAATAAGGCCTTCGTGACATCGAACCTCTCTTGACGAGCTTGCCCTTGAAACATTTTCTTTAGGTGCTCGTCAATCTCCTTGCACCCCATGTTCTCGTGTTGCTTCTGAAGCTCAGGGTTCATGGTGGCAAGCATAAGGCACTCGACGTCTAAGGCGTCATCGGTATACTTCTTATAAGCATCCTTATCAACACGGGACGAGTTCCCGGTCGGCACCTCGGTGGCTTCTTCTTCCAAGACGTAGAGCTTTCGCTCTTGCCTGAGAACAATTCTCAGGTCCCTATACCAGTCCATATAGTTCGTCCCACTTAGCTTGTCCTTCTCAAGGATAGCTCTCAGGGACAAGGTGGAATGTGAACCACTTGCCATGGAATTCTACAAGAATTCATGCAGAATTTAATCAGTACCAAAATTTCAAAATACAATTTATTTTAATTTGGACTTCAATTAAATACTCCCACTATTTTATTCAAATTGATAGCCCTCACTATCAATTCGGAGAGTCCATGCGAGCTACTCTCTTAGTGGACAAGATCCGTATTTCACCAACACCACGAGTCCGCTTTGGCGTTCCTCTCATAATGCGGTTATTTAGGTAGGCAACGCTTGCCAATTGCATCCTCATGCAACTCTTGTATGGCTGGTGAATAACTCCTTATTCACATCCATCATATGGTGCATGCCAACCCTATGCCTCTAGGCACTCAACCTTTGAGGTCACCTAGTTAAGTTAGACCCGATGTCGACAGTGGAATATCACAATTATCCGCTCGAACCCTTACCAAGATAGATTAATGCACCTTGCTTTGGCAAGCCCACACTTCATCGATCGAGGCAGGAAGAGTGTCATCCATCGGAAGGCATCCGAACACTTAATATTTGATGAAGGGATTTTAATAGCAAGTTAACACTTAACCATGATCAACATTTGATCAATGTGCACATCAACAGAAAAACAAGCTTTCTAAAATCCACATGCATCCCTTATGTGCACAAGATAAGACTATCAACCTTTGACAGACGAAAGGGCTAAATCTGGACATTTAGAACTCTTCCAAATCTTCAGATTTACATGCATTGGACAAAGGCAAAGACAACTCAACTTAAAGCAGTAGACAAGCTCGTCTCTCATTGTTGGATTCAAAATCCAAAACAATACAAGGGTTCATTAACCACTTGAGGGACGGTTACTGCTAAGGAGACAACAATTTCTAACAATTAGAAATTACCACGAAATCCCAGACGTTCCTGGTGGGGTTCCAAGGGGCCGCGCCCCTAGCGGGGTCTTAGGGGAAGAGCCCCTAACGGGGTCCAAGGGGCAGCGCAGTGGAAATAAACACTGTTGGGTTTTTCTAGAACCATACATCATATGTAGGTGCAGTGGAAATAAACAGAATAACACAAAAAGAATTTGGATCGAGCCATGAATATTGAATCAAGAAGTTAACAAAATTGCTAGGGTATAAATTACCTTAGTGGAGTTGGATCGAATCCAACCTAGGTGCTCCAAGAAGAAGAATCCTTTCGGCGGCAAAGAGAGTTCTCACGTAGAATTATGTCTACGTCTCTACAGAGATCCACACGAGCCGGGAGAAGAAGACTGCACTCTTGCACTTCCACGAACTGCTAGGTTCGCTCCAGGAAGAACAATCACGGCGACGATCGCCGGAAGGGAGATTTGCGGAGGCGCGGCGGAACTCTTCCGTCTAGGGTTCGGGCGGAACTCTTCCGTCTAGGGTTCGGGCGGAACTCTTCCGTCGGCTCCTCTTCTTTATCAAAATAAGAGTAATCTATTGAACCCTTAAAACCGGTTCTATTTATACCCGAAGTATAAAAAGACCTAGAAAGTCGCTATCCGCAGTCCATACAGAAGTTTGGGGTTTCTGTAACAATTCGTCGGGATTCCACGGAACAATCCGACGAATTTCGACGAATTCCGACGAATCATATCAGACGGCAACATTTGCGGAGTTAAGGATCCCTGTAACAATTCGTCGGGATTCCACGGAACAATCTGACGAATCCCGACGAATCCGACGAATCATATCCGACGGCAACATTTGCCGAGTTAAGGATTCTGTAACAATTCATCAGGATTCCACGGAACAATCCGACGAATCCCGACGAATCCGACGAATCATATCCGACGAATTCAGACAGCAACATTTGCTGGACCTCCCCCATTCTATATGGTGATTGGTAACCTTTACCAACACAGTCAATCTTCCATCTTCTCCACATGCTCTTATGTGGGACCCTGCAGGCTCATATCGCGTTGGCAGTGAGACTACATGTTTGACCACTTCTAGATCATAATGGTAACTCCAACATTAACCCTAGAAATTATAAGACTCCACGGGTTAACAATGTAAGAATGACCCCTTGCAATGTTAACACTCCGAGTGGTGTTGATCTAACCAGGAACCTAGGACCCAAATCCTTTTGGGTTCCTAAGGGAAATTAATCTGTGATTGCAGGTATGTCCAAAGGCCAACCAAAACTCTAATCAGGCATTTGGACAGTGGATGTTCATGGTACATGACCAGAACAAAAAGTCAATAGTAAGGTTGCTGAAAAGCTTAGGAAATCAGTCCAGGAACTAAAATTCTAAGGGGGAGAACAGATTGAGGGGGAGCTGATTCAATATTTTCAAAGTTTACTCCCAAATAAGTACTCCTATGCAGTTGCTGAGGGGGACTTTGATCTCTCATGCTTTTTCTTCTCTATCTGAAGTAGTCAGAAAGGGGGAGAGAAGTTGAAGTTGGGAGAGAAGCTGAAGTTAAAAGAGAAAGTTGAAAGGGAGAGAAGATTGAAAAGCTAAGTTTTTAACTCTCCTTATATTTAATATATTTCTCTGTATATTTATCTCTGTGCAACTCACCTTAGTAAACAGGATTCTGACTTCTTCAAATAGGGGAGATTGTTGGGTATTGTAGCCATAATTACCTTGATTTGAAGAAGTGTCCCTTGAACTAAGATGAATTGCAATTGTATTTGATCATACACTTTTATCTGTAATGTTACAAGATATTCCACTCCAAGTACATAGCAATGTCAGGTTTCAATGAGTCATCAAACACAGGCCTATGCAATGTAATTCCTCATTGTGTAGACCAAGGTGTTGACTCATGTGAAATCTCTCTATTGAGATGTACTTCATATACTAAGTGCTGGAGAAGAAGGACTGAAGTTGTTGCTGATTCTTCTTAGGATGAAAAATGGTCTATGAAGGAATTCGGCTATATGCATTGGAACATATAGTATAATTCGGCTATATGGTTTAAATAGATATAGACGAATTCGGCTAATCCATTTCAAGAAGCCAGAAAAACTCCCAATAAACATTAGACGAATTCGACTAAACACTCTCTCGAATTCGACTATTTGCATTCGACGAATTCGGCTAAAGGTCCTCTCGAATTTGGCCAATACTATTAGACGAATTCGGCTATAGTCTTTAAGCGAATTCGGTTAATGAGATATTTCGGTTATTCCATTTAGACGAATCGGAGATCGCGTCTTTCCGGTTCAGTTCGTTCCGGCTCGACATTTAGGGCTTTTCCTCCATGCTCAGTATGCGTGGTGCTCTCCCAAAATCACGCATATATCCGTTAGAGAAGAATCATTATATATAGCTAAGGGTTATTAACTTAAAACCCTAATCGGGTATTCAAGAAGAAATCCCTCGTACTCTCTGTCCGTCGGCCAACTATTTTCGTAAATCATCTGCTGTTGCCGACAAAGCCTGTGGTCGATTCTTCTTGAAGAAAAGAGTCAACTAGATCTCTGATTTCAGATCTCATCAAGTTCCTTTCAGATCTAGTTGTCTCCTAAGTGTTCAGATCAAGTTCTCTCAAGGCAAGATTTCTTCTTCCTTCTTTCAAAATCAAGATTTCCGATTCAATCAAGGAAGAAGATCTTTTATTTTCAAATCTGATCAAGTTAAGTCTCAAGGAGATTTAGAGAAGATTGTTCCTCAATCTAAAGTTTTGTAAAATTTCTTTACAACATTTTTGTAGGACATGTCTCCAAGTTGTAGGAAGCTTGCTTCCGAGTGTAGGATTTTACTCCGAGTTGTAGGAGAGTTATCTCCGAGTTGTAGGAAGTTTGCTTCCGAGTTTGTAGGAAGTTTTTCCTTCCGAGTTTGTAGAAGCTTTGTCTCCGAGTTGTAGGAGTGGTGACTCCGAGTTGTAGGATTATTCATAATCTGAGAATAGTGAAGTAGCCTAGTCTAGCCGGTCGTACTAGATAGGTGAGGTGGAAAGTGGACTACCCAAGATCGGGAAACCACTATATATCCTTGTGTCGTGCTGTGCTTTTGGTTTCTGTGTGCTTTTATTCTTATATTTTTTTAATTCCCCAAAAAGCCATAGAATCCACCTATTCACCCCCTCTAGGTGATTTAGGTTGTGACTAGATACTTTCAACAAGTTTTACCCATTCTAGTTCGTTTAGTGGTTTATCTACAGTGGGTTGCAGTGGTAATCTGGAATTTAGCTCTAAATGACACATAAACTTCAAACAGACAGAACTCTTGATCCAGTTGCCCAATTTTTGACCACAGTACCATTTTAGAATGAGCTCAAAGCCCTACATCCAATGGAGAGTAGGATATAACCATTCAAGTTCATTTATTATTCGATATACATTCGATTCCAGTGATAATGCGGGATTTAGCTCCCAATTACACCTAAATTTCAAGCAGCCATAACTTTTGATCAGGTTGTTTGATTTTTGCGCACAACACTTTTTTGGAAAGGGCTCGTATTCTCCATCCAATAGAGAATAAGATTTACCCATTCGAGAATAAGACAACACCTTTCCGGTTGTCCAATTTTTGCATACAATACCTTTACGAAAAGAGATCGGAGCCCTAAATCCAATGGAGGAAAATTGAAACCAATTCCATCTCGTTTAGAGGTCGATATACAGTAAGTTGTAGTGGTAATACGAGATTTAGCTCCAAATGACACATACACTTCAAAATGCCAGAATTTTTAATACGGGTTGTAGTGTAAATGAGAGATTTAGCTCCAAATGACACTTAAACTTTAAACAGCAACAACTTTTGATGTAGTTGTCTAATTTTACCCCACAACCACTTTTTGGAATGAGCTCGGAGCACTACATTCATTGGAGCACAAGTTTTACCATTCCAGATCATTTAGTTGTCGATATATAGCGGGTTGTAGTGGTAATGCGAAATTTATCTTTAAATGACACCTAAACTTCTAACAGCCGTAACTTTTTATTTGTATGTTTGATTTTTGCTCACAACACCTTTTCAGAATATGCGCGGAGGCATATATATCCAATGTCGCACAATTTTAAACCATTCCAGATCATTTTAGTGGTCAATAAATCGAATGGTTGCAATGGAAATGGGGAATTTTGCTCCTCTTGACACAAAAACTGTAACAGCCATAACTTTTGATCTGGTTGTCCAATTTTTGCGCACAACATCTTTTTGGAATGAACTCGGAGCCCTAGATACAACGGAGAAAAAGTTTTACCAATTCCAGTTTGTTTAGTGGTCAATATATAGCGGGTTGGTAATAAGGTATTTAGCTCGAAAGGAGACCTAAACTTCAAACATCCGTAACTTTTTATCCGGTTGTCCGATTTTCGCCCATAATACCTTTTCAGAATGAGATCGGAGCCCTAAATCCAATGGAGAATAATTTTAACCCATTCAAGCTCATTTAGAGGTCGATAAATAGTGGGTTGTATTGGTAATTGATGGCGCAAATCTCACACACCGCAATAGGCGGTAGCTCGACTGCGACACGAAATGGCAGTGTACCGATCGTTCAAGTAATAAATGTTGGGAATAAATCCCCGAGTGTCGGTCTCTTGAGGAACACAGTAAGGTGGAGTTAAATGTCGAGGAAGGACTTGGGATCGAAGTCCTTAGGCGGATGGAATGCGGGGGAGTTGGGTTGGCTTTTGGAAAACAAAATAAAAGCTAACAACTGCTCCTATGCAATGCCGCTATGCAAAGCTTCGCTTGGCGGGATGGAAACTAGGCAGGCCTTGAGCGCGCTGCGTCGCAAGGGCGGATGGACGAGAAGGCTAATGGAATCGAACTATGCAGGCCTTGAGCGCGCTGCTTCGTTAGGCGGGATGGAATACGGGCCGCGATGCCACGTTTCGGTAGGCGGATGGACGAGTAGGCTAGCGGAGTGAGGGTCGCAAGCACCTCTTCGACAAGCACGCCACTAGCAATTGCTCGTGCGGCACCGGACAACCAACAAACCACACCACAAGGCGCACCTCAATAATATAAACAAAAATACTCAATCACATAGACATAATCAAGTAAAAATGCTATTTAATCAAAATACACTTCATCATAATGTTAGATCTAGTTGCAAATACATCAATAAAAGGAGAACAAGGCAAGAAATCGACCGAATCCGAAGGCTCGTTGAAGATTCACGGTTGGAATCGCCGGGTTGTCAATCCGCGTCCAAGCTCGGTCCACAACTACGTCCGGGGTAGAGAGAGCTGTCACGACTCTCCAATGGACCCGTCTTCTTCGTGTCACGATCCGGTGGAGGTTGCCAACTTCCTCTTGCTTGACGGTAATGGCGGCTAGGTCTTCCTTTGGAGCTCTTGGATGAAGGAGGAGGCCGAGAGGAAACTCCGGCGAAGATTTGGCGTTGAAAGCTTGCCCGGAGATCCTCCCTAAGGTGGGCGACGATGGAGGGGCGAAACTGGGCGGAATCGGGCGGAAAACGGCGCTGAAAATCGGGATGATGACCTAAAATCGCGAGCAGGGAATTTATAGGCGCTGGAATTAAACAGTGCGCACGGTCAGTGGCGCACGACCATTGGTCGTGCGCACTGGAATCCTGTGATCGTGCGCTCTGCCTGGACAGAACCTGCAAAGACGGAAATTACAAAATAACATGTTCGCACGACCAGTGGCGCACGACCGATGGTCGTGCGCACTAGCGTCAGTGGTCGTGCGCAATAGATGAAACAGAACTTAAAAATTAATGGTCAGTGCGCACGAGCAGTGGCGCACGACCGGTGGTCGTGCGCGCTGGAGTTGATGATCGTGCGCATTACACCAAACAGAACTTATGAAAAAAAACGTTAAGTGCACACGATCAGTGGCGCACGACCAGTGGTCGTGCGCAATAGAACCAGTGATCGTGCGCAGTGTTCCTGTGCAGAATTGCACCGGAAACACCTGCACGACTCCTGTTCTAGCGTACAACCACCAATCCGGCCACTAAAAGTGGCACCGAACAATGCATGAAAACTACTAATGAAAATCAACATGAAATCACACCAAAATGGGCCAAAAGGTGCACCTAGCATGGGATATCAAATATGAACTAAAACGGGGCTAAAGTGCAGTGAAATGACTAACTAAACGGCCCAGATGAGTCCATAAAAGTGTATATGATGAGGACTCATCACACCCCCAGACTTAACTGTTTGCGCGTCCCGAGCAAACGAATTCTAAGCGAACAGGGAAAGAAAAGTAGATGGCTTAACATTACAATGCAGAGTACCATGCGAAGTCGCATGCTCATGTGCATAAGAAAATTAGTAGAAAAGACTACTGATTATATAAACAGTCTATATATTTCTAAAAGAGTAAAAGCATATTACAACTACTCAAAATGGTGAACAACGGTGAATCATTCGGTCGTGCATACAGAGAAAGTAAACTGAACGCTGAGACGAGCATTGCTCAAGATCGGGATGCGGGAAAAACTCCACTGAAATCCATCAGTGTCGGTGACCATAAGCTTGCCCGGTCACATTCTCTCCACGGCACTGGTTTGAATCAAATGCGTGAATCAATAGGACTTTAGGTTTTAAATGGGGCTTGGGTTTAGGTGAGGATAAACAAAGATAAAATCGACGGCTCAAGCACTAAACCCAAATGAGCTGATGCAGGAAACTATCCTCATTCGCCACACAAACACGCGGGTACACAACACCCCCAGACTTGAACTTAACAACATGGGTGTGTGCACCGCCTATTCCCAAATATAAATCGATATAAAAAGATTTTCAATGAAACTTTACTTCTCTTTCCTTTCTTTTTACTTCTTTTCTTTTTCTCAATTTTTTTCTTTTTCTTATCATTTTCAGCAAATAACCAATAGGACGCATCCACATCTTCACAAAATACTACCACAATCAACACCACCAACTCATGAAAATAATAAACAGCTACAGCTCATATTTGGGTGTGCAACTAGGATTGGCATTTAGGCTTTGGTGAAATGAAAGTGGGGCTGAATCAAAGAACGGGTAGGCACAACTGGGCTAGCGAGGATAAAGCGGTAGGGATAGGCACAAAAGCTCAACCGGGCCAAAATGATGGCCTATATCACATTCACGCAATTGACTAACCGTATACCCATGCTTCAAGAATCGCTTGGGGCAAGTTCTAGCCACCGAGAAAGATTCTCCTTTCTCCTGACTCAAGCAATACGAATCTAGCGATCGTTTACACACATCCCTATGCTACCGTTTGATTCCACTGGATTCACCATTTGAGTAGAGTAAACAACATTTACACTAATAGAAAAATATAAAACCATAAGCATAAAAAGAAGTCTAATCTACACAAATTTCTATGCAACCGAGCACTCGACTAGGAGCACTACTAGAGTCAACATTTTACTCTGCTACATAATTCTAAACCATCACCTAGATTTTCCCAAATAAGCGGAAGAATTAAATTCACAGCAGAGCGAACAAACAGATGAGTACGCGCTCAAGTGGGTGTTGTGGTGTATGCAATAATAAAAATACACTTCTGATATGCAAAAACGTGTACACGTGTAGTGAACACTCGGTACACTCCCCCCCAGACTTAAACTAAACAATATGCGCAAAATGTAGCTATGAAATTCAGAATAATGCTAGGGAAAGAGGGTACCCAGTGCTCAGAAATGAGCACACCAGAAGATTGGCGTGAAAACGTGGACTAAGCTGCAGCGTCCGCCATCCAGAGAAAGATACCTGCAAGGGTCAGCTCCGCAAAAACAAAAGACAAAAGAAAATTGAAAAGAAAATACTACTAACTAAACATGATTAGATAAAAATAGAAATGCAGAAAAGGAAGATAACTACTGGGGTTATTGTCATCCCAGCACGACTTATTCAAAATCTTAAAGGTTCTAGCTAATGGGCCTATGGAAGGAGAAGTGGACAGGTAACTGGCCTAATATCCGTGTCGGTAGCGGGTACCGATACGGTGATAGAACAGTCACCCCTCTACCTGCATAAAGATAAAACCTGCCCATCACAGGTAGAGGGAAAAGAAAGTAAGAAGAGGAGGAGGCCTGGCCCTCACTCAACTCACCAAAAATATCCTTGCCTAGCAAGGTATCGTCCACAGCAGGTCCGCAGGAGGAGAAGGCAACGAATGAGGCTTCCTTAATGGAGGAGGGGTCAACCTCCTCGCATATAAGGATGCAATCATCGTTGACTCGGGCAAGAAGCTCCAAGTCCTCCTGGGGAACCTGTGAGGACTCAACCTGCACAAGCTCGGATGAAGAAGGGGGGTCAAGAAATAAAGAAGACGAAGGACATAAATAAACATCAATCGGGGGAGTGGTCCCGGTCTCACTCCCATCAGGTTGGGGAAGTAAAATAATGTTTGCATTGTCATCAATGCTACAAGATTCGGCGGGATCAACGGTGGCCAGGCTTAGGATTTGGACTTCCTCCACCGGTGTTGAGGAAAATTCCTCTTCACCTAGAAGGTTGTCCTCCTCCATAGGAATAGGCACAACACTCAGATCAACCGCCTCCTCCTGCGACACATCATCAACAATGTCGTCTGAGACGAGTGTAGTATGCACAACAGGGAGAGGAATAGTGCTCGGATAGAAGTCGAGCACCGATTCCTCACAAAGAATCGAATCCACTAGAAGTGGTGGATGCACCGGGAGAATAGGCTCAGCAATGTTGGTGCCCAGATCAGGCACACATCCAGTGACTGTGTCCATGCCATACCCTTCAAAATGTGAAGGTGACAAAGACACATAACCGGATGTTGAAGGTGTGCCGCCAGAGTTAGGATTCGGGATGATCCGGATATCCGGCTCGTCATCCTCATCCAATTGGCGAAGATAAGCAACACAATCCTTCAGGGCATGATCTGTGCCCCGACAAAACTGGCACTGCCTAGCAGGCTTCTTTGGCACAGCGGGTGCTGAAGCCGAAAAGAAGTATGACGGTAATGGCTCAGCAGAGTAGCCATAAGACTTACGCGCACCATATGGAGTATCAGACGGAGTCGATGCTCTATATGCTGGGCGAGAGGAATTATGCCTACTATTCTCCGTAGGGCATTCAACACTAGAGTGGGAAGTAGCTCCACACCAACGGCAACGGAAATTTAGATGTGCCCACATAGTGTGAAGATAAAACGATTCAAAAAGACAAACACTATTGTGCGAAATACTACACCTAACAAAAATTTACTAAAGCAACCTACTATAAAACAAGAAAATGGAATAAAAAGAACAGAAATAAAATAACAGAAAATGCAATTTACAAATGGAAGGGCTTTTCTCTCAGGTTCTCCCTCTCCAGAAAACTCACACGACTGTGTTCCCCGGCAACGGCGCCAAAAACTTGATGGCGCAAATCTCACACACCGCAATAGGCGGTAGCTCGACTGCGACACAAAACGGCAGTGTACCGATCGTTCAAGTAATAAATGTTGGGAATAAATCCCCGAGTGTCGGTCTCTTGAGGAACACAGTAAGGTGGAGTTAAATGTCGAGGAAGGACTTGGGATCAAAGTCCTTAGGCGGATGGAATGCGGGGGAGTTGGGTTGGCTTTTGGAAAACAAAATAAAAGCTAACAACTGCTCCTATGCAATGCCGCTATGCAAAGCTTCGCTTGGCGGGATGGAAACTAGGCAGGCCTTGAGCGCGCTGCGTCGCAAGGGCGGATGGACGAGAAGGCTAATGGAATCGAACTATGCAGGCCTTGAGCGCGCTGCTTCGTTAGGCGGGATGGAATACGGGCCGCGATGCCACGTTTCGGTAGGCGGATGGACGAGTAGGCTAGCGGAGTGAGGGTCGCAAGCACCTCTTCGACAAGCACGCCACTAGCAATTGCTAGTGCGGCACCGGACAACCAACAAACCACACCACAAGGCGCACCTCAATAATATAAACAAAAATACTCAATCACATAGACATAATCAAGTAAAAATGCTATTTAATCAAAATACACTTCATCATAATGTTAGATCTAGTTGCAAATACATCAATAAAAGGAGAACAAGGCAAGAAATCGACCGAATCCGAAGGCTCGTTGAAGATTCACGGTTGGAATCGCCGGGTTGTCAATCCGCGTCCAAGCTCGGTCCACAACTACGTCCGGGGTAGAGAGAGCTGTCACGACTCTCCAATGGACCCGTCTTCTTCGTGTCACGATCCGGTGGAGGTTGCCAACTTCCTCTTGCTTGACGGTAATGGCGGCTAGGTCTTCCTTTGGAGCTCTTGGATGAAGGAGGAGGCCGAGAGGAAACTCCGGCGAAGATTTGGCGTTGAAAGCTTGCCCGGAGATCCTCCCTAAGGTGGGCGACGATGGAGGGGCGAAACTGGGCGGAATCGGGCGGAAAACGGCGCTGAAAATCGGGATGATGACCTAAAATCGCGAGCAGGGAATTTATAGGCGCTGGAATTAAACAGTGCGCACGGTCAGTGGCGCACGACCATTGGTCGTGCGCACTGGAATCCTGTGATCGTGCGCTCTGCCTGGACAGAACCTGCAAAGACGGAAATTACAAAATAACATGTTCGCACGACCAGTGGCGCACGACCGATGGTCGTGCGCACTAGCGTCAGTGGTCGTGCGCAATAGATGAAACAGAACTTAAAAATTAATGGTCAGTGCGCACGAGCAGTGGCGCACGACCGGTGGTCGTGCGCGCTGGAGTTGATGATCGTGCGCATTACACCAAACAGAACTTATGAAAAAAAACGTTAAGTGCACACGATCAGTGGCGCACGACCAGTGGTCGTGCGCAATAGAACCAGTGATCGTGCGCAGTGTTCCTGTGCAGAATTGCACCGGAAACACCTGCACGACTCCTGTTCTAGCGTACAACCACCAATCCGGCCACTAAAAGTGGCACCGAACAATGCATGAAAACTACTAATGAAAATCAACATGAAATCACACCAAAATGGGCCAAAAGGTGCACCTAGCATGGGATATCAAATATGAACTAAAACGGGGCTAAAGTGCAGTGAAATGACTAACTAAACGGCCCAGATGAGTCCATAAAAGTGTATATGATGAGGACTCATCAGTAATGCGAGATTTAGGTCCAAATGACACATAAAATTCCAAAATGAAAGAATTTTAGATGCGGTTTGTAGTGAAAGTTGGAGATTTAGCTCCAAATGACACTCAAACTTTATACAGCAATAACTTTTGATCCGGTTGTCTGATTTTACCCCCACAACACATTTTTGGAATGTGTTCGGAGCCCTACATTAATTGAAGCACAAGTTTTACCCATTGCAGTTAATTTAGTTGTCGATATATAGCGGGTTGCACTGGTAATGCGAAATTTAGCTCCAAATGACACCTAAACTTGAAACAGTCATAACTTTTGACCAGGTTGTCTGATTTTTGCCCACAAAACCTCTTCGAAATGAGCTCTGAGCCCTATATTCAATGGAGAGCAATTTTTACCCAATCTAGTTCATTTTGTGGTCGATATACATTGAGTTGCAGTGGTAATGTGGGATTTAGCTCCAACTGACATCTAAGCTTCAAACAGTTATAACTTTTGATCCGGTTGTCCGGATTTTGCCCAAACCACCTTTTCAGAATGAGCTCAGAGCCATATATCCAATGGAGAGTAGGATTTACTCGATCGAGTTCATTTAGTGGTCGAGGGATAGTGGATTGCTGTGGAAATGAGGGATTTTGCTCCAATTGACACCTAAACTTCAAACATCCATAACTTTGATCTGGTTGTCTGATTTTTGCCCAGAACACCATTTCGGAATGAGATCGGAGCCCTACATCCAATGGATAACAAGTTTTACTCATTCCAGTTCGTTTAGTGGTTTATCTACAGTGGGTTACAGTGGTAATGTGGAATTTAGCTCCAAATGACACATAAACTTCAAACAGACAGAACTCTTGATCCAGCTGCCCAATTTTTGCCCACAGTACCATTTTAGAATGAGCTCAAAGCCCTACATACAATGGAGAGTAGGATATAACCATTCAATTTCGTTTATTGTTCGATATACAGTGGGTTCCAGTGATAATGAGGGATTTAGCTACAAATTACACCTAAATTTTAAGCAGCCATAACTTTTGATCCGGTTGTTCGATTTTTGCGCACAACACATTTTTGGAAAGGGCTTGTATTCTCCATACAACAGAGAATAAAATTTACCCATTCTAGAATAAGATAACACTTTTCCGGTTGTCCGATTTTCGCATACAATACCCTTTCGAAATGAGATCGGAGTCCTAAATCCAATGGAGAACAATTTTAACCCATTCCATCTCGTTTAGAGGTCGATATACAGTGAGTTGTAGTGGTAATATGATATGTAGCTCCAAATGACACATACACTTCAAAATGCCAGAATTTTTAATGTGGATTGTTGTGTAAATGAGAGATTTAGCTCCAAATGACACTCAAACTTTAAACAGCAACAGCTTTTGATGCAGTTGTCTGATTTTACCCCCACAATGCCTTTTTGGAATGAGCTCGGAGCACTAAATTCATTGGAGCACATGTTTTCCCATTCCAGTTCATTTAGTTGTCGATATATAGCGGGTTGCAGCGGTAATGCGAAATTTAGCTTTAAATGACACCTAAACTTCTAACAACCATAACTTTTGATGTGTATGTTTGATTTTTGCCCATAAAACCTTTTCGGAATATGCGCGGAGGCATATATCCAATGTAGCTTAATTTTTTAGTGGTCAATAAATAGAATGGTTGCAATGGTAATGAGGGATTTTGCTCCACTTGACACAAAAACTGTAACAGCCATAACTTTTGATCTGGTTGTCTGATTTTTGCGCACAACACCTTTTTGGAATGAGCTCGGAGCCCTACATACAACGGAGAACAAGTTTTACCAATTCTAGTTTGTTTCGTGGTCAATATATAGCGGGTTGGTAATAAGGTATTTAGCTCGAAAGGAGACCTAAACTTCAAACATCCGTAACTTTTTATCCGGTTGTCCGATTTTTGCCCACAATACCTTTTCGGAATGAGATCGGAGCCCTAAATCCAATGGAGAATAATTTTAACCCATTCAAGCTCATTTAGAGGTCGACAAATAGTGGGTTGTACTGGTAATTCGAGTTTTAGCTCCAAATGACACGTAAAATTCCAAAATGAAAGAATTTTTGATGCGGTCTGTAGTGAAAGTGAGAGATTTAGCTCCAAATGACACTCAAACTTTATACAACAATAACTTTTGATCTGGTTGTCTGATTTTACCCCCACAACACCTTTTAGGAATGAGCTCGGAGTCCTACATTCACTGAAGCACAAGTTTTACCCATTGCAATTAATTTAGTTGTCGATATATAGCGGGTTGCACTGGTAATGCGAAATTTAGCTCCAAATGACACCTAAACTTGAAACAATCATAACTTTTGACCAGGTTGTCTGATTTTTGCCCACAAAACCTCTTCAAAATGATCTCTGAGCCCTATATTCAATGGAGAGCATGTTTTACCCAATCTAGTTCATTTAGTGGTCGATATACATTGAGTTGCAGTGGTAATGTGGGAATTAGCTCCAACTGACATCTAATCTTCAAACAGTTATAACTTTTGATCCGGTTGTCCGGATTTTGCCCAAACCACCTTTCCAGAATGAGCTCAGAGCCATACATCCTATGGAGAATAGGATTTACTCGATTGAGTTCATTTAGTGGTCGAGGGATAGTGGATAGCTGTGGAAATGAGAGATTTTGCTCCAATTGACACCTAAACTTCAAACTTCCATAACTTTGATCTGGTTGTCTGATTTTTGCCCAGAACACCTTTTTGGAATGAGATCGAAGCCCTACATCCAATAGATAACAAGTTTTACCCATTCCAGTTCGTTTAGTGGTTTATCTACAGTGGGTTGCAGTGGTAATGTGGAATTTAGCTCCAAATGACACATAAACTTCAAACAGACAGAACTCTTGATCCAGTTGCCCAATTTTTGCCCATAGTACCATTTTAGAATGAGCTCAAAGCACTGCATCAAATGGAGAGTAGGATATATCCATTCAAGTTCGTTTATTGTTCGATATATAGTCGGTTCCATTGGTAATGCAGGATTTAGCACCAAATTACACCTAAATTTCAAACAGCCATAACTTTTGATCCGGTTATTCGATTTTTGCGCACAACACTTTTTTGGAAAGGGCTCGTATTCTCCATCCAGCAGAGAATAAGATTTACCCATTCGAGAATAAGACGACAACTTTCCGGTTGTCCGATTTTCGCATACAACACCTTTCCGAAATGAGATCGGAGCCCTAAATCCAATGGAGAACAATTTAAACCCATTCCAGCTCGTTTAGAGGTCGATATAAAGTGAGTTGTAGTGGTAATACGAGTGTTTACCCGGGAAACCGCTTTCAAGAGGATTACTCGCAGTGCGAGCGGTTTGCGGATCCAAGTCACCCGGCTCAGGTTAAACGAGATCCATCGACACCAGCTAGCACAGGTCGGGCGGTCTGGCATAACTCAGACCGCCGCCAAGTACTAAAGATAGTCCAAGCCCAAGTCCAACAGGGCAAGTTGCGGTCTCAAGTCGGAGATCGCGCGGTTTATGCCATGGAGATAAGCCCAGATTCAAGGTCAAAGAACATGCCGTGGTCTCAAAATAGAGATCGCTCGGATAGCACCGTCGCCTTGGCCGCATCATCTTTATCTTCTGGACAGACAAGTCGGAAGGGCAAGCCGCCAAGCCGCGCGGCTTCTTTCTTTCCTTCTTTGTGTATCCCGTCACCGCCTGCCCGTTTCTCCTGTACCCTGGCAGGCGGTTATTTTATCCTTGCCCGTTCGGGCAGGCCCCCAAGCCTATAAATAGGGGGTGGCACTGTTCCCAAGACACGCACACTCGAATCTAGGAGCTCACTTGTTTGAGCTGCGGACTCGAGTTTCTCGTCTTGCGGACTGTCTGACCGGCTGGCTTCTCTTTTCCTGCACTTATAACCCGCTGTAACCCCTTCTTTCTAATCAAAGGAAAGCCCGTCGCAGGAGTGGCATTTGCCGCGGCGGGCGAAGTGTGGCCTTGACCGCTGCTAGCGGTCTCATTCTTCTGCACAAAAAGTAACCGGCAACCCGCAGCCTCCGGTTTCCCTCGGAGGTGCGATTTCGGACTCAACAGAAACACGCGACCTTCAGATCGCGGATTGTCGGTGAAATCCTTTTCTCCATGATGTCAGAACGTCAGTTCCCCCTTGGAGACTGCTCCGATCATAGCGAGGACTCTTTGTGGGAAGCCCTGGAGCAATCAAGGAGAGAAGCCGAGCGGGCTCAGAGGGCCACTGATCAGCGACTTGAAGCGATCAGTCAGACTTTAGCAATGCTAACCGAGCGACTAGTTCCGCAACAAGCCGCGGCTAATCAGGCGGTGACCCCGGTCCTTCCTCCACCTCCTCCTTACCCGCTACCGCAAGCCGCTAATTTCCAGCTCCACCAAGAAGACCTTGCGATAAGGAAAAACTTCTACAGGAAGCCGCGAACAACATGCCAGCTCGAGTCCTCGACTTCCAGGGGGTGACTTCTCATGCTGCCCACCTTTCCTACCCGCAGGAGGGCGCAACCCGTCTCTCCTACCTGCCTGAAGCTCCTATTCATCACTCCTACCCACCAGAAGCTGCTGCCTGGTCTTCTTATCAGGCGGCTTGTCAGCGAATAGCCGCAGCTCCGGCGGCTTATTACCCTGCTCCTCTGTATGAAGATATGGAAGAACCTTCTCCCTTTGTGGACGAAGTCAGAGGGGAGCCTGCCCCTAATAATTTCAGGGAGCCTCGCCTGCCAGCTTTCAATGGGGAGACTGATCCCACGGTTCATTTATAAGCTTTCGAGTCAGCCATTGCTCTCAGAACCTTAACTGATGCAACTAAGTGCAAGCTTCTTGTAACCTCCTTTGAGGACAAGCGAGGGAATGGTTTTATGGTTTGCACCCCAGGTCGATCCGTTGTTTCGCGGTGCTGCGAAGAGAATTCCTGCTGAGATTCTCTAACTCAAGGAAGAGAAAGAGTGGCCCGGCGGCCCTATTCGATATAAAACAACGGGAAGACGAGACGTGGGCTCGTTTTGTGGACCGCTTCCAGAAAGAGATCATGGAAGTCCAAAATGTGGACCCGGAGCTGTATAGGGTTGCCCTCATCCATGGCCTAAGAGAGGGCCCCCTAAAGTTCGAAGCAAATATAAGGGAGCCCAAGACTTATAAGGAAATGATAAGTTTGGCAAATATGTTTATCAGAGGAGAGAAGAGCAATCCGGACTACGTCGCGAAGCTGGTAAGCGACAAGGAGCAGTCAAATCCGTCCTTCCATCATCCACCATCGAATCAGTCCCACTTTGAACCCCGTTCCCAAAGGGGGAGGAACTACAAAAATAAGCAACCATTTATGGGCCATCAGCGGTTTCAAGATCAGAAACCACTGTTGGTCGTCGCTCCCGCTCCATGCGCTCCCCTTCCGCAAATCATGCCGGTATATTTACAACAGTATGCCGCGCAACCACCTCCAGTCATTCCATCAACTCAATACGATGATTCGCAAGAGTCATTCACTCCCCTAAACGTCACCATGGACGAAGTAGTCCAGATTCTGCAAAAAAGGCCAGATTTCAAAAGGCCTGCTCCTCTGAAGTCGGATATTCGCAATCGAAATCCGAACCTTTATTGTGAATATCATAAAGAGGGGGGACATCTAACTGAAGACTGTCGAGCTCTTCGTCTGCTTATAGAAAGACTCCTGGGAGAAGGAAAGCTCCGGGGTCTAGTTCGGAAAGATAAAACTGCTGAGCCAACTACCGAGAAGAAAAAGGAGAAGGAAACAGTAGAAGTGACCTGGGAATGCGCCGACGTCGAGGACGCCGGCTACTATGGTGACATCCATCCTTCTACCGAATGCGTCGAAGTCAATGATGTGGGCCCCTTAGGGGACATCTATTGTATCCATGGGGGAACTGGAGCGGAATCATCTCGCAAATCCAGCATTGCGAGAGTTCTAAAGCAGGAAGTGGCAGCCACTACAAGTTCTCCTCCCGAAAGCACTATTGTCACGTTTGGTCAGGATGACCTTCCCCCCAATGTTAATCCTTTCGATGATGCGGTGGTTATCAAGGCCGTCATCGAAAACTATACAGTCCACAAGATTCTGGTTGATATCGGCAGCTCCGTTAATCTCCTTTTCCGCCCGACTTTCGAGGCCCTGAAGACCGGAAAGCATCTGCTTTCCACCGATGGGCCCCTCTACGGTTTTTCTGGGGAGAAGAAGGAAGTAGAGGGTTCAGTGAAGCTCCTGGTCTCTCTTGGAGGAGTAATAAAGTTGATCAATTTCGTGGTAGTAGATGCCCCGAGCAACTACTGTGCTATCTTCGGGAGGCCGATTCTCAATGCGTATAAGGCAGTAGTGTCCACTTTTCACCTTGCACTCAAGTTCGCTGCTGAAGGAAAGCAGTATCGGGTCAGAAGCAACCCAAAGGTAGCTCGGGAGTGCTACGTCCGAACTGTCAACATGGTCACCGACGCTCCACTTCCCAAGATCATGGATGAGGTTTTGGAGGTTGCTGAGTCTTCAGGGGCCGCCGAGGAAAGCGCAGAACGGACAGGGACTTACCTGGAACCTGCCCAGGAGACCCGAGAGGTTCCTATTGCTGAAGAGGAAGGAAAGAAGTTGATCATCAACGTCGAGCTATCAGAAGAAGAGAAGGTTCAGTTGATCTCCTGCCTGTTGGAGAATCTAGACATCTTCGCCTGGTCAGCAGAAGATATGCCTGGTGTGGATCCAGATGTCGCGTGCCATCACCTCAACATTTCTCCTGAATTCAAGCCAATCCAACAGAAGAAGAGGGAGGTAGCAACCAAGCTGGCGGTACCCATCAAAGAAGAAGTTGCAATACTTCTTAAAGCCAATTTCATTTCTGAAATCCAGTATCCCACCTGGATGTCGAATGTAGTGATGGTGAAAAAATCTGAGGGGAAATGGCGTATGTGTGTAGATTTCACTAAACTTAATAAAGCATGCCCCAAAGATTGTTATCCCTTGCCTCGGATAGATGTTTTGGTAGATTCCGCGCTGGGATATAATTTCATGAGTTTCCTAGATGCATTTTCTGGTTACCACCAGATTAAGATGCATAAGCCTGATATCCCGCATACGTCCTTCATTACCAATGACGGGTGTTATTGTTATCTCGTCATGCCTTTCAGACTCAAAAACGCAGGTGCGACATATCAGAGGATGATGGACACGGTTTTTGAAAAACAGAAAGGAAGAAATCTTGAAGTATACGTTGATGATCTCCTTCTAAAAAGTAAAACTTTTTCAATCCACCTGAAAGACCTCGTAGAGACATTCGCTACTCTACGGAGGTTCAAATTAAAGCTAAACCCATCAAAATGCGTATTCGGGGCAAACAAAAGGAAATTTCTCTGGCATCTTCTCACCCCTGATGGCCTCGCACCAAATCCGGATAAAGTAAAAGCCATCCTAGATATGACCCCTCCTCGTAATCAGAAAGAGGTACAACAACTTGGGGGGAGGCTGGCAGGATTGAGCCGATTCATTTCCAAATCAGGAGATAAAAGCGCTCCATTCTTCAAGACACTTAGGGGAGGATCTAAGTTTGAATGGAATGAAGAATGCGATAATGCTTTCGAACAGTTGAAAAAGCAGTTAACCTCAACCCCTCTTCTTCAAAGCCCTCGTGAAGGGGAAATGCTATTCTTGTACTTGGGGGTGGGTCCAGATGCTATAAGCTCTGTCCTGGTTCGGGAGGAGAAGAAGAAGCAATTTCCAATATATTATGTCAGCCATATCCTTAAAGATGCAGAAACTAGATATTCAATTCTAGAGAAATTAGCCTTGGCCTTAGTGATGTCCTCACGAAGGCTTCGCCCCTATTTTCAGGCTCATCCTATTCAGGTGGTTACAGATCATCCACTAAGAAGTATCCTGGAGAAGCCAGATCATTCAGGAAGATTGGCCAAATGGGCAATTGAGCTGAGCGAGTTTGAAATACTATATATTCCCAGAACAGCAATTAAGGCACAAGTACTGGCAGACTTCTTGGTAGACACGATGGAGTCTAACCCTGAACGGGTGGAAAAATCTCCTTATGCCTGGATCATCTACGTAGATGGAGCTTCAGGGAGAAACTCCGTGGGAGCCGGAGTAGTTCTTCTCAGTCCAAATGGCATCAAACTCGAGCAGGCAATCAAATTCTTTTTCCCAGTAACAAACAACCAGGCTGAATACGAAGCACTCTTGGCCGGCCTAAGACTCGCAAAAGAGCTTGGGATAGAACATGTTCATGTAAAAACTGATTCTCTTGTAATGGCCTCGCAAGTTCTAGGGAACTATGAAACAAGAGAACCAATGCTGAGAAAGTATCTATCGCTAGCTAAGGAAGAAATCGGGAAATTCAAATCCTTCATCATCGAGCACATTCCAAGGACGCAAAATGAAGAGGCAGACGAGTTATCGAAGTTTGGTCTTCCATCAGGAGGGGTGACCTCGGAACTTTTCCATCCGGCCACGGAGAAAGAGGAGCTCATGCTGATTGATCAGAATCCCTCCTGGAAGGATCCTTATGAACTATTTCTGTCAAAAGGAGAGTTCCATCATTCCATTAAAGATCGGAGAAGATTCAAAAGGAAGGCGGCATATTATTATCTAATAGCAGGAGTTCTCTACTGAAAAACTTTGATTTCCCCCTCAGCACGATGTGTTTCAGAAAAAGAGATCCCTATCATACTTCAGGAAGTTCATTCCGGGGAATGCGGTAGTCCTTCAGGTGCAAAAACTCTAGAGAAGAGAATCCTAAGGCAGGGGTATTTTTGGCCAACCATGAGAAAGGATGCCGAAGCATTTGCCAAGCGTTGTGTTCAGTGCCAAAAGTTTGCTCCTCTTCAGCATCTGCCCGCTCAGTCGCTTAGATCAATAACTGCACCCTGGCCCTTCGCGGTTTGGGGGATGGATCTCATCGGACCCTTTCCAATGGCTAGCGGTCAGCGCCGCTTTATCATAGTGATGATTGACTACTTCAGTAAGTGGATCGAGGCTAAGGCACTGGCAAGAAATACTACCCAAATTATCAGAAACTTCCTCTGGGGAGAAATAGTCTGCCGACACGGAATTCCGCTGGCAATTGTCACTGATAATGGTCCACAATTCAATAATCCCGAGATGATAAAATTTTGCGATCAGGTTGGAATTGACCTGCGGTTTTCCTCAGTACATCATCCAAGGAGCAATGGTCAGGTAGAAGCAGCCAACAGGCGAATCCAGCAGCTCCTGATGAAAAGAGTTTGGAATCAGAAAGGAAACTGGGCAGATCAACTTCCCTCCATCCATTGGACTCTTCGTACTACTCCATCTTCAGCTACAAGGGAGACACCATTCAAACTGTCTCATGGCTCGGAGGCTGTTGTTCCTGTGGAGTTTGAGGTGGTCACTCCAAGAGTTGTGTACGGAAAAGAAGGAGGAGAAGCGTGGGTAGAATACAATGACGAGGCTATCAAGTATAGTATGGATCTAATCGAAGAACTTCAGAATGAGGCAACAATCAGGCAAGAAGAAGTTAAAAGGAGGATGGCAAAGTACTTTGACAAAAATGTCAGGGTAAAGCATTTTGAGGTCGGCGATGTCGTACTAAAAAAGGTTGATGCAGCAGCCCGAACAGGTAATGTCGGGAAGCTAAATCCTAATTGGGCTGGACCTTTCATCGTCAAAGAGGTACTAAAAAGTGGGGCTTATCGCCTCCAAACAAGTGAGGGAGAAGACATCCCGTGCACCTGGAGTGGCGACGATCTCAAACGGTTCTATCCTTAAAATGTCTTCTTTACTTTCCTGCAGTTTTTAAGGTATTTTGATAAGAAGCACCATACTGACACTTCTCCATGTCTGATGTTTCCTTTCTGCATTTTCTCATATATCAAACTCACTGAACCACCGAGACATCGCCAAGTTCTGCTCGAACCCCCTCGGATTGTAGTCATTAGCGTAAAACCATGAAGATCATGTGTAGCGGGGAGTTTTCGCACACGTGTACTGGTAGCTTGCCAATTCCCGTGCGGTGGTCTTCAGAACCTTGGATCCCGGCTGATAACCAACACACCCCTGCATCAAGGGAGATCTAGGTGAATGTTGGCTCTATCATGCCCCGAGAGGGATATAATTACAGCTTTGATGATCCTTCTGAGGAAAGCAATGTCGGTATAGCCCCCGCGGCATAACCACACCTGCCCAACTGATCATCTTAGTCTGTGACTATCGAATACTCCAAGGTACTCTCAAGCGATGCCTAAGCGGGACCCACAACTGAGTTGATCTCTCTGAGGAAAGTAATGTTCGCCGCCTATGCCCACCTGCCCAATTGATCAACTCAGCTTGTAGCCCTAGGCAAGAGAGCAGTCGAGTCGCTTACAGCCCTTATGACCACTTGAGGAAAGCAATGTTCGCCGCCTAGGCCCACCTGCCCACTTGGTCATCTGGGTCTGTACTTGTTTCTCTTTATTTCTACAGCTCTTATGACCACTTGAGGAAAGCAATGTTCGCCTCCTAGGCCCAACTGCCCACTTGGTCATCTGAGTCTTTAATCATCTTTATTGCATTACAAGGGATTATCTCATCCCATATGGTCATTATAGACCATTTGGAGGAAAAGCAGGATTTTTATGTGCAGCATAAACCGGACGACTTAATACTCAAACCGGGCGGTTTGAAATAAGCAGGTACCAGGGCTTTCAGGCGGTCTGGTTATTAAACCTGGCGGTCTGGTTATTAAACCAGGCGGTCTAAAATCGGCAGGTTCCAAAGATGTCATGCAGTTCGGTTTTTAGACCGGAAGGTTTGAAATAAACAGTGTATCATTAAGGTATCAAGGTAAATATCAGGGAAGCAAGCATAATAATGACCGGCCGACCTTATTATCCGGATTATGAATGTATCATCCTTATTGGTTTCCATTCAATCCGATCGGATAATCACAGGATCTTTTCAATCAGGCGGTTATGATTCTCGTTGCAAGTATTAAACCTGCTAAATCGCACGAATTCTATATACAGCTCGTGCGGCTTGTCAGTCAATGTTATATATAGCTGTCATATAGATTGTTCGAATTAAATGTTAATCGCACGGTCTATCAACTGATCTTCTTGAGACTGGATATTCTGTTTACGGTCGCACGGCTTGATTATTTCAAATTCCGGATCAGTTATCTGATTGCATTCACGGAGGTGGGATTTACAGCGATGTTAGCTGCAAGTCGCCTGAGTTAAAACACTGACCGCTCGGTCTGATAATTGTTCTCATGACTTGTCCTTCTTTATCCTGGAAAGCAAGTATGTCGGGTCTAGTAGTAACCGCGCGGCTCAATTGTGTCCGTTTTCCGGGATGTTGTAATACATTCGTAATAAGTTAGCACCTTCCCAGAATAAATCGGACAAATTCGATTCGGATTAAAAGAAGCAAGCTATGCGAATTTAACACAAAGAAATCGCAAACAATCACATGTAAGTCGCAGAAGGTAGACGGATAGACAGGTAAAAACTTTTCATTTCATTATCAAAACATTTACATTATATTTTAAGCTGTCCGGCTAACAACATCAAGCCGACGGCTATTCAAAATAAAAAACGAAATACGGCTACTTATTGTGCGACTTGAGCTTCTTAGACGCAGGAACACTTGAATGTTCGCTGCCATCAATCGAAACGTCAGGAGAATAACCCTCGCTACCCGACGAGGATGAGCTGCTCAATTCGCCCAATTTGCGACCAGCATCTTCTTCAGAATCGCTGGATTCGGACTCCGAGCCACTCTCACCACTCTTAGCCGCTCCTGGTTCTTCGGCCTCATCATCTCCATCATCGCTCTCCTCCGAACTGGATCCGTCGGCATTATTCTTTCCTTTGGCTTTCCGCCTGATCTTTTCTAACTTCTTTTGCAAGATCGGATAGGCGTCCGAGAAGGTGAAATGCTCGAAACCAGGCGCGAACCCGTTGAGCTCCCGCAAGCGGTTAAAAGCATTATAAATTCCCTCGGAGACATGAGGGATGAGTTCCTACTGATAGACCGGATCGGTCTCATCATACTTAGCCTGCAAAAGAAAAGAGTAAGATAGACCGTGCGGTCTGAGAACATTGGCGTTGAGGTTGGCCAGGTGATGACTTACCGACTCGGCTTCCTTTAGCCGCGCATTTTCTTTCTTCAGTGTGGCAATTTCCTTCTCTTGGAGAGCGTTTTCTTTAATCAACCTCTTGAAGGTCATTCCCATGAAGGCGTTGGTGATGAGGCTCTCGACACCAACCCGCGTGGCCTCTCTGGCGAGCTCTTCCTCAGGAATTTTCCTCAACCTCCTGAAGTTCTATCGGCCGAACATAGCGATGCTAGCGGCCTCAGCATGCCGGCCCGACTTCTCGTTCGCCCAGTGGGGAAGCGCAGTAGAGACCTGGACACTATCACTGTCTGGATGCCAGGTCAAGACCGGGCGGCTTTTTAGATCCTTCACCTTGCTGAAGGAGCGAAGGGCGGCGAAGTCTCCTGAGGAACCCGAATCCTCCCCATCAGACGGCAGCGACTTGTTCCTGGCTTGCCTCTTTCTCTTCTCGGTCTGAGTCAAGACTAAACCGGCCGGGCTTATCGGCTTGTTGGCAGGAACAACGGCTTGGGCTACAAAAGGAGAAGAGTCAGCACAAGAGATCGAGCGGTTAACATTGAAGTCGGAAGCAAAGGGAAACTTACTATCTTCAAGCCGAACGTTCTCTAGCTCGGCAAGTAGAGGGATATAGTAGCTTATGTTAAGCCGCTCATCCTTGAGAAACTTGCAGATTCCCTTCTCCATTTCGCTTATTGGGACCGATTGAAAGGCCTCCTCAGGCCGCACTTGCGGATTCGGGTTCAACAGGCCAAGTCGGCCTTCGAAGATCAAGTACCTCTCCGACCAGGCCGTGACTTTGTTCGCCAGATTGACCATCTTCAACCCGCGGCAGCCAAAGTAGAGGTGGCCTTTGAAGACATCCAATTCAGAGTCCGGGATGGCCCGCACCGAGAATATCTTCCTGAAGAGGTCCATAGAGAAGCGGACTCTCTCAGATCGCAGGTAGGAGATGAAGCTACATATCCCGGCCATCGAGTTGGGAGAAATTTGGCCGGGAACAACTCCATAATGGTCAAAGACCATGGCGAGCTCAATCGAAATCAGGAATTTAAATCCGCAATCGAAATGGTCGATTGGGATCGCGATATGGTTTGGGCCGGACGAATTCATCCACTCATCACGGAGCGGAAGCCGCGCGAGCAGCAGACTGTCAGTTATGTGCTTCTCGACGAATTCATCCAGCTCGGCCTTTGTCAAACGACACTCCTCGAGGTCTGCAGAATGAAAGGCCACAGCGGCTTCGGAGCGGGTAGCAGAAGTCTTGGCAGGTCGCTTCGGCTGGCGCTTTACTCCTATCTTGAAAATTTGGTAAAAGGAATTTCGGGAGGGCGCTACTTATAAGAACGGCTGATCTGCATTTAGCAAAGGTCAAATCACGGCTAGACGGATCAACCCGTACGGATACATCATCACAAAAGTCAACCACAGAGACTGTATAATTCAAACAAGCGAATTAAAGAATCACGAAAACAAGCAGATCGGTTTATGTAAAATAACCCACAGGCATCAATCAACACAGCAAGAAGGCAAAAAAGTAAATTCAAATATTTAAGCCGCACGGCCTGGATGGCGGATCGAACATTATAAAGTCAGATTCAAGCAATTGTCCAAGAGACCGAATAGAAATATTATTACAAGTTCATATCTTAGAGCCACTCGTTACGGACGGGTATCGCTCGGTTCATCCTCCCTGTGAAGCAGCGCGACATGATCGCCGATTTGAAGTACAGTTCCCTGCATTTGGTTCATATTATGATTAAGGAAGTTGATCATGCTATGAATCCGCGCGGCATCTCTCTCTACTCGCGTCGCGGGGATCACGCGAGTAGGCAAGGTCGCTGCGGACTCATGAACACTAACAACTGGGTGGATCGTCCCGGCTACAGGAAGAGACGAGCTCGTCCCTGCGACCGGGCGGCTTGACCCTCGCCGGCCTTCGTCAACCACGTTAATAGGGCGCCGACTTCCGCCGGCTTCCTTTGCCAAATGAAGGTATCTGTCCCTATAATAGGCACAGTCCTCTTCGAGATTGCAGACTTCCTTCTTTCCACGATCAATCCGGACGGTCAGCGCAACCACCTGGTCTTGCTGCGCCTTTTCTTTCTCTCGGCGCTCTCTCCGCTCGGCCTCGAGCGCTGCTCGGCTTTCCTTCCGTTCGGTTTCCAATTCAACCCGAAGAGCAGCTTTCTCATCTTGGGCGGCCTTCTCTCTCTCCTCCACAGCCCTCAACTGCTTAGCAAGGGTTTCCAGATTCTTTTGAAGCCGGGACATCTCGTCCTCCATCTGAGTATCCGGCAGAGAAGAACGCAGCAGGGGTGGATCAAGAGGGGGAAGATAGGTCACCAGTTCGCCCGGCTTCGGAATAGAGTCACAGTCATCTGCAATAAGAGAAAATAGTCAAGGAGTGCTCAAAAGGAAACCACTTTCATCGAATTTTCCTCGCTTACAAGCCGCGGCAGTTTGAATTGAATTCGGGCGGACGGGTCGCCTTGTTAGCTCGGTATCAAACTTTCGGCATTGTTCTCTCCACGATCTTTCACTTTGCCTCCGCTTAGCAGCAGAAAATTGAGCAGCGGAGGGAAAGAAGCTGGGCGACGGGTTCAACAACGAAGCGCGCGAGTTGTTTCGAGGCCGCGGCCTGAAAAAACGAACAGGGTGGTAATCCGCTTCCTCTTTACCTTGCAGCAAAAGATTGGGTTGCGGCGGGGGCGGCCTGGCAAGTTGATCCCTTACTCGCTCCGCCTTCGCCTACATAAGCCGCAGACCGGCCGTCACGGTATCTTCAGGTAACGGTATGGTTCTTTCAGTCGCGACCTCAGGAAGGATGGCCTCCTTAAGGCTGGTCGCATCCTCAGACAGGGCGAATCCTTTCTCTCCTGGCGGGTTGGCAGCCTGCAGTTCGGAAGAAGTTCTCAGCTGATCATCTTGCTTCTGGAAAGAATCAAAATCCTTGAGGAGGTCACTTACGGAAATACTATGAGCATCGACTGGAACCTGGTCGTTCGGCTGGGGGGAAGGAGTAATCAAGCCCTCCGAGACTTCATTCTCGCGCGACTTGCCTTGCAGGCTGTCCGCTCTCGGTTTCCCGGACGCTGCCTTGTTCTTGGCCTTTAGCTTCTTCATCTTCTTGAGGAGCCTGTCCGCTGTGGACTCCTCCTTCTTTCTCTTCATCGACTTCAGGGCGGTTGGTTTTTCCGGACTGTCCTCAACCTTAATTACTGGAGCTTCCTGATCGGTCGGCTTGGGGGAGTCAACAGCCTCTCCCCCTTCATCCCTTAAGTTCAGATGAAAACCCCCGGACGGAGTAACTTCCATCTTGAAAGACTCATCCCCATCGCCTTTCTGGGAAGCAGTCTCCAAGTCTGTCTTACCCGGCGGGGAAGGCGGGCTGTTTCCTTTGTCAGAGAAGGTTGGGGGATCAGCTGGGGTGGGTTCGGACAGCTCGCCTCATTTTTAGTCGACAGGACGGCTGATTGCTCAGGAAGCAGTTCAGACGGCTTACTCGCCTCCTGTCCAGACGACAGGTCGGCTGTCAACCCTACAGGCGGGTCGGTCGGTTTACTTGTAAAATCAATTGTTACGGTCTTATCAGGCCGCGTCGCCTTTTTCTTCTTCTTCTCTTTCGAGCGGTCTCTCTCGCGGTTCTTTCCGGGCTTCTCAAGAACTTCGAGCGCAGCCATCAAGTCCACCATCTTTTTCGGGCTGTTCAACCCGAAAGTCCTAACAGCAATAGGCGAGTAGTGACTCGTGGTAACAATGGAGTTATGCCAGATCGAAGCTTCTGGAACATTTATAACCAACGGGGTGAAGTCGGCGCGGTCTCCGGCTAGCACTGATATTTTCAAAATCTTCACGGAAATTTAAAAATATGCGGGGATTATGTTTACCCGAGAAACCGCTTTCAAGAGGATTACTCGCAGACCGAGCGGTTTGCGGATCCAAGTCGCCCGGCTCAGGTTAAACGAGATCCATCGACACCAGCTAGCACAGGTCGGGCGGTCTGGCATAACTCAGACCGCCGCCAAGTACTAAAGATAGTCCAAGCCCAAGTCCAACAGGGCAAGTCGCGGTCTCAAGTCGGAGATCGCGCGGTTTATGCCATGGAGATAAGCCCAGATTCAAGGTCAAAGAACAAGCCGTGGTCTCAAAATAGAGATCGCTCGGATAGCACCGTCGCCTTGGCCGCATCATCTTTATCTTCTGGACAGACAAGTCGGAAGGGCAAGCCGCCAAGCCGCGCGGCTTCTTTCTTTCCTTCTTTGTGTATCCCGTCACCGCCTGCCCGTTTCTCCTGTACCCGGGCAGGCGGTTATTTTATCCCTGCCCGTTCGGGCAGGCCCCCAAGCCTATAAATAGGGGGCGGCACTGTTCCCAAGACACGCACACTCGAATCTAGGAGCTCGCTTGTTTGAGCTGTGGACTCGAGTTTCTCGTCTTGCGGACTGTCTGACCGGCCGGCTTCTCTTTTCCTGCACTTATAACCCGCTGTAACCCCTTCTTTCTAATCAAAGGAAAGCCCGTCGCAGGAGTGGCATTTGCCGCGGCGGGCGAAGTGTGGCCTTGACCGCTGCTAGCGGTCTCATTCTTCTACACAAAAAGTAACCGGCAACCCGCAGCCTCCGGTTTCCCTCGGAGGAGCGATTTCGGACTCAACAACGAGATTTAGCTCCAAATGACACATACACTTCAAAATGCCAGAATTTTTAATGCGGGTTGTAGTGTAAATGAGAGATTTAGCTCCAAATGATACTCAAACTTTAAACAGCAACAACTTTTGATGAAGTTGTCTGATTTTACCCCCACAACACCTTTTCAGAATGAGCTCGGAGCACTACATTCATTGGAGCACAAGTTTTCCCATTCCAGTTCATTTAGTTGTCGATATATAGCGGGTTGCATCGGTAATGTGAAATTTTGCTTTAAATGACACCTAAACTTGTAACAGCCATAACTTTTGATTTGTATGAGAGATTTAGCTCAAAATGACACTCAAACTTTAAACAGCAACAACTTTTGATGCAGTTGTCTGATTTTACCCCAGAACAACTTTTTGGAATGAGCTCGGAGTACTACATTCATTGGAGCATAATTTTTCCCATTCCAGTACATTGAGTTGTCGATATATAGCGGGTTGCAGCGGTAATGGGAAATTTAGATTTAAATGACACCTAAACTTCTAACAGCCATAACTTTTGATTTGTATGTTTGATTTTTGCGCACAACACCTTTTCGGAATATGCGCGGAGGCATATATCCAATGTAGCACAATTTTAAACCATTCGAGATCATTTTAGTGGTCAATAAATAGAATGGTTGCAATGGTAATGAGGGATTTTGCTCCTCTTGACACAAAATTGTAACAGCCATCACTTTTGATCTGGTTGTCCGATTTTTACGCACAACACCTTTTTGGAATGAGCTCGGAGCCCTACATACAATGGAGAACAAGTTTTACCAATTCCAGTTTGTTTAGTGGTCAATATATAGCGGGTTGGTAATAAGGTATTTAGCTCGAAAGGAGACCTAAACTTCAAACATCCGTAACTTTTTATCCGGTTGTACGATTTTCGCCCACAATACTTTTTCGGAATGAGATCGGAGCCCTAAATCCAAGGGAGAATAATTATAACCCATTCAAGCTAATTTAGAGGTCGATAAATAGTGGGTTGTACTGGTAATGCGAGTTTTAGCTCCAAATGACACATAAAATTCCAAAATGAAAGTATCTTAGATGTGGTTTGTAGTGAAAGTGAGAGACTTAGCTCCAAATGACACTCAAAATTTATACAACAATAACTTCTGATCCGGTTGTCTGATTTTACCCCCCACAACACCTTTTTGGAATGAGCTCGGAGCCCTATATTCATTGAAGCACAAGTTTTACACATTGTAGTTAATTTAGTTGTCGATATATAGCGGGTTGTACTAGTAATGCGAAATTTAGCTCCAAATGACACCTAAACTTGAAACAATTATAATTTTTGACCAGGTTGTCTGATTTTTGCCCACAAAACCTCTTCGAAATGAGCTCTGAGCCCTATATTCAATAGAGAGCAAGTTTTACCCATTCTAGTTCATTTAGTGGTCGATATACATTGAGTTGCAGTGGAAATGTGGGATTTAGCTCCAACTGACATCTAAGCTTCAAACAGTTATAACTGACATCTAAGCTTCAAACAGTTATAACTGACATCCTATGGAGAATAGGATTTACTCGACGGAGTTCATTTAGTGGTCGAGGGTGTTGAGTCCGAAATCGCACCTCCGAAGGAAATCGGAGGCTGCAGGTTGCCGGTTACTTTTTAGTTGGGAAAAATGAGACCGCTAGCAGCGGTCAAGGCCAGACTTCGCCCGTCACGGCGAATGCCACTCCTGTGACGGGCTTTCCTTTGATTAAAATGAGGCGGTTACAGCGGTTACAAGTACAGGAAAGAAGAAGCCGGCCGGTCAGACAGTCCGCAAGACGGGAAACTCGAGATCGCAGCTCAAACAAGCGAGCTCCTGGATTCGAGTGTGCGTGTCTTGGGAACAGTGCCGCCCCCTATTTATAGGCTCGGGGGCCTGCCCGAACGGGCAGGGATAAAATAACCGCCTGCCCGGGTATAGGAGAAACGGGCAGGCGGTGACAGGATACACAAAGAAGGAAAAGAAAGAAGTCGCGCGGCTTGGCGGCTTGCCCTTTCGACCTGTCTGACCAGAGGCTGAGGATGACGCGACCAAGGCGACGATGCAATCCGGGCGGTCTTCATCTTGAGACCGCGGCTTATTCTTTGATCCCGAACCTTGGCTTGTCCCTATGGCATAACCCGCTCGGTCTCCGACTTGAGACCGCGACTTGTCCTGTTGGACTTGGGCCTGGTTTATCTTTAGTACTTGAGGGCGATCTAAATTATGTCAAACCGCCCGGCTTGTGCTAGTTAGTGTTGATGGACCTTGTATAACCTGAGCCGGGCGACTTGGATCTGCAAACCGCACGGTCTGCGAGTAATCCTCTTGAAAGCGGTCTTCTGGGTAAACATAATCCCCGCATATTTTTAAATTTCCGAGAAGATTTCGAAAATATTAGTTCTAGCCGGAGACCGCGCCGATTTCACCCTGCTGGTTATAAAATGTTCCAGGAGCTTCTATTCTGGCATAACTCCATTGCTATCATGAGTCACTACTCGCCTATTGCGGTTAGGACTTTTAGGCTGAACAGCCCGAAAAAGATGGTGGACTTAATGGCCCAGCTCGAAGTTGTTGAGAAGCCCGGAAAAAACCGCGAGAGAGACCGCTCGAAGGATAAGAGGAAGAAGAAGAAAACGACGCGGCCTGACAACACAGTAATGGTCGCGTCCACGAGTAGGCCGACCGACCTGCCTCCTGAGCTGACGGTCGACTTATCGACCAAAAAGGAAGCGAGTAAGCCGACCGACCTGAATCCTGAATTGACAGTCGACTTATCGACTAGAAAGGAGGAGAGTCGCCCGAATACATCCCCAACTGATCCCCCAGCCTTCTCCGACAAGGGAGACAATCCGCCTCCTCCGCCGGATAAGACAGACTTGGAGACCGTCGTTCCGAAGAGCGATGGTGATGAGTCTTTCAAGATGGAGGTCACCCCGTCCGGGGATTTTCATCTAAAAATTAGAGATGAAGGGGGAGAGGCAGTTGACTCCCCCAAGCCGAGCGACCAGCAAGCTTCAGTAGTCAACATCGAGGATAGCCCAGAAAAGCCAGCCGTCCTGAAGCCGAAAAAGAGGAAAGGGGAGGAGTCCGTGGCGGACAGGCTTCTGAAGAAGATGAAAAGGCTAAAAGCCAAGAACAAGGCAGCATCCGGGAAACCGAGAGCGGACAGCCTGCTAGGCAAGTCGCGCGAGAAGGAAGTCTCAGAGGGCTTGATTACTCCCTCCCCTAAGTCGAACGACCAGGTTCCCGTCGATGCTCACAGCATTTCCGTAAGTGACATCCTCAGAGATTTTGATTCTCTTCAGAAGCAAGATGATCAGCTGAGAACTTCTTCCGAACTGCAGGCTGCCAACCCGCCAGGAGAGAAAGGAGCCGCCCTGTCTGAAGATGCGACCAGTACTAAGGAGGTCATCATCCCTGAAGTTGTGACTAGAATCGAGGAAACCGTACCGGCTCCCGAAGATACTGTGATGGCCGGTCTCCGATTTATGCAGGTGAAGGCGGAGCGAGTAAGGGATCAGCTTACCGGGCCGCCACCGCCGCCAACCAATCTTCTGCTGCAAGGTAAAAGGGGAGCGGATTATCACCCCGTTCGTTTTTTCATGCCGCGGCCTCGAAACAAATCGCGCGCTTCGTTGTTGAACCCGTCGCCCAGCTTCTTTCCCTCCGCTGCTCAATTTTCTGCTGCTAAGCGGAGGCAAAGCGAGAGGTCGTGGAGAGAACAACGCCGAAAGTTTGATACCGAGCAAGCAAGGCGACCTGTCCGCCTGAATTCAACTCAAACCGCTGCGGCTTGTAAGCGAGGAAGTTTGGAAGAGAGCGATCTTCTTTTGAACACTTTCTGACTTCTTTTTCTTATTGCAGATGATCGTGACTATATCCCGAAGCCGGGCGAACTGGTGTCCTATCTCCCTCCGCTTGATCCGCCTTCGCCGGGATCCCGGGTTGTACCAGATACTCGAATGGAGGATGAGATGGGCCGTCTTCAAAGGAATCTTGAAGCTCTTGCAAAGCAGTTGAGGACCCTTGAGGAGCGGGAGAAGACCGCTCAAGAAGAAAAGGTTGCATTGCGGGTAGAACTGGAGGCTGAAAGAAAAGAGAGCCGGGCTGTGCTGGAGGCCGAGCGGAGAGAGCGCCGAGAAAAGGAGAAAGCGCAGCAGGATCAGGTGGCCGCACTGACCACCCGGGTTGATCGCGGAAAGAGGGAGATGCAGAAGCTTGAAGCGGACTGCGCCTATTACCGGGATAAATACCTTCATTTGTCGAGGGAGATCGGCGGAAGCCGACGTCCCCTTAATGCTGCTGATGGAGGTCGGGGTGGATCACGCCGCCCGGATGCTGGGACGAGCTCGTCTCTTCCAGCGGCCGGGACGATCCATCATATTGCTAGTGCGAATGAACCCGCAACGGCCCTGCCTACCCGTGTGATTCCAGCGGCGCGGGTAGAGAGGGATGCCGCGCGGCTTCATAGCATGATCAATCACCTTAATCACGGCATGAACCAAATGCAAGGGACAATTCTCCAGATAGGCGACCAAGTCGCACGGCTTCATAGGGAAAATGCGCCGAGTGATGCCCGCAAATGATGAGTGATTTTAAAAACATAATCTGTAATAATATTTCTATTCGGTCCTTTGGACAACTGTATTGATTTCATGATATTTGGTCTGTTTTCCAGGCCGCGCGGTCTGAGTTTTGGAATTTACTTTATGTGTGTTGAATGTTGATTTATGCCTGTGGACTACTTCATAAGCCGATTGGCTTCTTTTCGTGCTTTTCTAATTCGTCCGCTTGAATTATACTCGTCTTTGGTAATTCTTTTGTGGCGATGTGCCCGCGCGGGTTGATCGGTCTAGCCGTGATTTGACCCTTGTTAGATGCAGATCAGCCGTCCTTATAAGTAGCATCCTTCCGAAAGTCTTTTTACCAGAATTTCGAGATGGGAGCAAAGCGCCAGCCGAAGCGACCTGCGAAAACCTCTGCTACCTGCTCCGAAGCCGCTGTGGCTTTTCACTCGGCAGACCACGAGGAGTGCCGTTTGACCAAGGCCGAATTGGACGAATTCGTTGAGAAACACATGACTGACAGCCCGCTGCTCGCACGACTTCCGCTCCGTGATGAGCGGATGAACTCTTCTGGCCCAAACCAAATCGCGATCCCAATCGACCATTTCGATTGCGGATTTAAGGTCCCGATTTCGATTGAGCTTGCCATGGTCTTTGACCATTATGGAGTTGTACCCGGTCAGATTTCTCCTAACTCGATGGCCGGAATTTGCAGCTTCATCTCCTACCTGCGATCTGAGAGAGTCCGCTTTTCTATGGATCTCTTCAGGAAAATATTCTCGGTGCAGGCCATCCCGGACTCTGAATCGAATGTCTTCAAAGGCCATCTCTACTTCGGCTGCCGCGGGTTGAAGATGGTTAACCTTGCGAACAAGGTCACAGCCTGGTCGGAGAGATACTTGATCTTCGAAGGCCGACTTGGCCTATTGAACCCGAATCCGCAAGTGCGGCCGGAGGAGGCCTTTCAACAGGTCGCAATAAGCGAGGTCGAGAAGAAAACCTGCAAGCTTCTCGAGGATGAGCAGCTTAACGTAAGCTACTACATCCCGCTACTTGCCGAGCTAGAAAATGTTCGGCCTGAAGATAGTAAGCTTTCTTTTAACCTGCTTCCGACTTTAATATTGACCGCTCGGTCATTTGTGTTGACCCTTTCCTCTTTTTTGTAGCCGAAGCCGTTGTCCCTGCCAACAAGCCGGTCAGCCCGGCCGGTTTAATTTTAACTCAGATGGAGAAGAGAAAAAGACAAGTCAGGAATAAGCCGCTGCCATCCGACGGGGAGGATTCGGCCTCTTCGGGCGACTTTTCTGCCCTTCGTTCCTTTAGCAAGGTGAAGGATTTAAAAGGTCGCACGGTTTTGTCATGGCATCCGGACGGCGATGGTGTTCAGGTCTCTACCGCGCTCCCCCATTGGTCGAATGAGAAGTCGGGGCGGCATGCTGAAGCCGCTAGCATTGCCATGTTCGGCCGACGGAACTTCAGGAGGTTGAGGAGGATTCCTGAGGAAGAGCTCGCCCGGGAGGCCGCGCGGGTTGGTGCCGAGAGCCTCATCACCAATGTCTTTATGGGAATGAACTTCAAAAGGTTGATTAAAGAAAATGATCACCTAGAGAAGGAAATCGCCGAATTGAAGAAGGAGAATGTGCGGCTAAAGGAAGCCGAGTCGGTAAGTTATCACCTGGCCAGCCGTCCTTCTGAATTTTTCAGACCGCGCGGTCTCTTACCTTACTCTTTTTTTTGCAGGCAAAGTATGATGACACCAATCCGGTTTATCAGCAGGAACTTTTCCCTCATATCGCCGAGGGAATCGATAATGCTTTTAACCGCCTGCGGGAGCTCAAAGCATTCGCGCCTGGTTTCGAGCATTTCACCTTCTCAGACGCCTACCCGATCTTGCAAAAGAAGTTAGAGAAGATCAGGCAGAAAGCCAAAGGAAAGAACAAAGCCGACGGATCCAGTTCAGAGGAGAGCGGCGATGGGGATGATGAGGCCGAAGAACCCGCAGCGGCTGAGAGTGGGGAGAGTGGATCGGAGTCCGAATCCAGCGGTTCCGAAGAAGAGGCTGGGCGCAAGTCGGGCGAGTTGAGCAATTCATCCTCGTCGGGTAGCGAGGGTTACTCCCCTGACGTTTCAATTGATGGGAGCGATCACTCAAGTACCCCTGCGTCTAAGAAACTTAGGTCGCATAATTAGTAGCTTGTATTTTGCTTTGTTTTGAATAGCCGTCGGCTTGACATTGTTAGTCGGTCGGCTTAAAATACAATGTAAAGAATGTTTTGATAATGAAATGGAAAACTTTTACCTGTCTATCTGTCTACCTTTTGCGACTTACTTGTGGTTGTTTGCGATCTTTTTCTGTGTTAAATCTAAACAAGTCGTGCGACTTAATATTAACTTATCCGGTTAAGATAATGCTCTTCACAGGATTCCGGTAAAGTATCTATTGGTAAAAACCCATTCGCATAGCTTGCTTCTTTCAATCCGGATCGAATTTGTTTGATTCATTCTGAGAAGGTGCTAACTTATTATGAATGCATTACGACATCCTGGAAGTCGAACATAATCAAGCCGCGCGGTTACTACTAGACCCTGCATATTTGCTTTCCAGGATAAAGAATGGTAAGTCATAAGAATAATTATCAGACCGAGCAGTCAGTACTTTAACTCAGGTGACCTGCAACTAAGATTGCTGCAAGCTCCACCCCCGTGAATGTAACTGACAACCGATCAAGCCGTGCGACCATAACCTGGCTCTACATAATTGCCTTGTAAGACAGAATATCAAGTCGCAAGAAGATCAGCCGATAGACCGTGCGATTAATATTTAATCCGAACAATTTATATGACAGCCTTATATAATTTTGGCTGATAACCCGCACGGGTTGTATATAGAATTTGTGCGATTAGTAGGTTTAACACTTCCAATCATAACTGTCTGATCGAAGAGTGCCTGTAATTAGCCGATCGGATAGAGTTGAAACCCATAAAGATGATGGATTCACAACCCGAATACTGAGGTCGGCCGGTCATGATTATGCTTGCTCCCTTGATATTTACCTTGTGACATTTTAATGATATCCTGTTCATTTCAAACCGTCCGGTCTGAATACCGGACCGCATGACATCTTTGGAACCTGCTGATTTTAGACCGCGTGGTTTAATAACCAGACCGCCTGAAAACCCTGGTACCCGCTTATTTCAAACCGCCCGGTTTGAGTATTAAGTCATCTGGTTTGTGATGTACCTACTTTTTTCCTCCAGATGGTCTATAATGACCATATGGGATGAGATACTTTCCCTGTAATGCGATAAAGGATAACTACAGACTCAGATGACCAAGTGGGCAGGTGGGCCTAGGCGGCGAACATTGCTTTCGTCAAGTGGTCATAAGAGTTGTAGAAATAAAGAGAAAGACAAGTACAGACCCAGATGACCAAGTGGGCAGGTGGGCCTAGGCGGCGAACATTGCTTTCCTCAAGTGGTCATAAGGGCTGTAAGCGACTCGACTGCTCTCTTGCCTAGGGCTACAAGCCGAGTTGATCAATTGGGCAGGTGGGCCTAGGCGGCGAACATTGCTTTCCTCAGAGAGATCAACTCAGTTGTGGGTCCCGCTTAGGCATCACTTGAGAGTACCTAGGAGTATTCGATAGTCACGGACTAAGATGATCAGTTGGGCAGGTGTGGCTATGCCGCGGGGGCTATACCGACATTGCTTTCCTCAGAAAGATCATAAAAGCTGTAATTATATCCCTCTCGGGGCATGATAGAGCCAACATTCACCTAGACCTCCCTTGATGCAGGGGTGTGTCGGATATCAGCCGGGATCCAAGGTTCCGAAGACCACCGCACTGGAATTGGCAAGCTACCACTACACGTGTGCGAAAACTCCCCGCTACACATGATCCTCATGGTTTTACGCTAATGACTACAATCCGAGGGGGTTCGAGCAGAACTTGGCGATGTCTTCGTGGTTCAGTGAGTTTGATATATGAGAAAATGTAAAAGGGGAACATCAGACATGGAGAAGTGTCAGTATGGGGCTTCTTACTAAAATATCTGAAAAATTGCAGGAAAGTAAAGAAGACATATTTTAAGGATAGAACCGTTTGAGATCGTCACCGCTCCAAGTGCGCGAAATGTCTTCTCCCTCGCTTGTTTGGAGGCGGTAAGCCCCACTTTTTAATACCTCCTTGACGATGAAAGGTCCAGCCCAATTAGGATTTAGCTTTCCGACATTGCCTGTTCGGGCTGCTGCATCAACCTTTTTTAGCACAACGTCGCCAATCGCAAAATGCTTTACCCTAACATTTTTGTCAAAGTACTTTGCCATCCTCCTCTTAACTTCTTCTTGTCTGATTGTTGCCTCGTCTTGAAGTTCTTCGATCAGATCCAGGCTATACTTGATAGCCTCGTCATTGTCTTCTATCTACGCTTCTCCTCCCTCTTTTGCATACACGACTCTTGGAGTGACCACCTCAAACTCTACAGGCACAACGGCTTCCGAGCCATGAGATAATTTGAATGATGTCTCCACAGTAGCTGAAGACGGGGTAGTACGAAGGGTCCAGAGAATGGAAGGAAGCTGATCTGCCCAATTTCCCCTTTGATTCAAAACCCTTTTCATCAGGAGCTGCTGGATTTGCCTCTTCGCTGCTTCTACTTGGCCGTTCGTCCTTGGATGATGTACTGAGGCAAATCGAAGATCAATTCCCACCTGATCACAAAAGTTTATCATCTCCGAATTATTGAACTGTGGACCATTATCAGTGACAATTGCTAGCGGAATTCCATGACGGCAGACTATTTCTCCCCAGATGAAGTTTCTGACAATTTGGGTTGTAGTTTTCGCCAGCGCTTTCGCCTCAATCCACTTGCTGAAATAGTCGATCATTACAATGATAAAACGACTGTTTACCCGGAAAACCGCTTCTCGGGTTGGATCATTCTCCGACCGGGCGAACTGCTGGGTCAGGCCGCTGGGTTCCAGGATCAGTGGCTCTCAGTTCAGAGTAAACCAGGCCAGGTGGTCTGATGTCATTTTCGGACCGCCCCCAAGAGTGAAGGTCGTCAAGGGCCAAGGCAAGAAGGCTATCCACGGTCTCAGATAGGAGACCGCGCGGGTTGTGCCATAGAGACTCAAGGTTCAAGCCCGGAGAACAAGCCGCGGTTTCAGATCAGAGACTATCCGGGTTGCCTCGTGAGAACAGCCAAGCCATGTCCAGAAGGCAGACCATGGTCTCAAGCCAGAGGCCGCTCGGTCTGCATCCTTGACTTGGTCCCGGTATCTTCAGCTTCAGGTCAGACAGGTCGGAAGAGCAAGCCGCCAAGCCGCGCGGCTTCTTTCCTTTTCTTCTTTGTGCATCCCGTCACCACCTGCCCGTTTCTCCTGTACCCGGGCAGGAGGTAATTATATCCCTGCCCATTCGGGCAGGCCCCCAAGCCTATAAATAGGGGGCGGCACTGTTCACAAGACACGCACACTCGAATCCAGGAGCTCACTTGTTTGAGCTGCGGTCTCGAGTTTCCCGTCTTGCGGACTGTCTGACCGGTCGACTTCTCTTTTCCTACATTTATAACCGCTGTAACCGCTTCATTTTAATAAAAGGAAAGCCCGTCGCAGGCCCACGTAGCGGCATACCTGCAAAGAGTTGCTTTCCTACTGCTTCTTCCTTATCCTAGCCTTCTTCGGGGGTCTATTCAGTGGTATCTCAAGTTCGCTCGGTCAGACCCAAGCTCATTCTCAGGATCCGGAAAGGAGGGTGGCATTTGCCGCGGCGGGCGAAGTCCGGCCTCGACCGCTGCTAGCGGTCCGAATTCTCTAACCTAATAGTAACTGATAATCCGCAACCCTCGATTTCCTTCGGAGGCGCACTTTTGAATCGAACAGAAACACGCGACCTTCAGATCACGGACTGTCAGCGAAATCTTTGGTTCAGAATGTCAGACCGCCAGTTCCCTCCAAGAGACCGATCCGACCATAGCGATGACTCTTTGTGGGAAGCTCTGGAGCGAACAAAGAGAGAAGCCGACCAGGCCCAGAAAGCAACTGATCAGCGTCTGGACGCGATCAGTCAGGCTCTAACTCTGTTAACCGAGCGGTTAGCCCCCCAGCAGGCCGCGGCTAACCAGGCAGTAACTCCTGTCCTACCTCCTCCACCTCCATAATCATTTCTGCAAGTCGCCCATTCCCGACCACCACAAGAAGGTTCTGCGGCTCGGCAGAATTTTTACCAAGAGGCCGCGCACGGTATGCCGGCTCGGGTCCTCGACTTCCAAGGGGCGGCTTCTCAGGCCGCTCACTTTTCCTATCCACCTAAGGTCGCCGCCTACCAATCCAACCCGGCTGGAGCACCTGCCCGCTCCTATCAGGCGGCCTGTCCGCAAATGACCGCAGCAGAGATCCCCTACCACCCTGCTTTCCCTATGTACGAGGATACCGAGGAAAGTTCTCCCTTCACGGACGAAATCCGAGGAGAGCCGGCCCCAAATAACTTTCAAGAACCACGCCTGTCAACATACAGTGGGGAGTCCGATCCGGCAATTCATCTCCAAGCATTTGAATCGGCTGTTGCTCTGAGGACCATCACCGATGCAACTAAGTGTAAGCTCCTGGTAACGTCCTTTGATGGATAGGCCAGAGAATGGTTTTATGGACTGCATCCTCGATCCATTAGATGTTTTGCGGAATTGCGTAGAGAATTCCTGCTTCGATTCCTACCTCTAAAAAGAGGAAGAACGGTCCGGCAGCCCTATTTGAGATACGGCAGCAGGAAAACGAAACGTGGGCCCGCTTCGTCGACAGTTTCCAAAGGGAGATAATGGAAGTGCAAAGCGTCGATCCGGAATTATACAGGGTCGCTTTGATGCATGGCCTTAGGGAGGGGCCGTTGAAATTTGAAGCCCAAATCAGGGAACCAAAGACATATCAAGAGATGATTAGTCTGGCTAATAAGTTTATAAGGGGGGAAAAGACTAATCCTGGTTATGTTGCCAAGTTGCTCAGCGACAATGATCAGTTTAGTTCCGCATCAACCCATCAGCAACGCTACAATCATTCATCTCGGCCTGACTTCGAACCTCGTGCTCAGAGGGGAAGAAATCTCAAGCCTAAGCAACCATTTCTTGGCCATCAACGGTTTCAGGATCAGAAACCGCCGTTGGCCATCGCACCCACTCAACCCATGGGGGTTCCACAAATAATGCCTGTGTATCTGCCGTAGTACATCGCACAACCATCCCCAACTATCCCGTCCATCCGATATGATGAATCACAGGAGTCATTCACCCCTCTTAACGTCACCATGAACGAGGTCGTTCAAATTCTCCAAAAGAGGCCTGACTTCAAGAGGCCCCCTCCTTTGAAATCGGAAGTTCGCAATCGGAACCCAAACCTCTATTGTGAATATCACAAAGAGGAGGGACATCAGACTGAGGATTGTTGGGCCCTCCGGTGGTTGATAGAAAAACTCCTGAAAGAGGGGAAGCTCCGAGGGTTGATTCGGCAAGAAACCCCGGTTGAACCACGAACCGAGAAGAAGAAGGAAGCGGTCGAAGTGACCTGGGAGTGTGCTGATGTAGAAGAGGCAGGTTGTTATGGGGATATACATCTTGCAACCGAATGTATAGAAGTGAATGATGTTGGCCCCCTTGGCAACGTCTATTGCATCTGTTGAGTCCGAGAATGCACCTCCGAGGGAAACCGGAGGCTGCGGGTTGCCGGTTACTTTTTAGATGGAAAGATGAGACCGCTAGCAGCGGTCAAGGCCAGACTTCGCCCGCCGCGGCGAATGCCACTCCTGCGACGGGCTTTCCTTTGATTAAAGAAAAGTGATTACAGCGGGCTGTGAGTGCAGAAAAGAGAAGCCGGCCGGTCAGACAGTCCGCAAAACGGGAAACTCGAGTCCGCAGCTCAAACAAGCGAGCTCCTAGATTCGAGTGTGCGCCTCTTGGGAACAGTGCCGCCCCCTATTTATAGGCTTGGGGGCCTGCCCGAGCGGGCAGGGATAGAATAACCGCCTACCCGGGTACAGGAGAAACGGGCAGGCGTTGACGGGATACACAAGGAAGGAAAGGAAATAAGCCGCGCGGCTTGGCGGCCTGCCCTTCCGATTTGTCTGACCAGAAGTTGGAGGTGATGTAGCCAAGGTGACGATTCTACCCGCTCGGTCTCTGTCTCGAGACCGCGACCTGTTCTTTGGCTTTGGACCTTGGCTTGCCTTCGTGGCATAAACCGTGCGACCTCCGACTTGAGACCGCGCGACCTCCGACTTGAGATCACCTCTGGTTCTTGGAGGCGGCCTGAATTATTACAGACCGCTCGACCTGTGTTAGCTGATGCCGATGGAGCTTGCTTAGCCCGAGCCGGGCGACTTGGATCTGCAAACCGCTCGGTCTACGAGTAATTCTCTTGAAAGCGGTCTCCCGGGTAAACATAATCCCCGCATATTTTTAAATTTCCGTGAAGATTTCGAAAATATCAGTGCTAGCCGGAGACCGCGCCGCCTTCACCCCGTTGGTTATAAATGTTCCAGAAGCTTCGATTCTGGCATAACCTTATTGTTACCACGAGTCACTACTCGCCTATTGCGGTTAGGGCTTTCGAACTGAACAGCCCGAAAAAGATGGTGAACCTGATGGCCGAGCTGGAAGCTTTCGAGAAGTCCGGGAAGAACCGCGAGAGAGACCGCGCGAAAGAGAAGAAGAAGAAAAAGGTGAAGCGGCCTGATAAGACCGTAACCATTGCTTCTGCGAGCAAACCGACCGACCTGCCTGCAGATTTGACAATCGTCTTGTCATCTAAACAGGAGAAGGATAAGCCGACCGAACTGCTTCCTGAACAAACAATCGTCCCGTTGACTGAAAACAAGGCGAGTTGTCTGAACCCGCCCCCAGCTGATCCCCAGACCTTCTTTGATAAAGGAAACAGCCCGCCTTCTCCGCCGGGTAAGACGGACTTGGAGGCTGCTTCCCAGAAAGGCGATGGGGATGAGTCCTTTAAGATGGAGATCACCCCGTCCGGGGATTTTCATTTAAAAAATAGAGATAGAGGAGAAACAGTCGACTCCCCCAGGCCGAGCGAACAGAAAACCCCAGTAGTCAACATCGAGGATAGTCCGGAGAAAGCAACCGGTAAAAAGTCGAATAAGCGGAAGAAGGAAGAGTCCGCGGCGGACAGGCTCCTCAAGAAAATGAAGAGGCTGAAGGCCAAGAACAGGGCAGCATCCTGAGGTCTCAGAGGGCTTGATTACCCCCTCCCCCCAGCCGAGCGACCAGGTTTTAGTCGATGCCCATAGCATTTCCGTAAGTGACCTCCTCAAAGATTTCGATTCCTTTCAGAAGCAAGATGACCAGCTGAGAACTTCTTCCGAACTGCAGGCTGCCAACCCGCCTGGAGAAAAAGGGGCCGCCCTGTCTGAGGATGCGACCAGCCTAAAGGAGGCCACCCTTCCTGAGGTCGCGACTGAAAAAATCATACCGGCGCCTGAAGACACCGTGACGGTCGGGCTTCGGCTTTTACAAGCGAAGGCGGAGAAAGTGAGGGATCAGCTGAACAAGCCGCCGCCACCGCCCAATCTTTTCTTGCAAGGTAAAGGGGTCACAGATTATCGCCCCGTTCGCTTTTTCATGCCGCGGCCTCGAAACAAGTCGCGCGCTGCTTTGTTGAACCCGTCGCCCAGCTTCTTTCCCTCCGCTGCTCAATTTTCTGCCGCTAAGCGGAGGCAGAGTGAGAGATCGTGGAGAGAGCAACGCCGGAAATTTGATACCGAACTGGCAAGGCGACCCATCCACCCAAATTCAATTCAAACCGCCGCGGCTTGTAAGCGAGGAAAATTCGATGAGAGCGGTTTCCTTTTGAATACTCTTTGACTATTTTCTCTTATTGCAGATGTCCGCGGTTCGATTCCGGAGCCGGGCGAACTGGTTTCCTATCTTCCTCCTCTTGATCAGCCCCTGCTGCGTTCTTCTTTGCCGGATACCCGGATGGAGGACGAGATGTCCCGGCTTCAAAAGAACCTGGAAACCCTCGCCAAGCAGTTGAGGGCTGTGGAGGAGAGAGAGAAGACCGCCCAGGATGAAAAGGCTGCCCTTCGGGCCGAATTAGAAGCCGAAAGGAAGGAGAACCGTGCAGCGCTGGAGGTCGAGCGGAGAGAGCGCCGAGAGAAAGAAAAGGCGCAGCAAGACCAGGTGGCTGCGCTGACCGCTCGAATTGACCGGGGAAAGAAAGAAGTCTGCAAGCTCGAGGAGGACTGCGCATATTACAGGGACAGATACCTCTATTTGGCGAAGGAAGCCGGCGGAAGTCGGCGCCCTGCCAACATGATTGATGAAGGCCGGCGCGGGTCAGGCCGCCCGGATGCAGGGACGAGTTCATCTCTCCCTATAGCCGGGACGATCCGCCCAGTTGAGAGTGTTTATGAGCCCGCAGCAGCCTTGCCTTCTCGCGTGATCCCCGCGTCGCGAGTAGAGAAAGATGTCGAGCGGATTCATAGCATGATCAACCGCCTGAATCATAACATGAACCAAATGCAGGGAACTGTCCTCCAGATCGGCGATCACGTCGCGCGGCTTCATAGGGAGGACGAGCCGAGTGAAAACCGCCCGTAATGAGTGGCTTGTAATATGATATTTTTTCAATTCGGTTCTTTGGACAATTTGCTCAACTCTGATTACGTAATATTCGGTCTGTCTTTCAGGTCGTGCGACCTAAGTATTCGAACTTATTATTTTTTTCTGCCTTGTTATGTTGATTAATGTTTGCGGGTTTCTTTACATAAACCGATCTGCCTGTTCTTGTGATTCTTTAATCCGCTTGCTTGGGCACACTTAATCTTTGTGGCTGACTTTTGTGGTGTTGTACCCGTACGGGTTGACCGGTCTAGCCGAGATTTGACCTTTACTAAATGCAGATCAGCTGTTCTTATAAGTAGCGCTCTTCCGGAAACCCTTTTACCGAAATCTCAAGATGGGAGTAAAGCGCCAGCCGAAGCGACCTGCCAAGACTTCTGCTACCCGCTCCGAAGCCGCTTTGGCCTTTCATTCTGCGGACCTCGAAGAATGCCGTTTGACAAAAGCCGAGCTGGATGAATTCGTTGAGAAGCACATGAAGGACAGTCCGCTACTCGCGCGGCTTCCGCTCCGGGATGAGCGGATGAATTCGTCCGGCCCGAACCAGATTGCGATCCCAATCGACCATTTCGATTGCGGATTTAAATTCCCGATTTCGATTGAGCTCGCCATGGTCTTTGACCATTACGGAGTTGTTCCCGGCCAGATTTCTCCCAACTCGATGGCCGGGATATGTAGCTTTATTTCTTACTTGCGGTCTGAGAGAGTCCGTTTCTCTATGGATCTCTTCAGGAATATATTTTCGGTGCGGGCCATCCCGGATTCTGAATCGAATGTCTTCAAAGGCCATCTCTATTTCGGCTGCCGCGGGTTGAAGATGGTCAACCTTGCGAACAAGGTCACAGCCTGGTCAGAGAGATACCTGATCTTCGAAGGCCGACTCGGTCTGTTGAACCCGAATCCGCAGGTGCGGCCGGAGGAGGCCTTTCAACCGGTCGCAATAAACGAAGTGGAGAAGGGAATTTGCAAGCTTCTCAAGGATGAGCGGCTTAATATAAGCTACTACATCCCTCTACTTGCTGAGCTTGAGAACGTTCGGCCTGAAGATAGTAAGCCCCCCTTTGCTTCCGACTTCAATGTTAACTGCTCGATCTCTCGTGCTGATCCTTCTCCTTTTATAGCCCAAGCCGCCGTTCCTGCTAACAAACCGATCAGTCCGGCCGGTTTGGTCTTGACTCAGACGGAGAAGAGGAAGAGGCAAGCCAGGAATAAGCCGCTACCGTCTGACGAGGAGGACTCGGGCTCCTCGGGCGACTTTGCTGCCCTTCGCTCCTTTAGCAAGGTGAAGGATCTGAAAGGTCGCCCGGTTTTAACCTTGCACCCGGACAGCGATAGTGTCCAGATCTCCACTGCGCTCCCCCACTGGGCGAACGAGAAGTCGGGTCGTCATGCTGAGGCCGCAAGCATCGGTATGTTCGGTCGACGGAACTTCAGGAGGCTGAGGAAAATCTCCGAGGAAGAGCTCGCCAGGGAGGCCGCGCGGGTTGGTGCTGAGAGTTTCATCACCAACACCTTTATGGGAATGACCCTAAAGAGGTTGATTAAAGAAAACGCCCTTCAAGAAAAAGAGATCGCCGAATTGAAGAAAGAAAATGCGCGGTTAAAGGAAACCGAGTCGGTAAGTCGTCACCTGGCCAGTATCAATACCGAAGTTCTCAAACCGCACGGTCTTACCTTACTCTTTTCTTTTGCAGGCTAAGTATGATGAGACCGATCCGGTTTATCAGCAGGAACTCTTCCCTCATGTCGCCGAGGGAATTGATAATGCTTTTAACCGCCTGCGGGAGCTCGAAGGGTTCGCGCCCGGCTTTGAGCATTTTACCTTCTCGGATGCCTATCCGATTTTGCAAAAGAAATTAGAAAAGATCAGGCGGAAGGCCAAGGGAAAGAATAAAGTCGAGGGATCCAGTTCGGAAGGGAGTGCTGATGAAGACGACGAGGTCGAAGAACCCGGAGCAGTTAAAAGTGGCGAGAGTGGCTCGGAGTCCGAATCCAGCGATTCTGAAGAAGATGCTGGTCGCAAATCGGGCGAATTGAGCAGCTCGTCCTCGTCGGGAAGCGAGGGTTATTCCCCTGATGTTTCAATTGATGGCAGTGAGTACTCAAATACTCCTGCGTCTAAGAAACTCAAGTCGAATAATCAATAGTTGTATTTTACTTTTTATTTTGAGAAGTCGTCGGCTTGATGTTGTTAGCCGGACGGCTTGAAACATAATGTAAACAATGTTTTGATGAAATGAAAAGTTTTTACCTGTCTATCCGCCTACTTTCTGCGACTTACTTGTATTTGTTTGCGATCTCTTTCTGTGTTAAATTTAACCAAGCCGTGCGACTTAATGTTAACTCACTTTGTTAGGATAAGATTCCGGTAGAGTATCTAGAAAACCACTCGTATGGCTTGCTTCTTTCAATCCGAATTGAATATATCCGGTTTATTCTGAGAAAGAGCTAATTTACTGCGAGCGTATTAAGCCGCGCGGCTACTGTTAAATCCAACATATTTGCTCTTTTAGGATAAAGAAATACAAGTCATGAGAGTCATCATCAACCCGTGCGGTCAGTTTTTGAACTTAGGCGACTTGTAGCTGGCATTGCTGTAAGTCCCATCTCTGGGAATGTAACTAGATAACCGACCCGGAATTTTTTTAAAATAATCAAGCCGTGCGACCATAAACCGGTCTTACGTAATTGCCTTGTGAAACGGAATACCCAGTCTCTAGAAGATCAGCTGATAGACCGTGCGATTAACATTTAACCCAAACAGCATATATGACAGCAATATATACCATTGGTTGATAAGCCCCATGGGCTATATATAGAGTTCGTGCGATTAGTAGGTCTAATACTTGAACTGAGAATCATAACTGCCTGATTGAAGGAACCTGTGATTATCCGATCGGATTGAATGGAAACCCGTAAGGATGATAAATTCATAACCCGGGTAATGAGGTCGGCCGGTCATGATTATGCTTGTTTCCATGATATTTATCTTAATACCCTGTTTTATTTTAGACCATCCAATCTAAAGAACCGAATCGTATGTCACCTTTGGAACCTGCTGATTTTAGACCGCCTAGTTTAATAATCAGACCGCCCGGATTGATAATCAGACCGCCTGAAAACCTCGGTATATGCTTATTTCAAACCGCCCGGTATAAAACCGAACTGCGTGATATCTTTTGAACCTGTTGGTTCCAGACCGCTAGGTTTAATGACCAGACCGCCCGGATTAAGAATCAGACCGCCTGAAAACCTTGGGACCTGCTTATTTCAAACCGCCCGGTTTGAGTATTAAGCCGTTCGGTTTATGCTGTATATAGAAATCCTGCTTTTTCCTCCAAATAGTCTATAACGACCATATAGGATGAAATAATCCCCTGTAATGCAATAGAGATGATTACAGACTCAGATGACCAAGTGGGCAGGTGGGCCTAGGCGGCGAACATTGCTTTCCTCAAGTGGTCATAAGGGCTGTAAGCGACTCGACTGCTCTCTTGCCTAGGGCTACAAGCCGAGTTGATCAATTGGGCAGGTGGGCCTAGGCGGCGAACATTGCTTTCCTCAGAGAGATCAACTCAGTTGTGGGTCCCGCTTAGGCATCGCTTGAGAGTACCTCGGAGTATTCGATAGTTACAGACTAAGATGATCAGTTGGGCAGGTGTGGTTATGCCGCGGGGGCTATACCGACATTGCTTTCCTCAGAAAGATCATCAAAACTGTAATTATATCCCTCTCGGGGCATGATAGAGCCAACATTCACCTAGACCTCCCTTGATGCAGGGGTGTGTCGGATATCAGCCGGGATCCAAGGTTCTGAAGACCACCGCACGGGAATTGGCAAGCTACCACTACATGTGTGCGAAAACTCCCCGCTACCCATGATCTTCATGGTTTTACGCTAATGACTACAATCCGAGGGAGTTCGAGTAGAACTTGGCGATGTCTCCGTGGTTCAGTGAGTTTGATATATGAGGAAATGCAGAAAAGAAAACATCAGACATGGAGAAGTGTCAGTATGGAGCTTCTTATTAAAATATCTCAAAAAAGTGTAGAGGAGTAAGGAAGACATTTCAAGGATAGAACCGTTTAAGATCGTCGCCACTCCAGGTGCGCGGGATGTCTTCTCCTTCACTTGTTTGGAGGCGATAAGCCCCACTTTTCAATGCCTCCTTGACGATGAAAGGTCCGGCCCAATTAGGATTTAACTTCCCGATATTACCTGCTCGAGCTGCTGCATCAACCTTTTTTAGTACGAGGTCGCCGACCGCGAATTGCTTTACCCTGACATTCTTGTCGAAATATTTTGCCATCCTCCTTTTAACTTCTTCTTGCCTGATAGTTGCCTCATCCTGGAGTTCCTCGATTAGATCCAAACTGTACTTGATAGCCTCGTCATTGTATTCTATCCATGCTTCTCCTCCTTCTTTTCCCTACACAACTCTTGGAGTGGCCACCTCAAACTCCACAGGAACAACAGCCTCCGAGCCATGAGATAGTTTGAACGGTGTTTCCCCTGTGGCTGAAGATGGAGTAGTACGAAGGGTCCAAAGGATGGAAGGAAGTTGATCTGCCCAGTTTCCTTTCTGATTCCAAACCTTTTTCATCAGGAGCTGCTGGATTCGTCTGTTGGCTGCTTCTACCTGACCATTGGTCCTTGGAATCATTCGGGACTACTTCCCAACGGATTTTGTTCGATAATGGGGAAGGCTCTTGTTCTTCTCCTGCAGGAATTATTAGTCTATCAACAAGGTAAGGGGGATCACCCATACTAACCTTATGAGACTCATGATGAGGAATAGAGAGTCCTGCTGCTTCAGGTTGTAACGAATGTTCTAGATGACTGCTAGAAGGCTTGTCATAAGTAGCTGCTATAGTATTAAGTTGAGAATCCTCTTGTCTTTCAATATGGGTGATCCCTGCTAATAGGGGGTTTATGTCGCTACTTTGAACAGGAACTTCAAGATGATTGGAAGGATGCTCGGGGCCTTCTGACGGATGATCCATGAAAACAAGAATTGTCGAAATAGAAAAACTGAAATAACTTTCAAACGGAGCCGAATTTTTGAAATCTGAGGGCTGAAAAGTGCCTGAATGGGGAACCTGGTTCAATTTTTGGATAGTTCAGCTCAAGTCGGTCGCGTCGGGCTTTGAATTTCTGAATTCCGACACCCGGATCAAAAGTTATGGCCGTTTTAAAATTGAATGTATTTTAGGCCAAATCTCGCATCCTCATCGCAACTATTGTTCATCAACCACTCGCAATCTGAAGGTCGCGTGTTTTTGTTGAGTCCGAGAATGCACCTCCGAGGGAAACTGGAGGCTGCGGGTTGCCGGTTACTTTTTAGATGGAAAGATGAGACCGCTAGCAGCGGTCAAGGCCAGACTTCGCCCGCCGCGGCAAATGCCACTCCTGCGACGGGCTTTCCTTTGATTAAAGAAAAGTGATTACAGCGGGCTGTGAGTGCAGAAAAGAGAAGCCGGCCGGTCAGACAGTCCGCAAGACGGGAAACTCGAGTCCGCAGCTCAAACAAGCGAGCTCCTAGATTCGAGTGTGCGCCTCTTGGGAACAGTGCCGCCCCTTATTTATAGGCTTGGGGGCCTGCTCGAGCGGGCAGGGATAGAATAATCGCCTGCCCGGGTACAGGAGAAACGGGCAGGCGGTGACGGGATACACAAGGAAGGAAAGGAAATAAGCCGCGCGGCTTGGCGGCCTGCCCTTCCGATTTGTCTGACCAGAAGTTGGAGGTGATGTAGCCAAGGTGACGATTCTACCCGCTCGACTCTGTCTCGAGACCGCGACCTGTTCTTTGGCTTTGGATCTTGGCTTGCCTTTGTGGCATAAACCGTGCGACCTCCGACTTGAGACCGCGCGACCTCCGACTTGAGATCACCTCTGGTTCTTGGAGGCGGCCTGAATTATTACAGACCGCTCGACCTGTGTTAGCTGATGCCGATGGAGCTTGCTTAGCCCGAGCCGGGCGACTTGGATCTGCAAACCGCTCGGTCTACGAGTAATTCTCTTGAAAGCGGTCTCCCGGGTAAACAGCATCCATGGTGGAGCAGGGGTAGAATCCTCTGGGAAATCTAGCATCGGGAGAGTTACAAAGCTAGAAGTGGCAGTCGCCTCCACTTCTGCTCCAGAAAGGTCGGTCGTCACTTTCGGCCAAGATCTTCCCCCAAATGCAAATCCTTTCGATGATGCATTGGTGATAAAGGCAGTCATCGAGAACTACACCGTACATAAAATTTTGATTGATACTTGTTTGCCCGGAAAACCGCTTCTCGGGTTGGACCATTAGCAGACCGCTCGAACTCCTGGGTCAGGCCGCTGGGTCCCGGGGTCAGCGGTTCCCAGTTCAAGAAGGGCCAGGCCGGGCGGCCTGGTGTCATTTCCGGATCGCCCCCAAAGGGAGAAGATCGTCAAGAGCTAAGGCAAAAAGTTCATCCGCAGTCTCAGCTAGAAGGCCGCGCGGGTTGTCCCATAGAAACTCGAGGTTCCAGCCCCGAAGAACAGGCCGGGGCTCCAGATCAAAGGCTATCCGAGTTACCTTGTGAAAAACGGCTAAGTCATGACCAGAAGGCAGACCGCGGCCTCAATCTCCAGGCCGCTCGGTCTGCATCATTGACTTAGTCCCGGTATCCTCAGCCTCAAGTCAGACGGGTAGGGAAGGCAGGCCGTCAGGTCGCGCGGCCTCTTTCTTTTTTCTTCTTTATGCATCCCATCACCGCCTGCCCGTTTCTCCTGTACCCGGGCAGGAGGTTATTTTATCCCTGCCCATTCGGGCAGGCCCCCAAGCCTATAAATAGGGGGCGGCACTGTTCACAAGACAGGCACACTCGAATCGAAGAGCTCGCTTGTCGGAGCTCCGGTCTCGAGTTTCTGGTCTCGCGAACTGTTTGACCGGCCGGCTTCTGCTTTCCTGCACTTGTAACCGCTACTTTTCAATCAAAGGAAAGCCCGTCGCAAGAGTGGCATTTGCCGCGGCGGGCGAAGTCCGGCCTCGACCGCTGCTAGCGGTCTAAATTCTCTAACCAAATAGTAACCGATAATCCGCAGCCCTCGATTTTCTTCGTGAGCGCACTTTTGAATCGAACAGAAACACGCGACCTTCAGATCGCGGACTATCAGCGAAATCTTTGGTTCAGAATGTCAGACCGCCAGTTCCCTCCAAGAGACCGGTCCGATCATAGCGATGACTCCCTGTGGGAGGCTCTGGAGCAAACTAAGAGAGAAGCCGACCAGGCTCAGAAAGCAACTGATCAGCGTCTGGACGCGATCAGTCAGGCTCTAGCTCTGCTAACCAAGCAGTTAGCCCCCCAACAGGCCGCGGTTAACCCGGCCATGACCCCTGTCCTACCTCCTCCACCTCCATACCCATTTGCGCAGGTCGCTCACTCCCAACCGCCACCAGAAGGTTCTGCGGATCGGCAGAATTTCTACCAAGAGGCCGCGCGCTGTATGCCGGCTCGAGTCCTTGACTTCCAGGGGGCGGCTTCTCAGGCCGCTCGCTTTTCCTATCCGCCTGAGGTCGCCGCCTACCAGTCCTACCCGGCCGGAGCACCTGCCCGCTCCTATCAGGCGGCCTGTCCGCAAATGACCGCAGCAGAGATCCCCTACCACCCTGCTTTTTCTCTATACGAGGATGCCGAGGAGAGTTCTCCCTTCACGGATGAGATCCGGGGAGAGCCGGCTCCGAATAACTTTCGAGAACCACTCTTATCAACATATGGTGGGGAGTCCGATCCGGCGATTCATCTTCAAGCGTTTGAATCGGCTGTTGCTCTGAGGACCATCACTGATGCAACTAAGTGTAAGCTCCTGGTGACGTCCTTCGATGGACAAGCCAGAGAATGGTTCTATGGATTGCATCCTCGATCCATTAGATGTTTTGCAGAACTGCGTAGAGAATTTCTGCTTCGATTCTCTACCTCGAAAAAGAGGAAGAACGGTCCGGCAGCCCTATTTGAGATACGGCAGCAGGAAAACGAAACGTGGGCCCGCTTCATTGACCGTTTCCAAAGGGAGATAATGGAGGTGCAAAACGTCGATCCAGAGTTATATAGGGTCGCTCTGATGCATGGCCTTAGGGAGGGGCCGCTGAAATTTGAAGCTCAAATCAGGGAGCCAAAAACATACCAGGAGATGATTAGTCTGGCTAACAAATTTATCAGGGGAGAAAAGACTAATCCTGGTTATGTTGCCAAATTGCTCAGCAATAACGATCAGTTTAATCCCGCATCAACTCATCAGCAACGTTACAATCATCCATCTCGGCCTGATTTCGAACCCCGGGCTCAGAGGGGGAGGAATCTTAAGCCTAAACAACCATTCCTCGGCCATCAACGGTTTCAAGATCAGAAACCGCCGTTGGCCATCGCACCCACTCAACCCATGGGAGCTCCGCAAATAATGCCTGTATATCTGCCGCAGTACATCGCACAACCATCCCCAACTATCCCATCCATCTGATATGATGAATCTCAGGAGTCGTTCACCCCTCTCAACGTCACCATGAACGAGGTCGTGCAGATTCTCCAAAAGAGGCCTGACTTCAAGAGGTCTCCACCCTTGAAATCAGAAGTTCGCAACCGGAACCCTAACTTTTATTGTGAATATCATAAAGAGGAAGGGCATCAGACTGAGGATTGCCGGGCCCTCCGGTGGTTGATAGAGAAGCTCCTGAAAGAAGGGAAGCTCCGAGGGTTGATTCGGCAAGAAACCCCGGTTGAGCCGCGAACCGAGAAGAAGAAGGAAGTGGTCGAAGTGACCTGGGAGTGTGCTGATGTGGAAGAGGCAGGTTGCTATGGGGATATACATCCCACAACCGAGTGTATAGAGGTGAATGACGTTGGCCCTCTTGGCAACGTCTATTGCATTCATGGTGGGGCAGGAGTAGAATCTTCTCGGAAATCTAGCATCGGGAGAGTTACGAAGCAAGAAGTGGCAGTCGCCTCCACTTCTACTCCAGAAAGGGCGGTCGTTACCTTCGGCCAAGAAGATCTTTCCCCAAATGCAAATCCTTTTGATGATGCAGTGGTGATAAAGGCGGTTATTGAAAACTACACCGTGCACAAAATTCTGATTGATACCGGCAACTCAGTTAATCTCATTTTCCGTGAAACATTCGAAGCCCTTAAAACTGGAAAGTCTTTACTCTCCACGGAAGGGCCCCTCTATGGCTTCTCGGGAGAGAAGAAGGAAGTGGAAGGGTGCGTAAAGCTTTTGGTATCGCTGGGGGGTATAACAAAGCTGATAAACTTCGTGGTGGTGGAAGCCCCAAGCAGCTACTGTGCAATTTTCGGAAGGCCAATTCTGAACGCTTACAGAGCGGTAGTATCTACTTTCCATTTGGCCTTGAAGTTCGCCGCTGAGGGGCGTCAATATCGGATCTGGAGTGATCCAAGGGTTGCTCGCGAATGCTATGTAAAGACAGTTAATGTGATCACCGAGGCACCACTTCACAAGGCTCAGAATGACATCTACGAGGTGTCCAAGCTCCCTGAGGAAATCAAAGAAAGCACAGAGCGGAAAGGAGTTTACCTGGAACCTGCCCAGGAGATCCAAGAAGTCCCCATTGTTGAAGGGGAAGAGAAGAAGCTGATCATCAACGCCGAGCTGTCGGAAGAGGAAAAAGCTCAACTAACCTCCTGCCTGTTGGAGAACTTGGACATCTTCGCCTGGTCAGCGGAGGACATGCCTGGGGTAGATCCAGACGTAGCATGCCATCACCTCAACGTCTCTCCTGAATTCAAGCCGATCCAACAAAAGAAGAGGGAGGTGGCAACAAAGCTGGCATTGCCCATCAGAGAGGAGGTTTCCAAGCTCCTAAAAGCGGGTTTTATTTCTGAAATTCAATATCCAACGTGGATGTCAAACATTGTAATGGTTCCAAAATCTGGTGGGAAGTGGCGCATGTGCGTGGACTTCACAAAGCTCAATAAAGCGTGCCCCAAAGATTGCTATCCCTTGCCTCGGATAGATGTTTTAGTAGATTCCGCGGTAGGATATAATTTCATGAGCTTTCTAGATGCATTTTCTGGTTATCACCAGATTAAGATGCATAAACCTGATATCCCGCATACATCCTTCATTACCAATGATGGATGTTATTGTTATCTTGTCATGCCCTTCGGGCTCAAAAATGCGGGGGCGACATATCAGAGGATGATGGACACAGTATTCAAAAAACAGAAAGGGAGAAATCTTGAAGTATATGTAGACGATCTTCTTCTAAAAAGTAAAACTTTTTCAATCCATCTGAAAGACCTCGTAGAGACGTTCGCTACTCTGCGGAGGTTCAAATTAAAACTAAATCCTTTGAAATGTGTGTTTGGGGCCAACAAAGGAAAATTTCTGGGACACCTTCTCACTCCTAATGGCCTCGCGCCAAACCCAGATAAAGTAAAGGCCATCCTAGACATGACCCCTCCTCGCAATCCGAAGGAAGTGCAGCAACTTGGGGGGAGGTTGGCAGGATTGAGCCGATTCATTTCCAAGTCAGGGGATAAAAGCGCTCCATTTTTCAAAACACTTAGGGGAGGATCTAAGTTCGAATGGAGTGAAGAGTGCGATAATGCTTTCGAACAGTTGAAAAAGCAGTTAACCTCAACCCCTCTTCTTCAAAGCCCTCGCGAAGGGGAAACACTATTCTTATACTTGGGAGTGGGCCCAGATGCGATAAGCTCTGTCCTGGTGCGGGAAGAAAAAAAGAAGCAGTTTCCTATATATTATGTCAGCCACATCCTCAAAGCTGCGGAAACTAGATATTCAATCTTGGAGAAATTAGCCTTGGCTTTGGTCATGTCATCACGAAGGCTCCGCCCCTATTTTCAGGCTCATCCCATTCAGGTGGTCTCGGACCATCCACTAAAGAGCATCTTGGAAAAGCCGGATCATTCAGGAAGGTTGGCCAAAAGGGCAATCGAGCTAAGCGAGTTCGAAATATTATACATTCCCAGAACGGCAATAAAGGCACAAGTATTGGCAGATTTCTTGGTAGACACGATGGAGTCTAATCCAGAACAAGTAGTGCAATCTCCCTTGGCTTGGATCATTTATGTGGATGGGGCTTCTGGCAGAAACTCCGTGGGAGACGGAGTGGTTCTGATCAGTCCAAATGGCATCAGGCTGGAGCAGGCTATCAAATTCTTCTTTTCAGTTACAAATAACCAGGCCGAATACGAAGCATTCTTGGCCGGCTTGAGACTCGCGAAGGAGCTTGGGATAGAACACGTTCATGTGAAAACTGATTCTCTTGTGATGGCTTCGCAGGTTCTAGGGAATTATGAAACAAGAGAACCGATATTGAGAAAGTATCTATTTTTAGCTAAGAAAGAAATTGGGAGATTCAAATCCTTCACTATCGAACACATTCCGAGAACACAGAATGAAGAGGCAGACGAATTGTCAAAGTTTGGTCTTCCATCAGGAGGGGTGACCTCAGAACTCTTTCGTCCGGCAATAGATGAGACAGAGGAAGAGGAGCTCATGCAGATCGATCAGCATCCTTCCTGGAAAGACCCCTATGAATTGTTTCTGTCAAAAGGAGAGTTTCATTCATCAATCAGGGACAGAAATAGATTCAAAAGAAAGGCAGCCTACTACTACTTGATGGCAGGAGTCCTGTATAGGAAAACTCTGATTTCTCCCTCAGCGCGATGTGTCTCAGAAGAAGAAATTCCGATCATACTTCAGGAAATTCATTCAGGAGAGTGTGGTAGTCATTCAGGAGCAAAGACTTTGGAGAAAAGGATCTTGCGGCAGGGATATTTCTGGCCGACCATGAGGAAAGATGCTGAAGCATTTGCCAGGCGATGTGTCCAGTGCCAAAAGTTCGCTCCTCTTCAAAATTTGCCTGCTCAGTCGCTCAGGTCGATAACCGCGCCGTGGCCCTTTGCAGTATGGGGAATGGATCTTATGGGACCCTTTCCGATGGCCAGCGGTCAACGCCGTTTCATCCTTGTAATGATCGACTATTTCAGTAAGTGGATTGAGGCAAAAGCGCTGGCGAAAACAACAACTCAAATTGTCAAAAACTTCATCTGGGGGGAAATAATCTGCCGGCATGGAATTCCGTTAGCAATTGTTACCGATAACGGTCCACAGTTCAACAATTCCGAGATGAAAAGCTTCTGCGATCAGGCGGGAATTGATCTGCGATTTTCCTCAGTACATCATCCCAGGACCAATGGTCAGGTGGAAGCAGCGAACAGGCAAATCCGGCAGCTCTTGATGAAAAGGGTCTTAAATCAAAAAGGGAATTGGGCGGACCAGCTTCCTTCCATCCTTTGGACTCTTCGTACTACGCCATCTTCAGCTACAGGGGAGACGCCGTTCAAACTATCCCATGGCTCAGAGGCTGTTGTTCCCATATAATTTGAAGTGGTCACTCCAAGGGTTATGTATGCAAAAGAGGGAGGAGAATCATGGATGGATGAAAATGACGAGGCTTTGAGGTATAGTCTGGATCTGATCGAGGAGCTTCAAGACGAGGCAACTATCAGACAGGAGGAAGTTAAAAGGAGAATGGCAAAGTATTTTGACAAAAATGTCAGAGTAAAGCAGTTCGCAAGTGGTGATTTGGTATTAAAGAAAGTAGATGCTGCAGCCAGGTCTGGTAATGTTGGAAAGCTGGATCCTAATTGGGCAGGACCTTTTATCATCAAAGAAGTATTAAAGAACGGGGCCTACCGTCTCCACACCAGTGAAGGGGAAGACATCCCGCGTACTTGGAGCGGTGACGATCTTAAACGATTCTATCCTTGAATTATCTCTTTTATTCTCTACATCTCTTTTAGTATTAAATGAAAAGCCCTATACTGACACCTCTTCTTGTCTGATGGTTCTCTACATTGTGAATGTAAATATACATATCTCACTCCCCAAACCTCTGAGATATCGCCGAATTCTGCTCGAACCCCCTCGGATTGTAGTCGTAGCGTAAAACCCACCAAGACCATGTGATGCGGGGAGTTTTCGCACACGTGTAGTGGTAGCTTGCCAATTCCGCTGCGGAGGTCTTCAGAATTTTGGATCCCGGCCGATATCTGACACACCCCTGCATCAAGGGAGGTCTAGGTGATTGTCAGCTCTATCATGCCCCGAAGGGATATAGTTACAGCTTTGATGATCTTTCTGAGGAAAGCAATGTTCGCCGCCGAGGCCCACCTGCCCAACTGATCATCATAGTCTGTGACCATCGAATACTCTTAGGTACTCTCGAAACGGTGCCTAGTTGGGCCCACAACCGAGTTGATCTCTCTGAGGAAAGCAAAGTTCGCCGCCGAGGCCCACCTGCCCAATTGATCAACTCAGCTTGTAACCCTAGGCAAGAGAGCGGATGAGTCGTTTACAGCTCTTATGACCACTTGAGGAAAGCAATGTTCGCCGCCGAGGCCCACCTGCCCACTTGGTCATTTGAGTCTGTACATACCTTTTTTATTCTTTCTCTACAGGGAGGCATTTGCCTCTTATGGTTTCTTGTATAAGAACAATTCGAGGAAGATTTGGTTAAAACAGGTGCAGGTGTTCGTCTACCCTAATAAAGGGTTATGATGTTAAGACCGTGCGGTCTGAACATCCAAACCGAACGGTCTGATTGGATATAAGTTGGGATATTTCCTGGCAATTATATAATGACCCGAGTGGTTATCCAACCGGGCGACCTTATCAATTTTTTAATTGGGTATCTCCGGAACCGATCATCTATTACCCGGGTGGCATTCAAGCCGGGCGGGTCCATTCATCTTTTATAAGTTGATATTTCGGGAACTAATATATATAATTGCTCGGATCTCATTCTGGCCAGACGGTTTTATCTATCTATCCATCCTTTAATAAGTTGGATGTTTTTTAGATTTAGTCATATGATTATCCGGATTGTGTTCTAGCCGGGCGAATCTGTCTGTCTTTAAACTAAGTTGGAAATCTTCGAAGCTGATCATCTATTACCCGGGTGGCATTCAAGCCGGGCGGGTCCATTCATCTTTTATAAGTTGATATTTCGGGAACTAATATATATAATTGCTCGGATCTCATTCTGGCCGGACGGTTTTATCTATCTATCCATCCTTTAATAAGTTGGATGTTTTTTAGATTTAGTCATATGATTATCCGGATTGTGTTCTAGCCGGGCGAATCTGTCTGTCTTTAAACTAAGTTGGATATCTCCAAAGCTGATTATCTGATTGTCCGGGTTGCATTCAAACCGGGCGGGATCATCCATCCTTTATAAAGTTGAATATTTCTGGAGCTAATTATATGATCGCTCGGGTTACATTTTGACTGAATCGGATCTATCTATCTCTCCATTCTATCAAGTTGTATTTCTGGATCTGGCTATATGATCCGGGTTGAATTTTAAACCGGCCGGGCACTATCTATTCCTGAATGAATAGTCGAAATTGGATATTTCTGGATCTGAATATACGGTCGCTCGGATTGTGCTCTAACCGATCAGGTTAAGCTATTTCTTAGCGAAAATTATCTCTAGACACAATGGATTACTCGCCAGGACTGAATTTGAACCGCGTGAAAGTTGTTCATTATTTATAGCAGCAAGTATAAAGTATCTTCAAATGAAAAGAAGCCGCGCGGTCCGAATTTTAGTCGCATGAATCTATCTGTTATGGTCTATACCGATTAGAAATCGAATATCCTGAGATCCAAATAAATAATCGTGCGGGTTGGACAAAGGATCGTCGAAGACAATCAATCATCACTTATGCTCGGACCTGGATGTCCGCGCGGTTAGAACGAAAAGAGCAAAAGAAAAGAAAAAGGGAAAAGACAAGGTATCAATCACAAGTAAGTAGTAACAGAAGGACGGCCAGACAGGTAAAAATTTCTATTCATTTCTTCAAAATATGTTAAAACAAAATATTGACCGCCCGACTAACAAAAAGAAACCTGCGGTTACAAAAGTTAAAATCAAAACGAAAGCACTAGTCTGCCGACTTTCTTTTCTTCTTAACAGGCGGACTTGAGTTCAGACCCTCGATGTCAACATCCGGCGAATAGCCTTCACTGAACGAAGAGGAACCCGACGAACCGCTGTAACTAGATCGCCCGGTCTTACTGGCGGAGCCGGTGGTCCCGGAGGACAAGTCATCCACATCATCCTCATCAGCATCACCGGCTTCGTTATCCGCATCGACCTCGTCGGTGGCTTCACCACTTCCATCACCCCCTTGATGGAGTACGATCTCCCTGCCCGCATCGGCCTCCGCCTCCTCACCCACCTTAGTCTTCCCTTTTTGCCTTCGGCTGATTTCGTCAAGTTGAGTCTTCAAGGTGGGGAAGAGGTCGGAGAAGGTGGTACCCTCGAACCCTTCGGTCAAACCACCCCGGTCTTCCATAAGACCCAAGGCTTTGTTGATTCCTTGGGCCACATGAGGCAACACCGCGTCTTGGAAGGTCGGGTTGGTCATCTCATATTGTTTCTACAGGAAAAAAGAAAAACGAATTAGGTCGCTCGGGCTAAACAAAAGGAGCCGCGGCATTTGTTTGTCAAACTCACCGCCACGACTTCTTGAAGCCGCGCGTTCTCCTCTCAAAGCCGCGTACTCTCCGCGACCTGCTCCTTGTACTTCTTCTCCAGATGTTTCTGAACAGAAACCAGCCGCCTGTACGACAAGGCCATGAAGTGATTGGACGCGAATCCCCATGCGCCGGCCTGTGCCGCTAGCCGGGGGAGCTCTTCTTCGGGAGTATTCCTCAGCTTCTTTAGGGTCTTTCGACCATACAAGGCGGCCCCGGCGGCTAGGGCGTGGCGGTCAATCTTTTCACTCCCCCACGGAGGGAGCGCGGTGGATACCCGAATGCGGCTCCCATCCCTATGCCAGAGGACGGTCGGGTTGCCCTGCAGGTCGGGCGGGTTCCCACAAGAACGAAGGAGCTCGTAGTCATCAGGAGAAGTCGGGCCTTCTTCCTCTGACGATAGCGATCTGTTTCGCTTCTGCCTCCTCTCCCTTTGGGTTAAAACCGGCACGGCTGGAGTGACCGGCTTGTTCGCAGGGACGACATGGGCAGCTGTAAAGTGAAAACAAAAGTGTAAATAACGAAGTCCGCGCGGTTACATACAGGCGGTCTAAAAGAACTTACTATGCTCAGGGAGGATATCCTCCAGCTCCGAGAACAGCGGGATGTAGTGGTTGATATCCAACCGCTCGTTCTCAAGGAACGTGAAAGTGTCCGCCTCGATCTTTCCGACCTGGGGGATCTGGAAAACTTCTTCCCCTCGGACTTGCGGGTTGGTCTGCAACAGTCCGAAGTTGCCTTCGAGCATTACGAACCGCTCCGACCAGTCGGAGACTTTGTTCGCCAAATTGACGATCTTCAACCCATGGCAGCCGAAGTAGAGGTGCCCCCTGTAAGTTGAAGTCCCCGAGTCGGAGGCAGCCCGCACCGAGAAGAACTTTCTGAATAGGTCGAGGGAGAACCTGATCCGCTCGAACCGCAGGTACGAGATGAAACTATATATGGAGGCGATGGAGTTCGGTGGAAGTTGACCGGGTACGACCCCGTAATGGTCGAAGATGGCTATGACTTCAAGCGGCAGTGGAAACTTGAAGCCATATTCGAAGTGGTCGACCGGGATAGCTATCTGGTGCGGATTGGAAGAGTTAATCCGCTCATCGCGTAGAGGAAGCCGCGCGAGTAGATTACTCCCTGCCATGTGTTTTGCGATGAAATCGTCCAGTTCGCTCTGAGTAAGGCGGCATTCCGGATGGTCCCCCGAATGGAATGCTAAGGCCGCATCAGCTCGGACGGCTTTAACTTTAACAGGTCGCTGCGACTTGTTCTTGGATCGCGCCATCCGGAAATCGTGAGAATGACTTCGAAGAATTCCCTACTTATAGATTTCTATGATCTGTGAATAGTAAAATCATATCGCGACTATACATTCTAACCGCGCGGTCAATGACCTAAATGGTTAGATTCACCAGAAAAATAAAAGAAGCAAAGGCATCCAGGAAAACAGAAGCAAGCATACATCACAGATCGAGCGACCTGAAGTCGGTTCGAATAAAGCATGAGATCTAAAACAGAACACAAAGTATAGCGGTTAAATAAGAGACCGCACGAGTTATCCAGAATACAAGACAAAGAACATTGTTCAAACCAATAAGCCACGCTTATAGTACAAATTGTTCTCAAAGGCCGATCACGGCTGACGGCGTTCTGGGGAGACATCCTCTCTGTGAAGTCGCGCGACCTGGTCACTGGTTGTGTTCAGGAGAGAGTAAATCTGGCTTGTATGATAATGAAGGTGGTTGATTGTGCTATGAAGCCGCCCGGCATCCCTTTCGACCCGCGTAGCGGCAATCATACGGGGGGTTGCGGCGGCCTCGTCAATCATTGGATCAGCCGCCCGGACTGGGGGAGGATTCGAGCCCGCTCCAATAGTCGGGCGGCTAACAGCTACCACCCCATCGTTCATATTTCACCGACCAGCGGCGACTTCTCTGGTTAACCGCAGGAATTTATCCTGGTAATATTTCGAGTCACTCTCAAATTTAGCAGAGGCTCTCTTCTCCTTCTCCAGTTGAGCGGTTAGAGCAGCTCGCGTAGCCACCACTGCTGCCCGCGCGGCCTCAAGCTGAGTCTCCAGGACTTTCTCCTTTTCTGAGCCGGATTTCCTGTTGATCTCCGACTGCGCCTTCAGCGCCCCTTCAGCCTTCTTCCTCGCAATCTGCTCAGCCTCCAGAGCGGTCCGAGTGGCGGCCTCCCGGTCTTCTACCTCCTTCAAGCGGGCTCTCAGGTTGACCAGATCTTCCTCGAGATGGTCAAACAGCTGCAGTCCTTCCGGCAAAGTCGTTGCACTGGTTGGAATCAGTGGAACTAACGGAGGCGGGCTGGCCTCAAGGTCGCCCGGCTTCGTAACCTGATCCACGCTATCTGAAAGAAGCCGCTCGGTTATGAAAAGTAAGAGCATGCAACGCCATATATATATATACAAATGAACATAAATACAAGAGCAGTGCCTGGACGGACAGGCCACTTAGACCGTTCCGGATTCATCCTCTGACATTGCTCACGCCAGAGTCTTTCCGTACTTTGTCTAACAGAAGGGAACCGGACCGCTAAAGAAAGGAGGATCGGCGGCGGGTTCACTAATTTATTATGGCGAGGCTGCGGAATGGAGAAGCGGACAGCTTTATAGTCCGTGGAGCCCTTACCTGCCACAAGAGGATTAGGCCGCGACGGCTTGTTCAAAGTTCGTTCCGCCCCCTCCTTCTTCACCATCATTATTTCTTCCCCGGTCATCGCTGGGGGAACTTCCTCCCGCGCTTTCAGCATTTCTTCAAGCTCCCTCGTTCTCTCTTCGACCTCCAAGGCAGTCCGGGCGGCAGCTTCTCGTTCTTCGGCCTCCGTCCGAGCGGTCTCTTCAGGCCGGACTGTATTATCGGTGGCAGAGGGATTTTGTCTGGAAACAATCGGGCTGTCAAGAAGCTGATCTCGCTTTGCCAGCTCATCCATACCCCTGAAGATCCCATTAAAAGATAAGCTGCTCGCCGAGTCCGGAGGCAGTTCGCCCGGTTTCGTATCAGGGGTAGCCGGTGATTCATTTGACTTGTTGGGTGGAGGAGTCGCAAGGCCTAGCTCCTCCTTTAGTCGCGAATTGGTCTGGAGGAGGGATTCGGTCGGTTTCTTAAGAGCCGCCCTTTCCTTAGCGGCTAACCTCTTGACCTTCTTCGTTATCCGCTCGGTCACGGACCCGGTCTTCTTCCTTTTCCTCTCCTTCTTGCTCGGAGCTGGGCTAACTTCTTTGGAAGGGCTGGGGTAGTCGTCCACGGACAAAGGGGTATTCAGATCGCCCGCCCTTGGGGAGTTGACCGCCTCTTCCTCCAAGTTTCTAACTAGCAGATGGGGGTTCCCAGAAGGAGTAATCTCCATGCCAAACGAGTCGTTTTCGCCGGTCTTCTTCGAAGGGCTACCGGTATCAGCTTTTTCAGGAGGAGCGGTCTCCTCTTTGTTCAGCGGGTTGGCGACCTGTTGACCAGGGGCTTCTGAAGGAATCAGCGGGTCACCAAGAAGAGGCCTCGAACTGTTCGCCAGGGGCTCTGTAGGAGTCTTGGGAGTTGTTAAGTCCACGACCGGTTTGGGGCTATCCGCTGCGGCCTTCTCGGCCCGCTTTCTCTTTTTCCGGTCCTTCCGGTCTTGCTTTTCCTTCTCCTTATTCAATTTCTCCGACGATTCGCGCCTCTTATCTTCCACCCTCTTCTGATCTCCGCTGGGATCCACGCGGTCTAACACAGCGTCCAGGAAGTCCATTGCGGAAGAATTGCCGGTCTTAAAAATTCTAACCGCAACTGGCGAGTAATACCCTGTGATTTCAGGAAGAACTCCGCAGAATGAATTCTCTGGCTCTCTTATAGAATTTAAGGCAGGTCGGATGCGGTCTCCCGGTCAAAGCTAATATTTTCGAAATTCTCTTGAGATTTGAAAATATGCGGGGATTATGTTTGCCCGGAAAACCGCTTCTCGGGTTGGACCATTAGCAGACCGCTCGAACTCCTGGGTCAGGCCGCTGGGTCCCGGGGTCAGCGGTTCCCAGTTCAAGAAGGGCCAGGCCGGGCGGCCTGGTGTCATTTCCGGATCGCCCCCAAAGGGAGAAGATCGTCAAGAGCTAAGGCAAAAAGTTCATCCGCAGTCTCAGCTAGAAGGCCGCGCGGGTTGTCCCATAGAAACTCGAGGTTCCGGCCCCGAAGAACAGGCCGGGGCTCCAGATCAAAGGCTATCCGAGTTACCTTGTGAAAAACGGCTAAGTCATGACCAGAAGGCAGACCGCGGCCTCAATCTCCAGGCCGCTCGGTCTGCATCATTGACTTAGTCCTGGTATCCTCAGCCTCAAGTCAGACGGGTAGGGAAGGCAGGCCGTCAGGTCGCGCGGCCTCTTTCTTTTTTCTTCTTTATGCATCCCATCACCGCCTGCCCGTTTCTCCTGTACCCGGGCAGGAGGTTATTTTATCCCTGCCCATTCGGGCAGGCCCCCAAGCCTATAAATAGGGGGCGGCACTGTTCACAAGACAGGCACACTCGAATCGAAGAGCTCGCTTGTCGGAGCTCCGGTCTCGAGTTTCTGGTCTCGCGAACTGTTTGACCGGCTTCTGCTTTCCTGCACTTGTAACCGCTACTTTTCAATCAAAGGAAAGCCCGTCGCAAGAGTGGCATTTGCCGCGGCGGGCGAAGTCCGGCCTCGACCGCTGCTAGCGGTCTAAATTCTCTAACCAAATAGTAACCGATAATCCGCAGCCCTCGATTTTCTTCGTGAGCGCACTTTTGAATCGAACAATACTGGTAGCTCGGTTAATCTCATTTTCCGCCAAACATTTGATGCCCTTAAGACTGGAAAGTCTTTACTCTCCACAGAAGGGCCCCTCTACGGCTTCTCAGGAGAAAAGAAAGAAGTGGAGGGGTGCGTGAAGCTTTTGGTGTCGCTGGGAGGCATAACGAAGCTGATAAACTTTGTAGTAGTGGAAGCCCCGAGCAGCTACTGTGCAATCTTCGGAAGACCAATCCTGGATGCTTACAAAGCAATAGTATCCACTTTTCATTTGGCCTTGAAATTCGCTGCCGAGGGGCGTCAATATCGGGTCCGAAGCCATCCAAAGGTTGCTCGTGAATGTTATGTAAAGACAGTTAATGTGATCACCAAGGCACCACTTCACAAGGTTCAGGATGACATCCATGAGGTATCCAAACTCCCTGAGGAGGACGAGGAAAACGCAGAGCGGAGAGGGACGTACCTGGAACCTGCCCAGGAGACCCAAGAAATCCCTATTGCTGAAGAGGAAGGGAAGAAGCTGATCATCAACGCCGAGATATCAGAAGAAGAGAAGGTTCAGTTAATCTCCTGCCTGTTGGAGAATCAAGACATCTTCGCCTGGTCGGCGGAAGATATGCCTGGAGTAGATCCAGATGTTGCGTGCCATCACCTCAACATCTCCCCTGAATTCAAGCCGATCGAACAAAAGAAGAGGGATGTAGAAACCAAGCTGGCGGTACCCATCAAAGAGGAAGTTGCAAAGCTTCTTAAAGCCAATTTCATTTCTGAAATCCAATACCCCACTTGGATATCAAATGTAGTAATGGTGAAAAAATCTGGGGGAAAATGGCGCATGTGTGTAGATTTTATAAAGCTCAATAAAGCATGCCCCAAAGATTGTTATCCCTTGCCTCGGATAGATGTTTTAGTAGATTCCGCGGTGGGATATAATTTCATGAGCTTTCTAGATGCATTTTCTGGTTACCACCAGATTAAGATGCATAAACCCGATATCCCGCATACATCCTTCATTACCAACGACCGGTGTTATTGTTATCTTGTCATGCCTTTCGGGCTCAAAAATGCGGGTGCGACATATCAAAGGATGATGGACACAGTTTTTGAAAAGCAGAAAGGAAGAAATCTTGAAGTATACGTTGATGATCTTCTTCTAAAAAAGTAAAACTTTTTCAATCCACCTGAAAGACCTCGTAGAGACGTTCGCTACTCTGCGGAGGTTCAAATTAAAACTAAATCCATTGAAATGCGTGTTTGGGGCAAACAAAGGGAAATTTCTCGGACATCTTCTCACCCCTGATGGCCTCGCACCAAATCCGGATAAGGTAAAAGCCATCCTAGATATGACCCCTCCTCGTAATCAGAAAGAGTTGCAACAACTTGGGGGGAGCTGGCAGGATTGAGCCGATTCATTTCTAAATCAGGAGATAAAAGCGCTCCATTCTTCAAGACACTCAGGGGAGGATCTAAGTTTGAATGGAATGAAGACTGCGATAATGCTTTCGAACAGTTGAAAAAGCAGTTAACCTCAACCCCTCTTCTTCAAAGCCCTCGCGAAGGGGAAACATTATTCTTGTACTTGGGGGTGGGACCATATGCAATAAGCTCTGTCCTGGTTCGGGAAGAGAAAAAGTAGTAATTTCTGATATATTATGTCAGCCACATCCTCAAAGATGCGGAAACTAGATATTCAATCCTGGAGAAATTAGCCTTGGCTTTGGTCATGTCATCACGATGGCTCCGCCCCTATTTTCAGGCTCATCCTATTCAGGTGGTTTCGGATCATCCACTAAGAAGTATCCTGGAGAAGCCGGATCATTCAGGAAGATTAGCCAAATGGGCAATCGAGCTGAGCGAGTTCGAAATATTGTACATTCCCAGAACGGCAATAAAGGCGCAAGTATTGGCAGATTTCTTGGTAGACACGATGTAGTCTAATCCTGAACAGGTAGTACAATCTCCTTTGGCTTGGATCATTTATGTGGATGGGGCTTCTGGCAGAAACTCTGTGGGAGCCGGGGTAGTTCTGATCAGTCCAAATGGCATTAGGCTGGAGCAAGCTATCAAATTCTTCTTTTCAGTTACAAATAACCAGGCCGAATACGAAGCACTCTTGGCCGGCCTGAGACTCGCAAAGGAGCTTGGGATAGAACATGTTCATGTGAAAACTGATTCTTTTGTGATAGCTTCGCAGGTTCTAGGGAACTACGAAACAAGAGAACCGATATTAAGAAAGTATCTATTCCTAGCTAAGGAAGAAATCGGGAAATTCAAATCCTTCATCATCGAACACATTCTGAGAACACAGAATGAAGAGGCAGACGAATTGTCAAAGTTTGGTCTTCCATCAGGAGGGGTGACCTCGGAACTTTTTCATCCGGCAACGGAGGAAGAGGAGCTCATGAAGATCGATCAGCATCCTTCCTGGAAGGACCCTTATGAATTATTTCTGTCAAGAGGGGAGTTTCATTAATCGATCAAGGACAAAAGTAGATTCAGGAGAAAGGCGGCCTACTACTACTTAATAGCAGGAGTTTTGTTTAGAAGAACTTTGATTTCTCCCTCAGCACGGTGTGTTTCAGAAGAAGAGATCCCGATCATACTTCAGGAAGTTCATTCTGGGGAATGCGGTAGTCATTCATGGGCAAAAACCTTAGAGAAAAGGATCCTGCGGCAAGGATATTTTTGGCCAACTATGAGAAAGGATGCTGAAGCATTTGCCAAGCGCTGTGTACAATGTCAGAAATTTGCTCCTCTTCAGCATCTGCCCGCTCAATCGCTTAGGTCAATAACTGCACCCTGGCCCTTCGCGGTTTGGGGGATGGATCTAGTCGGACCCTTTCCAATGGCTAGCGGCCAGCGCCGCTTTATCATAGTAATGATCGACTATTTCAGTAAGTGGATTGAGGCAAAAGCATTGGCAAAAATTACTACTCAAATTATCAAAAATTTCATCTGGGGAGAAATAGTCTGCCGACACGGAATCCCGCTGGCAATTGTCACCGATAATGGACCGCAGTTCAATAATCCTGAGATGGTAAACTTTTGCGATCAAGTTGGAATAGATCTTCGGTTCGCCTCAGTACATCATCCAAGGACCAATGGTCAAGTAGAAGCTGCAAACAGGCGAATTCAGCAACTCCTGATGAAAAGAGTTTTGAATCAAAAAGGAAATTGGGCAGACCAACTTCCCTCCATCCTTTGAACTCTTCGCACTACCCCATCTTCAGCTACATGGGAGACACCATTCAAATTATCTCATGGCTCGGAGGTTGTTGTTCCCGTAGAGTTTGAGGTGGTCACTCCAAGAGTTGTGTATGCAAAAGAGGGAGGAGAAGCATGGGTAGAATACAACGATGAGGCCATCAGGTATAGTCTGGATCTGATCGAAGAACTTCAGGACGAGGCGACAATCAGGCAGGAAGAAGTTAAGAGGAGGATGGCAAAATATTTTGACAAAAATATCAGGGTAAAGCAGTTTGCAGTTGGGGATTTGGTGTTGAAAAAGGTAGATGCTGCGGCCAGATCTGGTAATGTTGGAAAGCTGAATCCCAACTGGGCAGGGCCTTTTATTGTCAAAGAAGTATTAAAGAATGGGGCCTACCGTCTCCAAACCAGCGAAGGAGAAGACATCGCACGCACCTGGAGCGGTGACGATCTTAAACGATTTTATCCTTGAACTATCTCTTTCATTCTTTACGTTTCTTTTGGTATTAAATGAAAAGCCCTATACTGACACTTCTCCTTGTCTGATGGTTCTCTACATTATAAATACATGTATACATATCTCACTCCCTGAACCTCTGAGATATCGCCAAATTCTGCTCGAACCCCCTCGGATTGTAGTCATAGCGTAAAACCCACCAAGACCATGTGATGCGGGGAGTTTTCGCACACATGTAGTGGTAGCTTGCCAATTCCGCTGCGGTGGTCTTCAAAACTTTGGATCTCGGCCGATATCTAACACACCCCTGCATCAAGGGAGGTCTAAGTGATTGTCAGCTCTATCATGCCCCGAAAGGGATATAGTTACAGCTTTAATGATCTTTCTGAGGAAAGCAATGTTCGTCGCCGAGGCCCACCTGCCCAACTGATCATCATAGCCTGTGACCATCGAATACTCTTAGGTACTCTCGAAACGGTGCCTAGTTGGGCCCACAACTGAGTTGATCTCTCTGAGGAAAGCAATGTTCGCCGCCGAGGCCCACCTGCCCAATTGATCAACTCGGCTTGTAACCCTAGGCAAGAGAGCAGATGAGTCGCTTACAGCTCTTATGACCACTTGAGGAAAGCAATGTTCGCCGCCGAGGCCCACCTGCCCACTTGGTCATTTGAGTTTGTACATGTTTTTTCTTTTTCTTTTTCCTACAGCTCTTATGACCACTTGAGGAAAGCAATGTTCGCCGCCGAGGCCCACCTGCCCACTTGGTCATCTGAGCCTGTAGATTATCCTTTTTCCCTACAGGAAGGTATTCACCTCTTGTGGTTTTTTGTATAAAACCATTCGGGGAAGATATTATTAAAACAGGTGCAGGTGTTCGTCTACCCTAATAAAGGGTTGTGATATTAAGATCGGGCGGTCTGAACTTTCAAACCGAACGGTCTGATTGTGTATAAGTTAGGGTATTTCTAGACAATTACATGGTTGCCCGGGTTGTATTCTAACCGGGCGGCCCTATCAATCTTTTATAGGTTGGGTATTTCTGGACAATTACATGGTTGCCCGGGTTATATTCTAACCGGGCGGGTTTATCCATCCATTATAAGTTGGATATTTATGGAGCTAATTATATGATTGCCCGGATTGTGTTCTGACCGGTCGGGTTTATCTATCTCTCCATTCTATTGAATTGGATATTTCTGGATCTGAATATATTGCTCGGGTTGTATTCTAACCGGGCGGGCATTGCCTATCTTTTACAATTAATTAAGTTGGATATCTCTAGATCTAAATATATGATCGCCCGGATTATGCTCTAACCGATCGGGTTGAGCTATTTCTTAGCAAAAGTTATCTCTAGATGCAGTGGATTACTCGCCAGGATAGAATTCAAACCGCGCAAAGTTATTATTCGTTATTTATATCAGCAAGGATAAAATATCTCTGAATGATAAGAAGTCGCCCGGTCTGAATTACAGTCGCATGAGTCTATCTGTTATGGTTCATACTATCAGAAATCAGACATCCTGAGACCTAAATTAGTAATCGCACGGTTTGAATATAGATCGTACAAGATCATCAAATCATCACTTATGCTCAGATCAGGATAACCACACGGCTAGATCATAAAAAACAAAAGGTAAAAAGAAAGAAAAGAGACAAGACATCAGCCACAAGTAAGTAACAATAGAAGGTCAATCAAACAGGTAAAATTTCTATTCATTCTTCAAAATGTTTTAACAAAAATTTAACCGCCCGGCTAACAAAAAAAGACCGGCGATTATACAAAAATAAAATTAAAACAAAGGCATTATTCTGCCGACTTCTTCTTCTTCTTCTTGACAGGAGAACTCGAGTCCACACCATCAACATCAACGTCGGGCGAATAACCTTCACTTGACGTGGAAGAAGAATCCGATGAATCGCTACCACTAGACCGCCCGGTCTTACTAGCGGAGCCAATTGTTCCAGAGGACAAGCTGTCCTCATCATCATCATCATCATCGCCGGCATCATCATCCGCGTCGTCCTCCTCAGCGGCTCCACCACTTCCATCACCTCCTTGATGAAGTACAACCTCCCTGCCCGCATCGGCTTCAGCCTCCTCGCCCACCTTGGCTTTTCCTTTCTGCCTTTGGCTGATCTCATCAAGTTGGACCTTCAAAGCAGGGAAGAGGTCGGAGAAAGTAGTACCCTCGAATCCTTCGCACAGACCGCCCCGGTCTTCCATAAGACCCAAAGCTTTGTTGATCCCTTGGGCCACATGAGGCAACACCTCGCCTTGGAAGGCCGGATTGGTCATCTCATATTGTTTCTGCAAGAAAGGAAAAATAAGTTAGGTCGCTCGGTCTGAACAAAAGAAGCCGCGTCATCATTTGTCATACTCACCGCCACGACTTCTTGAAGCCGCGCATTCTCTTCTTGAAGCCGCACATTCTCCGCGGCCTGCTCCTCGTACTTCTTCTCCATAAATTTCTGGACAGAAACCAGCCGCCTGAACGACAAGGCCATGAAGTGATTGGCCGCGAACCCCCACGCGCCGGCTTGCTCCGCCAGCCGGGGAAGCTCTTCTTCCGGAGTTTTCATCAGCTTCTTTAAAGTCTTTCGACCATACATAGCGGCCCCGGCGGCTAGCGCATGGTGGTTAATCTTGTCACTCCCCCATGGAGGAAGTGCAGTGGATACCCGGATGCGGCTCCCATCCCTATGCCAGAGGACAGTCGGGTTGCCCTGCAGGTCGGGCGGGTTTCCACAGGAACGAAGAAGTTCGTATTCATCAGGAGAAGCCGGGCCCTCTTCCTCTGATGATGGCGACCTGTTTCGCCAGTGCCTTTTCTCTCTCTGGGTCAAAACCGGGCCGGCCGGAGTGACCGGCTTGTTCGCAGGGACGATGTGGGCAGCTGCAAGTTAAAATCAGAAGTTTAAATCAAGCAGTCCACGCGGTCATATGCAAGCGGTCTAGAGGAACTTACTATGCTCGGGGAGGACGTCCTCTAGCTCTGAGAACAGCGGGATGTAATGATTAATGTCCAACCGCTCGTTCTCAAGAAACGTGAAGGTGTCCATCTCGATCTTTCCAACCTGGGGGATCTGGAAAGCCTCTTCCCCCCGAACTTGCAGGTTGGTTTGCAACAGCCCGAAGATGCCTTCGAGCATTACATACCGCTCCGACCAGTCCGAGACCTTGTTCGCCAAGTTGACGATCTTCAATCCGTGGCAGCCAAAGTAGAGGTGCCCCCTGAAAGTTGAAGTCCTCGAGTCGGAGACAGCCCGCACCGAGAAGAACTTCCTGAATAGGTCAAGGGAAAAACTGGTTCGCTCGAACCGAAGGTAGGAAATGAAACTATATATGGAGGCGATGGAGTTCGGTGGAAGTTGGCCGGGTACAACCCCGTAATGGTCGAAAATGGCTATGACTTCAAGTGGCAGCGGAAATTTGAAGCCATATTCAAAGTGGTCGACCGGGACGGCTATTTGGTGCGGATTGGAAGAGTTAATCCGCTCGTCATGCAAAGAAAGCCGCGCGAGCAGGTTACTCCCTACCATATGTTTTGCAATAAATTCATCCAGTTCGCTCTGGGTGAGTCGGCACTCTGGGTGGTCCGCCGAATGAAAGGCCAAGGCCGCGTCTGCTCGGACGGCTTTAACCTTAACAGGCCGCTGCGACTTGTTCTTAGATCGCGCCATCTGGAAATCGTAAAAATGACTTCGAAGAGTCCCTACTTATAGATTTTTACGATCTGCAAATAGTAAAATTATGTCGCAGGCTATACATTCTAACCGCGCGATCAATAGCCTGCATGGTTAGATTCACCAGAAAACCAAAAGAAGCAAGGGTATTCAGGAAAACAGGAGCAAGCATACATCACAGATCGTGCGACCTGTAATCAGTTCGGATAAAACACAGAAGAAACAGAACACAAAATACAGCGGTTAAACAAGAACCCGCACGGGTTATTCAAATCAAAGACAAGATAGAAAGGAACATTGTCTAAACAGAGGCCGAATCAACAAGCCGCATTCATAATACAAATTGTTCTCAAAATCCGGTCACGGCTGACGGTGTTCCGGGGAGACATCCTCTCTGTGAAGTCGCGCGACCTGGTCGCTGGTGGTGTTCAGAAGAGAGTAAATCTGGCTGGTATGATAATGGAGGTGGTTGATTGTGCTATGAAGCCGCCCGGCATCCCTTTCAACCCGCGTAGCGGCAATCATGCGGGGGGTTGCGGTGGCCTCATCAATCATTGGATCAGCCGCCCGAACCGGGGGAGGATTTGAGCCCACCCCAACAGTCGGGCGGCTAACAACCTGCGTTCCATCATTCATACTTCGCCGGCCCGCAGCGACTTCCCTGGTTAACCGCAGGAATTTATCCTGGTAATATCTCGAGTCATCCTCGAACTTAGCAGATGCTTTCTTCTCCTTCTCGAGCTGAGCGGTCAGAGTAGCGACTTGCGCCACCTTGGCTCTCTTCTCGGCCTCCACTGCAGCTCGCGTGGCCTCCACCGCAGCTCGCGCGGCCTCAAGCTGAGTCTCCAGGCCATTCTCCCTTTCTGTCCTGGACTTCCTGTCGATCTCCACCTGCGCCTTCAACGCCTCTTCAGCCTTCTTCCTCGCCATTCGCTCGGCCTCCAGAGCAGTCCGAGTGCCGGCCTCCCGGTCTTCCATCTCCTTCAAGCGGGCCTTCAGGTTCGCTAGATCTTCCTCGAGATGCTCGAACAATTGCGGCCCTTCTTGCGAAGTCGTCGCACAGGTTGATATCGGGGGAACTAATGGAGGCAGGCTGGCCTCAAGGTCGCCCGGCTTCGCAATCTGATCCCCGCTATCTGCAAGAAGCCGCGCGGTTATGAGAAGCAAGAGCATACAAATACAAAAATAGACATGAATATAAGATCAATGCCTGGGCGCACAGGCCGCTTAGACTATTCCGGGTCCATCCTCCGACGTTGCTCACGCCAGAGTCTCTCCGTGCTCTGCCTAGCAGAAGAGGACCAGGCCGCTAAGGGAAAGAAGCTCGGCGGTGGGTTCAGTAATTTATTGCAACGAGGCCGCGGAATGAAGAAGCGGAAAGCTTCATAATTCATGGGGCGCTTACCTGGCGCAAAAGGATCAGGTCGCAGCGGCTTGTTTAAAACCCGCTCCGCCCCTTCCTTCTTCACCATCATTATCTCCTCCCCGGTCATCACCAGGGGAACCTCCGCCTGCACTTTCAACATGTCTCCGAGTTCCCTCGCTCTTTCTTCGACCTCCAAGGCGGTCCGGGCAGCAGCTTCTCGCTCTTCGACCTCCAAGGCGGTCCGGGCAGCAGCTTCTCGCTCTTCGGCCTCCGTCTGAGCGGTCTCCTCAGGCTGGGCTGTGTTATCTGTAATAGGGGCAGTTCGCTTTGAAGACATCGGGCTGTCAAGAAGTTTATCTCGCCCCATCAGCTCATCCATATCCTGAAAGATCCCATTAAGTGATAAGCTACTCGCCGAGTCCGGAAGCAGGTCGCCCGGTTTCGCATCAGGGGTAGCAGGCGAGTCATTTACCTTAGTGGATGGAGGAGTCGCCCGGCCTTGAAGAGTTAACTGCCTCCTCCCCTAAGTCTCTGACTAGCAAGTGAGGATTCCCGGATGGGGTGATTTCCATGCCAAACGAGTCGGTCTCGCCGACCTTCTTCGAAGGGCTACCGGGGTCAACTTTTCCAGAAGGGGCGGCCTCCCCTTTGTTCAGCGGGCTAGCAGCCTGTTGGCCAAGGTCTCTGGGAGGAATCAGCGAGTCGCTGGGGGGAGGCCCCGAACTATCCGCTGCGGGCTCCGCGGGAGTCTCTAGGGTTGTTGAGTCCACGACGGACTTGGGATTATCCGCCGCGGCTTTCTCAGCCCGCTTCCTCTTTTTCCGGTCCTTCCGGTCCTGCTTTTCCTTCTCCTTTTTCGACTTCTCCGTCGATTCGCGCCTTTTACCTTCCACCTTCTTTTGATCTCCGGCGGGATCCACGCGGTCTAACACGGTGTCTAGGAAGTCCATTGTTGAAGAATTACCGGTCTTAAAAATTCTAACCGCAACTGGCGAGCAATTTCCCTGATTTTAGAAAAAACTCTGCAGAATGAATTCTCTGGCTCTCTTATAGAATTCAGGGCAAGTCGGATGCGGTCTCCCGGCTAAAGCTAATATTTTCGAAATTCTCTTGAGATTTGAAAATATGCGGGGATTATGTTTACCCGGAAAACCGCTTCTCGGGTTGGATCATTCTCGGACCGGGCGAACTGCTGGGTCAGGCCGCTGGGTTCCAGGATCAGTGGCTCTCAGTTCAGGGTAAACCAGGCCAGGTGGTCTGATGTCATTTTCAGACCGCCCCCAAGAGTGAAGGTCGTCAAGGGCCAAGGCAAGAAGGCTATCCGCGGTCTCAGGTAGGAGACCGCGCGGGTTGTTCCATAGAGACTCAAGGTTCAAGCCCGGAGAACAAGCTGCGGTTTCAGATCAGAGACTATCCGGGTTGCCTCGTGAAGATCAGCCAAGCCATGTCCAGAAGGCAGACCGTGGTCTCAAGCCAGAGGCCGCTCGGTCTGCATCCTTGACTTGGTCCAGGTATCTTCAGCTTCAGGTCAGACAGGTCGGAAGAGCAAGCCGCCAAGCCGCGCGGCTTCTTTCTTTTTCTTCTTTGTGCATCCCGTCACCACCTGCCCGTTTCTCCTGTACCCGGGCAGGAGGTAATTATATCCCTGCCCATTCGGGCAGGCCCCCAAGCCTATAAATAGGGGGCGGCACTGTTCACAAGACACGCACACTCGAATCCAGGAGCTCGCTTGTTTGAGCTGCGGTCTCGAGTTTCCCGTCTTGCGGACTGTCTGACCGGCCGGCTTCTCTTTTCCTACATTTATAACCGCTGTAACTGCTTCATTTTAATAAAAGGAAAGCCCGTCGCAGGAGTGGCATTTGCCACGGCGGGCGAAGTCCGGCCTCGACCGCTGCTAGCGGTCCGAATTCTCTAACCGAATATTAACTGATAATCCGCAACCCTCGATTTCCTTCGGAGGCGCACTTTTGAATCGAACAACGACGCTGGCTGCTGGCTATTGGGAAAGGTCCAATAAGATCCATCCCCCATACCGCGAAGGGCCATGGCGCAGTTATTGATCTGAGTGACTGAGCAGGCAAGTGCTGAAGAGGAGCAAACTTTTGGCACTGAACACACCGCTTGGCAAATGCCTCAGCATCCTTCCTCATGGTTGGCCAAAAATACCCCTGCCTTAAGATTCTCTTCTCTAGGGTCTTCGCTCCCGAGTGACTACCGCACTCCCCGGAATGAACTTCCTCAAGTATGGCTGGGACTTCATCCTCTGAAACACATCATGCTGAGGGAGAAATCAAAGTTTTTCTGTAGAGAACTCCCGCTATCAGATAATAATATGCCGCTTTCCTTTTGAATCTTCTCCGATCTTTGATGGAATGGTGGAACTCCCCCTTTCATAGGAATAGCTCGTAAGGATCCTTCCATGAAGGATTATGATCAATTTGCATGAGTTCTGCCTCATCTATTGCCGGATGAAAAAGTTCAAAGGTCACTCCCCCTGATGGAAGACCGAACTTCGATAATTCATCTGCCTCCTCATTTTGCGTTCTTGGGATGTGCTCGATAATAAATGCCTTGAATCTTCCGATTTCCTTTTTGGCTAATAGCAGATATTTTCGCAGAATCGGCTCCCTTGTCTCATAATTCCCCAAGACCTGGGAGGCCACCACCAGTGAATCGGTTCTAACATGTACATATTCTATGCCCAGCTCTTTCGCAAGCCTTAGCCCAGCCAGAAGTGCTTAATATTCTGCCTGGTTATTTGTAACTGGAAAGAAGAACTTGACAGCTTGCTCCAGCCTGATGCCATTTGGGCTGATCAACACTACTCCGGCTCCCACGGAGTTTCTGCCAGAAGCCCCGTCCACATAAATGATCCAAGCCAGAGGAGATTGTACCACCTGTTCAGGACTAGGCTCTGTTGTATCTACCAAGAAGTCTGCCAAGATTTGCGCTTTGATTGCTGTCCGGGGGATGTATGATATCTCAAATTCACTTAGTTCAATAACCCATTTTGCCAACCTCCCTGAATGATCTGGCTTTTCAAGAATATTTTTTAAAGGATGATCTGTAATAACTTGGATGGAATGAGCCGGAAAATAAGGGCGAAGCCTTCGCGCAGACATAACCAAGGCCAAGGCCAGTTTCTCCAGGATCGAGTATCTAGTTTCTGCATCCTTAAGGATGTGGCTGACATAGTATATTGGAAACTGCCTCCTCTTTTCTTCCCGAACGAGGACAGAACTCACCGCATCCGGTCCGACTCCCAGATATAAGAATAGCTTTTCTCCCTCACGGGGACTTTGGAGTAGTGGGGTCGAAGTTAACTGTTCTTTCAGCTGCTCGAAAGCCTTGTTACACTCCTCGCTCCATTCGAACTTTGATCCCCCTCGCAATGTTTTAAAGAATGGGGCACTTTTATCTCCGGATTTGGAGATAAACCTGCTCAATCCTGCCAATCTCCCTCCTAATTGTTGAACTTCTTTAGTATTTCGAGGAGGGGTCATATCAAGGATGGCCTTCACCTTATCTGGGTTTGGTGCAAGGCCATCAGGAGTTAAGAGATGCCCAAGAAATTTTCCTTTGCTTGCCCCGAACACACATTTCAATGGATTTAATTTTAACTTGAACCTCCGTAGAGTAGCGAACGTCTCTACGAGGTCTTCCAAGTGCAATGAGAAAGTTTTACTTTTGAGAAGAAGGTCATCAACGTAAACTTCGAGATTTCTGCCCTTTTGATGTTTAAAGACGGCATCCATCATTCTTTGGTATGTTGCGCCCGCGTTTTTAAGACCGAAGGGCATTATGATATAGCAGTAACACCCATCGTTTGTGATAAATGAGGTATGCGGGATGTCAGGTTTGTGCATTTTAATTTGATGATATCCGGAGAAGGCATCGAGGAAACTCATAAAACCATACCCAACCGCGGAATCAACTAAGACATCTATCCGAGGCAAAGGGTAACAATCTTTAGGGCACGCTTTATTAAGTTTGGTGAAGTCCACGCACATGCGCCACTTCCCACCAGATTTCTTAACCATTACAACATTCGACATCCACGTGGGATATTGAATCTCAGAAATGAAACCCACTTTTAGGAGTTTGGAAACCTCCTCTCTGATGGGCAACGCCAGCTTGGTCGCCACTTCTCTCTTCTTTTGCTGGACGGGCTTGAACTAAGGAGATACGTTTAGATGATGACAAACCACGTCTGGATCCACTCCTGGCATATCCTCCGCTGACCAAGCGAAGATATCCAGGTTTTCCAACAGGCAGGAGATTAGCTCCATTTTCTCCTCCTCTGGCAACTCAGCGTTGATGACCAGCTTCTTTTCTGCTCCTTTAGTAATAGGAACTTCTTGGGTCGCTTGGGCAGGTTCCAAGTGAGCCCCTTCTCGATCTTTTCCTTCCTCGGCAGCTTCTGGAGACTCAGCAATCTCCAAAGCCTTAGCCACGGCCTCGGGAAGCGGAACGTTGGTGATCATGTTGACAGTTCGGACGTAGCACTCCCGAGCCACCTTTGGGTTGCTCCTGACCCGATACTGCTTTCCTTCGGCCGCGAACTTGAGGGCAAGGTGAAAGGTCGACACCACTGCCCTATATGCATTGAGAATCGGCCTCCCGAAGATGGCACAGTAGTTGCTCGGGGCATCCACTACCACAAAATTGATTAACTTTATTACTCCTCTAAGAGAGACCAGGAGCTTTACTGAGCCCTCTACTTCCTTCCTCTCCCCAGAAAAGCCGTAGAGGGGCACGTCGGTGGAAAGCAAAGACTTTCCGGTCTTCAGGGCCTCGAAAGTCGGGCGGAAAAGGAGATTGAAGGAGCTGCCGATATCAATCAGAATCTTGTGGACTCTATAGTTTTGGATGACGGCCTTGATGACCACCGCATCGTCGAAAGGATTAGCATTGGGGGGAAGGTCATCCTGACCAAATGTGACAATAGTGCTTTCGGGAGGAGAACTTGTAGTGGCTGCCACTTCCTGCTTTAGAACTCTCGCAATGCTGGATTTGCGAGATGATTCCGCTCCAGCTCCTCCATGAATACAATAGATGTCCCCTAAGGGGCCCACATCATTGACTTCGACGCATCCGGTAGCAGGATGGATGCCATCATAGCGGCCGGCGTCTTCGACGTCGGCACATTCCCAGGTTACTTCTACTGTTTCTTTCTCTTTTCTCTTCTCGGAAGTTGGTTCAGCAGTTGTATCTTTCCGAACTAGACCCCGGAGCTTTCCTTCTCCCAGGAGTCTCTCTATCAGCAAATGAAGGGCACGACAGTCTTCGGTTAGATGCCCCCTTCTTTATGATATTCACAATAAAGGTTCGGATTTCGATTGCGGATATCCGACTTCAGAGGAGCAGGCCTTTTGAAATCTGGCCTCTTTTATAGAATCTGGACTACTTCGTCCATGGTGACGTTTAAGGGAGTGAATGACTCTTGTGAGTCATCATATTGAGTGGATGGAATGACTGGTGGTGGTTGCGCGGTGTACTGTTGTAAGTATACCGTCATGATTTGCGGAAGAGGAGCGGGAGCGATGGACAAAGGTGGTTTCTGATCTTGAAACCGCTGATGGCCGATGAATGGTTGCTTATTTTTGTAATTTCTCACCCTTTGGGAACGGGGTTCAAAGTGGGACTGATTCGATGGCGGATGATGGAAGGACGGATTTGACTGCTCCTTGTCGCTTACCAGCTTTGCGACGTAGCCTGGATTACTCTTCTCTCCTCTGATAAACATATTTGCCAAACTTATCATCTCTTGATAAGTCCTAGGCTCCATTATATTTGCTTCAAATTTTAAGGTGCCCTCCCTCAAACCATGAATGAGGGCAACCCTGTACAACTCGGGATCCACATTTGGACCTCCATAATCTCTTTCTGGAAGCGGTCTACAAAACGAGCCCATGTCTCGTTTTCCCGCTGTTTTATATCGAAAAGGGCCGCCGGGCCACTCTTTCTCTTCCTCGAGGTTGTTTGCCCGGAAAACCGCTTCTCGGGGTGGACCATTAGCAGACCGCTCGAACTCCTGGGTCAGGCCGGGCGGCCTGGTGTCATTTCCGGATCGCCCCCAAAGGGAGAAGATCGTCAAAAGCTAAGGCAAAAAGTTCATCTGCAGTCTCAGCTAGAAGGCCGCGCGGGTTGTCCCATAGAAACTCGAGGTTCCAGCCCCGAAGAACAGGCCGGGGCTCCAGATCAAAGGCTATCCGAGTTGCCTTGTAAAAAACGGCTAAGTCATGACCAGAAGGCGGACCGCGGTCTCAATCTCCAAACCGCGCGGTCTGCATTATTGACTTAGTCTCGGTATCCTCAGCCTCAAGTCAGACGGGTAGGGAAGGCAGGCCGTCAGGTCGCGCGGCCTCTTTCTTTTTCCTTCTCTATGCATCCCGTCACCGCCTGCCCGTTTCTCCTGTACCCGGGCAGGAGGTTATTTTATCCCTGCCCCTTCGGGCAGGCCCCCAAGCCTATAAATAGGGGGCGGCACTGTTCACAAGACACGCACACTCGAATCGGAGAGCTCGCTTGTCGGAGCTCCGGTCTCGAGTTTCAGGTCTTGCGAACTGTTTGACCGGCCGGCTTCTGCTTTCCTGCACTTGTAACCGCTACTTTTCAATCAAAGGAAAGCCCATCGCAAGAGTGGCATTTGCCGCGGCGGGCGAAGTCCGGCCTCGACCGTTGCTAGCGGTCTAAATTCTCTAACCAAATAGTAACCGATAATCCGCAGCCCTCGATTTTCTTCGTGAGCGCACTTTTGAATCGAACAGAAACACGCGGCCTTCAGATCGCGGACTATCAGCGAAATCTTTGGTTCAGAATGTCAGACCGCCAGTTCCCTCCAAGAGACCGGTCCGATCATAGCGATGACTCCCTGTGGGAGGCTCTGGAGCGAACTAAGAGAGAAGCCGACCAGGCTCAGAAAGCAACTGATCAGCGTCTGGACGCGATCAGTCAGGCTCTAGCTCTGCTAACCAAGCAGTTAGCCCCCCAACAGGCCGCGGTTAACCCGGCCATGACCCCTGTCCTACCTCCTCCACCCCCATACCCATTTGCGCAGGTCGCTCACTCCCAACCGCCACCAGAAGGTTCTGCGGATCGGCATAATTTCTACCAAGAGGCCGCGCGGCGTATGCCGGCTCGAGTCCTTGACTTCCAGGGGGCGGCTTCTCAGGCCGCTCGCTTTTCCTATCCGCCTGAGGTCGCCGCCTACCAGTCCTACCCGGCCGGAGCACCTGCCCACTCCTATCAGGCGGCCTGTCCGCAAATGACCGCAGCAGAGATCCCCTACCACCCTGCTTTTTCTCTATACGAGGATGCCGAGGAGAGTTCTCCCTTCACGGATGAGATCCGGGGAGAGCCGGCTCCGAATAACTTTCGAGAACCACGCTTATCAACATATGGTGGGGAGTCCGATCCGGCAATTCATCTTCAAGCGTTTGAATCGGCTGTTGCTCTGAGGACCATCATTGATGCAACTAAGTGTAAGCTCCTGGTGACGTCCTTCGATGGACAAGCCAGAGAATGGTTCTATGGATTGCATCCTCGATCCATTAGATGTTTTGCAGAACTGCGTAGAGAATTTCTGCTTCGATTCTCTACCTCAAAAAAGAGGAAGAACGGTCCGGCAGCCCTATTTGAGATACGGCAGCAGGAAAACGAAACGTGGGCCCGCTTCGTCGACCGTTTCCAAAGGGAGATAATGGATGTGCAAAACGTCGATCCAGAGTTGTATAGGGTCGCTCTGATGCATGGCCTTAGGGAGGGGCCGCTGAAATTTGAAGCTCAAATCAGGGAGCCAAAAACATACCAGGAGATTATTAGTCTGGCTAACAAATTTATCAGGGGAGAAAAGACCAATCCTGGTTATGTTGCCAAATTGCTCAGCAATAACGATCAGTTTAATCCCGCATCAACTCATCAGCAACGTTACAATCATCCATCTCGGCCTGATTTCGAACCCCGGGCTCAGAGGGGGAGGAATCTAAAGCCTAAACAACCATTTCTCGGCCATCAACGGTTTCAAGATCAGAAACCGCCGTTGGCCATCGCACCCACTCAACCCGTGGGAGTTCCGCAAATAATGCCCGTATATCTGCCGCAGTACATCGCCCAACCATCCCCAACTATCCCATCCATCCGATATGATGAATCTCAGGAGTCGTTCACCCCTCTCAACGTCACCATGAACGAGGTCGTGCAGATTCTCCAAAAGAGGCCTGACTTCAAGAGGCCTCCTCCCTTGAAATCAGAAGTTCGCAACCGGAACCCTAACTTGTATTGTGAATATCATAAAGAGGAGGGGCATCAGACTGAGGATTGCTGGGCCCTCCGGTGGTTGATAGAGAAGCTCCTGAAAGAGGGGAAGCTCCGAGGGTTGATTCGGCAAGAAACCCTGGTTGAGCCGCGAACCGAGAAGAAGAAGGAAGTGGTCGAAGTGACCTGGGAGTGTGCTGATGTGGAAGAGGCAGGTTGCTATGGGGATATACATCCCACAACCAAATGTATAGAGGTGAATGACGTTGGCCCTCTTGGCAACGTCTATTGCATTCATGGTGGGGCAGGAGTAGAATCTTCTCGGAAATCCAGCATCGGGAGAGTTACGAAGCAAGAAGTGGCAGTCGCCTCCACTTCTACTCCAGAAAGGGCGGTCGTTACCTTCGGCCAAGAGGATCTTTCCCCAAATGCAAATCCTTTTGATGATGCAGTGGTGATAAAGGCGGTTATTGAAAATTACACCGTGCACAAAATTCTGATTGATACCGGCAGCTCAGTTAATCTCATTTTCCGTGAAACATTCGAAGCCCTTAAAACTGGAAAGTCTTTACTCTCCATGGAAGGGCCCCTCTATGGCTTCTCAGGAGAGAAGAAGGAAGTAGAGGGGTGCGTAAAGCTTTTGGTATCGCTGGGGGGAATAACAAAGCTGATAAACTTCGTGGTGGTGGAAGCCCCAAGCAGCTACTGTGCAATTTTCGGAAGGCCAATTCTGAACGCTTACAGAGCGGTAGTATCTACTTTCCATTTGGCCTTGAAGTTCGCCGCTGAGGGGCGTCAATATCGGATCCGGAGTGATCCAAGGGTTGCTCGCGAATGCTATGTAAAGACAGTTAATGTGATCACCGAGGCACCACTTCACAAGGCTCAGAATGACATCTATGAGGTGTCCAAGCTCCCTGAGGAAATCAAAGAAAGCACAGAGCGGAAAGGAGTTTACCTGGAACCTGCCCAGGAGATCCATGAAGTCCCCATTGCTGATGGGGAAGAGAAGAAGCTGATCATCAACGCCGAGCTGTCGGAAGAGGAAAAAGCTCAACTAACCTCCTGCCTATTGGAGAACTTGGACATCTTCGCCTGGTCAGCGGAGGACATGCCTGGGGTAGATCCAGATGTAGCATGCCATCACCTCAACGTCTCTCCTGAATTCAAGCCGATCCAACAAAAGAAGAGGGAGGTGGCAACAAAGCTGGCATTGCCCATCAGAGAGGAGGTTTCCAAGCTCCTAAAAGCGGGTTTTATTTCTGAAATTCAATATCCAACGTGGATGTCAAACATTGTAATGGTTCCAAAATCTGGTGGGAAGTGGCGCATGTGCGTGGACTTCACAAAGCTCAATAAAGCGTGCCCCAAAGATTGCTATCCCTTGCCTCGGATAGATGTTTTAGTAGATTCCGCGGTAGGATATAATTTCATGAGCTTTCTAGATGCATTTTCTGGTTATCACCAGATTAAGATGCATAAACCTGATATCCCGCATACATCCTTCATTACCGATGATGGATGTTATTGTTATCTTGTCATGCCCTTCGGGCTCAAAATGCGGGGGCGACATATTAGAGGATGATGGACACAGTATTCAAAAAACAGAAAGGGAGAAATCTTGAAGTATATGTAGACGATCTTCTTCTAAAAAGTAAAACTTTTTCAATCCATCTGAAAGACCTCGTAGAGACGTTCGATACTCTGCGGAGGTTCAAATTAAAACTAAATCCTTTGAAATGTGTGTTTGGGGCCAACAAAGGAAAATTTCTGGGACACCTTCTCACTCCCGATGGCCTCGCACCAAATCCCGATAAAGTAAAAGCCATCCTAGATATGAACCCTCCCCGTAACCCGAAAGAGGTGCAACAACTTGGGGGGAGGCTTGCAGGATTGAGCCGATTCATTTCCAAGTCAGGGGATAAAAGCGCTCCATTTTTCAAAACACTTAGGGGAGGATCTAAGTTCGAATGGAGTGAAGAGTGCGATAATGCTTTCAAACAGTTGAAAAAGCAGTTAACCTCAACCCCTCTTCTTCAAAGCCCTCGCGAAGGGGAAACACTATCCTTATACTTGGGAGTGGGCCCAGATGCGATAAGCTCTGTCCTGGTGTGGGAAGAAAAAAAGAAGCAGTTTCCTATATATTATGTCAACCACATCCTCAAAGATGCGGAAACTAGATATTCAATCTTGGAGAAATTAGCCTTGGCTTTGGTCATGTCGTCACGAAGGCTCCGCCCCTATTTTCAGGCTCATTCCATTCAGGTGGTCTCGGACCATCCACTAAAGAGCATCTTGGAAAAGCCGGATCATTCAGGAAGGTTGGCCAAATGGGCAATCGAGTTAAGCGAGTTCGAAATATTATACATTCCCAGAACGGCAATAAAGGCACAAGTATTGGCAGATTTCTTGGTAGACACGATGGAGTCTAATCCAGAACAAATAATGCAATCTCCCTTGGCTTGGATCATTTATGTGGATGGGGCTTCTGGCAGAAACTCCGTGGGAGCCAGAGTGGTTCTGATCAGTCCAAATGGCATCAGGCTGGAGCAGGCTATCAAATTCTTCTTTTCAGTTACAAATAACCAGGACGAATACGAAGCATTCTTGGCCGGCTTGAGGCTCGCGAAGGAGCTTGGGATAGAACACGTTCGTGTGAAAACTGATTCTCTTGTGATGGCTTCGCAGGTTCTAGGGAATTATGAAACAAGAGAACCGATATTGAGAAAGTATCTATTTTTAGCTAAGAAAGAAATTGGGAGATTCAAATCCTTCATTATCGAACACATTCCGAGAACACAGAATGAAGAGGCAGACGAATTGTCAAAGTTTGGTCTTCCATCAGGAAGGGTGACCTCAGAACTCTTTCGTCCGGCAATAGATGAGACAGAGGAAGAGGAGTTCATGCAGATCGATCAGCATCCTTCCTGGAAAGACCCCTACGAATTGTTTCTGTCAAAAGGAGAGTTTCATTCATCAATCAGAGACAGAAATAGATTCAAAAGAAAGGCAGCCTACTACTACTTGATGGCAGGAGTCCTGTATAGAAAAACTCTGATTTCTCCCTCAGCGCGATGTGTCTCAGAAGAAGAAATTCCGATCATACTTCAGGAAATTCATTCAGGAGAGTGTGGTAGTCATTCAGGAGCGAAGACTTTGGAGAAAAGGATCTTGCGGCAGGGATATTTCTGGCCGACCATGAGGAAAGATGCTGAAGCATTTGCCAGGCGATGTGTCCAGTGCCAAAAGTTCGCTCCTCTTCAACATTTGCCTGCTCAGTCGCTCAGGTCGATAACCGCGCCGTGGCCCTTTGCAGTATGGGGAATGGATCTCATGGGACCCTTTCCAATGGCCAGCGGTCAACGCCGTTTCATCCTTGTAATGATCGACTATTTCAGTAAGTGGATTGAGGCAAAAGCGCTGGCGAAAACAACAACTCAAATTGTCAAAAACTTCATCTGGGGGGAAGTAATCTGCCGGCATGGAATTCCGTTAGCAATTGTTACCGATAACGGTCCACAGTTCAACAATTCCGAGATGAAAAGCTTCTGCGATCAGGCGGGAATTGATCTGCGATTTTCCTCAGTACATCATCCCAGGACCAATGGTCAGGTGGAAGCAGCGAACAGGCAAATCCGGCAGCTCTTGATGAAAAGGGTCTTAAATCAAAAAGGGAATTGGGCGGACCAGCTTCCTTCCATCCTTTGGACTCTTCGTACTACGCCATCTTCAGCTACAGGGGAGACGCCGTTCAAGCTATCTCATGGCTCAGAGGCCGTTGTTCCCGTAGAATTTGAAGTGGTCACTCCAAGGGTTATATATGCAAAAGAGGGAGGAGAATCATGGATGGATGAAAATAATGAGGCTATGAGGTATAGTCTGGATCTGGTCGAGGAGCTTCAAGACGAGGCAACTATCAGACAGGAGGAAGTTAAAAGGAGGATGGCAAAATATTTTGACAAGAATGTCAGAGTAAAGCAGTTCGCAAGCGGTGATTTGGTATTAAAGAAGGTAGATGCTGCAGCCAGGTCTGGTAATGTTGGAAAGCTGGATCCTAATTGGGCAGGACCTTTTATCATCAAAGAAGTATTAAAGAACGGGGCCTACCGTCTCCACACCAGTGAAGGGGAAGACATCCCGCGTACCTGGAGCGATGACGATCTTAAACGATTCTATCCTTGAATTATCTCTTTTATTCTCTACATTTCTTTTGGTATTAAATGAAAAGCCCTATACTGACACCTCTTCTTGTCTGATGGTTCTCTACATCGTGAATGTAAATATACATATCTCACTCCCCAAACCTCTGAGATATCGCCGAATTCTGCTCGAACCCCCTCGGATTGTAGTCGTAGCGTAAAACCCACCAAGACCATGTGATGCGGGGAGTTTTCGCACACGTGTAGTGGTAGCTTGCCAATTCCGCTGCATAGGTCTTCAGAATTTTGGATCCCGGCCGATATCTGACACACCCCTGCATCAAGGGAGGTCTAGGTGATTGTCAGCTCTATCATGCCCCGAAGGGATATAGTTACAGCTTTGATGATCTTTCTGAGGAAAGCAATGTTCGCCGCCGAGGCCCACCTGCCCAACTGATCATCATAGTCTGTGACCATCGAATACTCTTAGGTACTCTCGAAACGGTGCCTAGTTGGGCCCACAACTGAGTTGATCTCTCTGAGGAAAGCAATGTTCGCCGCCGAGGCCCACCTGCCCAACTGATCAACTCGGCTTGTAACCCTAGGCAAGAGAGCGGATGAGTCGTTTACAGCTCTTATGACCACTTGAGGAAAGCAATGTTCGCCGCCGAGGCCCACCTGCCCACTTGGTCATTTGAGTCTGTACATACCTTTTTTATTCTCTCTACAGGGAGGCATTTGCCTCTTATGGTTTCTTGAATAAAAACAATTCGAGGAAGATTTGGTTAGAACAGGTGCAGGTGTTCGTCTACCCTAACAAAGGGTTATGATATTAAGACCGTGCGGTCTGAACATCTAAACCGAACGGTCTGATTGGATATAAGTTGGGATGTTTCCTGACAATTATATAATGACCCGAGTGGTTATCCAACCGGGCGACCTTATCAATTTTTTAATTAGGTATCTCCGGAACCGATCATCTATTACCCAGGTGGCATTCAAGCCGGGCGGGTCCATTCATCTTTTATAAATTGATATTTCTGGAACTAATATATATAATTGCTCGGATCTCGTTCTGGCCGGACGGTTTTATCTATCTATCCATCCTTTAATAAGTTGGATGTTTTTAGATTTAGTCATATGATTATCCGAACTGTGTTCTGGCCGGGCGAATCTGTCTGTCTTTAAACTAAGTTGAATATCTCCAAAGCTGATTATCTGATTGTCCGGGTTGTATTCAAACCGGGCGGGATCATCCATCCTTTATAAAGATTGGATATTTCTGGATCTGGCTATATGATCCGGGTTGAATTTTAAGCCGGCCGGACACTATCTATTCCTGAATGAATAGCCGAAATTGGATATTTCTGGATCTGGCTATATGATCCGGGTTGAATTTTAAGCCGGCCGGACACTATCTATTCCTGAATGAATAGTCGAAATTGGATATTTCTGGATCTGGCTATATGATCCGGGTTGAATTTTAAGCCGGCCGGACACTATCTATTCCTGAATGAATAGTCGAAATTGGATATTTTTGGATCTGAATACATGGTCACTCGGATTGTGCTCTAACCAATCAGGTTAAGCTATTTCTTAGCAAAAATTATCTCTAGACACAATGGATTGCTCGCCAGGACTAAATTCGAACCGCGTGAAAGTTGTTCATTATTTATAGCAGCAAGTATAAAATATCTTCAAATGAAAAGAAGCCGCCCGGTCTATATTATAGTCGCATAAGTCTATGCGTTATGGATCATACTATCAGAAATTAGGCGTGTTGAGATCTAAACAAGTAATCGCACGGTTCGGACAAAGGATCGTCGAAGATAATCCATCATCACTTATGCTCGGACCAGGATGTTCGCGCGGTTGGATCATAAAAAGCAAAGAAAAGAGACAAGGTATCACAAGTAAGTAATAATAGAAGGACGATCAGACAGGTAAAATCTCTGTTTCATTTTTTCAAAATATGTTTACAAAATATTGACCGCCCGGCCTACAAAAAGAAACCGGCGGTTACAAAAATTAAAACCAGAAAACAAGGGCACTAGTCTGCCGATTCTTTCTTCTTCTTCTTGACAGGAGAATTTGAGTCCGCACCATCGATGTCAACCTCCGGAGAATAACCTTCGCTTAATGAGGAGGAGCCGGACGAACTGCTGTCACTAGACCGCCCGATCTTGCTTGCAGAACCGGTGGTTCCAGAGGACAAGCTGTCCTCGTCGTCGTCGTCGCTGGCATCACCATCCGCGTCGGCTTCTTCAGCGGCTTCACCACTTCCATCGCCTCCTTGATGGAGCACGATCTCCCTGCCCGCGTCGGCCTCGGCTTCCTCGCCTACTTTGGATTTTCCTTTTTTCCTTCGGCTGATTTCGTCAAGTTGGACCTTCAAGGCGGGGAAGAGGTCGGAGAAGGTGGTTCCATCAAATCCTTCACACAGACCGCCCCGGTCACCTATGAGACCCAAGGCTTTGTCGATCCCCTGGGCCACATGAGGCAGCACTTCATCTTGGAAGGCCGGGTTGGTCACCTCATATTGCTTCTGCAAGAAGAGGAAAAATGAGTTAGGCCGCTCGGGCTAAACAAAGGGAACCGCGTTGTCTTTTGAGAAACTCACCGCCACGACTTCTTGAAGCCGCGCGTTCTCCTCTCGAAGCCGCGTATTCTCCGCAGCCTGCTCCTCGTACTTCTTCTCCAGGTGTTTCTGAACAGAAACTAGCCGCTTATACGCCAGGGCCATGAAGTGGTTGGCCGAAAATCCCCAGGCGCCGGCTTGAGCCGCTAGCCGGGGGAGCTCTTCTTCAGGGGTTCTCATCAGCTTCCTTAAGGTCTTTCGACCATACAAGGCGGCCCCAGCGGCTAGGGCATGGCGTTCAATTTTGTCGCTCCCCCATGGAGGAAGAGCGGTGGATACCCGGATCCGGCTTCCGTCCCTATGCCAAAGGACGGTCGGATTGCCCTGCAGATCGGGCGGGTTCCCACAAGAGCGAAGTAGCTCATAGTCATCAGGAGAAGCCGGGCCTTCTTCCTCAGACGATAGCGATCTGTTTCGCTTCAGCCTCTTCTCCCTTTGAGTCAAAACCGGGACGACTGGCGTGACCGGCTTGTTCGCAGGGACGGCGTGGGCAGCTGTAAAGAGAAAACAAAAGTATAAGTAACGAAGTCCGCGCGGTTACATACAGGCGGTCAAAAAGAACTTACTATGCTCAGGGAGGATATCCTCCAGCTCCGAGAACAGCGGGATGTAGTGGTTGATATCCAACCGCTCGTTCTCAAGGAACGCGAAGGTGTCCGCCTCAATCTTTCCGACCTGAGGGATCTGGAAAACTTCTTCCCCTCGGACTTGCGGGTTGGTCTGCATCAGTCCGAAGTTGCCTTCGAGCATTACGAACCGCTCCGACCACTCAGAGACTTTGTTCGCCAAATTGACGATCTTCAACCCATGGCAGCCGAAGTAGAGGTGCCCCCTGTAAGCTGAAGTCCCCGAGTCGGAGGCAGCCCGCACCGAGAAGAACTTTCTGAATAGGTCGAGGGAGAACCTGATCCGCTCGAACCGCAGGTACGAGATGAAACTATATATGGAGGCGATGGAGTTCGGTGGAAGTTGACCGGGTACGACCCCGTAATGGTCGAAGATGGCTATGACTTCAAGCGGCAGTGGAAACTTGAAGCCATATTCGAAGTGGTCAACCGGGATAGCTATCTGGTGCGGATTGGAAGAGTTAATCCGCTCATCGCGTAGAGGAAGCCGCGCGAGTAGATTACTCCCTGCCATGTGTTTTGCGATGAAATCGTCCAGTTCGCTCTGAGTAAGGCGGCATTCCGGATGGTCCCCCGAATGGAATGCTAAGGCCGCGTCAGCTCGGACGGCTTTAACTTTAACAGGTCGCTGCGACTTGTTCTTGGATCGCGCCATCCGGAAATCGTGAGAATGACTTCGAAGAATTCCCTACTTATAGATTTCTATGATCTGTGAATAGTAAAATCATATCGCGGCTATACATTCTAACCGCGCGGTCAATGATCTAAATGGTTAGATTCACCAGAAAAATAAAAGAAACAAAGGCATCCAGGAAAACAGAAACAAGCATACATCACAGATCGAGCGACCTGAAGTCGGTTCGAATAAAGCATGAGATCTAAAACAGAACACAAAGTATAGCGGTTAAATAAGAGACCGCACGAGTTATCCAGAATACAAGACAACAAACATTGTTCAAATCAATAAACCACGCTTATAGTACAAATTGTTCTCAAAGGCCGGTCACGGCTGACGGCGCTCTGGGGAGACATCCTCTCGGTGAAGTCGCGCGACCTGGTCACTGGTTGTGTTCAGGAGAGAATAAATCTGGCTTGTATGATAATGAAGGTGGTTGATTGTGCTATGAAGCCGCCCGGCATCCCTTTCGACCCGCGTAGCGGCAATCATACGGGGGGTTGCGGCGGCCTCGTCAATCATTGGATCAGCCGCCCGGACTGGGGGAGGATTCGAGCCCGCCCCAATAGTCGGGCGGCTAACAGCTACCACCCCATCATTCATATTTCGCCGACCAGCAGCGACTTCTCTGGTTAAACGCAGGAATTTATCCTGGTAATATTTCGAGTCGCTCTCAAATTTAGCAGAAGCTCTCTTCTCCTTCTCCAGTTGAGCGGTTAGAGTAGCTCGCGTAGCCACCACTGCTGCCCGCGTGGCCTCAAGCTGCGTCTCCAGGACTTTCTCCTTTTCTGAGCCGGATTTCCTGTTGATCTCCGACTGCGCCTTCAGCGCCTCTTCAGCCTTCTTCCTCGCAATCTGCTCAGCCTCCAGAGCGGTCCGAGTGGCGGCCTCCCGGTCTTCTACCTCCTTCAAGCGGGCTCTCAGGTTGACCAGATCTTCCTCGAGATGGTCAAACAGCTGCGGTCCTTCCGGCAGAGTCGTTGCACTGGCTGAAATCAGTGGAACTAACGGAGGCAGGCCGGCCTCAAGGTCGCCCGGCTTCGTAACCTGATCCACGCTATCTAAAAGAAGCCGCTCGGTTATGGAAAGTAAGAGCATGCAACGCCATATATATATAAATGAACATAAATACAAAAGCAGTGCCTGGACGGACAGGCCGCTTAGACCGTTCCGGATTCACTAATTTATTATGACGAGGCCGCGGAATGAGGAAGCGGACAGCTTTATAGTCCGCGGAGCCCTTACCTGTCACAAGAGGATCAGGCCGCGACGGCTTGTTCAAAGCTCGTTCCGCCCCCTCCTTCTTCACCATCATTATTTCTTCCCCGGTCATCGCTGGGGGAACTTCCTCCCGCGCTTTCAGCACTTCTTCAAGCTCCCTCGTTCTCTCTTCGACCTCCAAGGCAGTCCGGGCGGCATCTTCTCGTTCTTCGGCCTCCGTCCGAGCGGTCTCTTCAGGCCGGACTGTATTATCAGTGGCAGAGGGATTTTGTCCGGAAACAATCGGGCTGTCAAGAAGCTGATCTCGCTTCACCAGCTCATCCATACCCCTGAAGATCCCATTAAAAGATAAGCTGCTCGCCGAGTCCGGAGGAAGTTCGCCCGGTTTCGTATCAGGGGTAGCCAGTGATTCTTTTGACTTGTCGGGTGGAGGAGTCGCAAGACCTAGCTCCTCCTTTAGTCGCGAGTTGGTCTGGAGGAGGGATTCAGTCGGTTTCTTAAGGGCCGCCCTTTCCTTAGCGGCTAACCTCTTGAACTTCTTCGTTATCCACTCGGTCACGGACCCGGTCTTCTTCCTTTTCCTCTCCTTCTTGCTTGGAGCTGGGCTAACTTCTTTGGAAGGGCTGGGGTAGTCGTCCACGGACAAGGGGGTATTCAGATCGCCCGCCCTTGGGGAGTTGACCGCCTCTTCCTCCAAGTTTCTAACTAACAGATGGGGGTTCCCAGAAGGGGTAATCTCCATGCCGAACGAGTCGTTTTCGCCGGCCTTCTTCGAAGGGCTACCGGTACCAGCTTTTTCGGAAGGAGCGGTCTCCTCTTTGTTCAACGGGTTGGCGACCTGTTGACCAGGGTCTTCTGAAGGGATCAGCAGGTCACCAAGAAGAGGCCTCGAACTGTCCGCCACGGGCTCTGCAGGAGTCTTTGGAGTTGTTAAGTCCACGACCGGCTTGAGGCTATCCGCTGCGGCCTTCTCGGCCCGCTTTCTCTTTTTCCGGTCCTTCCGGTCTTGCTTTTCTGCCTCTTTATTCGACTTCTCCGACGGCTCGCGCCTCTTATCTTCCGCCCTCTTCTGATCCCCGCTGGGATCCACGCGGTCTAACACAGCGACCAGGAAGTCCATTACGGAAGAATTGCCGGTCTTAAAAATTCTAACCGCAACTGGCGAGTAATACCCCGTGATTTCAGGAAAAACTCCGCAGAATGAATTCTCTGGCTCTCTTATAGAATTTAAGGCAGGTCGGATGCGGTGTCCCGGTCAAAGCTAATATTTTCGAAATTCTCTTGAGATTTGAAAATATGCGGGGATTATGTTTGCCCGGAAAACCGCTTCTCGGGGTGGACCATTAGCAGACCGCTCGAACTCCTGGGTCAGGCCGCTGGGTCCCGGGATCAGCGGTTCCCAGTTCAAAAAGGGCCAGGCCGGGCGGCCTGGTGTCATTTCCGGATCGCCCCCAAAGGGAGAAGATCGTCAAAAGCTAAGGCAAAAAGTTCATCCGCAGTCTCAGCTAGAAGGCCGCGCGGGTTGTCCCATAGAAACTCGAGGTTCCAGCCCCGAAGAACAGGCCGGGGCTCCAGATCAAAGGCTATCCGAGTTGCCTTCTAAAAAACGGCTAAGTCATGATCAGAAGGCGGACCGCGGTCTCAATCTCCAAACCGCGCGGTCTGCATTATTGACTTAGTCCCGGTATCCTCAGCCTCAAGTCAGACGGGTAGGGAAGGCAGGCCGTCAGGTCGCGCGGCCTCTTTCTTTTTTCTTCTCTATGCATCCCGTCACCGCCTGCCCGTTTCTCCTGTACCCGGGCAGGAGGTTATTTTATCCCTGCCCCTTCGGGCAGGCCCCCAAGCCTATAAATAGGGGGCGGCACTGTTCACAAGACACGCACACTCGAATCGGAGAGCTCGCTTGTCGGAGCTCCGGTCTCGAGTTTCAGGTCTTGCGAACTGTTTGACCGGCCGGCTTCTGCTTTCCTGCACTTGTAACCGCTACTTTTCAATCAAAGGAAAGCCCGTCGCAAGAGTGGCATTTGCCGCGGCGGGCGAAGTCCGGCCTCGACCGCTGCTAGCGGTCTAAATTCTCTAACCAAATAGTAACCGATAATCCGCAGCCCTCGATTTTCTTCGTGAGCGCACTTTTGAATCGAACAGAGGTAGAGAATCTCAACAGGAATTCCCTTCGCAGCTCAGCGAAACAACGGATTGACCTGGGGTGCGATCCGTAAAACCACTCTCTTGCTTGTCCTTCAAAGGAGGTCACAAGAAGCTTGCACTTGGTCGCATCAGTTAAGGTTCTAAGAGCGATGGCTGACTCGAGGGCTTGTAAATGAACCGTGGGATCTGTCTCCCCATTGAAAGCTGGCAGGCGAGGCTCTCTGAAATTATTAGGGGCAGGCTCCCCTCTGACTTCGTCCACAAAGGGAGAAGTTTCTTCCATATCTTCATATAGTGGAGTGGGATAATAAGCCGCCGGAGCTGCGGCTATTCGCGGACAAGCCGCCTGATAAGAGGACCGGGAGGCAGCTTCTGGCGGGTAGGAGTGATGAATAGGAACTTCAGGCGGGTAGGAAAGGCGGGCAGCGTGAGAAGCCGCCCCCTGGAAATCAAGGGCCCGAGCCGGCATGCTGTGCGCGGCTTCCTGATAGAAGCTTTGCCTAGCCGCAAACCTTCTTGCTGGGGCTGGAAGTTAGCGGCTTGTGGTAGCGGGTAAAGAGGAGGCGGAGGAGGGACCGGGGTCACCGCCTGATTAGCCGCGGTTTGTTGTGGAACTAGCCGCTCGGTTAGCATTGTTAAAGTCTGGCTGATCGCTTCAAGTCGCTGATCAGTGACCCTCTGAGCCCGCTCGGCTTCTCTCCTGGATTGCTCCAAGGCTTCCCACAAAGAGTCCTCGCTGTGATCGGAGCGGTCTCCAGGGGGGAACTGGCGGTCTGACATTGTAGTGAGGATTTCACCGACAATCCACGATCTGAAGGTCGCGTGTTTCTGTTGAGTCCGAAATCGCACCTTCGAAGGAAATCGGAGGCTGCCGGTTGCCGGTTACTTTTTAGTTGAGAAAAATGAGACCGCTAGCAGCGGTCAAGGCCAGACTTCGCCCGTCACGGCGAATGCCACTCCTGTGACGGGCTTTCCTTTGATTAAAATGAGGCGGTTACAGCGGTTACAAGTACAGGAAAGAAGAAGCCGGCCGGTCAGACAGTCCGCAAGACGGGAAACGCGAGACCGCAGCTCCAACAAGCGAGCTCCTGGATTCGAGTGTGCGTGTCTTGGGAACAGTGCCGCCCCCTATTTATAGGCTCGGGGGCCTGCCCGAACGGGCAGGGATAAAATAACCGCCTGCCCGGGTACAGGAGAAACGGGCAGGCGATGACAGGATACACAAAGAAGGAAAAGAAAGAAGCCGCGCGGCTTGCCCTTTCGACCTGTCTGACCAGAGGCTGAGGATGACGCGACCAAGGCGACGATGCAATCCTAGCGGTCTTCATCTTGAGACCGCGGCTTATTCTTTGATCCCGAACCTTGGCTTGTCCCTATGGCATAACCCGCCCGGTCTCCGACTTGAGACCGCGACTTGTCATGTTGGACTTGGGCCTGGTTTATCTTTAGTACTTGAGGGCGATCTGAATTATGTCAAACCGCCCGGCTTGTGCTAGTTAGTGTTGATGGACCTTGTATAACCTGAGCCGGGCGACTTGGATCTGCAAACCGCACGGTCTGCGAGTAATCCTCTTGAAAGCGGTCTTCTGGGTAAACAGAGGGATAGTGGATTGCTGTGGAAATAAGGGATTTTGCTCCAATTGAAACTTCCAACATCCATAACTTTGATCCGGTTGCCTCATTTTTGCCCATAACACCTTTTCGGAATGAGACCGGAGCCCTACATCCAATGGATAACAAGTTTTACCCATTCCAGTTCGTTTAGTGGTTTATCTACAGTGGGTTGCAGTGGTAATGTGGAATTTAGCTCCAAATGACACATTAACATCAAACAAATAGAACACTTGATCCAGTTGCCCAATTTTTGCCCACAGTACCATTTTAGAATGAGCTCAAAGCCCTACATCCAATGGAGAGTAGGATATAACCATTCAAGTTCAGTTATTGTTCGATATACAGTCGGTTCCAGTGGTAATGCGGGATTTAGCTTCAAATTACACCTAAATTTCAAGCAACTATAACTTTTGATCTGGTTGTTCGATTTTTGCGCACAACACTTTTTTGGTAAGGGCTCGTATTCTCCATCCAACAAAGTATAAGATTTACTCATTAGAGAATAAGACAACACCTTTCCGGTTGTCCGATTTTCGCATACAATACCTTTTCGAAATGAGATCGGAGCGCTAAATCCAATGGAGAACAATTTAAACACATTCCAGCTCGTTTAGAGGTTGATATATAGTGAGTTGTAGTGGTAATACGAGATTTAGCTCCAAATGACACAAACTTCAAAATGCCAGAATTTTTAATGCAGGTTGTAGTGTAAATGAGAGATTTAGCTCCAAATGACACTCAAACTTTAAACAGCAACAACTTTTGATGCAGTTGTCTGATTTTACCCCACAACACCTTTTTGGAATGATCTCGGAGCACTACATTCATTAGAGCACAAATTTTCCCATTCCAGTTCATTTAGTTGTCGATATATAGCGGGTTGCAATGGTAATGAGGGATTTTGCTCTTCTTGACACAAAAACTGTAACAGCCATAACTTTTGATCCGGTTGTCCGATTTTTGTGCACAATACCTTTTTGGAATGAGCTCGGAGCCCTACATCCAACGAAGAACAAGTTTTACCAATTCCAGTTTGTTTAGTGGTCAATATACAACGGGTTGGTAATAAGGTATTTAGCTCGAAAGGAGAACTAAACTTCAAACATCCGTAACTTTTTATCTGGTTGTCCGATTTTTGCCCACAAAACCTCTTTGAAATGAGCTCTGAGCCCTATATTCAATGGAGAGCAAGTTTTACCCAATCTAGTTCATTTTGTGGTCGATATACATTGAGTTGCAGTGGTAATGTGGGATTTAGCTCCAACTGACATCTAAGATTCAAACAGTTATAACTTTTGATCCGGTTGTCCGGATTTTGTCCAAACCACCTTTTCAGAATGAGCTCAGAGCCATACATCCAATGGAAAATAGGATTTACTCGATCGAGTTCATTTTGTGGTCGAGGGATAGTGGATTGCTTTGGAAATGAGGGATTTTGCTCCAATTGATACCTAAACTTCAAACTTCCATAACATTGATCCGGTTGTCTGATTTTTGCCCAGAACACCTTTTCGGAAAGAGATCGGAGCCCTACATCCAATGGATAACAAGTTTTACCCATTCCAGTTCGTTTAGTGGTTTATCTACTGGGTTGCAGTGGTAATGTGGAATTTAGCTCCAAATGACACATAAACTTCAAACAGACAGAACTCTTGATCCAGTTGCCCAATTTTTGCCCACAGTAGCATTTTAGAATGAGCTCGAAGCCCTACATCCAATGGAGAGTAGGATATAACCATTCAAGTTTGTTTATTGTTCGATATACAGTCGGTTCCAGTGGTAATGCGGGATTTAGCTCCAAATTACACCTAAATTTCAAGCAGCCATAACTTTTGATCCGGTTGTTCGATTTTTGCGCACAACACTTTTTTGGAAAGGGCTCGTATTCTCCATCCAACAGAGAATAAGATTTACCCATTCGAGAATAAGACAACACCTTTCCGGTTGTCCGATTTTTGCATACAATACCTTTTCAAAATGAGATCGGCGCCCTAAATCCAATGGAGAATAATTTAAACTCATTCCAGCTCGTTTAGAGGTCGAGATACAGTGAGTTGTAGCGGTAGTACGAGATTTAGCTCCAAATGACGGATACCCTTCAAAATGCCAGAATTTTTAATGCGGGTTGTAGTGTAAAGGAGAGATTTTGCTCCAAATGACACTCAAACTTTAAACAGCAACAACTTTTGATGCAGTTGTTTGATTTTACACCACAACAACTTTTTGGAATGAGCTAGGAGCACTACATTAATTGGAGCACTATTTTTCCCATTCTAGTTCATTTAGATTTCGATAAATAGAGGGTAGCAGCGGTAATGCAAAATTTAGTTTTAAATGACACCTAAACATCTAACAGCCATAACTTTTGATTTTTATTTTTGATTTTTGCCCACAACACCTTTTTGGAATATGTGCGGAGGTATATATCTAATGTAGCACAATTTTAAACCATTCCAGATCATTTTAGTGGTCAATAAATAGCAGGTTGCTATGGTAATGAGGGATTTTGCTCCTCTTGACATAAACACTGTAACAGCCATGACTTTTGATATGGTTGTCCAATTTTTGGGCACAACACCTTCTTGGAATGAGCTCGGAGCCCTACATCCAAAAGAGAACAAGTTTTACCAATTCCAGTTTGTTTAGTGGTCAATATACCGCGGGTTGGTAACAAGGTATTTAGCTCGAAAGGAGATCTAAACTTCAAACATCCGTAACTTTTTATTCGGTTGTCCGATTTTCGCCCACAATACCTTTTCAGAATGAGATCGGAGCCCTAAATCCAATGGAGAACAATTTTAACCCATTCAAGATCGTTTAGAGGTCGATATATAGTGGGTTATATTGGTAATGCGAGATTTAGCTCCAAATGACACATAAATTTCCAAAATGAAAAATTTTTAGATGCGGTTTGTAGTGAAAGTGAGAGATTTAGCTACAAATGGCACTCAAACTTTATACATGAATAACTTTTGATCTGGTTGTCTGATTTTACCCCCATAACACCTTTTAGGAATGAACTCGGAGCCCTACATTCATTGAAGCACAAGTTTTACCCATTATAGTTCATTTAGTTGTCGATATATAGCGGTTTGCACTGATAATGCGAAATTTAGCTCCAAATGACACGTAAACTTGAAACAGTCATAACTTTTGACTAGGTTGTCTGATTTTTTCCCATAGAAGCTCTTCGAAATGAGCTCTGAGCCCTATATTCAATGGAGAGCAAGTTTTACCCAATCTAGTTCATTTAGTGATCGATATACATTGAGTTGCAGTGGTAATGTGAGATTTAGCTCCAACTGACACCTAAGCTTCAAACAGCTATAACTTTTGGTTTGGTTGTCCAGATTTTGCCCAAACCACATATTCAGAATGAGATCAGAGCCATACATCCTATGGAGAATAGGATTTACTCAATCGAGTTCATTTAGTGGTTGAGGGATAGTGGATTGCTGTGAAAATTAGGGATTTTGCTCCAATTGACACCTAAACTTCAAACTTCCATAACTTTGATCCAGTTGTCTGATTTTTGCCCAGAACACCTTTTCGGAATGAGATCGGAGCCCTACATCCAATGGACAACAAGTTTTACCCATTCTAGTTCGATTAGTGGTTTATCTACAGTGGGTTGTAGTGGTAATGTGGAATTTAGCTCCAAATGACACAAACTTCAAACAGACAGAACTCTTGATCCAGTTGCCCAATATTTGCCCACAGTACCATTTTAGAATGAGCTCAAATCCCTACATCCAATAAAGAGTAGGATATAACCATTTAAGTTCATTTATTGTTCAATATACAATGGGTTCCAGTGGTAATGCGGGATTTATCTCCAAATTACACCTAAATTTCAAGCAGCCATAACTTTTGATCCGGTTGTTCGATTTTTGCGCACAACACTTTTTTGGAAATGGCTCGTATTCTCCATCCAACAGAGAATAAGATTTACCCAATCGAGAATAAGACAACATCTTTCCGGTTGTCCGATTTTCGCATAAAATACTTTTTCGAAATGAGATCAGAGTCCTAAATCCAATGGAGAACAATTTAAACCCATTCTAGCTCGTTTAGAGGTCGATATACAGTGAGTTGTAGTGGTAATACAAGATTTAGCTCCAAATGACACATACACTTCAAAATGCCAGAATTGTTAATGCGGGTTGTAGTGTCAATGAGAGATTTAGCTCCAAATGACACTCAAACTTTAAACAGCAACATCTTTTGATGCAGTTGTCTGATTTTACCCCACAACACCTTTTCGGAATGTGCTCGGAGCACTACATTCATTGGAGCACATGTTTTCAAATTCCAGTTCATTTAGTTGTCGATATATAGCGGGTTGCAGCGGTAATGCGAAATTTAGCTTTAAATGACAACTAAACTTCTAACAGCCATAACTTTTGATTTGTATGTTTGATTTTTGCCCACAACACCTTTTTGGAATATGCGCGGAGGCATATATCCAATGTAGCACAATTTTAAACTATTCCAGATCGTTTTAGTGGTCAATAAATGGAATGGTTGCAATGGTAATGAGGGATTTTTCTCCTCTTGACACAAAAACTATAACAGCCATAACCCTTGATCTGGTTGTCCGATTTTTGCGCACAATACCTTTTTGGAATGAGCTCGGAGCCCTACATACAACGGAGAACAAGTTTTACCAATTCAAGTTTGTTTAGTGGTCAATATACAGCGGGTTGGTAATAAGGTATTTAGCTCGAAAGGAGACCTAAACTTCAAACATCCGTAACTTTTTATCCGGTTGTCCGATTTTCGCCCACAATACCTTTTTAGAATGAGATCGGAGCCCTAAATCCAATGGAGAACAATTCTAACCCATTTGTTTACCCAGAAGACCGCTTCCGAATAGCATTACTCACAGCCCGGGCGGTCTGCGGATATAAGTCGACCGGTTCAGATTTTACGAGGTCCATCAGCACCAACCCACACAGACCGGGCAGTCTGAGCATTCAGGTTGCCTCCAAAGATTGAAGATCACCAGGGGCCAAGTCCAAATGGCAGATCGCGGTCTCAAGTCAGAGACCGCCCAAGTTGTGCCATAAAAGCTATCAGGGTCCAAGTCCAGAAGGCAACTCGCGGTCTCAAGTTGGAGACCGCTCGGGTTGCATCTTGAAGGCTGACAAGGCTCAAGTCCAGGCGACAGGCCACGTTCTCAAGGGCAAGCCGCAGTATCGAGTCAGAGACCGCCTGGATTGCGCCATGAAGACCAGCAAGTACCAAGTCCAAGAATACAATCCGCGGTCTCAAGTCGGAGACCGCCCGGGTGGCATCATCGCCTTGGTCGCAACATCTCTAGCCCCTCTACGAGACAGACCGCACGCGCAAGCCACCAAGCCGCGCGGCTTCCTTCTTTTCTCCTCTCTGTATCCCGTCACCGCCTGCCCAATTCTCCTATACCTGGGCAGGCGGTTATTTTATCCCTGCCCGTTCGGGCAGGCCCCCGAGCCTATAAATAGGGCGCGGCAACGTTCCCCAGACACGCACACTCGAATCCAGGAGCTCGCTTGTTTGAGATGCGGTCTCGAGTTTCCCGTCTTGCGGACTGTCTGACCGGCCGGCTTCTGCTTTCCTGCACTTGTAACCAGCTGTAGCCGTTTCTTCTGAATCAAAGGAAAGCCCGTCACAGTAGTGGCATTCGCCATGACGGCCGAAGTCTGGCCTTGACCGCTGCTAGCGGTCTCGTTTTATCCACCTAAAAAGTAACCGGCAGCCCGCAGCCTCCGATTTCCTTCGGAGGTGCGATTTCGGACTCAACAGAAACACGCGACCTTCATATCGCGGATTGTCGGTGAAATCCTTGCTACAATGTCAGACCGTCAGTTCCATCTTGGAGACCGCTCCGATCACAGTGAGGACTCTTTGTGGGAAGCCTTGGAGCAATCCAGAAGAGAAGCCGAGCGGGCTCAGAAGGCGACTGATCAGCGGTTGGACGCAATCAGTCAGACTTTGGCCCTTTTAACCGAGCGGTTAGTTCCACTGCAAGCCACGGTTAATCAGGCGGTGACTCCGGTTCCTCCTCCGCCTCCACCTTACCCGCTACCACAAGCCGCCAACTTCCAACCCCAGCAAGAAGGTTTTGCGGCTAGGCAAAACTTCAACCAGGAAGCCGCGCACAGCATGCCGGCTCTAGTCCTCGATTTCTAGGGGGCGACTTCTCATGCCACCCGCCTTTCTTACCCTCAAGAGGGCCCAGACCGTTTCTCTTACCCACCTGATATTGCTGTTCACCACTCCTACCCGCCAAAAGCTGCTGCCCGGTCCTCCTACCAGGCGGCTTGTCCGCGAGTAACCGCAGCTCCGGCGGCTTACCATCCTGCTCCTCTATATGAAGATGTTGAAGAAACTTCTCCCTTCGTGGATGAAGTCCGGGGGGAGCCAGCCCCCAATAATTTCAGAGAGCCTCGTCTGCCGGCTTTCAATGGAGAGACCGATCCCACTGTTCATTTACAAGCCTTCGATTCAGCCATCGCTCTTAGGACCTTAACTGATGCAACCAAATGCAAGCTCCTTATGACCTCCTTTGAAGGACAAGCACCCCAGATCGATCAGTTGTTTTGCTGAGCTACGAAGTGAATTTCTGCTGAGATTCTCTACCTCAAGGAAAAGGAAAAGTGGCCCGGCGGCCCTTTTCGATATAAAGCAGCGGGAAGACGAAACGTGGGCCTGTTTCGTCGACCGCTTCCAGAAGGAGATCATGAAAGTCCAGAATGTGGATCCAGAGCTGTATAGGGTTGCCCTCATTCATGGCTTGAGGGAGGGCCCACTAAAATTTGAAGCAAATATAAGGGAGCCCAGGACTTATCAGGAAATGATAAGTTTGGCAAATATGTTCATTATAGGAGAAAGGAGCAATCCAGGCTATGTCGCAAAGCTGGTAAGCGACAAGGAGCAGTCCAATCCGTCTTTTCACCATCCACCAGAAAATCAGTCCCACTTTGAACCCCGTTCCGAGAGGGGAAGAAATTACAAAAACAAACAACCCTTTATTGGCCATCAACGGTTTCAAGATCAGAAACCGCAGTTGGCCATCGCTCCCGCTCCATCCGTTTCTCTTCCGCAAATCATGCTGGTATAGTTGCCATATAATACCGCGCAGCCACCTCCAGTCATTCCATCCACTCAATATGATGACTCGCAAGAGTCGTTCACTCCCTTAAATGTCACCATGGACGAAGTGGTCCAGATCCTGCAGAAAAGGCCAGATTTCAAAAGGCCTGCTCCTCTAAAGTCGGATATTCGCAATCGAAATCCGAACCTTTACTGTGAATACCATAAATAGGGAGGGCATCTGACCGAAGACTGTCGGGCCCTTCGCTTGCTGATAGAGAGGCTCCTGGGAGAAGGAAAGCTCCGGGGCCTAGTTCGGAAAGAGCCGACTGCTGGGCCGACTGCTGAGAAGAAAAAAGAGAAAGAAACAGTGGATGTAACCTGGGAATGCGCCGACGTTGAAGACGCCGGCTGCTATGGAGACATCTATCCTTCCGCCGAATGCATCGAAGTCAATGATGTTGGCCCCTTGGGGGACATATATTGTATCCATGGAGGGGCTGGAGCGGATTCGTCTCGCAAATCCAGCATCGCGAGAGTTCTGAAGCAGGAAGTAGCAGCCACTACAAGTTCTCCCCCCGAAAGTACTATTGTCACCTTTGGTCAGGATAACCTTCCCCCCAATGCCAATCCCTTCGACGATGTGGTGGTCATCAAAGTCGTCATCGAGAATTATACTGTTCACAAGATCTTGATTGACACAGACAGCTCTGACAATCTCCTTTTCCGCCCAACCTTCGAAGCCCTGAAAACTGGAAAGCCTCTGCTTTCCACCGACGGGCCCCTCTATGGTTTTTCTGGGGAGAAGAAAGAAGTAGAGGGTTCAGTAAAGCTCCTGGTCTCTCTTGGAGGAGTGATAAAGCTAATCAATTTCGTGGTGGTGGATGCCCCAAGTAACTACTGCGCCATCTTCGGGAGGCCGATTCTTAATGCATATCGGGCAGTAGTGTCCACCTTCCATCTTGCTCTTATGTTTGTCGCCGAGGGAAGGCAGTATCGGGTTAGAAGTAACCCAAAGGTGGCTCGGGAGTGCTACGTCCGAACTGTCAACATGATCAACGACGTTTCACTTCCCAAGGCCACAGCTGAAGTTCTAGAAATTGCTGAATCTTCAAGGGCTACTGAGGAAAGAAAAGATCGAGAAGGGGCTCACCTGGAACCTGCCCATGCGACCCAAGAGGTTCCTATTGCTGAAGGGGAAGAAAAGAAGCTGGTCATCAATGCTGAGTTGCTGGAGGAGGAGAAAGTGGAGCTAATCTCCTGCCTTTTGGAGAACCTGGATGTCTTCGCCTGGTCAGCGGAGGATATGCCAGGAGTGGATCCGGACGTGGCTTGTCATCATCTGAACGTATCTCACGAGTTCAAGCCCGTCCAGCAAAAGAAGAGAGAAGTGGCAACCAAGCTGGCGTTGCCCATCAGAGTGGAGGTTGCCAAACTCCTGAAAGCAGGCTTTATTTCTAAAATTCAATATCCCACGTGGATGTCGAATATTGTAATGGTTAAGAAATCTAGTGGGAAGTGGCGCATGTGCGTAGACTTCACCAAACTTAATAAAGCATGTCCCAAAGATTGCTACCCTCTGCCTCGGATAGATGTCTTAGTTGATTCCGCGGTTGGGTATGATTTTATGAGTTTTCTCGATGCTTTCTCTGGGTACCATCAAATTAAAATGCAAAAACCTGACATCCCGCACACCTCATTTTTCACAAACGATGGGTGTTACTGCTATCTCGTAATGCCCTTCGGTCTTAAAAATGCAGGCGCGACATATCAAAGAATGATGGATTCCATTTTAAAGCATCAAAAAGGCAGGAACCTCGAAGTTTATGTTGATGATCTCCTTCTGAAAAGTAAAACATTTTCGTTGCACTTGAAAGACCTCGTAGAGACGTTCGCTACTCTACGGAGGTTCAAGTTAAAATTAAACCCATTGAAATGTGTGTTTGGGGCAAACAAAGGAAAGTTTCTCGGACATCTCTTAACTCCCGATGGCCTTGCACCAAATCCAGATAAGGTGAAGGTCATCCTTGATATGACCCCTCCTCGAAATACCAAGGAAGTTCAGCATCTTGGAGGAAGATTGGCATGATTGAGCAGGTTTATCTCCAAATCAGGAGATAAAAGTGCCCCATTCTTTAAAATACTGCGGGGAGGATCAAAGTTTGAATGGAGCGAGGAATGCAACAGGGCTTTCGAGCAGCTAAAAGTACAGTTGACTTCAACTCCGCTACTCCAAAGTCCCCGTGAGGGGGAAATATTATTCTTATATTTGGGAGTCGGCCCAGATGCGGTGAGTTCTGTCCTCGTTCGGGAGGAAAAGAAGAGACAGTTTCCAATATATTATGTTAGCCACATTCTCAAAGATGCAGAAACCAGATATTCAATCTTGGAGAAACTAGCTTTGGCCTTGGTCATGTCTTCGCGAAGGCTTCACCCTTACTTTCAGGCTCATCCTGTCCAAGTGATTACAGATCATCCTTTAAGAAATGTTCTTGAAAAGCTAGACCATTCAGGAAGGTTGGCTAAATGGGCTATCGAACTAAGCGAATTTGAAATATCTTACATCCCCCGAACAGCAATCAAAGCACAAATCTTGGCAGACTTCTTGGTGGATACAACAGAACATAGTCCTGAATAGGTGGTGCAATCTCCTTTGGCTTGGATCATTTAAGTGGATGGAGCTTCTGGTAAAAACTCTGTGGGAGCCGGGGTAGTTTTAATCAATCCAAATGGCATTAGGCTGGAGCAAGCTATCAAATTCTTCTTTCCAGTTACAAATAATCAGGCAGAATATGAAGCACTTCTGGCTGGGCTGAGGCTTGCGAGAGAGCTGGGCATAGAACATGTACATATTAGAACCGATTCATTAGTAATGGCCTCTCAGGTCTTGGGGAATTATGAGACAAGGGAGCCGATTCTGAGGAAATATCTGTTGTTAGCCAAAAAGGAAATCGGAAGATTCAAGTCATTCATTATCGAGCATATTCCAAGAAGACAAAATGAGGAAGCAGATGAGTTGTCGAAGTTCGGTCTTCCATCCGGGGGAGTGACCTTTGAACTTTTTCATCCGGCAACAGATGAAGCGGAACTCATGCAAATTGATCATAATCCTTCGTGGAAGGACCCTTACGAGCTGTTTTTGTCAAAAGGGGAGTTCCATCATTTCATCAAAGATAGAAGAAGATTCAGAAGGAAAGCGGCATACTATTATCTAATAGCAGGAGTTCTCTACAGGAAGACCTTAATCTCTCCCTCAGCACGGTGTGTTTCCGAGGATGAAATCCCAACCATACTTCAGGAGGTTCATTCCGGGGAGTGTGGTAGCCATTCAGGAGCAAAGACTCTGGAAAAGAGAATCTAAGGCAGGGGTATTTCTGGCCAACCATGAGAAAGGATGCTGAAGCATTCGCCAAGCGATGTGTTCAGTGTCAAAAGTTCGCTCCTCTTCAGCATTTGCCTGCTCAGTCGCTCAGATCAATAACTGCGCCATGGCCCTTCGCAGTTTGGGGGATGGATCTTATCGGACCCTTCCCCATAGCCAGCGGCCAGCGCCGCTTTATCATCGTGATGATTGACTACTTCAGCAAATGGATTGAGGCGAAGGCATTAGCAAGAACTACAACTCAAATTATCAGAAACTTCATCTGGGGAGAGATAGTCTGCCGACATGGAATTCCGCTAGCAATTGTCACTGATAATGGTCCGCAATTTAACAATCCGGAGATGATAAACTTTTTTGATCAAGTGGGAATTGATCTTCGGTTTTCCTCGGTACATCACCCAAGGACGAATGGCCAGGTAGAAGCCGCAAATAGGCAGATCCAGCTGCTTCTGATGAAGAGGGTCTTGAATCAAAGAGGAAATTCGGCAGACCAACTTCCTTCCATCCTTTGGACTCTTCGTACTACTCCATCTTCAGCTACGGGGGAGACACCATTCAAATTATCTCATGGCTCGGAAGCTGTTGTTCCTTAGAATTTGAGGTGGTCACTCCAAGAGTTGTGTATGCAAAGGAAGGAGGAGAAGCCTGGATAGAAGATAATGATGAAGCTATTAAGTATAGTATGGATCTGATCGAAGAGCTTCAGGACGAGGCAACAATCAGGCAGGAAGAAGTTAAAAGGAGAATGGCGAAGTACTTTGACAGGAATGTCAGAGTAAAACATTTTGCAGTCGGAGACGTTGTGCTAAAGAAAGTTGATGCAGCAGCCAGAACAGGCAACGTCGGGAAACTGAATCCCAATTGGGCCGGACCTTTCATCATCAAGGAAGTATTAAAAAGTGCGGCTTACCGCCTTCAGACAAGTGAAGGAGAAGACATCTCACGCACCTGGAGCGGTGATGATCTCAAACGGTTCTATCCTTAAAATATCCTCTTTACTTTCTTGCATTCTTTGGATATTTTAATGAGAAGCCCCATACTGACACTTCTCCATGTCTGGTGTTTCTTTTCTACACTTTCTTGTATATCAACCTCACTGAACCGCGGAGACATCGCCAAGTTCCGCTCGAACCCCCTCGGATTGTAGTCATTAGCTTAAAACCACGAAGATCGTGTGTAGCGGGGAGTTTTCGCACACATGTAGTGATATCTTGCCAATTCCCGTGCGGTGGTCTTCGGAACCTTGGATCCCGGCTGATATCCGACACACCCCTGCATCAAGGGAGGTCTAGGTGAATGTTGACTCTATCATGCCCCGAGAGGGATATAGTTATAGCTTTGATGATCTTTCTGAGGAAAGCAATGTCGGTATAGCCCCCGCGGCATAACCACACCTGCCCAACTGATCATCTTAGTCTGTGATCATCGAATACTCCTAGGTACTCTCAAGCGATGCCTAAGCGGGATCCACAACTGAGTTGATCTCTCTGAGGAAAGCAATGTTCGCCGCCTAGGCCAACCTGCCCAATTGATCAACTCGGCTTGTAGCCCTAGGCAAAAGTGCAGTTGAGTCGCTTACAGCCCTTCTGACCACTTGAGGAAAGCAATGTTGGCCGCCTAGGCCCACCTGCCCACTTGGTCATCTGGGTCTGTACTTGTCTTTTTCTTTATATCTACAGCTCTTATGACCACTTGAGGAAAGCAATGTTCGTCGCCTAGGCCCACCTGCCCACTTGGTCATCTGAGTCTGTGGCCATCTCTTGTTACATTACAGGAAATTATCTCATCCTATATGGTCATTCTAGACCATTTGGAGAAAAAGCAGGATTCTTATCATGTACATCACAAACCGGGCGGTTTGAAACAAGCAGGTACCAAAGATATCATGCAGACTGGTTTCCAGACCAGCCGGTTTGAAATATATAGGATATCATAAAATGCCACAAGGCAAATATCAAGGGATCAAGCATAATCATGACCGGTCGATCTCATCATTCGGATTGTGATCCTATCATCTTTATGGGTTTCAATTCGATCCGTTCGGTTAATAACAGGCTCTTTATAATCGAACAATTATGATTCTCATTGCAAGTATCAAGTTACTAACCGCTCAAAGTATGCATAGTCCGCGCAGATTAATCAGTCAATGTTATGTATGGCTGAGCCACATAAATCGTTCGGGTTAAATATTAATCGCACGGCCTACCAATTGTTTTCTTATGACTTGGTATTCTATCTTGCGAAGCAGTTACGAAAAGCCAGGTTATGATCGCGCGGCTTGGTTATGTCAATTTCCTGTTAAGTTATTAGCTATATTCACGGGGATGGGACTTGCAGCAATCTGAGTTGTAAGTCGCTCAAGTTAAAACGCTGGCCGCTTGGCCTGTTAATTATTCTTATGACTTGGCATTCTTTAAAGAAATTAAACAAAGTCAGCAATCTGAGTTGTAAGTCGCTCAAGTTAAAATACTGGCCGCTCGGCCTATTGATTGTTCTTATGACTTGGCATTCTTTATCCTGAAAAGCAAGTATGCAGAGTCTGGTAATAATCGCGCGGCTTGGTTATGTTCGATTTCCTGGTTATCACGAGGCACCCATAATAAGATAAGGCAGAACTTGGATTTCTGTCCGCTCGATTATATATCCAAACCGCATCAACTGCGTGACGTAGCATTATAGTTGACACTTTCTCAGGATGAATCAAATCCACCTGATCTGGATTGAAGAAACAAGCTATGCGAACATGTTTTTTCCCAATGGTTACTTAACCGGAATTCTATGAAGATCAGTGTCCTGACCGGTTGAGATAATGTTAAGTCGCACGACTTGGTTAGAAGAGTCAACTATCCGAAGCAGAAAGAGACCGCAAACAATCACAAGTAAGTCGCAGAAAGTAAACGGCTAGACAGGTAAAACTTTCCATTTCATTATCAAAATATTCTTACATTATGCTTTAACCGACCGGCTAACAAAATCAAGCCGTCGACAATTCAAAACAAAAAACAAAAATACAACTATTGATTATCCGGCTTGAGTTTCTTAGATGCAGGAGCACTCGAATGTTCGCTGCCATCGATTGAAACTTCGGGAGAATAGCCCTCGCTGCCCAGCTCGCCCGACTTGCGCTCGGCCTCTTCTTCAGAATCGCTGGACTCGGAGTTCGAGCCGCTCTCTCCCTCTTTAGCCGCAGCGGGCTCTTCGGCTTCATCATCTTCGTCATCGCTCTCCTCTGAACTGGACCCATCAACTTTGTTCTTTCCTTTGGCCTTCCGCCTGATCTTCTCCAGTTTCTTTTCCAAAGTGGGGTAGGCATCAGAAAAAGTAAAATGTTCAAAACCTGGAGCGAGCCCTCCGAGCTCTCGCAGGCGTTTACAAGCATTATCAATTCCCTCGGCGACATGAGGGAAAAGTTCCTCTTGATAGACCGGATCGGTCTCATCAAACTTTTTCTGCAAAAAAGAGTAAGGTAAGAGACCGTGCGATCTGGAAAATTCAGAAGGATGGTTTGCCAGGTGATAACTTACCAACTCGGCTTCCTTTAGCCGCGCGTTTTCCTTCTTCAATTCGGCAATTTCCTTCTCTAGATGATCATTCGCTCTGATCAATCTTTTGAAGGTCATCCCCATAAAGACGTTGGTGATGAAGCTCTCAGCTCCAACCCCCGCGGCCTCCCGGGCAAGCTCCTCCTCAGGGACCTTCCTCAATCGCCTGAAGTTTCGTCGGCCAAACATGGCGACGCTGGCGGCCTCAGCATGCTGGCCTGACTTCTCATTAGCCCAGTGGGGGAGCGCAGTAGAGACCTGGACGTTATCACCATCCGGATGCCAGGTCAAGACCGTGCGGCCTTTTAAATCCTTCACCTTGCTAAAGGAACGAAGGGCAGAGAAGTCGCCCGAGGAAGTCGAATCCTCCCCATCGGATAGCGACGACTTGTTCTTGCCTTTCCTTTTTCTCCTCTCGCCCTGAGTAAGGATTAAGCCGGCCGGGCTGACCGGTTTGTTTTTGGGAACAACGGCCTCAGCTACAAAAAAGAAGTAAAAGGGTTAGAACAAAAACTCGAATGGTCAACATTAAAGCCGGAGGGGGCTTGAGGAAGAACTTACTATCTTCAGACCAGACATTCTTCAGCTCGGCGAGCAGCGGAATGTAGTGGCGTACATTCACGAGAAGTTGGCAGGTCTCCTCCTCGACCTTGCTGATAGCGATTTGTTGGAAGGCCTCCTCTGGCCACACCTGCGGGTTCGGGTTCAGTAGGCCAAGTCCGCCTTCGAATATTAGATATCTCTCCGGCCAGGCCGTAACCATGTTCGCAAGGTTAACCATTTTCAATCCCCGGCAGCCGAAGTAGAGGTGGCCTTTGAAAATGTTTGACTCAGAATCCGGGATAGCCCGCACCGAGAACATTCTTCTAAAGAGGTCCATAGAGAAGCGGACTCTCTCAGACCGCAGATATGAAATGAAGCTGCAAATCCCGGCCATCGAGTTAGGGGAGATTTGGCCGGGGACAACTCCATAGTGGTCAAAGACCATGGCAAGCTCGATTTATATGGGGAACTTGAAGCCGCAATCGAAATGGTCGATTGGGATTGCGATCTGGTTCGGTCCAGAAGAGTTCATCCGCTCATCGCGGAGCGGAAGTCGCGCGAATAGCGGACTATCAACCATATGCTTCTCAACAAATTCATGCAATTCAGCCTTCGTCAGACGACATTCCTCAAGGTCTGCCGAATGGAACGCTAGAGCGGCTTCGGAGCGGGTAGCAGAGGTCTTCGCAGGTCGCTTCGGCTGGTGCTTTGCTCCCATCTTGAGATTCTGGTATAAAGATCTTCGGAAAGGCGCTACTTATAAGAACGAGTGATCTGCATTTAGCAAAGGTCAAATCGCGGCTAGACTAATCAACCCGCGCACACATTTCTATACAAGGCTAAATCATTAAACTATAAGTAAAATCCAAGCAGGCGGATTAAAGAAGCAACAGAAACGAGCCGCTCGACTTATAAAGCAATTCGCAGGCGTCAACTAACGTACAAAAGAAGAATATAAAGCACATTCAAATACACAGACCGAGCGGTCTGAAAGCAGACCGAATGACATAAAATCAAGCTCAAGCAGTTCAGTTGTCCAAAGGACCGAATAGAATATTACAAATGATTGTTTTAAAGCCGCTTATCACTGGCGGACATCGCTCGGCACATCTTCCCTATGATGTCGCGCGACATGGTCGCCGTTATGAAGAACAGTCCCTTGCATCTGATTAATGCTATGATTGAGGTGATTGATCATGCTATGAAGCCGCGCGGCATCCCTCTCTACTCGCGCCGCCGGGATCACGCGAGTAGGTAAGGCCGCTGCGGGCTCATTTGCACTAGCAATGCGGTGGATCGTCCCGGCTACCGGAAGAGATGAGCTCGTCCCAGCATCCGGGCAGTGTGAGCCGCGCCGACCTTCATCAGCCGCACTAAGGGGATGCCTGCTTCCGCCGACCTCCCTTGTCAAATGGAAGCATTTGTCCCTATAGTAGGCACGGTCTCCTTCGAGTTTCTAGATCTCTTTCTTTCCACGGTCAAGCCAGGCGGTTAGTGCAGCCACCTGGTCTTGCTGCACCTTCTCCTTCTCCCGGCGCTCTTTTCGCTCGACCTCCAGCGCAGCTCGGCTCTCTCTCCTCTCAGCTTCCATTTCAGCCCGCAGTGCAATCTTTTCCTCCTGAGCGGCTCTCTCCCGCTCCTCAAGGGCCTTCAACTGCTTTGTAAGGGCTTCGAAGTTCCTTTGAAGACGGGTCATCTCATCCTCCATCCGGGTATCCGGAATAACCGAGGAACTCGGCAAAGGTGGATCAAGTGGAGGGAGATAAGTCACCAGTTCGCTCGGTTTCGGAATGGAATCACGATCATCTGCGAATGAGAAAGATAGTCAAGAAGGTCGGCTGAGTATAACTTCATATAACAAGAAAATTATCAAAAGAAGACCGCTCTTTCCAAATTCTCCTCGCTTACAAGCCGCTGCAGTTTGAGAAAAATTCGTGCTGATAGATCACTTTGCTTGCTCGGTATCGATCTTTCGGCGTTGTTCTCTCCACGACCTCTCGTTTGCCTCCGCTTGGCAGCAGAAAATTGAGTGGCGGAGGGAAAGAAACTTGGTGACGGGTTCAACAACAAGTCGCGCGACTTGTTTCGAGACCTCGTCTTGAAAAAATGAACAGAGCGGTAATCCGCGACCCCTTTACCTTGCAACAGAAGATTGGGTGGTGGCGGTGGCGGTCTGGAAAGCTGATCCCTTACTTTCTCCGCCTTCACCTGCATAAGCCGAAGCCCGGCCATCACGGAATCTTCAGGGTCCGGTGCCGCTTTCTCGGTTCTAGTCGCAACCTCAGGCAAGACTGCCTCCTTAATGCTGGTCGCATCCTCAGCCAGGGCGGCCTCTTTCTCTCCAGGCTGGTCAGCGGCCTGCAGGTCGGAAGAAGATCTCAATAGGTCGTCTTGTTTCTAAAGGGAATCTAAGTCCCCGATGATATCACTTACAGAGATGCTGTGCGCATCTGTTTGGATCTGGCCGTCCGGCTTGGGTGAAGGAGTAATTACGCCCTCCGAAACCTCTTTCTCGCGCGACTTGCCTTGAAGACTGCCCGCTCCCGACTTCCTGGAAGCCACTTTGTTTTTGGCCTTTAGGCTCTTCACCTTTTTCAGAACCCTGTCCGCCGTGGACTCATCTTTTTTCCTCTTCTTGGTCGGCTTCAGGCCGGCTTGTTTTGGGGAAACCGGGCTGTCTTCATTGTTCACTATCAGGCCCTACTGGTCGATCGCCTTGGGGGAGTCAACCGCTTCTCCCCCTTCATCTCTTATCTTCAGGTGGAATACGCTAGAAGGAGTGACCTCCACTTTAAAAGAATCGCCCCCATCGCCCTTCGGAACGACGGCTTCCGAGTCCGTCTTGTCCAGAGGAGGGGGCAGGTTGGTTCCCTTATCAGAAACAGCAGGAGGATTAACTGGGGGTTGGTTCGAGCAACCCGCTTCGTTTCTAGTCGACAAATCGACTGTCAGCGCAGGAGGCAGGTCGGCTGGCTTACCCGTGGAGGCAATAGTCACTGTATTGTCGGGCTGTGTCCTCTTTTTCTTCCTCTTCTTATCCTTCGGGCGATCTTCCCCGCGGTCTTTACCTGACTTCTGATGATCTTCGAACTGCGCCATAAGGTCTACCATCTTGATTGGATTGTTTAGCCGGAAAGTCCTAACCGCGAGGGGCGAGTAGTGACTCGTGATAGCGTTGCAGTTATGCGAAAATAGAAGCTTCCAGAACATTTATAACCCACAGGACAAGATCGGCGCGGTCTCCGGCTAGAACTAATATTTTCGAAATCTTCTCAGAATTTGAAAATATGCGGGGATTATGTTTACCTAGAAGACCGCTTCCGAATAGCATTACTCACAGCCCGGGCGGTCTGCGGATACAAGTCGACCGATTCAGATTTTACGAGGTCCATCAGCACCAACCCACACAGACCGTGCGTTCGGAGCATTCAGGTCACCTCCAAAGATTGAAGATCACCAGGGGCCAAGTCCAAATGGCAGATCGCAGTCTCAAGTCAGAGACCGCCCGGGTTGTGCCATAAAAGTTATCAGGGTCCAAGTCCAGAAGGCAACTCGCGGTCTCAAGTTGGAGACCGCTCGGGTTACATCTTGAAGGCTGACAAGGCTCAAGTCCAGGCGACAGGCCACGTTCTTAAGGGCAAGCCGCAGACTCGAGTCGGAGACCGCCTGGATTGCGCCATGAAGACCAGCATGGACCAAGTACAAGAAGACAAGCCGTGGTCTTAAATCGGAGACCGCCCAGGTGGCATCATCGCCTTGGTCGCAGCATCTCCAGCACCTCTAAGAGACAGACCGCAAGCGCAAGCCACAAAGTCGCGCGGTGTTTACCCAGAAAACCGCTTCTCAGGTTGGATCATTCTCGGACCGGGCGAACTGCTGGGTCAGGCCGCTGGGTTCCAGGATCAGTGGCTCTCAGTTCAGGGTAAACCAGGCCAGGTGGTCTGATGTCTTTTTCGGACCGCCCCCGAGAGTGAAGGTCGTCAAGGGCCAAGGCAAGAAGGCTATCCGCGGTCTCGGGTAGGAGACCGCGCGGGTTGTGCCATAGAGACTCAAGGTTCAAGCCCGGAGAACAAGCCGCGGTTTCAGATCAGAGACTATCCGGGTTGCCTCGTGAAGATCAGCCAAGCCATTTCCAGAAGGCAGACCGTGGTCTCAGGCCAGAGGCCGCTCGGTCTGCATCCTTGACTTGGTCCCGGTGTCTTCAGCCTCAGGTCAGACAGGTCGGAAGAGCAAGCCGCCAAGCCGCGCGGCTTCTTTCTTTTTTCTTCTTTGTGCATCCCGTCACCACCTGCCCGTTTCTCTTGTACCCGGGCAGGAGGTAATTATATCCCTGCCCATTCGGGCAGGCCCCCAAGCCTATAAATAGGGGGCGACACTGTTCACAAGACACGCACACTCGAATCCAGGAGCTCGCTTGTTTGAGCTGCGGTCTCGAGTTTCCCGTCTTGCGGATTGTCTGACCGACCGGATTCTCTTTTCCTACATTTATAACCGCTGTAACCGCTTCATTTTAATCAAAGGAAAGCCCGTCGCAGGAGTGGCATTTGCCACGGCGGGCGAAGTCCGGCCTCGACCGCTGCTAGCGGTCCGAATTCTCTAACCAAATAGTAACTGATAATCCGCAACCCTCGATTTCCTTCGGAGACGCACTTTTGAATCGAACAGAAACACGCGACCTTCAGATCGCGGACGGTCAGTGAAATCTTTGGTTCAGAATGTCAGACCGCCAGTTCCCTCCAAGAGACCGATCCGACCATAGCGATGACTCTTTGTGGGAAGCTCTGGAGCGAACAAAGAGAGAAGCCGACCAGGCCCAGAAAGCAACTAATCAGCGTCTGGATGCGATCAGTCAGGCTCTAACTCTGTTAACCGAGCGGTTAGCCCCCCAGCAGGCCGCGGCTAACCAGGCAGTAACTCCTATCCTACCTCCTCCACCTCCATACCCATTTTAGCAAGTCGCCCATTCCCGACCACCACAAGAAGGTTCTGCGGCTCGGCAGAATTTTTACCAAGAGGCCGCGCACGGTATGCCGGCTCGGGTCCTCGACTTCCAAGGGGCGGCTTCTCAGGCCGCTCACTTTTCCTATCCACCTGAGGTCACCGCCTACCAATCCTACCCGGCTGGAGCCCCTGCCCGCTCCTATCAGGCGGCCTGTCCGCGAATGACCGTAGCAGAGATCCCCTACCACCCTGCTTTCCCTCTGTACGAGGATACCGAGGAAAGTTCTCCCTTCACGGACGAAATCCGAGGAGAGCCGGCCCCAAATAACTTTCGAGAACCACGCCTGTCAACATATAGTGGGGAGTCCGATCCGGCAATTCATCTCCAAGCATTTGAATCGGCTGTTGCTCTGAGGACCATCACCGATGCAACTAAGTGTAAGCTCCTGGTAACGTCCTTTGATGGACAAGCTAGAGAATGGTTTTATGGACTGCATCCTCAATCCATTAGATGTTTTGCGGAATTGCATAGAGAATTCCTGCTTCGATTCTCTACCTCTAAAAAGAGGAAGAACGGTCCGGCAGCCCTATTTGAGATACGGCAGCAAGAAAACGAAACGTGGGCCCGTTTCGTCGACCGTTTCCAAAGGGAGATAATGGAGGTGCAAAACGTTGATCCGGAATTGTACAGGGTCGCTTTGATGCATGGCCTTAGGGAGGGGCCGTTGAAATTTGAAGCCCAAATTAGAGAACCAAAGACATATCAAGAGATGATTAGTCTGGCTAATAAGTTTATCAGGGGGGAAAAGACTAATCCTGGTTATATTGCCAAGTTGCTCAGCAACAATGATCAGTTTAGTTCCGCATCAACCCATCAGCAACGCTACAATCATTCATCTCGGCCTGACTTCGAACCTCGTGCTCAGAGGGGAAGAAATCTCAAGCCTAAGCAACCATTTCTTTGCCATCAACGGTTTCAGGATCAGAAACCGCCGTTGGCCATCGCACCCACTCAACCCATGGGGGTTCCGCAAATAATGCCCGTGTATCTGCCGCAGTACATCGCACAACCATCCCCAACTATCCCGTCCATCCGATATGATGAATCATAGGAGTCATTCACCCCTCTTAATGTCACCATGAACGAGGTCATTCAAATTCTCCAAAAGAGGCCTGACTTCAAGAGGCCCCCTCCTTTGAAATCGGAAGTTCGCAATCGGAACCCAAACCTCTATTGTGAATATCACAAAGAGGAGGGGCATCAGACTGAGGATTGCCAGGCCCTCCGATGGTTGATCGAAAAACTCCTGAAAGAGGGGAAGCTCCGAGGGTTGATTCGGCAAGAAACCCCGGTTGAACCACGAACCGAGAAGAAGAAGGAAGCGGTCGAAGTGACCTGGGAGTGTGCTGATGTAGAAGAGGCAGGTTGTTATGGGGATATACATCCTGCAACCGAATGTATAGAAGTGAATGATGTTTGCCCCCTTGGCAACGTCTATTGCATCCATGGTGGAGCAGGTGTAGAATCCTCTCGGAAATCTAGCATCGGGAGAGTTACAAAGCTGGAAGTAGCAGTCGCCTCCACTTCTGCTCCAGAAAGGGCAGTCATTACTTTCGGCCAAGAAGATCTTCCCCAAAATGCAAATCCTTTCGATGATGCAGTAGTGATAAAGGCGGTTATTGAGAACTACACTGTGCATAAAATTCTGGTTGATACCGGCAGCTCGGTTAATCTCATTTTCCGCCAAACATTTGAAGCCCTTAAGACTGGAAAGTCTTTTCTCTCCACGGAAGGGCCCCTCTATGGCTTCTCGGGAGAAAAGAAAGAAGTGGAGGGGTGCGTGAAGCTTTTGGTGTCGCTGGGAGGCATAACGAAGCTGATAAACTTTGTAGTAGTGGAAGCCCCGAGCAGCTACTATGCAATCTTCGGAAGACCAATCCTGAATGCTTACAAAGCAATAGTATCCACTTTTCATTTGGCCTTGAAATTCGCTGCCGAGGGGCATCAATATCGGGTCCGAAGTGATCCAAAGGTTGCTCGTGAATGTTATGTGAAAACGGTTAATGTGATCACCGAGGCACCACTTCACAAGGTTCAGGATGACATCCATGAGGTATCCAAACTCCCTGAGGAGGCCGAGGAAAACGCAGAGCGGAGAGGGACGTACCTGGAACCTGCCCAGGAGACCCAAGAAATCCCCATTGCTGAAGAGGAAGGGAAGAAGCTGATCATCAACGCCGAGCTATCAGAAGAAGAGAAGGTCCAGTTAATCTGCTGCCTGTTGGAGAATCTAGACATCTTCGCCTGGTCGGCGGAAGATATGCCTGGAGTAGATCCAGATGTTGTGTGCCATCACCTCAACATCTCCCCTGAATTCAAGCCGATCCAACAAAAGAAGAGGGATGTAGCAACCAAGCTGGCGGTACCCATCAAAGAGGAAGTTGCAAAGCTTCTTAATGCCAATTTCATTTCTGAAATCCAATACCCCACTTGGATGTCGAATGTAGTAATGGTGAAAAAATTTGGGGGAAAATGGCGTATGTGTGTAGATTTTACAAAGCTCAATAAAGCATGCCCCAAAGATTGTTATCCCTTGCCTCGGATAGATGTTTTAGTAGATTCCGCGGTGGGATATAATTTCATGAGCTTTCTAGATGCATTTTCTGGTTACCACCAGATTAAGATGCATAAACCCGATATCCCGCATACGTCCTTCATTACCAACGGAGGATGTTATTGTTATCTTGTCATGCCCTTCGGACTCAAAAACGCGGGTGCGACATATCAGAGAATGATGGACACGGTTTTCAAAAAACAGAAAGGAAGAAATCTTGAAGTATACGTCGATGATCTTCTTCTAAAAAGTAAAACTTTTTCAATCCACTTGAAAGACCTCGTAGAGACGTTCGCTACTCTGCGGAGGTTCAAATTAAAACTAAATCCATTGAAATGCGTGTTTGGGGCAAACAAAGGGAAATTTCTCGGACATCTTCTCACCCCTGATGGCCTCGCACCAAATCCGGATAAGGTAAAAACCATCCTAGATATGACCCCTCCTCGTAATCAGAAAGAGGTGCAACAACTTGGGGGGAGGCTGGAAGGATTGAGCCGATTCATTTCCAAGTCAGGGGATAAAAGTGCTCCATTCTTCAAGACGCTTAGGGGAGGATCTAAGTTTGAATGGAATGAAGAGTGCGATAATGCTTTCGAACAGTTGAAAAAGCAGTTAACTTCAACCCCTCTTCCTCAAAGCCCTCGCGAAGGGGAAACATTATTCTTGTACTTGGGGGTGGGCCCAGATGCAATAAGCTCTGTCCTGGTTCGGGAAGAGAAAAAGAAGCAATTTCCGATATATTATGTCAGCCACATCCTCAGAGATGCGGAGACTAGATATTCAATCCTGGAGAAATTAGCCTTGGCTTTGGTCATGTCATCACGAAGGCTCCGCCCCTATTTTCAGGCTCATCCTATTCAGGTGGTTTCGGATCATCCACTAAGAAGTATCCTGGAGAAGCCGGATCATTCAGGAAGATTAGCCAAATGGGCAACCGAGCTGAGCGAGTTCGAAATATTGTACATTCCCAGAACGGCAATAAAGGCGCAAGTAATGGCAGATTTCTTGGTAGACACGATGGAGTCTAATCCTGAACAGATAGTACAATCTCCTTTGGCTTGGATCATTTATGTGGATGGGGCTTCTGGCAGAAACTCTGTGGGAGCCGGGGTAGTTCTGATCAGTCCAAATGGCATCAGGCTGGAGCAAGCTATCAAATTCTTCTTTTCAGGTAGTTCAATCTCCTTTGGCTTGGAAATTCAAATCCTTCATCATCGAACACATTCCGAGAACACAGAATGAAGAGGCAGACGAATTGTCAAAGTTTGGTCTTCCATCAGGAGGGTGACCTCGGAACTTTTTCATCCGGCAACGGAGGAAGAGGAGCTCATGCAGATCGATCAGCATCATTCCTGGAAGGACCCTTATGAATTATTTCTGTCAAGAGGGGAGTTTCATCAATCGATCAAAGACAAAAGTTGATTCAGGAGAAAGGCGGCCTACTACTACTTAATAGCAGGAGTTTTGTATAGAAAAACTTTGATTTCTCCCTCAGCACGGTGTGTTTCAGAAGAAGAGATCCCGATCATACTTCAGGAAGTTCATTCTGGGGAATGTGGTAGTCATTCAGGGGCAAAAACCCTAGAGAAAAGGATCCTGCGGCATAGATATTTTTGGCCAACTATGAGAAAGGATGCTGAAGCATTTGCCAAGCGTTGTGTACAATGTCAGAAATTTGCTGCTCTTCAACATCTGCCCGCTCAATCGCTTAGGTCAATAACTGCACCCTGGCCCTTCGCGGTTTGGGGGATGGATCTAGTCGGACCCTTTCCAATGGCTAGCGTCCAGCGCCGCTTTATCATAGTAATGATCGACTACTTCAGTAAGTGGATTGAGGCAAAAGCATTGGCAAAAACTACTACTCAAATTATCAAAAATTTCATCTGGGGAGAAATAGTCTACCGACACGGAGTCCCGCTGGCAATTGTCACTGATAATGGGCCGCAGTTCAATAATCCCGAGATGATAAAATTTTGCGATCAGGTTGGAATTGACCTTCGGTTTTCCTCAGTACATCATCCAAGGACCAACGGACAGGTAGAAGCAGCAAACAGGCGAATTCAGCAACTCCTGATGAAAAGAGTTTTGAATCAAAAAGGAAATTGGGCAGACCAACTTCCCTCCATCCTTTGGACTCTTTGCACTACCCCATCTTCAGCTACATGGGAGACACCATTCAAATTATCTCATGGCTCGGAGGCTGTTGTTCCTGTAGAGTTTGAGGTGGTCACCCCAAGAGTTGTGTATGCCAAAGAGTGAGGAGAAGCATGGGTAGAATACAACGATGAGGCCATCAGGTATAGTCTGGATCTGATCGAAGAACTTCAAGACGAGGCGACAATCAGGCAGGAAGAAGTTAAGAGGAGGATGGCAAAATATTTTGACAAAAATATCAGGGTAAAGCAGTTTGCAGTTGGGGATTTGGTGTTGAAAAAGGTAGATGCTGCGACCAGATCTGGTAATGTTGGAAAGTTGAATCCCAACTGGGCAGGGCCTTTTACTGTCAAAGAAGTATTAAAGAATGGGGCCTACCGCCTCCAAACCAGCGAAGGAGAAGACATCGCACGCACCTGGAGCGGTGACGATCTTAAACGATTTTATCCTTGAACTATCTCTTCCATTCTTTTCGTTTCTTTTGGTATTAAATGAAAAGCCTTATACTGACACTTCTTCTTGTCTGATGGTTCTCTACATTATAAATACATATTTACATATCTCACTCCCTGAACCTCTGAGATATCGCCAAATTCTGCTCGAACCCCCTCGGATTGTAGTCATAGCGTAAAACCCACCAAGACCATGTGATGCGGGGAGTTTTCGCACACATGTAGTGGTAGCTTGCCAATTCCGCTGCGGTGGTCTTCAGAACTTTGGATCCCGGCCAATATCTGACACACCCCTGCATCAAGGGAGGTCTAGGTGATTGTCAGCTCTATCATGCCCCGAAAGGGATATAGTTACAGCTTTGATGATCTTTCTGAGGAAAGCAATGTTCGCCGCCGAGGCCCACCTGCCCAACTGATCATCATAGCCTGTGACCATCAAATACTCTTAGGTACTCTCGAAACGGTGCCTAGTTGGGCCCACAACTGAGTTGATCTCTCTGAGGAAAGCAATGTTCGCCGCCGAGGCCCACCTGCCCAATTGATCAACTCGGCTTGTAACCCTAGGCAAGAGAGCAGATGAGTCGCTTACAGCTCTTATGACCACTTGAGGAAAGCAATGTTCGCCGCCGAGGCCCACCTGCCCACTTGGTCATCTGAGTCTGTACATGTTTTTTCTTTTTCTTTTTCCTACAGCTCTTATGACCACCTGAGGAAAGCAATGTTCGCCGCCGAGGCCCACCTGCCCACTTGGTCATCTGAGCCTGTAGATTATCCTTTTTCCCTACAGGAAGGTATTCACCTCTTGTGGTTTTTTGTATAAAACCATTCAGGGAAGATATTATTAAAACAGGTGCAGATGTTCGTCTACCCTAATAAAGGGCTGTGATATTAAGATCGGGCGGTCTGAACTTTCAAACCGAACGGTCTGATTGTGTATAAGTTAGGGTATTTCTGGACAATTACATGGTTGCCCGGGTTGTATTCTAACCGGGCGGCCCTGTCAATCTTTTATAGGTTGGGTATTTTTGGACAATTACATGGTTGCCCGGGTTATATTCTAACCGGGCGGGTTTTATCCATCCATTATAAGTTGGATATTTATGGAGCTAATTATATGACTGCCCGGATTGTGTTCTGACCGGGCGGGTTTATCTATCTCTCCATTCTATTGAATTTGATATTTCTGGATCTGAATATATTGCTCGGGTTGTATTCTAACCGGGCGGGCATTACCTATCTTTTACAATTAATTAAGTTGGATATCTCTAGATCTAAATATATGATCGCCCGGATTATGCTCTAACCGATCGAGTTGAGCTATTTCTTAGCAAAAGTTATCTCTAGATGCAGTGGATTACTCGCCAGGGTAGAATTCAAACCGCGCAAAGTTATTATTCGTTATTTATATCGGCAAGGATAAAATATCTCTGAATGATAAGAAGCCGCCCGGTCTGAATTACAGTCGCATGAGTCTATCTGTTATGGTTCATACTATCAGAAATCAGACATCCTGAGACCTAAATGAGTAATCGCACGGTTTGAATATAGATCATCCAAGATCATCAAATCATCACTTATGCTCAGATCAGGATAACCGCACGGCTAGATCATAAAAAGCAAAAGGTAAAAAGAAAGAAAAGAGACAAGACATCAGCCACAAGTAAGTAACACTAGAAGGTCAATCAAACAGGTAAAATTTCTATTCATTCTTCAAAATGTTTTAAACAGAAATTTAACCGCCCGGCTAACAAAAAACAAGACCGGCGATTATACAAAAATAAAATTAAAAACAAAGGCATTATTCTGCCGACTTCTTCTTCTTCTTGACAAGAGAACTCGAGTCCACACCATCAACGTCAACGTCAGGCGAATAACCTTCACTTGACGTGGAAGAAGAATCCAATGAATCGCTACCACTAGACCGCCCGGTCTTACTAGCGGAGCCAGTTGTTCCAGAGAACAAGCTATCCTCATCATCATCATCATCGCCGGCATCATCATCCGCGTCGACCTCCTCAGCGGCTCCACCACTTCCATCACCTCCTTGATGGAGTACAATCTCCCTGCCCGCATCGGCTTCAGCCTCCTCGCCCACCTTGGCTTTTCCCTTCTGCCTGCGGCTGATCTCATCAAGTTGAACCTTCAAAGCAGGGAAGAGGTCGGAGAAGGTAGTACCCCCGAATCCTTCGCACAGACCGCCCCGGTCTTCCCTAAGACCCAAAGCTTTGTTGATCCCTTGGGCCACATGAGGCAACACCTCGTCTTGGAAGGCCGGGTTGGTCATCTCATATTGTTTCTGCAAAAAAGAAAAAATAAATTAGGTCGCTCGGTCTGAACAAAAGAAGCCGCGTCATCATTTGTCAAACTCACCGCCACGACTTCTTGAAGCTGCGCATTCTCTTCTTGAAGCCGCACATTCTCCGCGACCTGCTCCTCGTACTTCTTCTCCAGAAATTTCTGGACAGTAACCAGCCGCCTGAACGACAAGGCCATAAAGTGATTGGCCGCGAACCCCCATGCGCCGGCTTGCGTCGCTAGCCCGGGAAGCTCTTCTTCCGGAGTTTTCTTCAGCTTCTTCAAAGTCTTTCGACCATACATAGCGGCCCCGGCGGCTAGCGCATGGCGGTTAATCTTGTCACTTCCCCATGGAGGAAGTGCAGTGCATACCCGGATGCGGCTCCCATCCCTATGCCAGAGGATAGTCGGGTTGCCCTGCAGGTCAGGCGGGTTTCCGCAGGAACGAAGAAGCTTGTATTCATCAGGAGACACCGGGCCCTCTTCCTCTGATGATGGCAACCTATTTTGCCGCTGCCTTTTCTCCCTCTGGGTCAAAACCGGGCCGGCCGGAGTGACCGGCTTGTTCGCGGGGACGATGTGGGAGCTGCAAGGTAAAATCAGAAGTTTAAACAAAGCAGTCCACGCGGTCATACGCAAGCGGTCTAGAAGAACTTACTGTGCTCGGGGAGGACATCCTCTAGCTTTGAAAACAACGGGATGTAATGATTGATGTCCAACCGCTCGTTCTCAAGAAACGTGAAGGTGTCCATCTCGATCTTTCCAACCTGGGGGATCTGGAAGGCCTCTTCCCCCCGAACTTGCGGGTTGGTTTGCAACAGCCCGAAGTTGCCTTCGAGCATTACGAACCGCTCCGACCAGTCCGAGACCTTGTTCGCCAGGTTAACGATTTTCAGTCCGTGGCAGCCAAAGTAGAGGCGCCCCCTGAAAGTTGAAATCCCCACGTCGGAGACAACCCGCACCGAGAAGAACTTCCTGAATAGGTCAAGGGAAAAACTGGTTCGCTCGAACTGAAGGTAGGAAATGAAACTATATATGGAGGCGATGGAGTTCGGTGGAAGTTGGCCGGGTACAACCCCGTAATGGTCGAAAATGGCTATGACTTCAAGTGGCAGCGGAAATTTGAAGCCATATTCAAAATGGTCGACCGGGACGGCTATTTGGTGCGGATTGGAAGAGTTAATCCGCTCGTCGCGCAAAGGAAGCCGCGCGAGCAGGTTACTCCCTGCCATGTGTTTTGCAATAAACTCATCCAGTTCGCTCTAGGTGAGTCGGCACTCTGGGTGGTCCGCCGAATGAAAGGCCAAGGCCGCATCCGCTCGGACGGCTTTAACCTTAACAGGCCGCTGCGACTTGTTCTTAGATCGCGCCATCTGGAAATCGTAAAAATGACTTCGAAAAGTCCCTACTTATAGATTTTTACGATCTGCAAATAGTAAAACTATGTTGCGGCTATACATTCTAACCGCGCGGTCAATAGCCTGCATGGTTAGATTCACCAGAAAAACAAAAGAAGCTAAGGCATTCAGGAAAACAGGAGCAAGCATACATCACAGATCGTGCGACCTATAATCAGTTCGAACAAAACACAGAAGAAACCGAACACAAAATACAGCGGTTTAAACAAGAACCCGCACGGGTTATTCAAATCAAAGACAAGATAGAAAGGAACATTGTTTAACAAAGGCCAAATCAACAAGCCGCATTCATAATACAAATTGTTCTCGAAAGCCGTTCATGGCTGACGGTGTTCTGGGGAGACATCCTCTCTGTGAAGTCGCGCGACCTGGTCGCTGGTGGTATTCAGAAGGGAGTAAATCTGGCTGGTATGATAATGGAGGTGGTTGATTGTGCTATGAAGCCACCCTCTATCCCTTTCAACCCGCGTAGCGGCAATCATGCAGGGGGTTGCGGTGGCCTCATCAATCATTGGATCAGCCGCCCGAACCGGGGGAGGATTTGAGCCCGCCCCAACAGTCGGGTGGCTAACAACCTGCGTTCCATCATTCATACTTCGCCGGCCCGCAGCGACTTCCCTGGTTAACCGCAGGAATTTATCCTGGTAATATCTCGAGTCATCCTCGAACTTAGCAGATGTTTTCTTCTCCTTCTCGAGCTGAGCGGTCAGAGTAGCGACTTGCGCCACCTTGGCTCTCTTCTCGGCCTCCACTGCAGCCCGCGTGGCCTCCACCGCAGCTCGCGCGGCCTCAAGCTGAGTCTCCAGGCCATTCTCCCTTTCTGTCCTGGATTTCCTGTCAATCTCCACCTGCGCCTTCAGCGCCTCTTCAGCCTTCTTCCTCGCCATTCGCTCGGCCTCCAGAGCAGTCCGAGTGCCGTCCTCCCGGTCTTCCACCTCCTTCAGGCTGGCCCTCAGATTTGCCAAATCCTCCTCGAGATGCTCGAACAATTGCGGCCCTTCTTGCGAAGTCGTCGCGCAGGTTGATATCGGGGGGACTAATGGAGGCAGGCTGGCCTCAAGGTCGCCCGGCTTCACAATCTGCTCCTCGCTATCTGCAAGAGGCCGCTTGGTTATGAGAAGTAAGAGCATACAAATACAAAAATAAACATGAATATAAGATCAATGTCTGGGCGCACAGGCCGCTTAGACTGTTCCGGGTCCATCTTCCGACGTTGCTCACGCCAGAGTCTCTCTGTGCTCTGCCTAGCGGAAGAGGACCAGGCCGCTAAGGGAAAGAAGCTCGGCGGTGGGTTCAGTAATTTATTGCGACGTGGCCGCGGAATGAAGAAGCGGATAGCGTCATAATTCATGGGGCGCTTACCTGGCGCAAAAGGATCAGGCCGCTGCGGCTTGTTTAAAACCCGCTCCGCCCCTTCCTTCTTCATCATCATTATCTCCTCCCCGGTCATCACCGAGGGAACCTCTGCCTGCACTTTCAACACTTCTCCGAGTTCCCTCGCTCTTTCTTCGACCTCCAGGGCGGTTCGGGCAGCAGCTTCTCGCTCTTCGGCCTCCGTCTGAGCGGTCTCCTCAGGCTGGGCTGTGTTATCTGTAATGGGGGCAGTTCGCTTTGAAGACATCGGGCTGTCAAGAAGTTTATCTCGCCCCATCAGCTCATCCATATCCTGAAAGATCCCATTAAGTGATAAGCTACTCGCCGAGTCCGGAAGCAGGTCGCCCGGTTTCGCATCAGGGGTAGCAGGCGAGTCATTTACCTTAGTGGATGGAGGAGTCGCTAGGCCAAGCTCCTCTTTTAGTCGCGGATTGGTCTGGAGGAGGGACTCGGCTGGTTTCTTAAAAGCCGCCCTTTCCTTGGAGGCTAGCCTCTTGACCTTCTTGGTTATTCGCTCGGTCACTGACCCGGTCTTCTTCCTTTTCTTCTCTTTCTTACCCGGAGCTGGGCTAACTTCTTTGGAGGGATTGGGGTAGTCATCCACGGATAAAGGGGCACTCAGTTCGCCCGGCCTTGGAGAGTTAACCGCCTCCTCCCCCAAATCTCTGACTAGCAAGTGAGGATTCCCGGATGGGGTGATTTCCATGCCAAACGAGTCGGTCTCACCGACCTTCTTCGAAGGGCTACCGGGGTCAACTTTTCCAGAAGGGGCGGCCTCCCCTTTGTTCAGCGGGCTAGCAGCCGGTTGGCCAAGGTCTCTGGGAGGAATCAGCGAGTCGCTGGGGGGAGGCCCCGAACTGTCCGCTGCGGGCTCCGCGGGAGTCTTAAGGGTTGTTGAGTCCACGACGGGCTTGGGACTATCCGCCGCGGCTCTCTCAGCCCGCTTCCTCTTTTTCTGATCCTTCCGGTCCTGCTTTTCCTTCTCCTTTTTCGACTTCTCCGTCGATTCGCGCCTTTTACCTTCCACCTAAGCTTCAAACAGCTATAACTTTTCATCTGGTTGTCCAGATTTTACCCAAACCACATTTTCAGAATGAGCTCAGAGCCATACATCCTATGGATAATAGGATTTACTCGATCGAGTTCATTTAGTGGTTGAGGGATAGTGGATTGCCGTGGAAATTAGGGATTTTGCTCCAATTGACACATAAACTTCAAACTTCCATAACTTTGATCCAGTTGTCTGATTTTTGCCCAGAACACCTTTTCGGAATGAGATCGGAGCCCTACATCCAATGGACAACAAGTTTTACCCATTCCAGTTCGTTTAGTGGTTTATCTACAGTGGGTTGCAGTGGTAATGTGGAATTTAGCTCCAAATAACACAAACTTCAAACAAACAGAACTCTTGATCCAGTTGCCCAATATTTGCCCATAGTACCATTTTAGAATGAGCTCAAATCCCTACATCCAATAGAGAGTAGGATATAACAATTCAAGTTTGTTTATTGTTCAATATACAATGGGTTCCAGTGGTAATGCGGGATTTATCACCAAATTACACCTAAATTTCAAGCAGCCATAACTTTTGATCCGGTTGTTCGATTTTCGTGCACAACACTTTTTTGGAAAGGGCTCGTATTCTCCATCCAACAGAGAATAAGATTTACCCATTCGAGAATAAGAAAACACCTTTCCGGTTGTCCGATTTTCGCATACAATACTTTTTCGAAATGAGATCAGAGTCCTAAATCCAATGAGAACAATTTAAACCCATTCTAGCTCGTTTAGAGGTCGATATACAGTGAGTTGTAGTGGTAATACAAGATTTAGCTCCAAATGACACATACACTTCAAAATGCCAGAATTGTTAATGCGGGTTGTAGTGTAAATGAGAGATTTAGCGCCAAATGACACTCAAACTTTAAACAGCAACATCTTTTGATGCAGTTGTCTGATTTTACCCCACAACACCTTTTCGGAATGAGCTCGGAGCACTACATTCATTGGAGCTCAAGTTTTCAAATTCTAGTTCATTTAGTTGTCGATATATAGCGGGTTGCAGCGGTAATGCGAAATTTAGCTTTAAATGACAACTAAACTTCTAACAGCCATAACTTTTGATTTGTATGTTTGATTTTTGCCCACAACACCTTTTCGGAATATGCGCGGAGGCATATATCCAATGTAGCACAATTTTAAACCATTCCAGATCATTTTAGTGGTCAATAAATGGAATGGTTCAATGGTAATGAGGGATTTTTCACCTCTTGACAGAAAAACTATAACAGCCGTAACTTTTGATCTAGTTTTCCGATTTTTGCGCACAATACCTTTTTGGAATGAGCTCGGAGCCCTACATACAACAGAGAACAAGTTTTACCAATTCAAGTTTGTTTAGTGGTCAATATACAGCGGGTTGGTAATAAGGTATTTAGCTCGAAAGGAGACCTAAACTTCAAACATCCGTAACTTTTTATCCGGTTGTCCGATTTTCGCCCACAATACCTTTTTAGAATGAGATCGGAGCCGTAAATCCCATGGAGAACAATTTTAACCCATTCAAGCTCGTTTAGAGGTCGATATATAGAGGGTTGTACTGGTAATGCGAGATTTAGCTCCAAAGGACAAATAAATTTTCAAAAAGAAAGAATTTTAGATGCGGTTTGTAAAGAAAGTGAGAGATTTAGCTCAAAAAGACACTCAAACTTTATATAGCAATAACTTTTGATCCGGTTGTCTGGTTTTACCCCCACAACACCTTTTAGGAATGAGCTCGGAGCACTACATTTATTGAAGCACAAGTTTTACTCATTGCAGTTAATTTAGTTGTCGATATATAGCGGGTGTTGAATCCAAAATCGCCCCCACGCCCTCGACGCTCAATCCCAGAGGAATGAGAGGGGGAAGTGGTCGAGCAGCTGGTTACTTGAGTCGCAAATGAAGAACTGAGTGAGAGAGAAGAAGAGAGGGCCGCTAGCTTGCGGCGAGGCCAGACTTCGCCCGCCGCGGCAAATGCCACTCCTGCGACGGGCTTTCCCTTTATTTAATAATCTGTATTACAGCTTGTTGTGCTTAGTACATGGAAACAAGAGAAAATACAAGAGAGTTGCGTGTAAGAAAAGACTAAGCCGCGCGGGCTGTTTGTCGAGGTCTCCTGGACTATACTCCGAGGCCGCCTGGCCTGTTCGCAGAGGTCGCCCGGACAGGTCTCCCGGACAGGTCGCCCGGACAGGTCGCCCGAACAGGTCGCAGCTTTTTGCGGTCTGACTGTTTCTAGCCGCCGGTTTTGTCCCCCCACTTGCATGTCCTTTGTTCATGGTCGAGGGTCCTATTTATAGGCTCTGGGTCGATGTCGTCACCTCCGGTGAGCCGGTGACCGGATCCCTACCCGCGCGGTCTGAACAATGGAGACCGCCACCTTGGGCGGTCTGAAGGAGAAGGCCACCCGCTATGGGCGGTCTGAAGGGGGAAGGTCGCCTACCCGCGCGGTCTGAAGGACGAGACCGCCTACCAGCGCAGTCTAAAGGAGGAGGCCGCCCCTGCTAGGTCTAAAGGGGGAGGCCGCCTACCCGCGCGGTCTGAAGGACGAGACCGCCTACCCGCGCGGTCTAAAGGAGGAGGCCGCCCCTGTTGGGTATGAAGGGGGAGGGCGCCTACCCGCGCGGTCTGAAGGACAAGACCGCCTACCCGCGCGGTCTAAAGGAGGAGGCCGCCCCTGCTGGGTCTGAAGGGGGAGGCCGCCTACCCGCGCGGTCTGAAGGACAGGACCGCCTACCCGCGTGGTCTGAAGGAGGAGCCGCCCCGGCTGGATGACCTGATGAAGGAGACCGCCCCTGCTGGGCGGGTAGGAGATCCCTAGCCGCATGACCTGTAGGAGAAGCGCAGAAAAAATCTCCTCGAAAAAGGATCGCCGATTTCTGGGTAAACATAATCCCCGCACTTTTTCAAGTTCCATAAAGAACTTCGAAAAAGTAGGACTTACCTACGAAAATCGTGATCCGCCTCTCACAAATTGCTAGAACAAGGATAAGAGAAGGAGAAAGCAAGTACCTGCTCATGACTTGCCAATAGATGCTAATCTGTGCAAGGCAAAAATTATAGCATACAGAAAGAGATACGAACACACGAGTACCTGAAGGAAACTCGCGATCACCCTAAAGAGAACTTAAAGCAGGTATAAAAGAATATAACGCGAGTACCTGAAGGAAACTCGCGGTCACCTGCTAATTTCTGCAAAAGAGAACTTAAAGAAGGTATAAAGAATATAACGCGAGTACCTGAAGGAAACTCGCGATCACCTGCTAATTTCTGCAAAAGAGAACTTAAAGCAGGTATGAAATATAATGCGAGTACCTGAAGATACATCGCGAACACCTGCTAATCTCTGCAAAAAGAGAAGTTAAAAGCCGGTAAAAGAATCTGTAACGCGAGTACCTGAAGAGAACTCGCGTGCACATGTTAATCTCTGCAAAAGAGATCTCAAAGCAGGTATAAAATATAACGCGAGTACCTGAAGAGAACTCGCGGGCACCTGCTAATCTCCGCAAAAGAGAACTCAAAAGCAGGTAAAAGATATAACGCGAGTACCTGAAGAGAACTCGCGGACACCTGCTAATCTCTGCAAAAGATAGCTCAAAGCAGGTATAAAATATAATGTGAGTACCTGAAGAGAACTCGCGAACACCTGCTAATCTCTGCAAAAGAGAAGTCAAAGCAGGTATAAAACATAACGCGAGTACCTGAAGAGAACTCGCAAACACCTGCTAATCTCTACAAAAGAGAACTCAAAGCAGGTACAAAATATAACGCGAGTACCTGAAGAGAACTCGCAAACACCTGCTAATCTTTGCAAAAGAGAACTCAAAGCGGGTATAAAATATAAGGCGAGTACCTGAAGAGAACTCGCGAACACCTGCTAATCTCTGCAAAAGAGAAGTCAAAGCAGGTAGAAAACATAACGCGAGTACCTGAAGAGAACTCGCAAACACCTGCTAATCTCTACAAAAGAGAACTCAAAGCAGGTACAAAATATAACGCGAGTACCTGAAGAGAACTCGCAAACACCTGCTAATCTCTGCAAAAGAGAACTCAAAGCAGGTATAAAATATAACGTGAGTACCTGAAGAGAACTCGCAAACACCTGCTAATCTCTGCAAAAGATAACTCAAAGCAGGTATAGAATATAATGCGAGTACCTGAAGAGAACTCGCGAACAACTGCTAATCTCTGCAAAAGAGAAGTCAAAGCAGGTATAAAACATAACGCGAGTACCTGAAGAGAACTCGCAAACACCTGCTAATCTCTACAAAAGAGAACTCAAAGCAGGTACAAAATATAACGCGAGTACCTGAAGAGAACTCGCAAACACCTGCTAATCTCTACAAAAGAGAACTCAAAGCAGGTACAAAATATAACGCGAGTACCTGAGGAGAACTCGCAAACACCTGCTAATCTCTGCAAAAGAGAACTCAAAGCAGGTATAAAATATAACGCGAGTACCTGAGGAGAACTCGCAAACACCTGCTAATCTCTGCAAAAGAGAACTAAAAATGGTATAAAATATAATGCGAGTACCTGAAGAGAACTCGCGAACACCTGCTAATCTCTGCAAAAGAGAAGTCAAAGCAGGTATAAAACATAACGCGAGTACCTGAGGAGAACTCGCAAACACCTGCTAATCTCTACAAAAGAGAACTCAAAGCAGGTACAAAATATAACTCGAGTACCTGAAGAGAACTTGCAAACACCTGCTAATCTCTGCAAAAGAGAACTCAAAGCAGGTACAAAATATAACGCGTGTACCTGAAGAGAACTCTCAAATACCTGCTAATCTATGCAAAAGAGAAGTCAAAGCAGGTATAAAACATAACGCGAGTACCTGAAGAGACCTCGCGAATACCTGCTAATCTCTGCAAAAGAGAACTCAAAGCAGGTATGAAATATAATATAACGCGAGTACCTGAAGAGAACTCACGAACACCTGCTAACCTCTACAAAAGAGAACTCAAAGCAGGTACAAAATATAACGCGAGTACCTGAAGAGAACTCGCAAACACCTGCTAATATCTACAAAAGAGAACTCAAAGCAGGTACAAAATATAACGCGAGTACCTGAAGAGAACTCGCAAATACCTACTAATTTCTTCAAAAGAGAAGTCAAAGCAGGTATAAAACATAACACGAGTACCTGAAGAGACCTCGCGAATACCTGCTAATCTCTGCAAAAGAGAACTCAAAGCAGGTATGAAATATAATCTAACGCGAGTACCTGAAGAGAACTCACGAACACCTGCTAACCTCTACAAAAGAGAACTCAAAGCAGGTACAAAATATAACGCGAGTACCTGAAGAGAACTTGCAAACACCTGCTAATCTCTACAAAAGAGAACTCAAAGCAGGTACAAAATATAACGCGAGTACCTGGAGAGAACTCGCAAACACCTGCTAATCTCTCCAAAAGAGAACTCAAAGCGGGTATAAAATATAATGCGAGTACCTGAAGAGAACTCGCGAACACCTGCTAATCTCTGCAAAAGAGAAGTCAAAGCAGGTATAAAACATAACGCGAGTACCTGAAGAGAACTCGCAAACACCTGCTAGTCTCTACAAAAGAGAACTCAAAGCAGGTACAAAATATAACGCGAGTACCTGAAGAGAACTCGCAAACACCTGCTAATCTCTGCAAAAGAGAACTCAAAGCAGGTATAAAATATAACGCGAGTACCTGAAGAGAACTCGCAAACACCTGCTAATCTCTGCAAAAGATAACTCAAAGCAGGTATAAAATATAATGCGAGTACCTGAAGAGAACTCGCGAACACCTGCTAATCTCTGCAAAAGAGAAGTCAAAGCAGGTATAAAACATAACGCGAGTACCTGAAGAGAACTCGCAAACACCTGCTAATCTCTACAAAAGAGAACTCAAAGCAGGTACAAAATATAACGCGAGTACCTGAATAGAACTCGCAAACACCTGCTAATCTCTACAAAAGAGAACTCAAAGCAGGTACAAAATATAACGCGAGTACCTGAGGAGAACTCGCAAACACCTGTTAATCTCTGCAAAAGAGAACTCAAAGCAGGTATAAAATATAACGCGAGTACCTGAGGAGAACTCGCAAACACCTGCTAATCTCTGCAAAAGAGAACTCAAAGCAGGTATAAAATATAATGTGAGTACCTGAAGAGAACTCGCGAACACTGGCTAATCTCTGCAAAAGAGAAGTCAAAGCAGGTATAAAACATAACGCGAGTACCTGAAGAGAACTCGCAAACACCTATTAATCTCTACAAAAGAGAACTCAAAGCAGGTACAAAATATAACGCGAGTACCTGAAGAGAACTCGCAAACACCTACTAATCTCTGCAAAAGAGAACTCAAAGCAGGTATAAAATATAATGCGAGTACCTGAAGAGAACTCGCGAACACCTGCTAATCTCTGCAAAAGAGAAGTCAAAGCAGGTATAAAACATAACGCGAGTACCTGAAGAGAACTCGCAAACACCTGCTAATCTCTACAAAAGAGAACTCAAAGCAGGTACAAAATATAACGCGAGTACCTGAAGAGAACTCGCAAACACCTGCTAATCTCTGCAAAAGAGAACTCAAAGCAGGTATAAAATGTTCGATTCAAAAGTGCGCTTACGAAGAAAATTGAAGGCTGCGGACTATCAGTTACTATTTAGTTAGAGAATTCAGACCGCTAGCAGCGGTCGAGGCCAGACTTCGCCCGTCGCGGCAAATGCCACTCCTGCGACGGGCTTTCCTTTGATTGAAAAGAAGCGGTTACAAATTTGAAAGAACAGAAGCCGGCCGGTCGAACAGTTCGCAAGACCTGAAACTCGAGACCGGAGCTCAGACAAGCGAGCTCTTGGATTCGAGTGTGCGTGTCTTGTGAACAGTGCCGCCCCCTATTTATAGGCTTGGGGGCCTGCCCGATTGGGCAGGGATAAAATAACCTCCTGCCCGGGTACAGGAGAAACGGGCAGGCGGTGACGAGATACACAAAGAAGAAAAAGAAAGAGGCCGCGCGATCTGACGGCCTGCCTTCCCGACCTGTCTTGCTTGCGGCTGAGGACACCGGGACCAAGTCAATAATGCAGACCGCGCGGTTTGGAGATTGAGGCCGCGGTCTGCCTTCTGGTCATGACTTAGCCGATCTTCAAGAGGTAACTTGGATAGCCTTCGATCTGGAGCCCCAGCCTGTTCTTCGGGGCTGGAACTTCGAGTTTCTATGGGACAACCCGCGCGGCCTTCTGGCTGAGACCGCGGATGAACTTCTTGCCTTGGCTCTTTGACGATCTTATCCCTTTGGGGGCGATCCGGAAATGACACCAGGCCGCCCGGCCTGGCCCTTCCTGAACTGAGAACCGCCGATTCCAGGACCCAGCGGCTTAGCCCAGGAGTCTGAGCGGTCTGATGATGGTTCAAACCGAGAAGCGGTTTTCCGGGCAAACATAATCCCCGCATATTTTCAAATCTCAGAGGATTTCGAAAATATTAGCTTTGACCGGGAGACCGCATCCGACTTGCCTTGAATTCTATAAGAGAGCCAGAGAATTCATTCTGCGTTGCTTTTTCTGAAATCACGGGATATTACTCGCCGGTTGCGGTCAGAATTTTTAAGACCGGCAATTCTTCAGCAATGGACTTCCTGGACGCCGTGCTAGACCGCGTGGATCCCAGCGGAGACCAGAGGAGGGCGGAAGATACGAGGCGCGAACCGTTGGAGAAGCCGGACAAGGAGAAAGAGAAGCAAGACCGGAAAGATCGGAAGAAGAGGAAGCGGGCTGAGAAGGCCGCAGCGGCTAGCCTCAAGCCAGTCGTAGATTTATCAACTCCCAAAACTTCTGCAGAGCCCGTGGTGATCAGTTCGGGGCCTCCCCCCGATGTCTCGTCGATCCCTCCCAGCGACCTCAACCAACAGACCGCTAGCTTGCCGAGCAAAGAGGTGGCCGCCACTTCTGAGAAAGTTGTTTCAGACAGCCCTTCGAAGAAGGTCGGCGAAACCGCCTCGTTTGGAGTGGAAATCACCCCATCCGGGAACCCTCACCTGCTTGTCAGGGATCTAGAGGAAGGGGCGGTTAGTTCCCCCAGGACGGGCGAACCGAATACTCCTCTGTCCGTGGATGATTATCCCAGCCCCCTGAAAGAAGTTCACCCAGCTCCGGGTAAGAGAGAAAGGAAGAGGAAGCAGACCGGGTCCGTGACCGAGCGGATAACAAAGAAGGTCAAGAGGCTAGCCGCTAAGGAAAGGGCGGCCCTTAAGAAACCGACCGAATCCCTCCTTCAGACCAACTCGCGACTAAAGGAGGAATTGGGCCTCATGACTCCTCCACTCAAAAAGTTGAATGACCCATCGGCTACCCCTGATACGAAGCCGGGCGAACTGATTCCGGACTCGGCGAGTAGTCTATCCTTTAATGGGATTTTCAGAGATATGGATGAGCTGGTGAAGCGGGACCAGCTCCTTGACAGCACGCCGGCCTCAGAACAAACTGCCCGAACTGCTGATAACTCAGGCCGCCCCGCCGAGACCGATCAGACCGAGGCCGAAGAGCGAGAAGCCGCTGCCCGGACCGCCTTGGAGGTTGAGCGGAAAGCGATGGAGCTTGGGGAGGTGCTGAAGGCGCAGGAGGAGGTTTCCCCGGCAATGACCGGGGAGGAGATAGTGGTGGCGAAGAAGGAAAAGGCGGACCGGGCTTTAAACAAGCCGCTGCGGTCTGATCTCTTCGCGCCAGGTACGAGCCCCGCGGATCGTAAATCTGTCCGTTTCTTCATTCCACGGCCTCTTCGAAATAAGTTATTGACCCCGCCGACGAGCTTTTTCCCTATGGCGGCCTGGTCTTCTTCCGCTAGGCAGAGTAAGGAGAGATTCTTGCATGAGCTACAACGGCGGTTAGACCCAAAACAGCCTAAGCGGCCTGCGCGCCTAGGCACTGATCTTTTATTTATGTCCATTGCTGTATATATTCAACCCTGCATGCTTTTATTTTTTATGACCGCGCGGCCTTTTGCAGATAGCAACGATCAGATTGTGAAGCCGGGCGACCTTGTGGCCAGCCTACCTCCATTTGTTCCCCTGGCATCGATCCGCGCAACAACTTCGCAGGAAGGGCCACAACTTCTCGAACATCTCGAAGGGGATCTGGCCACCCTGCGAGCCTGCTTGAAAGAGATCGAAGACCGGGAGGCCGCTACTCGGACCGCTCTGGAGGCTGAGCGAGTTGCGAGGATGAAGGCTGAAGAGGCACTGAAGGCTCAGCTGGAGGCCGCGCGGGTAGCAGTGGAGGCCGAGAAGAGGGCCAAGGTAGCACAAGTCGCTGCTCTGACCGCCCAGCTGGAGAAAGAGAAGAGAGCATCCGCGAAATCTGAGGGCGACTCAAAGTATTACCAGGAAAAGTTCCTGCGATTAACCAGAGAGGTCGCTGCGAGCCGGCGAAATATGAATGATGCGATGGTGGTTATTGGCCGCCCGACTGTTGGGGCGGGCTCGAATCCTCCCCCGGTTCGGGCGGCTGATCCAATGGTTGATGAGGCCGCTGCAGTCCCCCGTATGATTGCCGCCTCGCGGGTTGAAAGGGATGCCGGGCGGCTTCATAGTACAATCAACTACCTCCATTATCATACCAGCCAAATTTATTCTCTCCTGAACACCACAAGTGACCAGGTCGCACGACTTCATAGAGAGGATGCTTCCCCAGAGCGCCGTCAGCCGTGACCAATATTTGAATATAACTTGTATTATGAATGTGGCTTGTTGATCTGGACAATGTTCTTCTCTATTCTTGTCTTTTATTTGAACAACTCGCGCGGTCTCTTGTTTTAACCGCTGTACTTTATGCTTTGTTTAAATCTTATGTTTCATTCGAACTGTTTTCCGGTCGGGCGAACTGTGATGTATGCTTATTTCTGTTTTTTCTGAATGTCTTTGCTTCTTTCATATTTCTGATGAATCTAACCACATAGGCCATTGACCGCGCGGTCAGAATGTATAGCCGTGACATGATTTTACTATTCACAGATCATAGAAATCTATAAGTATAGAATTTGCCGAAGTCATTCTCACGATTTCCAGATGGCGCGATCCAAGAACAAGTCGCAGCGACCTGTTAAAGTTAAAGCCGTCCGAGCTGACGCGGCCTTGGCATTCCATTCGGCGGACCATCCGGAATGCCGCCTTACTCAGAACGAACTAGATGATTTCATTGCCAAACACATGGTAGGGAGCAATCTGCTCGCGCGGCTTCCTTTGCACGACGAGCGGATTAACTCTTCCAGTCCGCACCAGATCGCCATCCCAATTGACCACTTCGAATATGGCTTCAAGTTTCCACTGCCGCTTGAAGTCATAGCCATTTTCGACCACTACGGGGTTGTGCCCGGTCAGCTTCCGCCGAACTCGATCGCTTCAATATACAGCTTCATCTCCTATCTGCGGTTCGAGCGAACTATATTCTCCATCGACTTGTTCAGGAAGTTCTTCTCGGTGCGGGCAGTATCCGAATCGGGGACTTCGACTTACAGAGGGCACCTCTACTTCAGCTGCCTCGGGCTGAAGGTTGTTAACCTGGCGAACAAAGTCTCCGACTGGTCGGAGCGGTTTGTAATGCTCGAAGGTAACTTCGGGCTGTTACAAACCAACCCGCAAGTCCGGGGGGAAGAAGTTTTCCAGATCCCCCAGGTCGGCAAGATCGAGGCGGACACCTTCGCGTTCCTTGAGAAGGAGCGGCTTGATATCAACCACTACATCCCGCTTTTCTCGGAGCTTGAGAATATCCTCCCTGAACATAGTAAGTTCTTCTAGACCGCCTTTATATGACCGCGCGACCTCCTTTACTTATACTCTTGATTTTATTTTGCAGCCGCCCATATCGTTCCAGCGAACAAGCCGGTCACGCCGGCCGGCCCAGTTTTAACCCAGAGGGAGAAGAGGCAGCGGCGAAAGAGGTCGCCATCCTCGGAGGAAGAGGGCCCGACCTCTTCTGACGACTACGAAATCCTTCGTTCGAGTGGGAACCCGCCCGACCTGCAGGGCAACCCGACCGTCCTTTGGCACAGGGATGGAAGTCGGATCCGGGTATCCACCGCTCTCCCTCCCTGGGGGAGCGAAAAAATTGAACGCCATGCCCTAGCCGCCGGGGCCGCCTTGTATGGTCGAAAGACCTTAAGGAAACTGACGAGAACCCCAGAAGAAGAGCTCCCCCGGCTAGCGGCTCAAGCCGGCGCCTGGGGATTTTCGGCCAACCACTTTATGGCCTTGTCGTATAAGCGGCTAGTTTCTGCTCAGAAACATCTGGAGAGGAAATACGAGGAACAGGCCGTGGAGAACACGCGGCTTCGGGAAGAGAACGCGCGGCTTCAAGAAGTCGTGGCGGTGAGTTTTTCAAAAGACAATGCGGTCCCTTTTGTTCAGCCCGAGCGGCCTGATTCATTTTTCCTTTTTCTTGCAGAAGCAATATGAGATGACCAACCCGTCCTTCCAGGACGAGGTGCTGCCCCATGTGGCCCAAGGGATCAACAAGGCCTTGGGTCTCATGGGAGACCGGGGCGGTCTGTCCGAAGGATTCGGCGGAACCACCTTCTCCGACCTCTTCCCCGCCTTGGAGGTGCAGCTTGACGAAATCAACCGCAGGAAGAAGGGAAAATCCAAGGTGGTCGAGGAGGCCGAAGCCGACGCGGGCAGGGAGATCGTGCTCCATCAAGGAGGCGATGGAAGTGATGAAGCCGCTGAAGAGGTCGACGCGGATGGAGATGCTGATGACTTCGATGATGAGGATAGTTTGTCCTCTGGATCTACCGGCTCTGCAAGCAAGACCGGGCGGTCTAGCGACAGTAGTTCGTCCGGCTCCTCTTCGCTAAGTGAAGGTTATTCGCCGGAGGTCGACATCGATGGCGTAGACCCCATTTCTCCTGTCAAGAAGAAGAAGAAGAAATCGGCAGACTAGTGCCCTCGTTTTTTAACTTTAATTTTTGTAACCGCCGGTCTCTTTTTGTTGGCCGGGCGGTCAATATTTTGTAAACATATTTTGAGAAATGAAATAGAAGTTTTTACCTGTCTGATTGTCCTTCTATCATTACTTACTTGTGATTCTTTGTCTCTTTTCTTTACTCTTTATGATCTAACCGTGCGGACATCTTGGCCTGAGCACAAGTGATGATTGATTGTCTTCGACGATCCTTTGTTCAACCCGCGCGGTTATATATTTGGATCTCAGGATATTCGATCTCTAATAACAGATAGATTCATGCGACCATAATTCGGACCGCGCGGCTTCTTTAGATATTAAATACTTGCTGCTATAAGTAATGAATCACAATCTTTCCCGCGGTTCGAATTCAGCTCTGGCGAATAATCCATCATGTCTAAGGATAACTTTTGCTAAGAAATAGCTTAACCTGATCGGTTAGAACACAATCCGAGTGATCACGTATTCAGATCCAGGGATATCCAATTCTGATTATTCATTCAGGGATAGATAATGCCCGGCCGGTTTAAAATTCAACCCGGATTATATAGCCAGATCCAGAAAATACTAGCTTGATAGAACGAAGAGATAGATAGATCCAATCCGATCAAAAACGTAACCCGAGCGATCATATAGTTAGCTTAAAAAATATCCGATTTTATAAAGGATGGATGAACCCGCCCGGTTCGAATGCGACCCGGGCAATCAGATAATCAGTTCTGGAATTTTGATAATAAACGGTCGGATCCGCCCGGTTAGAGTGCAACCCTGGCGATCATACGATCAGATTCAGAAACACTTTCCTTAATAGACGACGGGCATACCCGCCCGGTTTGAATATAACCCTGGTGATAACATGATCAATTTCAAAAAGATGTCTTAACTTATGTTCAGCCAGACCGCTCGGCCTGAAATACTCAGACCGCATGGTCTTAATACCACAACCCCTTATTGGGGTAGACGAACACCTGCACCTGTTCAACCAGACCGATCGGCCTGAAAAACTCAGACCGTCCGGTCTTAATATCACAACCCCTTTATTGAGGTAGACGAACACCTGCACCTGTTCTAACAATATTTTCCTTGAGTGGTCCATATAAAAATCATCAGAAGTGAATGCCTCCCTGTAGGGAAGAAGAATAATCCTACAGGCTCAAAATGACCAAGTGGGCAGGTGGGCCTCGGCGGCGAACATTGCTTTCCTCAAGTGGTCATAAGAGCTATAGGGAAAAAGAAAAAATATGTACAGACTCAGATGACCAAGTGGGCAGGTGGGCCTTGGCGGCGAACATTGCTTTCCTCAAGTGGTCATAAGAGCTGTAAACGACTCATCCGCTCTCTTGCCTAGGGTTACAAGCCGAGTTGATCAATTGGGCAGGTGGGCCTCGGCGGCGAACATTGCTTTCCTCAGAGAGATCAACTCAGTTGTGGGCCCAACTAGGTACCGTTTCGAGAGTACCTAAGAGTATTCGATGGTCACAGACTATGATGATCAGTTGGGCAGGTGGGCCTCGGCGGCGAACATTGCTTTCCTCAGAAAGATCATCAAAGCTGTAACTATATCCCTTCGGGGCATGATAGAGCTGACAATCACCTAGACCTCCCTTGATGCAGGGGTGTGTCAGATATCGGTCGGGATCCAAAGTTCTGAAGACCACCGCAGCGGAATTGGCAAGCTACCACTACATGTGTGCGAAAACTCCCCGCATCACACGATCTTGGTGGGTTTTACGCTATGACTACAATCCGAGGGGGTTCGAGCAGAATTTGGCGATATCTCAGAGGTTCGGGGATTGAGATATGTGTGTTTGTATTTATGATGCAGAGAACCATCAGACAAGAAGAAATGTCAGTATAGGGCTTTTCATTCAATACCAAAAAGAGATGTAAAGAATAAAAGAAATAGTTTCAAGGATAGAATCGTTTGAGATCGTCACCGCTCCACGTGCGTGGGATGTCTTCTCCTTCGCTGGTTTGGAGACGGTAGGCCCCATTCTTAGATACTTCTTTGATGATGAAAGGTCCTGCCCAATTAGGATCCAGCTTTCCAACATTACCAGACCTTGCTGCGGCATCCACCTTTTTTAACACCAAATCCCCGACTACAAACTGCTTCACTCTGACATTCTTATCAAAATATTTTGCCATTCTCCTTTTAACTTCTTCCTGCCTGATTGTTGCTTCATCCTGAAGTTCCTCGATTAGATCTAGATTATGCATGAGGGCCTCACCATTTTCATCTATCCAGGATTCTCCTCCTTCTTTGGCGTAAATAACCCTCGGAGTGACCACCTCGAATTCCACAGGGACAACAGCTTCCGAGCCATGAGATAATTTGAAAGGTGTCTCCCCGGTAGCTGAGGACGGAGTAGTACGAAGGGTCCACAGGATGGAAGGAAGTTGGTCCGCCCAATTCCCTTTCTGGTTCAAGACTCTTTTCATCAAAAGCTGCCGAATTTGCCTGTTTGCCGCCTCCACTTGACCATTGGTCCTTGGATGGTGTACTGAGGCAAACCGAAGATCAATTCCTATCTGATCACAGAAGCTTATCATCTCCGGATTGTTGAATTGTGGGCCATTATCGGTGACGATTGCCAACGGAATTCCATGTCGGCAGATAATTTCTCCCCAGACGAAGTTTCTGACAATTTGGGTGGTAGTTCTTGCTAATGCTTTTGCTTTGATCCACTTACTGAAATAATCGATCATTACCAGGATAAAGCGACGTTGTCCGCTGGCCATTGGGAAAGGCCCCATAAGATCCATTCCCCATACTGCAAAAGGCCATGGCGCAGTTATTGACCTGAGTGACTGAGCAGGCAAATGTTGAAGAGGAGCGAACTTTTGGCACTGGACACATCGCTTGGCGAATGTTTCAGCATCCTTTCTCATGGTTGGCCAGAAGTATCCTTGCCGCAGGATCCTTTTTTCTAAGGTTTTCGCCCCTGAATGGCTACCACACTCCCCAGAATGAACTTCCTGAAGTATGACCGGGATCTCCTCTTCTGAAACGCACCGTGCCGAGGGAGAAATCAAAGTTTTTCGGTACAAGATTCCTGCTATCAAGTAGTAGTAAGCCGCCTTTCTTATGAACCTATTTTTGTCCTTGATTGATGGATGATATTCTCCTTTTGTCAGAAACAATTCGTAGGGGTCTTTCCAGGAAGGATGCTGATCGATCTGCATGAGCTCTTCTTCCTCTGTCTCCTCTGTTGCCGGATGAAAAAGTTCTGAGGTTACTCCCCCTGATGGAAGACCAAATTTTGACAACTCGTCTGCCTCTTCATTCTGCGTTCTCGGAATGTGCTCGATGATGAAGGATTTGAATCTCCCGATTTCTTTCTTAGCTAGGAATAGGTATTTTCTCAACATCGGTTCTCTTGTCTCGTAGTTCCCCAGAACCTGCGAGGCCATTACAAGAGAATCAGTTTTCATATGAACATGTTCTATCCCAAGCTCCTTGCGAGTCTCAGGCCGGCCAAGAGTGCTTCGTATTCGGCCTGGTTATTTGTAACTGAAAAGAAGAATCTAATAGCCTGTTCCAGCCTGATGCCGTTTGGACTGATCAAAACCACTCCGGCTCCCACGGAGTTCCTGCCAGAAGCCCCATCCACATAAATGATCCAAGCCAAAGGAGATTGCACTACCTGCTCTGGATTAGACTCCATCGTGTCTACCAAGAAATCTGCCAATACTTGTGCCTTTATTGCCGTTCTGGGAGTGTATAGTATTTCGAACTCGCTTAGCTCGATTGCCCATTTGGCCAACCTTCCTGAATGTTCCGGCTTCTCCAAGATATTCCTCAGTGGATGATCTGAAACCACCTGAATAGGATGAGCTTGAAAATAGGGGCGGAGCCTTCGTGATGACATGACTAAAGCCAAGGCTAATTTCTCCAGGATTGAATATCTAGTTTCCGCATCTTTAAGGATATGGCTGACATAATATATCGGAAACTGCTTCTTTTTCTCTTCCCGAACCAGGACAGAGCTTATCGCATCAGGGCCCACCCCCAAGTACAAGAATAGTGTTTCTCCTTCGCGAGGGCTTTGAAGAAGGGGGGTTGAAGTTAATTGCTTTTTCAATTGTTCGAAAGCATTATTGCATTCCTCGTTCCATTCAAACTTAGATCCTCCCCTAAGTGTTTTGAAGAACGGAGCGCTTTTATCTCCCGATTTGGAAATGAATCGGCTCAATCCTGCCAACCTTCCACCAAGTTGCTATACCTCTTTCGGATTACGAGGAGGGGTCATGTCTAGGATGGCCTTTACTTTATCTGGGTTCGGTGTGAGACCATCAGGAGTAAGAAGATGTCCAAGAAATTTCCCCTTGTTCGCCCCGAACACGCATTTCGAGGGGTTTAATTTTAATTTGAACCTCCGTAGAGTAGCGAACGTCTCTACGAGGTCTTCCAGATGGATTAAAAAAGTTTTACTTTTTAGAAGGAGATCATCAACATATACTTCCAGATTTCTCCCTTTTTGTTTTTCAAAAACTGTGTCCATCATCCTCTGATATGTTGCCCCCGCATTTTTGAGGCCGAAAGGCATGACGAGATAACAATAACATCCATCATTGGTAATGAAGGATGTATGCGGGATATCAGGCTTATGCATCTTAATCTGGTGATAACCAGAAAATGCATCTAAGAAACTCATAAAACTATATCCCACCGCGGAATCTACCAAAACATCTATCCGAGGCAAGGGATAACAATCCTTGGGGCATGCTTTATTGAGTTTAGTGAAATCAACACACATACGCCATTTCCCCCCAGACTTTTTCACCATCACTACATTCGACATCCAGGTGGGGTACTGGATTTCAGAAATGAAATTGGCCTTAAGAAGCTTTGCAACTTCTTCTTTGATAGGCACCGCCAGCTTAGTTGCTACCTCCCTCTTCTTCTGTTGGATTGGCTTGAACTCCGGAGAAACGTTGAGGTGATGGCACGCGACATCTGGATCTATTCCAGGCATGTCTTCCGCCGACCAAGCGAAGATGTCCAAGTTATTCAGCAGACAGGAGGTTAACTGGAGCTTTTCCTCTCCCGATAGCTCGGCATTGATGATCAGCTTCTTCCCTTCCCCTTTGACAATGGGGATCTCTTGGGTCTCCTGGGCAGGTTCCAGGTAAGTCCCTTTCCGTTCCGCGCTCTCCTCAGCTTCTTCAGGGAGTTCGGACACCTCTTGGATGTCATTCTGGGCCTTGTGAAGTGGTGCCTCGGTGATCACATTAACTGTCTTCACATAACATTCGCGTGCCACCTTTGGATCGCTCCGGATCCGATACTGACGCCCCTCAGCAGCGAATTTCAAGGCCAAATGGAAAGTAGATACTACCGCTCTGTAAGCATTCAGGATTGGCCTTCCGAAAATTGCGCAGTAGCTACTTGGGGCTTCCACCACTACGAAGTTTACCAACTTCGTTATACCCCCCAGCGATACCAGAAGCTTCACGCACCCCTCCACTTCCTTCTTTTCTCCTGAGAAGCCATAGAGGGGGCCTTCCGTGGAGAGTAAGGCCTTTCCAGTCTTGAGGGCCTCAAACGTTTGGCGAAAGATGAGATTAACCGAGCTGCCGGTATCGATCAAAATTTTGTGCACTGCGTAATTCTCAATAACCGCCTTTATCACCACCGCGTCATCAAACGGATTTGCATTTGGGGAGAGATCTTCCTGGCCAAACGTAACAACCGTCCTTTATGGGGCAGAAGTGGAGGCAACTGCCACTTCTTGCTTCGTAACTCTCCCGATGCTAGATTTTCGGGAGGATTCTATCCCTGCCCCACCATGGATGCAATAGATGTTGCCGAGAGAGCCAACGTCATTTACCTCTATGCATTCGACTGCGGGATGTATATCCCCATAACCACCGGCCTCCTCTACATCAGCACACTCCCATGTTACTTCGACTGCCTCCTTCTTCTTCTCAGCTCGCGGTTCAACCGGAGTTTCTTGCCGAATCAACCCCCGAAGCTTTCCCTCTTTCAGGAGTTTTTCTATCAACCACCAGAGGGCCCGGCAATCTTCAGTCTGATGCCCCTCTTCTTTATGATATTCACAATAAAGGTTTGGGTTCCGATTGCGAACTTCTGATTTCAAAGGAGGGGGCCTTTTAAAGTCAGGCCTCTTCTGAAGAATCTGCACGACCTCATTCATGGTGACGTTGAGTGGGGTGAATGAATCTTGTGATTCATCATATCGGATGGATGGGATAGGTGGAGATGGTTGTGCAATGTATTGTGGCAGATATACGGGCATGATTTGCGGAACTCCCATGGGTTGAGTGGGTGCGATGGCCAACGGCGGTTTCTGATCTTGAAACCGTTGATGGCCAATGAATGGTTGCTTGGGCTTAAGATTCCTTCCCCTTTGAGCCCGAGGCTCGAAATCAGGCCGAGACGAGTGATTATAACGTTGCTGATGGGTTGATGCAGAATTGAACTGATCGTTGTCGCTGAGCAACTTGGCAACGTAACCCGGATTAGTCTTTTCCCCCCTGATAAATTTGTTTGCCAGACTAATCATTTCTTGATATGTCTTTGGTTCCCTGATTTGGGCTTCAAACTTCAGCGGCCCCTCCCTAAGGCCATGCATTAGTGCGACCCTATATAACTCCGGATCGACGTTTTGTACCTCCATTATTTCCCTTTGGAAACGATCGACGAAACGGGCCCACGTTTCGTTTTCTTGCTGTCGTATCTCGAATAGGGCTGCCGGACCATTCTTCCTCTTCTTAGAGGTAGAGAATCGAAGCAGAAATTCTCTACGCAACTCCGCAAAGCATCTGATAGATCGAGGATGTAATCCATAGAACCATTCTCTGGCCTGCCCATCAAAGGATGTCACCAGGAGCTTGCACTTTGTTGCATCAGTGATGGTCCTCAGAGCAACAGCCGATTCAAATGCCTGGAGGTGTATTGCTGGATCGGACTCCCCACTATATGCTGACATACGTGGTTCTCGAAAGTTGTTTGGGGCCGGCTCTCCTCGGATTTCGTCGGTGAAGGGAGAACTCTCCTCGGCATCCTCGTACAGAGGGAAAGCAGGGTTATAAGGGATCTCGGCTGCGGTCATTGGCGGACAGGCCGCATGATAGGAGCGGGCAGGTGCTCCAGCCAGATATGATTGGAAGGCGGCGACCTCAGGCGGATAGGGAAAATGAGCGGCCTGAGAGGTCGCCCCTTGAAAGTCAAGGACCCGAGTTGGCATACATCGCGCGGCCTCTTGGTAGAAATTCGGCCGGTCCGCGGAACCTTCTTGTGGTGGTCGGGAATGAGCGACTTGCGCGAACGGGTATGGAGGTGGAGGAGGTAAAACAGGAGTGACCGCCTGGTGAGCCGCGGCCTGCTGAGGGGCTAACCGCTCGGTTAGTAGAGTTAGGGCCTGAGTGATCGCGTCCAGACGCTGATCAGTCGCCTGCCGAGCCTGGTCGGCCTCTCTCTTTGTCTGCTCCAGAGCTTCCCACAAAGAGTCTTCACTGTGGTCGGATCGGTCTCTTGGAGGGAGCTGGCGGTCTGACATTCTGAACCAAGGATTTCGCTGACAGTCTGCGATCTGATGGCCGCGTGTTTCTGTTCGATTCAAAAGTGCGCTTACGAAGAAAATTGAAGGCTGCGGACTATCAGTTACTATTTAGTTAGAGAATTCAGACCGCTAGCAGCGGTCGAGGCCAGACTTCGCCCGTCGCGGCAAATGCCACTCCTGCGACGGGCTTTCCTTTGATTGAAAAGAAGCGGTTACAAATTTGAAAGAACAGAAGCCGGCCGGTCGAACAGTTCGCAAGACCTGAAACTCGAGACCGGAGCTCAGACAAGCGAGCTCTTGGATTCGAGTGTGCGTGTCTTGTGAACAGTGCCGCCCCCTATTTATAGGCTTGGGGGCCTGCCCGATTGGGCAGGGATAAAATAACCTCCTGCCCGGGTACAGGAGAAACGGGCAGGCGGTGACGGGATACACAAAGAAGAAAAAGAAAGAGGCCGCGCGATCTGACGGCCCGCCTTCCCGACCTGTCTTGCTTGCGGCTGAGGACACCGGGACCAAGTCAATAATGCAGACCGCGCGGTTTGGAGATTGAGGCCGCGGTCTGCCTTCTGGTCATGACTTAGCCGATCTTCAAGAGGTAACTTGGATAGCCTTCGATCTGGAGCCCCGGCCTGTTCTTCGGGGCTGGAACTTCGAGTTTCTATGGGACAACCCGCGCGGCCTTCTGGCTGAGACCGCGGATGAACTTCTTGCCTTGGCTCTTTGACGATCTTATCCCTTTGGGGGCGATCCGGAAATGACACTAGGCCGCCCGGCCTGGCCCTTCCTGAACTGAGAACCGCCGATTCCAGGACCCAGCGGCTTAGCCCAGGAGTCCGAGCGGTCTGATGATGGTTCAAACCGAGAAGCGGTTTTCCGGGCAAACATAAAATATAACGCGAGTACCTGAAGAGAACTCGCAAACACCTGCTAATTTCTACAAAAGAGAACTCAATGCAGGTACAAAATATAACGCGAGTACCTGAAGAGAACTCGCAAACACCTGCTAATCTCTGCAAAAGAGAACTCAAAGCAGGTATAAAATATAACGCGAGTACCTGAAGAGAACTCGCAAACACCTGCTAATCTCTGCAAAAAATAACTCAAGGCCTAAAATATAATGCGAGTACCTGAAGAGAACTCGCGAACACCTGCTAATCTCTGCAAAAGAGAAGTCAAAGCAGGTATAAAACATAACGCGAGTACCTGAAGAGAACTCGCAAACACCTGCGGGGATTATGTTTACCCAGAAATCGGCGATCCTTTTTCGAGGAGATTTTTTCTGCGCTTCTCCTACAGGTCATGCGGCTAAGGATCTCCAACCCGCCCAGTAGGGGCGGTCTCCTTCATCAGGTCATCCAGCCGGGGCGGCTCCTCCTTCAGACCGCGTGGGTAGGCGGTCTCGTCCTTCAGACCGCGCGGGTAGGCGGCCTCCCCCTTCAGACCCAGCAGGGGCGGCCTACTCCTTTAGACCGTGCGGGTAGGTGGTCTTGTCCTTCAGACCGCGCGGGTAGGCGGCCTCCCCCTTCATACCCAACAGGGGCGGCCTCCTCCTTTAGACCGCACGGGTAGGCGGTCTCGTCCTTCAGACCGCGCGGGTAGGCGGCCTCCCCCTTTAGACCCAGCAGGGGCGGCCTCCTCCTTTAGACCGCGCGGGTAGGCGGTCTCGTCCTTCAGACCGCGTGGGTAGGCGACCTTCCCCCTTCAGACCGCCCATAGCGGGCGGCCTTCTCCTTCAGACCGCCCAAGGTGGCGGTCTCCATTATTCAGACCGCGCGGGTAGGGATCCGGTCACCGGCTCACCGGAGGTGACGACATCGACCCAGAGCCTATAAATAGGACCCTCGACCATGAACAAAGGACATGCAAGTGGGGGGACAAAACCGGCGGCTAGAAACAGTCAGACCGCACCAAGCCGCGACCTGTTCGGGCGACCTGTCCGGGCGACCTGTCTGGGCGACCTGTCCGGGCGAGCTCTGCGAACAGGCCAGGCGGCCTCGGCGACTAGTCCGGGCGACCTCGACAAACAGCCCGCGCGGCTTACTCTTTTCTTACCCGCAACTCTCTTGTATTTTCTCTTGTTTCCATGTACTAAGCACAACAAGCTGTAATACAGATTATTAAATAAAGGGAAAGCCCGTCGCAGGAGTGGCATTTGCCGCGGCGGGCGAAGTATGGCCTCGCCGCAAGCTAGCGGCCCTCTCTTCTTCTCTCTCACTCAGCTCTTCATTTGCGACTCAAGTAACCAGCTGCTCGACCACTTCCCCCTCTCATTCCTCTGGGATTGAGCGTCGAGGGCGTGGGGGCGATTTTGGATTCAACAGCGGGTTACACTGGTAATGCGAAATTTAGCTCTGAATGACACCTAAACTTGAAACAATCATAACTTTTGACCAGGTTGTCTGATTTTTGCCCACAAAACCTCTTCAAAATGAACTCTGAGAGGTATATTCAATGGAGAGCAAGTTTTACCCAATCTAGTTCATTTAGTGGTCGATATACATTGAGTTGCTGTGGTAATGTGGGATTTTGCTCCAACTGACATCTAAGCTTCAAACAGTTATAACTTTTGATCTGGTTGTCCGGATTTTGCCCAAACCACATTTTCAGAATGAGCTCAGAGCCATACATCCAATTGAGAATAGGATTTACTCGATCGAGTTCATTTAGTGGTCGATGGATAGTGGATTGCTTTGGAAATGAGGGATTTTGCTCCAATTGACACCTAAACTTCAAACTTCCATAACTTTGATTCGGTTGTCTGATTTTTGCCCAGAACACCTTTTCGGAATGAGATCGGAGCCCTACATCCAATGGATAACAAGTTTTACCTATTCCAGTTCGTTTAGTGGTTTATCTACAGTGGGTTACAGTGGTAATGTGGAATTTAGCTCGAAATGACACAAACTTCAAACATACAAAACTCTTGATCCAGTTGCCCAATTTTTGCCTACAGTACCATTTTAGAATGATCTCAAAGCCCTACATCTAATTGAGGGTAGGATATAACCATTCAAGTTCGTTTATTGTTTGATATACAGTCAGTTCCAATGGTAATGCGGGATTCAGCTCCAAATTACACCTAAATTTCAAGCAACCATAACTTTTGATCCGGTTGTTCAATTTTTGAGCACAACACTTTTTTGGAAAGGGCTCGTATTCTCCATCCAACAGAGAATAAGATTTACCCATTCGAGAATAAGACAACACCTTTCCGGTTGTCCGATTTTGGCATACAATACCTTTTCGAAATGAGATCGGAGCCCTAAATCCAATGAAGAAAAATTTAAACCCATTCTAGCTCATTTAGAGGTCGATATACAGTGAGTTGTAGCGGTAATACGAGATTTAGCTCCAAATGACACATACACTTCAAAATGCCAGAATTTTTAATGCGGGTTGTAGTGTAAATGAGAGATTTTGCTCCAAATGACACTCAAACTTTAAACAGCAACAACTTTTAATGCAGTTGTCTGATTTTACCCCACAACAACTTTTTGGAATGAGCTCGGAGCACTACATTCATTGGAGTACTATTTTTCCCATTCCAGTTCATTTAGATGTCGATATATAGCGGGTTGCATCGGTAATGCGAAATTTAGCTTTAAATGACACCTAAACTTCTAACAGCCATAACTTTTGATTTGTATTTTTGATTTTCTCCCACAACACCTTTTCGGAATATGCGCGGAGGCATATATCCAATGTAGCACAATTTTAATCCATTCCAGATCATTTTAGTGGTCAATAAATAGCAGGTTGCAATGGTAATGAGGGATTTTGCTCCTCTTGACACAAAAACTGTAACAGACAATGCTTTTGATCTGGTTGTCCGATTTTTGCGCACAACACCTTTTTGGAATGAGCTCGGAGCCCTACATCCAACAGAGAACAAGTTTTACCAATTCCAGTTTGTTTAGTGGTCAATATACAGTGGGTTGGTAACAAGGTATTTAGCATGAAAGGAGATCTAAACTTCAAACATCCGTAACTTTTTATCCGGTTGTCCAATTTTCGCCTACAATACCTTTTCGGAATGAGATCGAAGCCCTAAATCCAATGGAGAACAATTTTAACCCATTAAAGCTCATTTAGAGGTCGATATATAGTGGGTTATATTGGTAATGCGAGATTTAACTCCAAATGACACATAAATTTTCAAAATGAAAGAATTTTAGATGCGGTTTGTTGTGAAAGTGAGAGATTTGGCTCCAAATGACACTCAAACTTTATACATCAATAACTTTTGATGTGGTTGTCTGATTTTACCCCCACAACACCTTTTAGGAATGAACTCGGAGCCCTATATTCATTGAAGCACAAGTTTTACCCATTGTAGTTCATTTAGTTGTCGATATATAACGGGTTGTGCTGATAATGTGAAATTTAGCTCCAAATGACACCTAAACTTGAAATAGTCATAACTTTTGACCAGGTTGTCTGATTGTTTCCCACAAAACCTCTTCGAAATGAGCTCTGAGCCCTATATTCAATGGAGAGCAAGTTTTACCCAATCTAGTTCATTTAGTGATCGATATACATTGAGTTGCAGTGGTAATGTGGGATTTAGCTTCAAACAGCTATATCTTTTGGTCCAATTGTCCAGATTTTGCCCAAACCACCATTTCAGAATGAGCTCAGAGCCATACATCCTATGGAGAATAGGAATTACTTTATCGAGGTCAATTAGTGGTCGAGGGATTGTGGATTGCTGTGGAAATGAGGGATTTTGCTCCAATTGACACCTAAACTTCAAACTTCCATAACTTTGATCCAGTTGTCTGATTTTTGCCCAGAACACCTTTTTGGAATGAGATCGGAGCCCTACATCCAATGGACAACAAGTTTTACCCATTCCAGTTCGTTTAGTGGTTTATCTACAGTGGGTTGCAATGGTAATGTGGAATTTAGCTCCAAATGACACAAACATCAAACAGACAGAACTCTTGATCCAGTTGCCCAATTTTTGCCCACAGTACCATTTTACAATGAGCTCAAAGCACTACATCCAATGGAGAGTAGGATATAATCATTCAACTTCATTTATTATTCGATATACAGTGGGTTCCAGTGGTAATGCGAGATGTAGCTCCAAATTACACCTAAATTTCAAGCAGCCATAACTTTTGATCTGGTTGTTCGATTTATGCGCACAACACTTTTTTGGAAAGGGCTCGTATTCTCCATCCAACAGAGAATAAGATTTACCCATTCGAGAATAAGACAACACCTTTCTGGTTGTCCGATTTTCGCATACAATACTTTTTCGAAATGAGATCAGAGCCCTAAATCCAATGGAGAACAATTTAAACCCATTCCAGCACGATTAGAGGTCGATATACAGTGAGTTGTATTGGTAATACAAGATTTTGCTCCAAATGACACATACACTTCAAAATGCCAGAATTTTTAATGCGGGTTGTAGTGTAAATGAGAGATTTAGCTCCAAATGACACTCAAAGTTTAAATACCAAAATCTTTTGATGCAGTTGTCTGATTTTACCCCACAACACCTTTTCGGAATGAGCTCGGAGCACTACATTCATTGGAGCACAAGTTTTCAAATTCCAGTTCATTTAGTTGTCGATATATAGCGGGTTGCAGCGGTAATGCGGAAGTTAGCTTTAAATGACAACTAAACTTCTAACAGCCATAACTTTTTATTTGTATGTTTGATTTTTGCCCACAACACCTTTTCGGAATATGCGCGGAGGCATATATCCAATGTAGCACAATTTTAAACCATTCCAGATCGTTTTTGTGGTCAATAAATAGAATGGTTGCAATGGTAATGAGGGATTTTGCTCCTCTTTGCACAAAAACTGCAACAGCCATAACTTTTGATCTGGTTGTCCGATTTTTGCGCACAACACCTTTTTGGAAATGAGCTCGGAGCCCTACATACAAGGGAGAACAAGTTTTACCAATTCAAATTTGTTTAGTGGTCAATATACAGCGGGTTGGTAATAAGGTATTTAGCTCGAAAGGAGACCTAAACTTCAAACATCCGTAACTTTTTATCCGGTTGTCCGATTTTCGCCCACAATACCTTTTCAGAATGAGATCGGAGCACTAAATCCAATGGAGAACAATTTTAACCCATTCTGTTGAATCCGAAATCGCACCTCCGAAGGAAATCGGAGGCTGCGGGCTGCCGATTACTTTTTAGGTAGAGGAAAACGAGACCGCTGACAGCGGTCAAGGCCAGGCTTCGCCCGTCACGGCGAATGCCTCTCCTGTGACGGGCTTTCCTTTGATTGAAGTAAAGGGATTACAGCGGGTTGCAAGACCAGAAAAGAAGAAGCCGGCCGGTCAGACAGGTCGCAAGACGGGAAACTCGAGACCGCAACTCAAACAAGCGAGCTCCTGGATTCGAGTGTTCGTGTCTTGGAAACGTCGCCGCCCCCTATTTATAGGCTTGGGGGCCTGCCCGAACGGGAAGGTATAGAATAACCGCCAGCCCGGGTACAAGAGAATCGGGCAGGCGGTGACGGGATATAGAAAGGAGAAAAGAAAGAAGCCGCGCGGCTTGGTGGCTTGCGCTTGCGGTCTGTCTCGTCCAGGGGCTGAAGATGCTGCGACCAAGGCGATGATGCAACCCGGGCGGTTTCCAACTTGAGACCGCGACTTGTCTTTTTGGACTTGGTCTTGGTAGTCTCCATGGCGCAACCCGGGCGGTCTCCGACTTGAGACCGCGGCTTGCCCTTGGGACTTGGCCTTGGTGATCTTCAGTCTTTGGAGGCGATCTGAATCATGTCAGACTACCTGGTTTGTGCTGGTTGGTGCTAATGGAGCTTGTTACATCTGAACCGCGCGGCTTGTATCCTCAGACCGCCCGGTCTGCGAGTAATGTTATTCGGAAGCGGTTTTCTGGGTAAACATAATCCCCGAGTATTTTCAAACTCCGAGGAGATTTCGAAAATATTAGTTCTAGCCAGAGACCGCGCCGATCTTGCCTGTGGGTTATAAATGTTCTGGAAGCTTCTATTTCTGCATAATTGCAACGCTATCACGAGTCACTACTCGCCCCTCGCGGTCAGGAATTTCCGACTAAACAGTCCAATCAAGATGGTGGATCTTACGGCCCAGTTCGAAAATTGCCAGAATCCAGGCAAAGACCGCAGGGGAGATCGCCTAAAGGATAAAATGAAAAAGAAGAAGACCCAACCTGACAAAACAGTGACCGTTGCTTCTACGGGTAAGCCAACCGACCTGCTCCCTGCATTGACAGTCGACTTGTCGACTAGAACTGAAGCGGGTTGCTTGAACCCGCCCCCAGCTGATCTTCCTGCCCTTTCTGCCAAGGCAATCAATCCGCCCCCTCCTCCGGATAAGACGGAGTTGGAAGCTATCATCCCGAAGGCCGACGGGGAAGATTCTTTTAAAATAGAGATCACTCCCTCTGGTGTATTCCACTTGGAGGTCAGAGATGAAGGAGGAGAAACGGTTGACTCCCCCAAGCCGACCGGTCAGCAGGGCCCGATAGTGAATATTGAGGACAGCCCGGCTTCCTCAAAACAAGCCTGTTTACCCGGGAAACCGCTTCCAGGAGAGTTACTTCCAGACCGCGCGGTTTGCGGGTCTAAGTCGCCCGGTTCAGGTCAAACGAGGTCTATCGGCTCCGGCTAGCACAGGCCGGGCGGTCTGTGACAACTCAGGCCGCCTCCAAGTACTAAAGGTAATCAGAGCCTAAGTCCAACAAGACAAGCCGCGGTCTCAAGTCGGAAGTCGCGCGGCCTATGCAATAGAGGCAGCCAAGGTCCAAAGTCAAAGAACAAGCCGCGGTTTCATAGCAGAGACCGAGCGGGTAGCCTCATCGCCTTGGCCTCCTCATCTCTAGCTACTGGTCAGACAAGTCGGAAGGGCAAGCCGCCAAGTCGCGCGGCTTATTTACTTCTCCTTTTTTGTGTATCCCGTCACCGCCTGCCCGTTTCTCCTGTACCCGGGCAGGCGGTTATTTTATCCCTGCCCGCTCGGGCAGGCCCCCAAGCCTATAAATAGGGGGCGGCACTGTTCACAAGACACGCACACTTGAATCTTGGAGCTCGCTTGTTTGAGCTGCGGACTCAAATTTCCCGTCTTGCGGACTGTCTGACCGGCCGGCTTCTTTTTTCCTGCACTTGCAGCCCGCTGTAACCTCTTTTTTGTGATCAAAGGAAAGCCCGTCGCAAGAGTGGCATTCGCCGCGGCGGGCGAAGTCTGGTTTTGACCGCTGCCAGCGGTCTCCCCTTTTTTCTACTCAAAAAGTAACCGACAACCCGCAGCCTCCGGTTTCCTTCGGAGGAGCGATCTCAGCCTCAACAACCACTGCAACCCACTGTAGATAAACCACTAAACGAACTGGAATGGGTAAAACTTGTTGTCCATTGTGTTTACCCAGAAGACCGCTTCCGAATAGCATTACTCGGAGACCGGGCGGTGTGCGGATACAAGTCGCCCGGTTCAAGTTTTACAAGGTCCATCAGCATCAACCCACACAGACCGGGCTGTCTGAGCATTCAGGTCGCCTCCAAAGATTGAAGATCTCCAAGGCCTAAGTCCAAAACGGCAGACTGCGGTCTCAAGTCGGAGACCGCCCGGGTTGTGCCATGAAAGCCATCAGGGTCCAAGTCCAGAAGGCAACCCGCGGTCTCAAGCTGGAGACTGCTCGGGTTGCATCTTGAAGGCTAAACAAGGCTCAGGACCAGGCGACAGGCCGCGTTCTCAAGGGCAAGCTGCGGTCTCAAGATGGAGACCGCCCGGGTTGCGCCGTAAAGACCAATAAGGACCAAGTCCAAGAAGACAAGCCGCGGTCTCAAGTCGGAGACCGCCCGAGTGGCCTCATCGCCTTGTTCGCAGCATCTCCAGCCCCTTCACGAGACAGACCGCATGCGCAAGCCTCCAAGCTGCGCGGCTTCTTTCTTGTCTCCTTTCTGTATCCTGTCACCTCCTGCCCGATTCTCCTGTACCCGGGCAGGCGGTTATTTTATCCCTGCCCGTTCGGGCAGGCCCCCGAGCCTATAAAGAGGGGGCGACAACACTCCCAAGACACACACACTCGAATCACGGAGCTCGCTTGTTTGAGCTGCAGTCTAGAGTTTCTCATCTTGCGGACTGTCTGACCGACCGGCTTCTGCTTTCCTACACTTGTAACCCGCTGTAACCGCTTCTTCTTAATCAAAGGAAAGCCCATCACAGGAGTGGCATTCGCCGTGACAGGCGAAGTCTATCCTTGACTGCTGCTAGCGGTCTCGTTTTCTCCACCTAAAAAGTAACCGGCAGCCCGCTGCCTCCAATTTCCTTCGGAGGTGCGATTTCGGACTCAACAGAAACACGCGACCTTCAGATCGCGGATTGTCGGTGAAATCCTTGCTACAATGTCAGACCGTCAGTTCCCCCTTGGAGACCGCTCCGATCACAGTGAGGACTCTTTGTGGGAAGCCTTGGAGCAATCCAGAAGGGAAGCCGAGCGGGCTCAGAAGGCGACTGATCAGCGGTTGGATGCAATCAGTCAGACTTTGGCCCTATTAACCGAGCAGTTAGTTCCACAGCAAGCCGCGGTTAATCAGGCGGTGACTCTGGTTCCTCCTCCGCTTCCACCTTACCCGCTATCACAAGCCGCCAATTTCCAACCTCAGCAAGAAGGTTTTGCGGCTAGGCAAAACTTCTACCAGGAAGCCGCGCACAGCATGCCGGCTTAAGTCCTCGATTTCCAGGGGCGACTTCTCATGCCGCCCGCCTTTCTAACCCGCAAGAGGGCGCTACCCGTTTCTCCTACCCGCCAGAAGCTGCCGCCCGGTCCTCCTACCAGGCGGCTTGTCCGCGAGTAGCCGCAGCTCCTCTATATGAAGATGTTGAAGAAACTTCTCCCTTCGTGGACGAAGTCCGGGGAGAGCCAGCCCCTAATAATTTTAGAGAGCCTCGTCTGCCGGCTTTCAATGGAGAGACTGATCCCACTGTTCATTTACAAGCCTTCGAGTCAGCCATCGCTCTTAGGACCTTAACTGATGCAACTAAGTGCAAGCTCCTTGTGACCTCCTTTGAAGGACAAGCAAGGGAGTGGTTTTATGGGTTGCACCCCAGATCGATCAGTTGTTTTGCAGAGCTGCGATGGGAATTTCTGCTGAGATTCTCTACTTCGAGGAAGAGGAAAAGTGGCCCGGCGGCCCTTTTCGATATAAAACAGCGGGAAGATGAAATGTGGGCCCATTTCCTCGACCGCTTCCAGAAGGAGATCATGGAAGTCCAGAATGTGGATCCAGAGCTGTATAGGGTTGCCCTCATTCATGGCTTGAGGGAGGGCCCCCTAAAATTTGAAGCAAATATAAGGGAGCCCAGGACTTATCAGGAAATGATAAGTTTGGCAAATATGTTCATTAGAGGAGAAAGGAGCAATCCAGGCTATGTCGCAAAGCGGGTAAGCGACAAGGAGCAGTCCAATCCGTCTTTTCACCATCTACCATCAAATCAGTCCCACTTTGAACCCTGTTCCCAGAGGGGAAGAAATTACCAAAACAAACAACCCTTTATTGGCCATCAACGGTTTCAAGATCAGAAACCGATGTTTGCCATCGCTCCCGCTCCATCCGTTCCTCTTCCGCAAATCATGTCGGTATACTTGCCACAGTATACCACGCAGCCACCTCCAGTCATTCCATCCACTCAATATGATGACTCGCAAGAGTCGTTCACTCCCTTAAATGTCACCATGGATGAAGTGGTCCAGATCCTGCAGAAAAGGCCAGATTTCAAAAGGCCTGCTCCTCTGAAGTCGGATATTCGCAATCGAAATCCGAACCTTTACTGTGAATACCATAAAAGGGAGGGCATCTGATCGAAGACTGTCGGTCCCTTCGCTTGCTGATAGAGAGGCTCCTGGGAGAAGGGAAGCTTCGGGGCCTAGTTCGTAAAGAGCCAACTGCTGAGCCGACTGCTGAGAAGAAAAAAGAGAAAGAAACAGTGGAAGTAACCTGGGAATGCGCCGACGTCGAAGACGCCGGCTACTATGGAGACATCCATCATTCCACCGAATACGTCAAAGTCAATGATGTGGGCCCCTTGGGGGACATCTATTGTATCCATGGAGGGGCTGGAGCGGAGTCGTCTCGCAAATCCAGCATCGTGAGAGTTCTGAAGCAGGAAGTAGCAACCACTACAAGTTCTCCCCCCGAAAGCACTATTGTCACCTTTGGTCAGGATGACCTTCACCCCCAATGCCAATCCTTTCGACGATGCGGTGGTCATCAAAGCCGTCATCGAGAATTATACTGTTCACAAGATCTTGATTGACACAGGCAGCTCTGTCAATCTCCTTTTCCGCCCAACCTTCGAAGCCCTGAAAATTGGAAAGCCTCTGCTTTCCACCGACGAGCCCCTCTACGGTTTTTCTGGGGAGAAGAAAGAAGTAGAGGGTTCAGTAAAGCTCCTGGTCTCTCTTGGAGGAGTGATAAAGCTAATCAATTTCATGGTGGTGGATGCCCCAAGCAACTACTGCGCCATCTTCGGGAGGCCGATTCTTAATGCATACAGGGCAATGGTGTCCACCTTTCACCTTGCTCTTAAGTTCGCTGCCGAAGGAAGGCGGTATCGGGTCAGAAGCAACCCAAAGGTGTCTCGGGAGTGTTACGTCCGAACTGTCAACATGATCATCGACGTTTCACTTCCCAAGGCCACGGTTGAAGTTCTGGAAATTGCTGAATCCTCAAGGGCTGCTGAGGAAGGAAATGATCGAGAAGGGGCTCACCTGGAACCTGCCCAGGCGACCCAAGAAGTCCCTATTGCTGAAGGGGAGGAAAAGAAGCTGGTTATCAATGCTGAGTTGCTGGAGGAGGAGAAGGTGGAGCTGATCTCCTGCCTTTTGGAGAACCTGGATGTCTTCGCCTGGTCAGCGGAGAATATGCCAGGAGTGGATCCAGACGTGGTTTGTCATCATCTGAACGTATCTCTCGAGTTCAAGCCCGTCCAGCAAAAGAAGAGAGAAGTGGCAACCAAGCTGGCGTGGCCCATCAGAGAGGAGGTTGCCAAACTCCTGAAAGCAGGCTTTATTTCTGAAATTCAATATCCCACGTGGATGTCGAATGTTGTAATGGTTAAGAAATCTGGTGGGAAGTGGCGCATGTGCGTAGACTTCACCAAACTTAATAAAGCATGTCCCAAAGATTGCTACCCTCTGCCTCGGATAGATGTCTTAGTTGATTCCGCGGTTGGGTATGATTTTATGAGTTTTCTCGATGCTTTCTCTGGGTACCATCAAATTAAAATGCACAAACCTAACATCCCGCACACCTCATTTATCACAAACGATGGGTGTTACTGCTATCTCGTAATGCCCTTCGGTCTTAAAAATGCGGGCGCGACATATCAAAGAATGATAGATACCGTTTTTAAGCATCAAAAAGGCAGGAACCTCGAAGTTTATGTTGATGATCTCCTTCTGAAAAGTAAAACGGTTTCATTGCACTTGAGAGACCTCGTAGAGACGTTCGCTACTCTACGGAGGTTCAAGTTAAAATTAAACCCATTGAAATGTGTGTTTGCGGCAAACAAAGGAAAGTTTCTCGGACATCTTTTAACTCCCGATGGCCTTGCACCGAATCCAGATAAGGTGAAGGCCATCCTTGATATGACCCCTCCTCGAAATATCAAGGAAGTTCAGCAGCTTGGAGGAAGATTGGCAGGATTGAGCAGGTTTATCTCCAAATCAGGAGATAAAAGTGCCCCATTCTTTAAAATACTGCAGGGAGGATCAAAGTTTGAATGGAGCGAGGAGTGCAATAGGGCTTTCGAGCAGCTAAAAGTACAGTTGACTTCAACTCCGCTACTCCAAAGTCCCCGTGTGGGGGAAATATTATTCTTATATTTGGGAGTCAGCCCAGATGCGATGAGTTCGGTCCTCGTTCGGGAAGAAAAGAGGAAACAGTTTCTAATCTATTATGTTAGCCACATTCTCAAAAATGCAGAAACCAGATATTCAATCTTGGAGAAACTAGCCTTGGCCATGGTCATGTCTTCGCGAAGGCTTCGCCCTTACTTTCAGGCTCATCCTGTCCAAGTGATTACAGATCATCCTTTAAGAAATGTTCTTGAAAAGCCAGACCATTCAGGAAGGTTGGCTAAATGGGCTATCGAACTAAGCAAATTTGAAATATCTTACATCCCCCGAACAGCAATCAAAGCACAAATCTTGGCAGACTTCTTGGTGGATACAGCAGAACCTAGTCCTGAACAGGCGGTGCAATCTCCTTTGGCTTGGATCATTTATGTGGATGGGGCTTCTGGTAAAAACTCCGTGGGAGCCGGGGTAGTTTTAACAGTCCAAATGGCATCAGGCTGGAGCAAGCTATCAAATTCTTCTTTCCAGTTACAAATAATCAGGCAGAATATGAAGCACTTCTGGCTGGGCTGAGACTTGCGAAAGGGTTGGGCATAGAACATGTACATATTAGAACTGATTCATTAGAAATGGCCTCTCAGGTCTTGGGGAATTGTGAGACAAGGGAGTCGATTCTGAGGGAATATCTGATGTTGGCCAAAAAGTAAATCAGAAGATTCAAGTCATTCATTATCGAGCATATTCCAAGGACACAAAATGAGGAAGCAGATGAGTTGTCGAATTTCGGTCTTCCATCCGGGGGAGTGACCTTTGAACTTTTTCATTCGGCAACATATGAAGCGGAACTCATGCAAATTGATCATAATCCTTCGTGGAAGGACCCTTACGAGCTGTTTTTGTCAAAAGGGGAGTTCCATCATTCCATCAAAGATAGAAGAAGATTCAGAAGGAAAGCGGCATACTATTATCTAATAACAGGAGTTCTCTACAGGAAGACCTTAATCTCTCCCTCATCACGGTGTGTTTCCGAGGATGAAATCCCAACCATACTTCAGGAGGTTCATTCCGGGGAGTGTGGTAGCCATTCATGAGCAAAGACTCTGGAAAAGAGAATCTTAAGGCAGGGATATTTCTGGCCAACCATGAGAAAGGATGCTAAAGCATTCTCCAAGCGATGCGTTCAGTGTCAAAAGTTCGCTCCTCTTCAGCATTTGCCTGCTCAGTCACTCAGATCAATAACTGCGCCATGGCCCTTCGCAGTTTGGGGGATGGATCTTGTCGGACCCTTCCCCATAGCCAGTGGCCAGCGCCACTTTATCATCGTGATGATTGACTACTTCAGCAAATGGATTGAGGCGAAGGCATTAGCAAGAACTACAACTCAAATTATCAGAAACTTCATCTGGGGAGAGATAGTCTGTCGGCATGGAATTCCGCTAGCAATTGTCACTGACAATGGTCCGCAATTTAACAATCCGGAGATGATAAACTTTTGTGATCAAGTGGGAATTGATCTCCGGTTTGCCTCGGTACATCACCTAAGGACGAATGGCCAGGTAGAAGCCGCAAATAGGCAGATCCAGCAGCTTCTGATGAAGAGGGTCTTGAATCAAAGAGGAAATTGGGCAGACCAACTTCCTTCCATCCTTTGGACTCTTCGTACTACTCCATCTTCAACTACGGGGGAGACACAATTCAAATTATCTCATGGCTCGGAAGCTGTTGTTTCTGTAGAATTTGAGGTGTTCACTCCAAGAGTTGTGTATGCAAAGGAGGGAGCAGAAGCATGGATAGAAGACAATGACGAAGCTATCAAGTATAGTCTGGATCTGATCGAAGAGCTTCAGGACGAGGCAACAATCAGACAGGAAGAAGTTAAAAGGAGAATGGCGAAGTACTTTGACAAGAATGTCAGGGTAAAACATTTTGCAGTCGGGGACGTTGTGCTAAAGAAAGTTGATGCAGCAGCTAGAACAGGCAACGTCGGAAAGCTGAATCCCAATTGGGCCGGACCTTTCATCATCAAAGAAGTACTGAAAAGCGGGGCTTACCGCCTTCAGACTAGTGAAGCAGAAGACATCTCACGCACCTGGAGCGGTGGCGATCTCAAATGATTCTATCCTTAATGTCCTCTTTACTTTCTTTCATTTTTTGGATATTTTAATGAGAAGCCCTATACTGACACTTCTCCATGTCTGATGTTTCTTTACACTTTTTTTATATATCAACCTCACTGAACTGCGGAGACATTATATATCAACCTCACTGAACCGCGGAGACATCGCCAAGTTCTGCTCGAACCCCCTCGGATTTTAGTCATTAGCGTAAAACTACGAAGATCATGTGAAGCGGGGAGTTTTCGCACACGTGTAGTGGTAGCTTGCCAATTCCCGTGCGATGGTCTTCGAAACCTTGGATCCCGGCTGATATCCGACACACCCCTGCATCAAGGGAGGTCTGGGTGAATGTTGGCTCTATCATGCCCCGAGAGGGATATAATTACAGCTTTGATGATCTTTCTGAGGAAAGCAATGTCGGTATAGCCCCCGCGGCATAACCACACCTGCCCAACTGATCATCTTAGTTTGTGACCATCGAATACTCCTAGGTACTCTCAAGTGATGCCTAAGCGGGACCCACAACTGAGTTGATCTCTCTGAGGAAAGCAATGTTCGCCGCCTAGGCCCACCTGCCCAATTGATCAACTCGGCTTGTAGCCCTAGGCAAGAGAGCAGTTGAGTCGCTTACAGCCCTTATGACCACTTGAGGAAAGCAATGTTCGCCGCCTAGGCCCACCTGCCCTATTGGTCATCTGGGTATGTACTTGTCTTTTTCTTTATTTCTACATCTCTTATGACCACTTGTGGAAAGCAATTTTCGCCGCCTAGGCCCACCTGCCCACTTGGTCATCTGAGTCTGTAGCCATCTCTTGTTACATTACAGGAAATTATCTCACCCTATATGGTCACTCTAGACCATTTGAGAGAGAAAACAGGATTTGTATGGGTGCATCACAAACCGGGCGACTTGATTTTTAAACCGGACGGTTTGAAATAAGCAGGTACCAAATATATCATGCGGTCTGGTTTTTAGACCGGACGGTTTGGAATAAGCAGGTACCAAAGATATCATGCGGTCTGGTTTTCAGACCGGACGATTTGTAATAAGCAGGATATTATAAAATGTCACAAGGCAAATATCAAAGGATCAAGCATAATCATGATCGGTCGATCTCATCATTTGGTTTATGAACCTATCATCTTTATGGGTTTCAATTCGATCCGTTCGGTTAATAACGGACTCTTCACAATCAAGCAATTATGATTCTCATTGTAAGTATCAAGCTACTAACCGCCTAAAGTATGCGCGGGTTTATCAGGCAATGTTATGTAAGGCTGAGCCACATAAGTCGCTCGAGTTAAAATGCTGTCCGCTCGGCCTGTTAATTATTCTTTTGACTTGGCATTCTTTATCCTGTATATAAAGTCAGCAATCTGAGTTGTAAGTCGCTGGAGTTAAAATGTTGGCCGCTCGGCCTGTTAATTATTCTTATGACTTGGCATTCTTTATCCTGTATATAAAGTCAGCAATCTGAGTTGTAAGTCGCTCGAGTTAAAATGCTGGCCGCTCGGCCTGTTAATTATTTTTATGACTTGGCATTCTTTATCTTGTATATAAAGTCAGCAATCTGAGTTGTAAGTCGCTCGAGTTAAAATGCTGGCCGCTCGATCTGTTGATTGTTCTTATGACTTGGCATTCTTTATCCTGAAAAGCAAGTATGCAGAGTCTGGTAATAATCGCGCGGCTTGGTTATGTTCAATTTCCTGGTTATCACAAGGCATCCATAATAAGAAAAGGATGAATCAAATCCACTTGATCCGGATTGAAGGAACAAGCTATGCGAACAAGTTTTTTGCTAATGGTTACTTAACCAAAATTCTATGAAGATCAGTGTCCTGACCGGTTGAGTTAATATTAAGTCACACGACATGGTTAGAAGAGTCAATTATCCGAAGCAGAAAGAGATCGCAAGTAATCACAAGTAAGTCGCAGAAAGTAGACAGCTAGACAGGTAAAGACATTCCATTTCATTATCAAAATATCCTTACATTGTTTCTAACCGACCGGTTAACAAAATCAAACCGTCGGCCATCCAAAATAAAAACAAAATACAACTATTTATCACCTGACTTGAGCTTCTTAGATGCAGGAGCACTCGAATGTTCGCTGCCTCCAATCGAAACATCAGGAGAATAGCCCTCGCTGCCCGACGAAGACGAGCTGCTCAGTTCGCCCGACTTGCGCCCGGTCCCTTCGTCAGAGTCGGTGGACTCAGAGTCCGAGCCGCTCCCATCGTCCTTAGCCGCTGCGGGCTCTTTGACTTCATCATCCTCATCGTCACTTTCCTCCGAACTAGAGCCATCGACTTTGTTCTTCCCTTTGGCCTTCCGCCTGATTTTCTCTAATTTCTTTTGTAAAGTCGGGTAGGCATCGGAAAAGGTGAAATGCTCAAAACCGGTTGCGAACCCTCCGAGCTCTCGCAGGCGGTTAAAAGCATTATCAATTCCCTCAGCAACATGAGGGAAAAGTTCTTCTTGATAGACCGGATCGGTCTCATCATACATTGCCTGTGAAGAAAGAGTAAAGGTAAGAAACCGCACGGTTTGGAAAAAACAGAAAGATGGCTAGTCAGGTGATGACTTACCAACTCGGCCTCCTTTAGCCGCGCATTTTTCTCCTTCTCCCGATGCTCTTTCTGCTCGGCCTCCAGCGCAACTCGGCTCTCTCTCCTCTCAGCTTCCATTTCAGCCCGCAGTGCAATCTTTTCCTCCTGAGCGGCTCTCTCCCGCTCCTCAAGGGCCTTCAACTGCTTTGTAAGGGCTTCAAAGTTCCTTTGAAGACGGGTCATCTCATCCTCCATCCGGGTATCCGGAATAACCGAGGAACTCGGCAAAGGTGGATCAAATGGAGGGAGATAAGTCACCAGTTCGCCCGGTTTCGGAATGGAATCACGATCATCTGCAAATGAGAAAGATAGTCAAGAAGGTCGGTCGAATATAACTTCATATAACAAGAAAATTATCTAAAGAAGACCGCTCTTTCCAAATTCTCCTCGCTTACAAGCCGCTGTAGTTCGAGTAAAATTCGTGCAAATAGATCGCTTTGCTTGCTCGGTATCGATCTTTCGGCGTTGTTCTCTCCACGACCTCTCGCTTTTCCTCCGCTTGGCAGCAGAAAATTGAGCGGCGGAGGTAAAGAAGCTTGGTGACGGATTCAACAACAAGTTGCGCGACTTGTTTCGAGACCTCGTCTTGAAAAAATGAACAGAGCGGTAATCCGCGACCCCTTTACCTTGCAACAGAAGATTGGGTGGCGGCTGTGGCGGCCTGGAAAGCTGATCCCTTACTTTCTCCGCCTTCACCTACATAAGCCGAAGCCCGGCCATCACGGAATCTTCAGGGGCCGATGCGGCTTTCTCAGTTCTAGTCGCAACCTCAGGCAGGACTGCCTCCTTAATGCTGGTCGCATCCTCAGCCAGGGCGGCCACTTTCTCTCCAGGCGGGTCAGCAGCCTGCAGGTCGAAAGAAGATCTCAATAGGTCGTCTTGTTTCTGAAGGGAATCCAAGTCCCTGATGATATCACTTATAGAGATGCTGTGCGCATCGGTTTGGATCTGGTCGTCCGGCTTGGGTGAAGGGGTAACTACGCCCTCCGAAACCTTTTTCTCGCGCGACTTGCCTTGAAGACTGCCCGCTCCCGGCTTCCTGGAAGCCGCTTTGTTTTTGGCCTTTAGGCTCTTCACCTTTTTCAGAACCCTGTCCGCCGTGGACTCATCTTTTTTCCTCTTCTTGCTCGGCTTCAGGCCGGCTTGTTTTGGGGAAACCGGGCTGTCTTCAATGTTCACTATCTGGCCCTGCTGATCGCTCGGCTTAGGGGAGTCAACCGCTTCTCCCCCTTCATCTCTTATCTTCAGGTGGAATACGCCAGAAGGAGTGACATTCCACTTTAAAAGAATCGTCCCCATCGCCCTTCGGAATGGCGGCTTCCGAGTCCGTCTTGTCCAGAGGAGGGGGCAGGTTGGTTCCCTTATCAGAAACAGCAGGAGGATTGACTGGGGGTGGGTTCGAGCAAACCGCTTCGTTTCTAGTCGACAAATCGACTGTCAGCGCAGGAGGCAGGTCGGCTGGCTTACCCGTGGAGGCAATAGTCACTGTATTGTCGGGCTGTGTTCTCTTTTTCTTCCTCTTCTTATCCTTCAGGCGATCTTCCCCGCGGTCTTTACCTGACTTCTGATGATCTTTGAACTGCGCCATAAGGTCTACCATCTTGATTGGACTGTTTAGCCGGAATGTCCTAACCGCGAGGGGAGAGTAGTGACTCGTGATAGCGTTGCAGTTATGCGAAAAAAGAAGCTTCCAGAACATTTATAACGCACAGGGTAAGATCAGCGCGGTCTCGGCTAGAACTAATATTTTCGAAATCTCCTCAGAATTTGAAAATATACGGGGATTATGTTTACCCAGAAGACCGCTTCCGAATAGCATTACTCGCAGACCGGGCGGTCTGCGGATACTAGTCGCCCGGTTCAGGTTTTACAAGGTCCATCAGCATCAACCCACACAGACCGGGCGGTCTGAGCATTCAGGTCGCCTCCAAAGATTGAAGATCACCAAGGCCCAAGTACAAAACGGCAGACCGCGGTCTCAAGTCGGAGACCGCCGTGGTAGTGCCATGAAAGCCAACAGGGTCCAAGTCCAGAAGACAACCCGCGGTCTCAAGCTGGAGACCGCTCGGGTTGCATCTTGAAGGCTAAACAAGGCTCAGGACCAGGCGACAGGCCACATTCTCAAGGGCAAGCTGCGGTCTCAAGACGGAGACCGCCCGGGTTGCGCCGTGAAGACCAGTAAGGAACAAGTCCAAGAAGACAAGCCGCGGTCTCAAGTCGGAGACCGCCCGGGTGGCATCATCGCCTTGGTCGCAGCATCTCCAGCCCCTTCACGAGACAGACCGCATGCGCAAGCCGCCAAGTCACGCAGCTTCTTTCTTGTTTCCATTCTGTATCCCGTCACCGCCTGCCCGATTCTCCTGTACTCGGGCAGACGGTTATTTTATCCCTGCCCGTTCGGTTATTTTATCCCTGTCCAGGAGCTCGCTTGTTTAAGCTGCGGTCTCGAGTTTCCCGTCTTGCAGACTGTCTGACCGGCCAGCTTCTGCTTTCCTGCACTTGTAACCCGCTGTAACCGCTTCTTCTTAATCAAAGGAAATTCCGACACAGGAGTGGCATTCGCCGTGACGGGCAAAGTCTGGCCTTGACCGATGCTAGCGATCTCGTTTTCTCCACCTAAAAAGTAACCAGCAGCCCGCAGCCTCCGACTTCCTTCGTAGGTGCGATTTTAGACTCAACACATTGGATGTAGTGCTCCGATCTCATTCCGAAAAGGTGTTCTGGGCAAAAATCAGACAGCTGGATCAAAGTTATGGAAGTTTGAAGTTTAGGTGTCAATTGGAGCAAAATCTCTCATTTCCACAGCAATCCACTATCCCTTGACCACTAAATGAACTCGATCGAGTAAATCCTATTCTACATAGGATGTATGGCTCTGAGCTCATTCCAAAAAGGTGGTTTGGGCAATATCCGGACAACCGGATCAAAAGTTATAGCTGTTTGAAGCTTAGGTGTCAGTTGGAGCTAAATCCCACATTTCCACTGCAACTCAATGTATATCGACCACTAAATGAACTAGATTGGGTAGAACTTGCTCTCCATTGAATGTAGGGATTAGAGCTCATTTCGAAGAGGTTTTGTGGGCAAAAATCAGACAACCTGGTCAAAAGTTATGACTGTTTCAAGTTTAGGTGTCATTTGAAGCTAAATTTCGCATTACCAGTGCAACCCGCTATATATCGGCAACTAAATGAACTGCAATGGGTAAAACTAGTGCTTCAATGAATGTAGGGCTCCGAGCTCATTTCTAAAATGTGTTGTGTGGTTAAAATCAGACAACCAGATCAAAGGTTATTGCTGTATAAAGTTTGAGTGTCATTTGGAGCTAAATCACTTACTTTCACTCCAAACGGCATCTAAAATTCTATCATTTTGGAATTTTATGTGTCATTTGGAGCTAAATCTCGCATTACCAGTACAACCCACTATATATCGACCGATAAACGAGATTGAATGGGTTAAAATAGTTCTGCATTGGATTAAGGGCTCCGATCTCATTCTAAAAAGGTATTGTGGGCGAAAATCGGACAACCAGATAAAAAGTTACGGATGTTTGAAGTTAGGTCTCCTTTCGAGTTAAATACCTTATTACCAACCCGCTGTATATTGACCACTAAACAAACTGGAATTGGTAAAACTTGTTCTCCGTTGTATGTAGGGCTCCGAGCTCATTCCAAAAAGGTGTTGTGCGCAAAAATCGGACAACCAGATCAAAAGTTATGGCTATTATAGTTTGTGTCAAGAGGAGCAAAATCCCTCATTACCATTGCAACCATTCTATTTATTGACCATTAAAACGATCTGGAATGGTTTAAAATTGTGCTACATTGGATATATGCCTCCGCGCATATTCCGAAAAGGTGTTGTGGGCAAAAATCAAACATACAAATCAAAAATTATGGCTGTTAGAAGTTTAGGTGTCATTTAAAGCTAAATTTCGAATTATCGCTGTAACCCGCTATATATCGACAACTAAATGACCTCGAATGGGAAAACTTGTGCTCCAATGAATGTAGTGCTCCGAGCTCATTCCAAAAAGGTGTTGTGGGGTAAAATCAGACAACTGCATCAAAAGTTGTTGATGTTTAAAGTTTGAGTGTCATTTGGAGCAAAATCTCTCCTTTACTGCGTCATAAGTTATTGTGGTGTATGTGTCATTTTGAGCTAAATCTTATATTATCGCTACACCTCACTGTATATCGACCTCTAAACGAGCTAGAATGGGTTTAAATTGTTCTCTATTGGATTTAGGGCTCCGATCTCATTTCGAAAAGGTATTGTATGCGAAAATCGGACAACCGGAAAGGTGTTGTCTTATTCTCGAATGGGTAAATCTTATTCTCTATTGGATGGAGAATACGAGCCCTTTCCAAAAAATATTGTGCGCAAAGATCAAACAAACGAATCAAAAGTTATGACTGCTTGAAATTTAGGTGTAATTTGGAGCTAAATCACGCATTACCACTGGAACCCACTGTATATCGAACAATAAACGAACTTTAATGGTTATATCCTACTCTCCATTGGATATAGGGCTCTGAGCTCATTCTAAAATGGTACTGTGGGCAAAAATTGGGCAACTGGATCAAGAGTTCTGTCTGTTTGATATTTATGTATCATTTGGAGCTAAATTCCACCTTACCACTGCAACCCACTGTAGATAAACCACTAAACGAATAAGAAAGGATAAAACTTATTGTCCATTGGATGTAGGGCTCCGATCTCATTCCGAAAAGGTGTTCTGGGCAAAAATCAGACAACCGCATTAAAGTTATGGAAGTTTGAAGTTTATGTGTCAAATGGAGCAAAATCCCTCATTTCCACAGCAATCTACTATCCCTCGACCACTAAATGAACTCGATCGAATAAATCCTATTCTCCATAGGATGTATGGCTCTGATCTCATTCCGAAAAGGTGGTTTGGGCAAAATCTGGACAACCGAATCAAAAGTTATAGCTGTTTGAAGCTTATGTGTCAGTTGGAGCTAAATCCTAAATTTCCACTGCAACTCAATGTATATCGACCACTAAATGAACTGGATTGGGTAAAACTCGCTCTCCATTGAATGTAGGGCTCAGATCTCTTTTTGAAGAGATTTTGTGGGCAAAAATCAGACAACCTGGTCAAAAGTTATGACTGTTTCAAGTTTAGGTGTCATTTGGAGCTAAATTTCGCATTACCAGTGCAACCCGCTATATATCGACAACTAAATGAATTGCAATGGGTAAAACTTATGCTTCAATGAATGTAGGGCTCCGAGCTCATTCCTAAAAGGTGCTGTGTGGGTTAAATTAGACAATCGGATCAAAAGTTATTGTTGTATAAAGTTTGAGTGTCATTTGGAGCTAAATCTCTCACTTTCTTTACAAACCGCATCTAAAATTCTTTCATTTTGGAAATTTCTGTGTCGTTTGGAGCTAAATCTCACATTACCAGTACAACCCACTATATATCGACCACTAAACGAGCTTGAATGGGTTAAAATTGCTCTCCATTGGATTTAGAGCTCCGATCTCATTCTGAAAAAGTATTGTGGGCGAATATCGGACAACCGGATAAAAAGTTACGGATGTTTGAAGTTTAGGTCTCCTTTCGAGCTAAATACCTTATTACTAACCCGCTGTATATTGACCACTAAACAAACTTGAATTGGTAAAACTTGTTCTCCATTGGATGTAGGGCTCCGAGCTCATTCCAAAAAGGTGTGTGCAAAAATTGGACAACCAGATCAAAAGTTATGGCTGTTACAGTTTTTGTGTCAAGAGGAGCAAAATCCCTCATTACCATTGCAACCCGCTATTAATTGAACACTAAAATGAGCTGGAATGGTTTAAAATTGTGCTACATTGGATATATGCCTCCGCGCATATTCCGAAAAAGTGTTGTGGGCAAAAATCAAACATACAAATCAAATGTTATGATTGTTAGAAGTTAAAGTGTCATTTAAAGCTAAATTTTGCATTACTGCTGCAACCCGCTATATATCGACAACTAAATGAACTGGAATGGGAAAACTTGTGCTCCAATGAATGTAGTGCTCCGAGCAAATTCTGAAAAGGTGTTGTGGGGGGTAAAATCAGACAACTGCATCAAAAGATGTTGCTGTTTAAAGTTTGAGTGTCATTTGGAGCTAAATCTCCATTGGATTTAAGGCTCTGATCTCATTTCGAAAAAGTATTGTATGCGAAAATTAGACAACCAGAAAGGTGTTGTCTTATTCTCGAATGGGTAAATCTTATTCTCTGTTGGATGGAGAATTCGAGCCCTTTCAAAAAAAGTGTTGTGCGCAAAAATCGAACAACCGGATCAAAAGTTACGGCTGCTTGAAATTTTGGTGTAATTTGGAGATAAATCCCGCATTACCACTGGAACCCACTGTATTTTGAACAATAAATGAACTTGAATGGTTATATCCTACTCTCTATTGGATGTAGGGCTTTGAGCTCATTCTAAAATGGTACTGTGGGCAAAAATTGGGCAACTGGATCAAGAGTTCTGTCTGGTTGAAGTTTATGTGTCATTTGGAGCTAAATTCCACATTACCACTACAACCCACTGTAGATAAACCACTAAATGAACTGGAATGGGTAAAACTTGTTGTCCATTGGATGCGGTAATTCCGGCTCCAATAGCGTATATTTAAGTTGTTAAAGTTAAAAAGCTCGTAGTTGGACTTTGGGTTGGGTCGGTCGGTCCGCCTCACGGTGTGCACTGTTGTGCCTATCCCTTATGTCGGCGATGCGCTCCTGGCCTTAATTGGCCGGGTAGTTCCTCCGGCGCCGTTACTTTGAAGAAATTAGAGTGCTCATAGCAAGCCCACACTATGGATACATTAGCATGGGATAACATCACAGGAAACTCAGGGCGCGAGCTCGTGGGGAGCGGTCCTCGGTGCGGATCTTGGTTGTAGTAGCAAATATTCAAATGAGAGCTTTGAAGGCCGAAGGGGGGAAAGGTTCCATGTGAACGACACTTGCACATGGGTTAGCCGATCCTAAGAGACGGGGGAAGCCCGTCAGAGAGCGTCCCTTCACGCGAGCTTCGAAAGGGAGTTGGGTTAAAATTCTTGAGTCGGGATGTGGCTGTTGATGGCAACATTCGATAGTCGGGAGACGTCGGCGGGGGCCTCGGGAAGAGTTATCTTTTCTGCTTAACAGCCTGCCAGCCCTGGAAACGGCTCAGCCGGAGGTAGGTCCAGCGGCTGGAAGAGCGCCACACGTTTAGCGGTGTCCGGTGCGCCCCCGGCGGCCCTTGAAAATCCGAAGGATCGAGTCCCGTCCACGCCCGATCGTACTCATAACCGCATCAGGTCTCCAAGGTGAACAGCCCCTGGTCGATGGTAGGGCTCCGATCTCATTCCGAAAAGGTGTTCTGGGCAAAAATCAGACAACTGGATCAAAGTTATGGAAGTTTGAAGTTTATGTGTCAATTGGAGCAAAATCCCTCATTTCCACAGCAATCCACTATTCCTCGGCCACTAAATGAACTCGATCAAGTAAATCCTATTCTCCATAGGATGTATGGCTCTGATCTCATTCTGAAAAGGTGGTTTAGGCAAAATCTGGATAACCGGACCAAAAGTTATAGCTCTTTGAAGCTTAGGTGTCAGTTGGAGCTAAATCCCACATTACCACTGCAACTCAATGTATATCGATCACTAAATGAACTAGATTGGGTAAAACTTGCTCTCCATTGAATATAGGGCTTAGAGCTCATTTCAAAAAGGTTTTGTGGGCAAAAATCAGACAACGTGGTCAAAAGTTATGACTGTTTCAAGTTTAGGTGTCATTTGGAGCTAAATTTCGCATTACTAGTGCAACCCGCTATATATCGACAACTAAATTAACTGCAATGTGTAAAACTTGTGCTTCAATGAATGTAGGGCTCCGAGATCATTCCTAAAAGGTGCTGTGGGGGTAAAACCAGACAACCGGATCAAAAGTTATTGATGTATAAAGTTTGAGTGTCATTTGGAGCTAAATATCTCACTTTCACTACAAACCGCATCTAAAATTCTTTCATTTTGGAAATTTATGTGTCATTTGGAGCTAAATCTCACATTACCAATATAACACACTATATATCGACCTCTAAACGAGCTTGAATGGGTTAAAATTGTTCTCCATTGGATATAGGGCTCCGATCTCATTCCGAAAAGGTATTGTGGGCGAAATCGGACAACCGGATAAAAAGTTACGGATGTTTGAACTTTAGATCTCCTTTCGAGCTAAATACATTGTTACCAACCCGCTATATATTGACCACTAAACAAACTGGAATTGGTAAAACTTGTTCTCTGTTGGATGTAGGGCTCCGAGCTCATTCCAAAAAGATGTGCGCAAAAATCAGACAACCAGATAAAAAGTCATGGTTTTTACAGTTTTTGTGACAAGAGGAGCAAAATCCCTCATTACCATTGCAACCTGCTATTTATTGACCACTAAAATGATCTGGAATAGTTTAAAATTGTGCTAAATTGGATATATGCCTCCGCGCAGATTCTGAAAAGGTGTTGTGGGCAAAAATCAAAAATACAAATCAAAAGTTATGGCTGTTAGAAGTTTAGGTGTCATTTAAAGCTAAATTTTGCATTACCGCTGTAACCCGATATATATCGACATCTAAATGAACTAGAATGGGAAAAATAGTGCTCCAATGAATGTAGTGCTCCGAGCTCATTCCAAAAAGTTGTTGTGGGGTAAAATCAGACAAATGCGTCACAAGTTGTTTCTGTTTAAAGTTTGAGTGTCATTTGGAGCAAAATATCTCCTTTACTGCGTCACAAGTTATTGTGGTGTATGTGTCATTTTGAGCTAAATCTTATATTATCGCTACAACTCACTGTATATCGACCTCTAAACGAGCTGGAATGGGTTTAAATTGTTCTCTATTGGATTTAGGGCTCCGATCTCATTTCAAAAAGGTATTGTATGCGAAAATCGGACAACCGGAAAGGTGTTGTCTTATTCTCGAATGGGTAAATCTTATTCTCTGTTGGATGGAGAATACGAGCCCTCTACAAAAAAGTGTTGTGCGCAAAAATCGAACAACCGGATCAAAAGTTATGGATGCTTGAAATTTAGGTGTAATTTGGAACTAAATCCCGCAGTACCACTGGAACCGACTGTATATCGAACAATAAACAAACTTGAATGGTTATATCCTACTCTCCATTGGATGTAGGGCTTTGAGCTCATTCTAAATTGGTACCGTGGGAAAAAATTGGGCAACTGGATCAAGAGTTCTGTGTGTTTGAAGTTTATGTTTCATTTTGAGCTAAATTCCACATTACCACTGCAACCCACTGTAGATAAACCACTAAATGAATTGGAATGGGTAAAACTTGTTATACATCGGATGTAGGGCTCCGATCTTATTCCGAAAAGGTGTTCTAGGCAAAAATCAGACAACCGGATCAAAGTTATGGAAGTTTGAAGTTTAGGTGTCAATTTGAGCAAAATCCCTCATTTCCAAAGCAATCCACTATCCATCAACCACTACATGAACTCGATCGAGTAAATCCTATTCTCCATTGGATGTATGGCTCTGAGCTCATTCCGAAAAGGTGGTTTGGGCAAAATCCGGACAACCGGATCAAAAGTTATAACTGTTTGAAGCTTAGATGTCAGTTGGAGTCAAATCCCACATTACCACTGCAACTCAATGTATATCGACCACTAATGAACTAGATTGGGTAAAACTTGTTCTCCATTGAATATAGGGCTCAGAGCTCATTTCGAAGAGGTTTTGTGGGCAAAAATCAGACAACCTAGTCAAAAGTTATAACAGTTTAAAGTTTAGGTGTCATTTGGAGCTAAATTTCGCATTACAAGTGCAACCCGCTATATATCGACAACTAAATTAACTGCAATGTGTAAAACTTGTGCTTCAATGAATGTAGGGCTCTGAGCTCATTCCTAAAAGGTGTTGTGGGGGTAAAATCAGACAATCGGATCAAAAGTTATTGCTGTATAAAGTGTGAGTGTCATTTGGAGCTAAATATCTCACTTTCTTTACAAAACGCATCTAAAATTCTTTCATTTTGGAAATTTATGTGTCATTTGGAGCTAAATCTTGCATTACCAATACAACCCTCTATATATCGACCTTTAAACGAGCTTGAATTGGTTAAAATTATTCTCCATTGGATTTAGGGCTCCGATCTCATTATGAAAAGGTATTGTGGGCGAAAATCGGACAACCGGATAAAAAGTTACGGATGTTTGAAGTTTAGGTCTCCTTTCGAGCTAAATACCTTATTACCAACGCGCTGTATATTGACCACTAAACAAACTTGAATTGGTAAAACTTGTTCTCCGTTGTATGTAGGGCTCCGATCTCATTCCAAAAAGGTGTTGTGCGCAAAAATCGGACAACCAGATCAAAAGTTATGGCTGTTATAGTTTTTGTGTCAAGAGGAGCAAAATCCCTCATTACCATTGCAACCATTCTATTTATTGACCACTAAAACGATCTGGAATGGTTTAAAATTGTACTACATTGGATATATGCCTCCGCGCATATTCCGAAAAGGTGTTGTGGGCAAAAATCAAACATACAAATCAAAAGTTATGGCTGTTAGAAGTTTAGTTATCATTTAAATCTAAATTTTGCATTACCGCTGCAACCCGCTAGACAACTAAATGAACTGGAATTTGAAAACTTGTGCTCCAATGAATGTAGTGCTCCGAGCTCATTATGAAAAGGTGTTGTGGGGTAAAATCAGACAACTGCATCAAAAGATGTTGCTGTTTAAAGTTTGAGTGTCATTTGGAGCTAAATCTCTCATTTACACTACAACCCGCATTAAAAATTCTAGCATTTTGAAGTGTATGTGTCATTTGGAGCTAAATCTTGTATTACCACTACAACTCACTGTATATCGACCTCTAAACGAGTTGGAATGGGTTTAAATTGTTCTTCATTGGATTTAGGGCTCTGATCTCATTTCGAAAAAGTATTGTATGCGAAAATCGGACAACCGGAAAGGTGTTGTCTTATTCTCTAATGTGTAAATCTTATTCTCTGTTGGATGGAGAATACGAGCCCTTTCCAAAAAAGTGTTGTGCGGAAAAATCGAACAACCGGATCAAACGTTATGGCTGCTTGAAATTTAGGTGTAATTTGGAGCTAAATCCCGCATTACCACTGGAACCCACTGTATATCGAACAATACATGAACTTGAATGGTTATATCATACTCTCCATTGGATGTAAGGCTCTGAGCTCATTCTAAAATGGCACTGTGGGCAAAAATTGGGCAACTTGATCAAGAGTTCTGTCTGTTTGAAGTTTATGTGTCATTGAGAGCTAAATTCCACATTACCACTGCAACCCACTGTACATAAACAACTAAATGAACTGGAATGGGTAAAACTTGTTATCCATTGGATGTAGGGCTCCGATCTCATTCCGAAAGGTTGTTCTGGGCAAAAATCAGACAACCGCATCAAAGTTATTGAAGTTTGAAGTTTAGGTGTCAATTTGAGCAAAATCCCTCATTTCCAAAGCAATCCACTATCCCTCGACCACTAAATGAACTCGATCGAGTAAATCCTATTCCCCATTGGATGTATGGCTCTGAGATCATTCTAAAAAGGTATTTTGGGCAAAATTCGGACAACCAGATCAAAAGTTATAACTGTTTGAAGCTTAGATGTCAGTTGGATCTAAATCCCACATTACCACTGCACCTCAATGTATATCGACTACTAAATGAACTAGATTGGGTAAAACTTGCTCTCCATTGAATATAGGGCTCAGAGCTCATTTCGAAGAGGTTTTGCGGGCAAAAATCAGACAACCTGGTCAAAAGTTATGACTGTTTCAAGTTTAGGTGTCATTTGGAGCTAAATTTTGCATTACCAGTGCAACCCGCTATATATCGACAACTAAATTAACTGCAACAGGTAAAACTAGTGCTTCAATGAATGTAGGGCTCCGAGCTCATTCCTAAAGGGTGTTGTGGGCATAAAATCAGACAACCGGATCAAAAGTTATTATTTTATAAAGTTTGAATGTCATTTGGAGCTAAATATCTCACTTTCTTTACAAACCGCATCAAAAATTCTTTCATTTTGGAAATTTATGTGTCATTTGGAGCAAAATCTCGTATTACTAGTACAACCCTCTATTTATCAACCTCTAAACGAGCATGAATGGGTTAAAATTGTTCTCCATTGGATTTAGGGCTCCGATCTCATTCTAAAAAGGTATTGTGGGCGAAAATCGGACAACCGGATAAAAAGTTACGGATGTTTGAAGTTTAGGTCTCCTTTCGAGCTAAATACCTAATTACCAACCCACTGTATATTGACCACTAAACAAACTTGAATTGGTAAAACTTGTTCTCCCTTGTATGTAGGGCTCCGAGCTCATTCCAAAAAGGTGTTGTGTGAAAAAATCGGACAACCAGATCAATAGTTATGGTTGCTACAGTTTTTGTGTCAAGAGGAGCAAAATCCCTCATTACCATTGCAACCATTCTATTTATTGACCTCTAAAACGATCTGGAATGGTTTAAAATTGTGCTACATTCGATATATGCCTCCGCGCATATTCCGAAAAGGTGTTGTGGGCAAAAATCAAACATACAAATTAAAAGTTATGGCTGTTAGAAGTTTAGTTGTCATTTAAAGCTAAATTTCGCATTAGCAACCCGCTATATATCGACAACTAAATAAACTGGAATTTGAAAACTTGTGCTCCAATGAATGTAGTGCTCCAGCTCATTCCGAAAAGGTGTTGTGGGGTAAAATCAGACAACTGCAACAAAAGATGTTGCTGTTTAAAGTTAGAGTGTCATTTGGAGCTAAATCTCTCATTTAAACTAAAACCCGCATTAAAATTTTTGGCATTTTGAAGTGTATGTGTCATTTGGAGCTAAATCTTGTATTACCACTACAACTCACTGTATATCGACCTCTAAACAAGCTGGAATGGGTTTAAATTGTTCTCCATTGGATTTAGGGCTCTGATCTCATTTCAAAAAGTATTGTATGCGAAAATCGGACAACCGGAAAGGTGTTGTCTTATTCTCGAATGGGTAAATCTTATTCTCTGTTGGATGGAGAATACGAGCCCTTTCCAAAAAAGTATTGTGCGCAAAAATTGAACAACCAGATCAAAAGTTATGGCTGCTTGAAATTTAGGTGTAATTTTGAGATAAATCCCGCATTACCACTGGAACCCACTGTATATTGAACAATAAACGAACTTGAATGTTATATACTACTCTCTATTGGATGTAGGAATTTGAGCTCATTCTAAAATGGTACTGTGGGCAAAAATTGGGCAACTGGATCAGAGTTCTGTCTGTTTGAAGTTTGTGTCATTTGGAGCTAAATTCCACATTACCACTGCAACCCACTGTAGATAAACAACTAAACGAACTGGAATGGGTAAAACTTGTTGTCCATTGGATGTAGGGCTTCGATCTCATTTCGAAAAGGTGTTCTGGGCAAAAATCAGACAACCGGATCAAAGTTATGGAAGTTTGAAGTTTATGTGTCAATTGGAGCAAAATCCCTCATTTCCACAGCAATCAACTATCCCTCGACCACTAAATGAACTCGATCGAGAAAATCCTATTCTCCATAGGATGTATGGCTCAGAGCTCATTCTGAAAAGGTTGTTTGGGCAAAATCTGGACAACCTGGTCAAAAGTTAAAGTTGTTTGAAGCTTAGGTGTCAGTTGGAGCTAAATCCCACATTACAACTGCACCTCAATGTATATCGACTACTAAATGAACTAGATTGGGTAAAACTTGCTCTCCATTGAATATAGGGCTCAGAGCTCATTTTGAAGAGGTTTTGCGGGCAAAAATCAGACAACCTGGTCAAAAGTTATGACTGTTTCAAGTTTAGGTGTCATTTGGAGCTAAATTTAGCATTACCAGTGCAAACCGCTATATATCGACAACTAAATTAGCTGCAACGGGTAAAACTAGTGCTTCAATGAATGTAGGGCTCCGAGCTCATTCCTGAAAGGTGATGTCTTATTCTCGAATGGGTAAATCTTATTCTCTGTTGGATGGAGAATACGAGCCCTTTCCAAAAATGTGTTGTGCGGAAAAATCGAACAACCGGATCAAACGTTATGGCTGCTTGAAATTTAGGTGTAATTTGGAGCTAAATCCCGCATTACCACTGGAACCCACTGTATATCGAACAATACATGAACTTGAATGGTTATATCATACTCTCCATTGGATGTAAGGCTCTGAGCTCATTCTAAAATGGTACTGTGGGCCAAAATTGGGCAACTGGATCAAGAGTTCTGTCTGTTTGAAGTTTATGTGTCATTGAGAGCTAAATTCCACATTACCACTGCAACCCACTGTAGATAAACAACTAAATGAACTGGAATGGGTAAAACTTGTTATCCATTGGATGTAGGGCTCCGATCTCATTCCGAAAAGGTGTTCTGGGCAAAAATCCGACAACCGGATCAAAGTTATGGAAGTTTGAAGTTTAGGTGTCAATTTGAGCAAAATCCCTCATTTCCAAAGCAATCCACTATCCCTCGACCACTAAATGAACTCGATCGAGTAAATCCTATTCTCCATTTGATGTATGGCTCTGAGCTCATTCTAAAAAAGGTGGTTTGGGCAAAATTCGGACAACCAGATCAAAAGTTATAACTATTTGAAGCTTAGATGTCAGTTGGAGCTAAATCCCACATTACCACTACACCTCAATGTATATCGACTACTAAATAAACTAGATTGGGTAAAACTTGCTCTCCATTGAATATAGGGCTCAGAGCTCATTTCAAAGAGGTTTTGCGGGCAAAAATCAGACAACCTAGTCAAAAGTTATGATTTTATCAAGTTTAGGTGTCATTTGGAGCTAAATTTCGCATTACCAGTGCAACCCGCTATATATCGACAACTAAATTAACTGCAATGGGTAAAACTAGTGCTTCAATGAATGTAGGGCTCCGAGCTCATTCCTAAAAGGTGTTCTGGCGTAAAATCAGACAACCGGATCAAAAGTTATTATTTTATAAAGTTTGAATGTCATTTGGAGCTAAATATCTCACTTTCTTTACAAACCGCATCAAAAATTCTTTCATTTTGGAAATTTATGTGTCATTTTGAGCTAAATCTCGTATTACCAGTACAACCCTCTATATATCAACCTCTAAACGAGCTTGAATGGGTTAAAATTGTTCTCCATTGGATTTAGGGCTCCGATCTCATTCTGAAAAGGTATTGTGGGCGAAAATCGGACAACCGGATAAAAAGTTACGGATGTTTGAAGTTTAGGTCTCCTTTCGAGCTAAATACCTTATTACCAACCCACTGTATATTGACCACTAAACAAACTTGAATTGGTAAAACTTGTTCTCCCTTGTATGTAGGGCTCCGAGCTCATTCCAAAAAGGTATTGTGCGAAAAAATCGGACAACCAGATCAAAAGTTATGGTTGCTACAGTTTGTGTCAAGAGGAGCAAAATCCCTCATTACCATTGCAACCATTCTATTTATTGACCTCTAAAACGATCTGGAATGGTTTAAAATTGTGCTACATTCGATATATGCCTCCGCGCATATTCCGAAAAGGTGTTGTGGGCAAAAATCAAACATACAAATCAAAAGTTATGGCTGTTAGAAGTTTAGTTGTCATTTAAAGCTAAAGTTTGCATTAGCAACCCGCTATATATCGACAACGAAATAAACTGGAATTTGAAAACTTGTGCTCCAATGAATGTAGTGCTCCAGCTCATTCCGAAAAGGTGTTGTGGGGTAAAATCAGACAACTGCAACAAAAGATGTTGCTGTTTAAAGTTAGAGTGTCATTTGGAGCTAAATCGCTCATTTACACAACAACCCGCATTAAAAATTTTGGCATTTTGAAGTGTATGTGTCATTTGGAGCTAAATCTTGTATTACCACTACAGCTCACTGTATATCGACCTCTAAACAAGCTGGAATGGGTTTAAATTGTTCTCCATTGGATTTAGGGCTCTGATCTCATTTCGAAAAAGTATTGTATGCGAAAACCGGACAACCGGAAAGGTGTTGTCTTATTCTCGAATGGGTAAATCTTATTCTCTGTTGGATGGAGAATACGAGCCCTTTCCAAAAAAGTATTGTGCGCAAAAATTGAACAACTAGATCAAAAGTTATGGCTGCTTGAAATTTTGGTGTAATTTTGAGATAAATCCCGCATTACCACTGGAACCCACTGTATATTGAACAATAAACGAACTTGAATGTTATATACTACTCTCTATTGGATGTAGGAATTTGAGCTCATTCTAAAATGGTATCGTGGGCAAAAATTGGGCAACTGGATCAGAGTTCTGTCTGTTTGAAGTTTGTGTCATTTGGAGCTAAATTCGACATTACCACTACAACCCACTGTAGATAAACCACTAAACGAACTGGAATGGGTAAACCTTGTTATCCATTGGATGTAGGGCTCCGATCTCATTCCGAAAAGGTGTTCTGGGCAAAAATCAGACAATCGGATCAAAGTTATGGAAGTTTGAAGTTTATGTGTCAATTGGAGCAAAATCCCTCATTTCCACAGCAATCCACTATCCCTCGACCACTAAATGAACTCGATCGAGAAAATCCTATTCTCCATAGGATGTATGGCTCTGAGCTCATTCTGAAAAGGTTATTTGGGCAAAATTTGGACAACCTGGTCAAAAGTTATTGATGTATAAAGTTTGAGTGTCATTTGTCATTTCTCTTGATCTTTTCAGGAAGTTCTTCTCGGTGCGGGCTGTCTCCGCCGTGGGGACTTCAACTTTCAGGGGGCATCTCTACTTTGGATGCCACGGGCTGAAAATTGTCAACCTGGCGAACAAGGTCTCGGACTGGTCGGAGCGGTTCGTGATGCTCGAAGGCAACTTTGGGCTGTTGCAAACCAACCCGCAAGTTCGGGGGGAAGAGGCCTTCCAGATCCCCCAGGTTGGACAGATCGAGAAGGACACCTTCACTTTCCTTGAGAACGAGCGGCTGGACATTAATCATTACATCCCGCTGTTCTCAGAGCTAGAGGATGTCCTCCCCGAGCACAGTAAGTTCTTTTAGACCGCTTGTATATGACCGCGCGGACTGCTTTGCTAAAACTTCTTATCTTACCTTGTAGCTGCCCGCATCGTCCCTGCGAACAAGCCGTTCTCTCCGGCCGTCCCGGTTTTGACCCAGAGGGAGAAAAGGCAGCGGCGAAACAGGTCGCCATCATCAGAGGAAGAGGACCCGCCCGACCTGCAGGGCAACCTGACTGTCCTCTGGCATAGGGATGGGAGCCGCATCCGGGTGTCCACTGCACTTCCCGCATGGGGGAGTGACAAAATTAACCGCCATGCGCTAGCTGCCGGGGCCGCTATGTATGGCCGAAAGACTTTGAAGAAACTGAGGAAGACTCCGGAAGAAGAGCTTCCCCGGCTAGCGGCGCAAGCCGGCGCATGGGGGTTCGCGGCCAATCACTTCATGGCCTTGTCGCACAGGCGACTGTTTTCTGTCCAGAAACTTCTGGAGAAGAAATACGAGGAGCAGGTCGCGGAGAATGCGCGGCTTCAAGAAGAGAACGCACGGCTTCAAGAAGTCGTGGCGGTGAGTTTGACAAACGATGACGCGGCTTCTTTTATTCAGACCGAGCGACCTAATTTGTTATGTTTCTTTTCTTTTTTGCAGAAACAATATGAGATGACCAACCCGGCCTTCCAAGACGAGGTGTTGCCTCATGTGGCCCAAGGGATCAACAAAGCTTTGGGTCTTATGGAAGACCGGGGCGGTCTGTGCAAAGGGTTCGGGGGTACAACCTTCTCCGACCTCTTCCCTGCCCTGAAGGTTCAGCTCGATGAGATCAGCCGAAGGCAGAAGAGAAAAGCCAAGGTAGGCGAGGATGCTGAAGCCGACGCGGGCAGGGAGATCGTACTCCATCAAGGAGGTGATAGAAGTGGTGAAGCCGCTGAGGAGGTCGACGCGGACGATGATGCTGATGACGGTGATGATGACGACAGCTTGTCCTCCGGAACAACTGGCTCTGCTAGCAAGACCGGGCGGTCAAGTGGTAGCGATTCATCGGACTACTCTTCTACGTCAAGTGAAGGTTATTCGCCTGACGTCAATGCGGACTCGATTTCTCCTGTCAAGAAGAAGAAGAAGTCGGCAGAATAGTGTCTTTGTTTTTAACTTCATTTTTGTACAGCCGCCGGTCTTTTTTTGTTAGCCGGGCGGTTAACTTTTTGTCAAAATATTTAAAGAAATGAATAGAAATTTTACCTGTTTGATCGACCTTTTAGTATTACTTACTTGTGGCTGATGTCTTGTTTGTTTTCTTTCTTTTCACCTTTTGCTTTTTACGATCTAGCCGTGCGGTTATCCTGATCTGAGCATAAGTGATGATTTGATGATCTTGGACGATCTATGTTCGAACCGTGCGATTATTCATTTAGGTCTCAGGACGTCTGATTTCTGATAATACGAACCATAACATATAGACTCATGCGACTATAATTTAGACCGGGCGGCTTCTTATCATTCAGAGATATTTTATCCTTGCCGATGTAAATACGCTGCATCTTAGAGATAACTTTTTGCTTTAAGAAATAACTCAACTTGATCGACTGAAGAATAATCCGGGCGATCAGATATTTAGATCTTGAGATATCCAACTTAATTGATTGTAAAAGATAGGTAATGCCCGCCCGGTTAGAATACAACCTGAGCAATATATTCAGATCCAGAAATACCCAATTTCAATAGGATGGATGGATAGACAAACCCGACCGGTCAGAACATAATCCGGGCAGTCATATAATTGTCCAAGAAATACCCAGATCATAAAAAATTGACAGGACCGCCCGGTCAGAATACAACCCGGGAAACCATGTAATTATCCAGAAATACCCCAACTTGTACACAATCAGACCGTTCGGTTTAAAAGTTCAGACCGCCCGATCTTGATATCACAACCCTTTATTAGGGTAGAAGAACAACTGTACCTGTTTTAATAATATCTTCCCCGAATGGTTTTATACAAAAAACCACAAGAGGTGAATACCTTCCTGTAGGGAAAAAGGATAATCTACAGGCTCAGATGACCAAGTGGGCAGGTGGGCCTCGGCGGCGAACATTGCTTTCCTCAAGTGGTCATAAGAGCTGTAGAAATAAAGAGAAACAAGTACAGACCCAGATGACCAAGTGGGCAGGTGGGCCTAGGCGGCGAACATTGCTTTCCTCAAGTGGTCATAAGGGCTGTAAGCGACTCGACTGCTCTCTTGCCTAGGGCTACAAGCCGAGTTGATCAATTGGGCAGGTGGGCCTAGGCGGCGAACATTGCTTTCCTCAGAGAGATCAACTCAGTTGTGGGTCCCGCTTAGGCATCGCTTGAGAGTACCTTGGAGTATTCGATAGTCACAGACTAAGATGATCAATTGGGCAGGTGTGATTATGCCGCGGGGGCTATACCGACATTGCTTTCCTCAGAAGGATCATCAAAGCTGTAATTATATCCCCCTCGGGGCATGATAGAGCCAACATTCACCTAGACCTCCCTTGATGTAGGGGTGTGTCGGATATCAGCCGGGATCCAAGGTTCTGAAGACCACCGCACGGGAATTGGCAAGCTACCACTACACGTGTGCGAAAACTCCCCGCTACACATGATCTTCATGGTTTTTACGCTAATGACTACAATCCGAGGGGGTTCGAGCAGAACTTGGCGATGTCTCCGTGGTTCAGTGAGTTTGATATATGAGAAAATGCAGAAACAAAACATCAGACATGGAGAAGTGTCAGTATGGAGCTTCTTATTAAAATATCCCAAAAAACTGTAGAAAAGTAAGGAAGACATTTCAAGGATAGAACCGTTTGAGATCGTCACCACTCCAGGTGCGCGGGATGTCTTCTCCTTCGCTTGTTTGGAGGCGATAAGCCCCACTTTTTAATGCCTCCTTGATGATGAAAGGTCCAGCCCAATTAGGATTTAACTTTCCGACATTACCTGCTCGGGCTGCTGCATCAACCTTTTTCAATACGACGTCGCCGACAATAAAATGCTTTACCCTGACATTTTTGTCAAAGTACTTTGCCATCCTCCTTTTAACTTCTTCTTGCCTGATTGTTGCCTCATCCTGAAGTTCTTTGATTAGATCCAAACTGTACTTGATAGCCTCGTCATTGTATTCTACCCACGCTTCTCCTCCTTCTTTTCCATACACAACTCTTGGAGTGGCCACCTCAAACTCCACAGGAATAACAGCCTCCGAGCCATGAGACAGTTTGAATGGTGTTTCCCCTGTAGCTGAAGATGGAGTAGTACGAAGAGTCCAAAGGATGGAAGGAAGTTGATCTGCCCAGTTTCCTTTCTGATTCCAAACTTTTTTCATCAGGAGCTGCTGGATTCGCCTATTGGCTGCTTCTACCTGACCATTGGTCCTTGGATGATGTACTGAGGAAAATCGCAGGTCAATTCCAACCTGGTCGCAAAATTTTATCATCTCAGGATTATTGAATTGTGGACCATTATCAGTGACAATTGCCAGCGGAATTCCGTGTCGGCAGACAATTTCTCCCCAGATGAAGTTTCTGATGATTTGGGTAGTAGTTCTTGTCAGTGCCTTAGCCTCGATCCACTTGCTAAAGTAGTCAATCATCACTATGATAAAGCGGCGCTGACCGCTAGCCATTGGAAAGGGTCCGATGAGATCCATCCCCCAAACTGCAAAGGGCCAGGGCGCCGTTATTGACCTAAGCGACTGAGCGGGCAGATGCTGAAGAGGAGCGAACTTTTAGCACTGCACGCACCGCCTGGCAAACGCCTCAGCATCCTTTCTCATGGTCGGCCAAAAATATCCCTGCCGAAGGATCCTCTTTTCTAAGGTTTTTGCCCCTGAATGGCTACCACATTCCCCAGAATGAACTTCCTGAAGTACGATAGGGATCTCTTCTTCTGAAACACACCGTGCTGAGGGGGAAATCAAAGTTTTTCTGTAGAGTACTCCTGCTATTAGATAATAATATGATGCCTTCCTTTTGAATCTTCTCCGATCTTTGATGGAATGGTGAAACTCCCCTTTTGATAGGAACAACTCATAAGGATCCTTCCATGAAGGATTATGATCAATTTGCATGAGTTCTGCCTCGTCTATTGCCGGATGAAAGAGTTCAAAGGTCACTCCCCCTGATGGAAGACCGAACTTCGACAATTCATCTGCCTCCTCATTTTGCGTTCTTGGGATGTGCTCAATAATAAATGACTTGAATCTTCCGATTTCCTTTTTGGCTAATAGCAGATACCTTCGCAGAATCGGCTCCCTTGTCTCATAATTTCCCAAGACCTGGGAAGCCATCACCAATGAATCAGTTCTAACATGTACATATTCTATACCCAACTCTTTCGCGAGCCTTAGCCCAGCCAGAAGTGCTTCATATTCTGCCTGGTTATTCGTAACTGGGAAGAAGAACTTGATAGCTTGCTCCAGCCTGATGCCATTTGGACTGATCAACACTACTCCGACTCCCACGGAGTTTTTGCCAGAAGCCCCATCCACGTAAATGATCCAAGCCAGAGGAGATCGTTCCACCTGTTCTGGACTAAGCTCTGTTGTATCTACCAGGAAGTCTGCCAAGATTTGCGCTTTGATTGATGTTCGGGGAATGTACGATATCTCAAATTCACTTAGTTCAATAGCCCATTTTGCCAACCTCCCTGAATGATCTGGCTTTTCAAGAATATTTCTTAGAGGATGATCTGTAACAGCTTGGACGGAATGAGCCTGAAAATAAGGGCAAAGCCTTCGCGCAGACATAACCAAAGCCAAGGCCAGTTTTTCCAGGATGGAATATCTGGTTTCGGCATCCTTAAGGATGTGGCTGACATAGTATATTGGAAACTGCCTCCTCTTCTCTTCCCGAACGAGGACAAAACTCACCGCTTCTGGTCCGACTCCCAGATATAAGAATAATTTTTCCCCCTCACGGGGACTTTGGAGTAGTGGAGTCAAAATTAACTGTCCCTTCAGCTGCTCGAAAGCCTTGTTACATTCCTCGCTCCATTCGAACTTTGATCCCTTTCGCAATGTTTTAAAGAATGGGGCACTTTTATCTCCGGATTTAGAGATAAACCTGCTCAATCCTGGCAATCTCCCCCCAAGTTGTTGAACTTCTTTAGTATTTCGGGGAGGGGTCATATCAAGGATGGCCTTCACCTTATCTGGATTTGGTGCAAGGCCATCAGGGGTTAAGAGATGCCCAAGAAATTTTCCTTTGTTTGCCCCGAACACACATTTCAATGGGTTTAATTTTAACTTGAACCTCCGTAGAGTAGCGAACGTCTCTACGAGGTCTTCCAAGTGCAATGAGAATGTTTTACTTTTGAGAAGAAGGTGATCAACGTAAACTTCGAGATTCCTGCCTTTTTGATGTTTAAAGACGGTATCCATCATTCTTTGGTATGTTGCACCCGTATTCTTAAGACCGAAGGGCATTACGAGATAGCAGTAACACCCATCGTTTGTGATAAATGTGGTATGTGGGATGTCAGGTTTATGCATTTTAATTTGATGATACCCGGAGAAGGCATCGAGGAAACTCATAAAACCATACCCAACCGCGGAATCAACTAAAACATCTATCCGAGGCAAAGGGTAGCAATCTTTAGGGCACGGTTTATTAAGTTTGGTGAAGTCCACGCACATGCGCCACTTCCCACCAGATTTCTTAACCATTACAACATTCGACATCCAAGTGGGATATTGAATCTCAGAAATGAAACCCGCTTTTAGGAGTTTGGAAACCTCCTCTCTGATGGGCAACGCCAGCTTGGTCGCCACTTCTCTCTTCTTTTGCTGGACGGGCTTGAACTCAGGAGATACGTTTAGATGATGACAAGCCACGTCTGGATCCACTCCAGGCATATCCTCCGCTGACCAAGCGAAGATATCTAGATTCCCCAACAGACAAGAGATTAGCTCCACTTTCTCCTCCTCTGGCAACTCAGCGTTGATAACCAGCTTCTTTTCTGCCCCCTCAGCGATAGGAACATCTTGGGTCACTTGGGCAGGTTCCAAGTGAGCCCCTTCTCGATCTTTTCCTTCCTTGACGGCCTCCGGAGACTCAGCAACCTCCAGCACCTCATCCACGATCTTGGGAAGCGGAACGTCAGTGATCATGTTGACAGTTCGGACGTAGCACTCCCGAGCCACTTTGGGGTTGCTCCTAACCCGATATTGTTTTCCTTCAGCAGCAAACTTGAGGGCAAGATGAAAGGTGGACACTACCGCCCTATATGCATTGAGAATCGGCCTCCCGAAGATGGCACAGTAGTTGCTTGGGGCATCTACTACCACAAAATTGATCAATTTTATTACTCCTCCAAGAGAGACCAGGAGCTTCACTGAACCCTCTACTTCCTTCTTCTCCCCAGAAAAACCGTAGAGGGGCCCATCGGTGGAAAGCAGTTGCTTTCCAGTCTTCAGGGCCTCAAAAGTTGGGCGGAAAAGGAGATTGACGGAGCTGCCAGTATCAATTAAAATCTTGTGGACGGTATAGTTTTCGATGACGGCCCTGATAACCACCGCATCATCGAAAGGATTAGCATTGGGGGGAAGGTCGTCCTGACCAAACGTGACAATAGTACTCTCGGGAGGAGAACTTGTAGTGGCTGCCACTTCCTGCTTTAGAACTCTCGCAATGCTGGATTTGCGAGATGATTCCGCTCCACCTCCCCCATGGATACAATAGATGTCCCCTAAGGGGCCCACATCATTGACTTCGATGCATTCGGTAGAAGGATGGATGTCACCATAATAGCCGGCGTCCTCGACGTCGGCGCATTCCCAGGTTACTTCTACTGTTTCCTTCTCCTTTTTCTTCTCGGTAGTTGGCTCAGCAGTTTCATCTTTTCGAATTAGACCCCGGAGCTTTCCTTCTCCCAGGAGTATTTCTATGAGCAGACGAAGGGCCCGACAGTCTTCAGTTAGATGTCCCCCCTCTTTATGATATTCACAATAAAGGTTCGGATTCCGATTACGAATATCCGATTTCAAAGGAGCGGGCCTTTTGAAATCTGGCCTCTTTTGCAGAATCTGGACTACCTCGTCCATGGTGACATTTAGGGGAGTGAATGAGTCTTGCGAATCATCATATTGGGTTGATGGAATGACTGGAGGTGGCTGCGCGGTATACTGTTGTAAATATACCGGCATAATTTATGGAAGGGGAGCGGATGGAGCGGGAGCGATGGCCAACGGTGGTTTCTGATCTTGAAACCGCTGATGGCCCATGAATGGTTGCTTATTTTTGTAGTTCCTCCCCCTTTGGGAGCGGGGTTCGAAGTGGGACTGATTCGATGGTGGATGACGGAAGGATGGATTCGATGGCTCCTTGTCGCTTACCAGCTTTGCGACGTAGTCTGGATTGCTCTTCTCTCCTCTGATAAACATGTTTGCCAAACTTATCATCTCCTGATAAGTCTTAGGCTCCCTTATATTTGCTTCGAACTTTAGGGGGGCCTCCCTTAGGCCATGGATGAGAGCAACCCTATACAGCTCCGGGTCCACATTTTGGACTTCCATGATTTCTCTCTGGAATCGATCCACAAAACGAGCTCATGTCTCGCCTTCCCGTTGTTTTATATCGAAAAGGGCCGCCGGGCCGCTCTTTCTTTTCTTTGAGGTGGAGAATCTTAGCAGGAATTCTCTTCGCAGCTCCGTGAAGCAACGGATCGACCTGGGGTGCAAACCGTAAAACCATTCCCTCGCTTGTCCTTCCAAGGAGGTTACGAGAAGCTTGCACTTGGTCGCATCAGTCAAGGTTCTGAGAGCAACGGCTGACTCGAAAGCTTGTAAATGAATCGTGGGATCAGTCTCTCCATTGAACGCTGGCAGGCGAGGTTCCCTGAAATTATTAGGGGCAGGCTCCCCTCTGACTTCGTCCACAAAGGGAGAGGTCTCTTCCATGTCTTCATATAGAGGAGTAGAGTAATAAGCTGCTAGAGCTGCGGCTATTCGCGGACAAGCCGCCTGATAAGAAGACCGGGCGGCTGCTTCTGGCGGGTAGGAATGATGAATAGGAACTTCAGGCGGGTAGGAGAGACGGGCAGCGCCCTCTTGCGGGTAGGAAAGATGGGCAGCGTGAGAAGTCGCCCCCTGTAAGTCGAGGACTCGAGCTGGCATGTTGTGCGCGGCTTCCTGATAGAAGTTTTCCCTGGCCGCAGGGTCTTCTTGATGGAGCTGGAAATTAGCGGCCTGCGGTAGCGAGTAAGGAGGAGGTGGAGGAAGGACCGGGGTCACCGCTCGGTTAGTCGCGGCTTGTTGCGGAACTAGTCGCTCAGTTAGTATTGCTAAAGTCCGACTGATCTCTTCAAGTCGCTGATCAGTGGCCCTCTGAGCCCGCTCGGCTTCTCTCTTTGACTGCTCCAGGGCTTCCCACAGAGAGTCCTCGCTATGATCGGAGCGGTCTCCAAGAGGGAACTGACGGTCTGACATTATGGCGAGAAGGGATTTCACCGACAATCCGCGATCTGAAGGTCGCGTGTTTCTGTTGAGTCCGAGATCGCACCTCCGAGGGAAACCGGAGGCCGCGGGTTGCCGGTTACTCTTTGTGTAGAAGAATGAGATCGCTAGCAGCGGTCAAGGCCTGACTTCGCCCGCCGCGGCAAATGCCACTCCTGCGACGGGCTTTCCTTTGATTAGAAAAAAGTGGTTACAGCGGGCTGCAAGTGTAGAAAAAGAGAAGCCGGTCGGTCAGACAGTCCGCAAGACGTGAAACTCGAGACCGCAGCCCAAACAAGCGAGCTCCTGGATCCGAGAGTGCGTCCCTTGTGAACAGTGCCGCCCCCTATTTATAGGCTTGGGGGCCTGCCCGAATGGGCAGGGATAAAATAACCACCTGCCCGGGTACAGGAGAAACGGGCAGGCGGTGACGGGATGCACAAAGAAGAAAAAAGAAAGAGGCCGCGCGGCTTGGCGGCTTGTTCTTCCGACCTGTCCGACCTGAGCCTGAAGATACCGGGACCAAGTCAAAGATTCAGACCGGGCGGTCTCTTGCTTGAGACCGCGGTCTTTTTTCTGGACATGCTTGGCTGATCTTCAGAAGGTAACCCGAGTAGTCTCCGATCTGAAACTGCGGCTTGCTCTTCTGGGTTTGAATCTTGAATCTCTATAGCACTACCCGCGCGGCCTCCTTCCTGAGACCGCGGATAGCCTTCTTACTTTGGCCTTTGACGACCTTCACTCTTGGGGGCGGTCTGAAACTGACCTCAGACCACCCGGTCTGGTTTACCTCGAGCTGAGAGCTACCGATCCTGGAACCCAGCGGCCTGACCCAGCGGTTCACCTGGTCCGAGAATGATCCAACCCGAGAAGCGGTTTTCCGGGTAAACAAACCGGATAAAAAGTTACGGATGTTTGAAGTTTAGGTCTCCTTTCGATCTAAATACCTTATTAACAACCCACTGTATATTGACCACTAAACAAACTTGAATTGGTAAAACTTGTTCTCCCTTGTATGTAGGGCTCCGAGCTCATTCCAAAAAGGTGTTGTGCGCAAAAATCGGACAACCAGATCAAAAGTTATGGCTGTTACAGTTTTTGTGTCAAGAGGAGCAAAATACCTCATTACCATTGCAACCATTCTATTTATTGACCACAAAAGCGATCTGGAATGGTTTAAAATTGTGCTACATTGGATATAGGCCTCCACGCATATTCCGAAAAGGTGTTGTGGGCAAAAATCAAAAATACAAATCAAAAGTTATGGCTGTTAGAAGTTTAGTTGTCATTTAAAGCTAAATTTCACATTACCGCTGCAACCCGCTATATATCGACAACTAAATGAACTGGAATTCGAAAACTTGTGCTCCAATGAATGTAGTGCTCTGAGCTCATTCCGAAAAGGTATTGTGGGGTAAAATCAGACAACTGCATCAAAAGATGTTGTTGTTTAAAGTTTGAGTGTCATTTGGAGCTAAATCTCTCATTTACACTACAACCCGCATTAAAAATTCTGGCATTTTGAAGTGTATGTGTCATTTGGAGCAAAATCTTGTATTGCCACTACAACTCACTGTATATCGACCTCTAAACGAACTGGAATGGGTTTAAATTGTTCTCCATTGGATTTATGGCTCTGATCTCATTTCGAAAAAGTATTGTACGTGAAAATCGGACAACAGGAAAGGTGTTGTCTTATTCTCGAATGGGTAAATCTTATTCTCTATTGGATGGAGAATACGAGCCCTTTCCAAAAAAGTGTTGTGCGCAAAAATCGAACAACCAGATCAAAAGTTATGGCTGCTTGAAATTTAGGTGTAATTTGGAGATAAATCTCGCATTACCACTGAAACCCACTGTATTTTGAACAATAAACGAACTTGAATGGTTATATCCTACTCTCTATTGGATGTAGGGATTTGAGCTTATTATAAAATGGTACTGTGGGCAAAAATTGGGCAACTGGATCAAGAGTTCTGTCTGTTTGAAGTTTATGTGTCATTTGGAGCTAAATTCCACATTACCACTGCAACCCACTGTAGATTAACCACTAAACGAACTGGAATGGGTAAAACTTGTTGTCCATTGGATGTAGGGCTCTGATCTCATTCCGAAAAGGTGTTCTGGTCAAAAATCAGACAACCAGATCAAAGTTATGGAAGTTTGAAGTTTAGGTGTCAATTTGAACAAAATCCCTCATTTCCAAAGCAATCCACTATCCCTCGACCACTAAATGAACTCGATCGAGTAAATCCTATTCTCCATTGGATGTATGGCTCTGAGCTCATTCTGAAAAGGTGGTTTGGGCAAAATCCGGACAACCACATCAAAAGTTATAACTGTTTGAAGCTTAGATGTCAGTTGGAGCTAAATCCCACATTACCACTGCAACTTAATGTATATCGACCACTGAATGAACTAGATTGGGTAAAAATTGCTCTCTATTGAATATAAGGCTCAGAGCTCATTTGGAAGAGGTTTTGTGGGCAAAAATCAAACAACCTGGTCAAAAGTTATGACTGATTCAAGTTTAGGTCATTTGGAGCTAAATTTCGCATTACCAGTGCAACCCGCTATATATCGACAACTAATTTAACTGCAATGTGTAAAACTTGTGCTTCAATGAATGTAGGGCTCCGAGCTCAATCCTAAAAGGTGTTGTGGCTGTAAAATCTGAGAACCGGATCAAAAGTTATTGCTGTATAAAGTTTGAGTGTCATTTGGAGCTAAATATCTCACTTTCTTTACAAACCGCATCTAAAATTCTTTCATTTTGGAAATTTATGTGTCATTTGGAGCTAAATCTCGCATTACCAGTACAACCCTCTATATATCGACCTGTAAACGAGCTTGAATGTGTTTACCCAGAAGACCGCTTCCGAATAACATTACTCGCAGACCGGGCGGTCTGAGGATACAAGCCGCTCGGTTCAGATGTAACAAGGTCCATTGGCACCAACCAGCACAAACCGGGCGGTTTGACATGATTCAGATCGCCTCCAAAGACTGAAGATCACCAAGGCCAAGTCCCAAGGGCAAGACGCGGTCTCAAGTCGGAGACCGCCTGCGTTGCGCCATAGAGATTACCAAGACCAAGTCCAAAAAGACAAGCCGCGGTCTCAAGTCGGAGACCTGCCGGGTTGCATCATTACCTTGGTCGCAGCATCTTCAGCCCCTGGACGAGACAGACCGCAAGCGCAAGCCGCCAAGCCGCACGACTTCTTTCTTTTCTCCTTTTTGTATCCCGTCACCGCCTGCCCGATTCTCCTGTACCCGGGCAGGCGGTTATTCTATCCCTGCCTGTTCGGGCAGGCCCCTAAGCCTATACATAGGGGGCGGCGACGTTCCCAAGACACGCACACTCGAATCCAGGAGCTCGCTTGTTTGAGCTGCGGTCTCGAGTTTCCCGTCTTGCGACCTGTCTGATCGGCCGGCTTCTTCGTTTCTGCTCTTGCAGCCCGTTGTAATCCCTTTACTTCAATCAAAGGAAAGCCCATCACAGGAGTGGCATTCGCCGTGACGGGCGAAGCCTAGCCTTGACCGCTGCCAGCGGTCTCATTTCCTCTACCTAAAAAGTAACCGACAGCCCGCAGCCTTCGATTTCCTTCGGAGGTGCGATTTCGGATTCAACAGAAACATGCGACCTTCAGATCGCGGATTGTCGGTGAAATCCTTGCTACAATGTCAGACCGTCAGTTCCCTCTTGGAGACTGCTCCGATCACAGTGAAGACTCTTTGTGGGAAGCCTTGGAGCAATCCAGAAGAGAAGCCGTGCGGGCTCAGAAGGCGACTAATCATCGTTTCGACGCAATCAGTCAGACTTTGGCTCTATTAACTGAGCGGTTAGTTCCACAGCAAGTCGCGATTAATCAGGTGGTGACTCCGGTCCCTCCTCCGCCTCCTCCTTACCCGCTACCACAAGCTGCCAACTTCCAACCCCTGCAAGAAGGTTTTGCGGCCATGAAAACCTTCTACTATGAAGCCGCGCACAGCATGCCGACTCGAGTCCTTGATTTCCAGGGGGCGGCTTCTCATGCTGCCCGCCTTTCTTACCCGCAGGAAGGCGCGGCCCGTCTCTCCTACCCTCCCGAGGTTGCTGTTCATCACTCCTACCCGCCAGAAGTTGCTGTCTGGTCCTCCTACCAGGCGGCTTGTCCGCGAGTAGCCGCAACTCCGGCGGCTTACTATGCTGCTCCTCTATATGAAGATTTTGAAGAAACTTCTCCCTTCGTGGATGAAGTTCGAGGGGAACCAGCCCCGAATAATTTCAGAGAGCCTCGTCTGCCAGCTTTCAACGGAGAAATTGATCTCACTGTTCATCTGCAAGCCTTCGAGTCGGCCATTGCCCTGAGGACACTCTCGGATGCAACTAAGTGTATGCTCCTTGTAACATCCTTCGAAGGACAAGCAAGGGAGTGGTTTTACGGGTAGCACCCCGGATCAATCAGCTGTTTTGCTGAGCTACGCAGAGAATTTCTGCTGAGATTCTCTACTTCAAGGAAGAGGAAAAGTGGCCCGGCGGCCCTTTTCGATATAAAGCAGCGGGAAGACGAAACGTGGGCCCGTTTCGTAGACCGCTTCCAGAAGGAGATAATGGAAGTTCTGAACATGGATCCAGAGCTATATTGGGTTGCCCTCATTCATGGCTTGAGAGAGGGCCCCCTAAAATTCGAAGCAAATATAAGGGAGCCGCGAACTTATCAGGAAATGATAAGTTTGGCAAACATGTTCATCAGAGGAGAAAAGAGTAACCCAGGCTACGTCGCGAAGTTAGTAAGCGACAATGAGCAGTCTAATCCATCCTTTCATCATCCACCATCAAACCAACCCCACTTTGAACCTCGTTCTCAGAGGGGAAGAAATTACAAAAATTAATAACCCTTTATTGGCCATCAACGGTTTCAGGATCAGAAACCGCCGTTGGCCATCACATCCGCTCCATCCGTTCCTCTTCCGCAAATAATGCCGGTATACCTGCCACAGTATACCGCGCAGCCACCTCCAGTCATTCCCTCCACTCAATATGATGACTCGCAAGAGTCGTTTACTCCTTTAAATGTCACCATGGACGAAGTGGTCCAGATCCTCCAGAAAAGGCCAGATTTCAAAAGGCCTGCTCCTCTGAAGTCGGATATTCGCAATCAAAATCCAAATCTTTACAATGAATATCATAAAGAGGGAGGGCATCTGACTGAAGACTGTATGGCCCTTCGCTTGCTGATAAAGAGTCTCTTGGGAGAAGGAAAGCTCCGGGGCCTAGTTCGGAAGGAGGCAACTGCTGAGCCAGCCGCCGAGAAGAAAAAAGAAACAGTGGAGGTGACCTGGGAATGCGCTGACGTTGAGGACGCCGGCTGCTATGGAGACATCCATCATTCCGCTGAATGCATTGAAGTCAATGATGTGGGCCCCTTGGGGGACATCTATTGTATTCATGGAGGGGCTGGAGCAGAGTCGTCTCGCAAATCCAGCATCGCGAGAGTTCTGAAACAGGAAGTGGCAGCAACCACAAGTTCTCTCCCTGAAAGCACTATTGTCACTTTTGGTCAAGACGACCTCCCTCCAAATGCCAATCCCTTCGACGATGATGTGGTCATCAAAGCCGGCATCGAGAATTATACTGTTCACAAGATCTTGATTGACACAGACAGCTCTGTCAATCTCCTCTTCCGCCCAACCTTTGAAGCCCTGAAAACTGGAAAGCCTCTGCTTTCCACCGATGGGCCCCTCTACGGTTTTTCTGGGGAGAAGAAATAAGTGGAGGGTTCAGTGAAGCTCCTGGTCTCTCTTGGGGGAGTAATAAAGCTGATCAACTTCGTGGTGGTGGATGCCCCAAGCAACTACTGCGCCATCTTCGGGAGGCCAATTCTTAATGCCTACAGGGCAGTAGTATCCACCTTCCACCTTGCTCTTAAGTTTGCTGCCGAGGGAAGGCAGTATCGGGTCAGAAGCAACCAATGGTGGCTCGGGAATGTTACGTGCGAACTGTCAACATGATCACAAACATCCCATTTCCCAAGGCCACGGCTGAAGTTCTAGAAAATGCTGAATCCTCAAAGGCTGCTGAGGAGAGGGAAGATCGAGAAGTGGCTCACCTGGAACCTTCCCAGGCGACCCAAGAAGTCCCTATTGCTGAAGGGGAAGATAAGAAGCTGGTTATCAATGCAGAGCTGCCAGAAGAGGAAAAAGTGCAACTGATCTCCTGCCTTTTGGAGAACCTGGATATCTTCACCTGGTCAGCGGAGGATATGCCAGGAGTGGATCCGGACGTGGCTTGTCATCATCTGAACATATCTCCGGAGTTCAAGCCAGTCCAACAAAAGAAAAGAGAAGTGGCGATCAAGCTGGCGGTGCCCATCAGGGAGGAGGTTGCCAAACTCCTGAAGGCGGGCTTTATTTCTGAAATTCAGTATCCCACGTGGATGTCGAATGTTGTAATGGTTAAAAAATTTGGTGGGAAGTGGAGCATGTGCATGGACTTTACCACACTTAATAAAGCATGTCCCAAAGATTGCTACCCTCTGCCTCGGATAGATGTCTTAGTAGATTCCGCGGTTGGGTATGATTTTATGAGCTTTCTCGATGCTTTCTCTGGGTACCATCAAATTAAAATGCACAAACCCGATATCCCGCACACCTCATTTATCACAAACGATGGGTGTTACTGCTATCTCGTAATGCCCTTTGGTCTTAAAAATGCAGGCGCAACATATCAAAGAATGATGGATACCGTCTTTAAGCATCAAAAAGGCAGTAACCTCGAAGTTTACATTGACGATCTCCTCCTGAAAAGTAAAACGTTTTCAATACATTTGAAAGACCTCGTAGAGACGTTCGCTACTCTACGGAGGTTCAAATTAAAATTGAACCCGTTGAAATGTGTGTTTGGGGCAAACAAGGGAAGTTTCTCGGGCATCTCTTAACTCCTAATGGCCTTGCACCGAACCCAGATAAGGTGAAGGCCATCCTTGATATGGCCCCTCCTCATAGTACCAAGGAAGTTCAGCAACTTGTTGGAAGGTTGGCAGGATTGAGCAGGTTTATTTCCAAATCAGGAGATAAAAGTGCCCCATTCTTTAAAATACTGCGGGGAGGATCAAAGTTTGAATGGAAAGAAGAATGCAACAAGGCTTTTGAACAGTTAAAAGTACAGTTAACCTCAACACCTCTACTTCAAAGTCCTCATGAGGGGGAGATATTGTTCTTATACATGGGGGTCGGCCCAGATGCAGTGAGTTCCGTCCTTATTCGGGAAGAAAAGAAGAAACAGTTTCCAATCTACTATGTCAGCCATATCCTCAAGGATGCGGAGACCAGCTATACGATCTTGGAAAAGCTAGCTTTGGCTTTGGTTATGTCATCTCGAAGGCTCCGTCCTTATTTTCAGGCTCATCCTATTCAAATAATTACAGATCATCCTTTGAGAAGCATTCTTGAAAAACCAGATCATTCAGGGAGGCTGGCTAAATGGGCAATTGAATTAAGCGAGTTCGAAATATCCTATGTTCCGTGGACAGCAATCAAAGCACAGGTCTTGGCAGATTTCCTGGTTGATACAGCAGAATCTAGTCCTAAACAGGTGGTGAAATCCCCTTTGGCTTGGGTCATTTATGTGGATGGGGCTTCTGGTAAAATCTTCATGGGAGCCGGGGTAGTTTTAATCAGTCCAAATGGCATCAAGCTGGAGCAAGCTATCAAATTCTTCTTTCCAGTTACAAATAATCAGGCAGAATATGAGGCACTTCTGGCTGGGCTGAAGCTTGCAAAAGAGCTGGGCATAGAACACGTACATGTTAAAACCGATTCATTAGTAATGGCCTCTCAGGTCTTGGGGAATTACAAGACAAGGGAGCCGATTCTGAGGAAGTATCTGCTGTTAGCCAAAAAGGAAATCGGAAGATTCCAGTCGTTCATTATCGAGCATATTCCAAGAACGTAAAATGAGGAAGCAGATGAGTTGTCAAAGTTCGGTCTTCCATCAGGGGGAGTGACCTTTGAAAATTTCCATCCGGCAACAGATGAAGCGGAACTTATGCAAATTGATCAGAATCCTTCGTGGAAGGACCCTTACGAGCTATTTTTGTCAAAAGGGGAGTTCCATCATTCCATCAAAGATAAAAGAGGATTTAGATGGAAAGCAGCATATTATTATCTGATAGCGGGAGTTCTCTACAGGAAGACTTTGATCTCTCCCTCAGCACGGTGTGTTTCTGAGGACGAAATTCCAACCATACTTCAGGAGGTTCATTCCGAGGAATGTGGTAGCCATTCAGGAGCAAAGACTCTGGAGAAGAGAATCTTATGGCAGGGATATTTCTGGCCAACCATGAGGAAGGATGCCGAAGCATTTGCCAAGCGATGGGTTCAGTGTCAAAAGTTCGCTCCTCTTCAACATCTGCCCGCTCAGTCACTCAGATCGATTACTGCGTCGTGGCCCTTCGCAGTTTGGGGGATGGATCTTATCGGACCCTTCCCAATGGCCAGCGGCCATCTTCGCTTTATCACTGTGATGATTGACTACTTCAGCAAGTGGATTGAGGCGAAGGCATTGGCGAAAACTACAAACCAAGTTATCAGAAACTTCATCTGGGGAGAGATAGTTTGCCGGCATGGAATTCCGCTAGCAATTGTCACTAACAATGGTCCACAGTTTAACAATTCAGAGTTGATAACCTTTTTTGATCAGGTTGGGATTGACCTTCGGTTCTGTTCTGTGCATCATCCGAGAACGAATGGCCAGGTAGAAGCCGCAAATAGGCAGATCCAAAAGCTTCTGATGAAGTGGGTCTTGAATCAAAGAGGAAATTGGGCAGACCAACTTCCTTCCATCCTTTGGACTCTTCGTACTACTCCATCTTCAGCTACGGGGGAGATACCATTCAAATTATCTCATGGCTCGGAGGCTGTTGTTCCTGTAGAATTTGAGGTGGTCACTCCAAGAGTGGTGTATGCAAAGGAGGGAGGAGAAGCATGGATAGAAGACAATGATGAAGCTATCAAATATAGTCTGGATCTGATCGAAGAGCTTCAGGACGAGTCAACAATCAGACAGGAAGAAGTTAAAAGGAGAATGGCGAAGTACTTTGACAGAAATGTCTGGGTTAAACACTTCGTAGTTGGTGACATTGTATTAAATAAAGTTGACGCAGCGGCCAGAACAGGCAACGTCGGAAAGCTAAATCCCGACTGGGCTGGACCTTTCATTATCAAGGAGGTACTAAAGAGCGGGGCTTACCGCCTTCAGACAAGCGAAGGAGAAGACATCTCACGCACCTGGAGCGGTGACGATCTTAAACGGTTCAATCCTTAAAATGACTTCTTTACTTTCTTGCATTTTTCTGGATATTTTAATGAGAAGCCTCATACTGACACTTCTCCATGTCTGGTGAGTCTTTTTTATATCTTTTATATATCATCCTCACTGGACCGCGGAGACATCGCCAAGTTCTGCTCGAACCCCCTCGGATTGTAGTCATTAGCGTAAAACCACGAAGATCATGTGTAGCGGGGAGTTTTCGCACACGTGTAGTGGTAGCTTGCCAATTCCCATGCGGTGGTCTTCGGAACCTTGGATCCCGGCTGATATCCGACACACCCCTGCATCAAGGGAGGTCTAGGTGAATGTTGACTCTATCATGCCCCGAGAGGGATATAGTTACAGCTTTGATGATCTTTCTGAGGAAAGCAATGTCGGTATAGCCCCCGCGGTATAACCACACCTGCCCAACTGATCATCTTAGTCTGTGACCATCGAATACTCCTAGGTACTCTCAAGCGATGCCTAAGCGGGACCCACAACTGAGTTGATCTCTCTGAGGAAAGCAATGTTCGCCGCCTAGGCCTACCTGCCCAATTGATCAACTCAGCTTGTAACCCTAGGCAAGAGAGCAGTTGAGTCGCTTAAAACCCTTATGACCACTTGAAGAAAGCAATGTTCACCGCCTAGGCCCACCTGCCCACTTGGTCATCTGGGTCTGTACTTGTCTTTTTCTTTATTTCTACAGCTCTTATGACCACTTGATGAAAGCAATGTTCGCCGCCTAGACCCACCTGCCCACTTGGTCATCTGAGTCTGTAGCCATTTCTTGTTACATTACAGGAAGTTTTCTCATCTTATATGGTCACTCTAGACCATTTGGAAGAAAAAACAGGATTTTTTATAGGTACATCACAAACCGGTCGGCTTGACGCCTAAACCGGGCGGTTTGAAATAAGCAGGTACCAAAGATATCAGGCGGCCTGGTTTTTAAACTGGACAGTTTGAAATAAGCAGGTACCATAATTATCGGACGGTTTGACTATTAAACCGATCGGTTTAAAATAAGCAGGATATTATAAAATGCCACAAGGCAGGTATCGGGATATCAAGCATAACCATGACCGGTCGGTCTCATCATTCGATTCGTAAATCTATCATTCTTATGGGTATTAGTTCTATCCGTTCGGGTAGAAACGGGCTCTTCACATGGAAAGTAATTATGATTCTTGCAAGATAGAGATCATTATGTTAACCGCCCGAGTTATGTACAGGTCGCACGGATTTATCAGTTAAATTTTATGCTCAAGGATAAGACTTTCAAAAATCTGAATTATAAGTCGCCCGAACTCAATATTGAATTCACGACCTGTTGATTGTTTTCTTCTGACTCGGTATTCTCTATTTTTGCAAAGTAATTATATAAGGCCGGCAAGTAATCGTGCGGCTTGAATTCATATATACAGAAACATCTAATCACATGAGATACATTCAAGTTGCACAACTTGCAGTCAAAAGTATAATTATTGCAGCGGCTTAAATTTGTATTCGGTTAACTCAGGGTATTCAAATTAAGAACCTAGAAAGTTTGAATTTCTATCCGCCTGACTGTATATTATAATCGCATCAAAATATTTATCAAGGGATGGATGGTCGATATTCTTCTGGGTTATATGGCATTTGCTGAGTCGGGATCACAAAAATAAGCCGCTCGAACAGGATTTATAGCGTTCAAATGGCTATTGGAATTCTGAAGGGTCAATACCCGAACTGGCTGGGTCATTATTAAGCCGCACGACTTGGCCAGAAGAGAGTTAATTATCCGACACAGAAAGAGATCACAAACAATCACAAGTAAGTTACAGAAGGCAGACGGCTAGACAGGTAAAAACTTCCCATTTCATTATCAAAATATCTTTACATTGTTTTATAACCGACCGGTTAACAAAATCAAACCGTCGGCTATTCAAAATGAAAACAAAATACAACTATTGATAATCCGACTTGAGTTTCTTAGATACAGGAGCACTCGAGTGTTCGTTGCCATCAATCGAAACATCTGGGGAATAGCCCTCGCTGCCCGATGAAGATGAGCTACTCAGCTCGCTCGACTTGCGCTCGGCCTCTTCTTCAGAATCGCTGGACTCAGAGTCCGAGCTGCTCTCTCCCTCCTTAGACGCAGCGGGCTCTTTGGCTTCATCATCCTCGTCATCACTCTCTTCCGAACTGGACCCGTCAACTTTATTCTTCCCTTTGGCTTTCCGCCTGATCTTGTCTAGTTTCTTTTGTAAAGTCGGGTAGGCCTCAGAAAAAGTGAAATGCTCAAAACCGGGCGCGAGCCCTCCGAGCTCTCGCAGGGGGTTAAAAGCATTATCAATTCCCTCGGCGACATGAGGGAAAAGTTCTTGATAGACCGGATTGGTATCATCATACTTTGTCGGCAAAAAAAAAGTAAAGGTAAGAGACCGAACGGTCTGGAAAAATCAGAAAGATAGCTAGCCAGGTGATAACTTACCAACTCGGCCTCTTTTAGCCGCCCGACTTCCGTCTTCAATTCGACATTTTCCTTCTCTAGATGATCATTTGCTCTGATCAATCTTTTGAAGGTCATCCCCATGAAGACGTTGGTGATGAAGCTCTCAGATCCAACCCGCGCGGCCTCCCGGGCGAGCCCCTCCTCAGTGATCTTCCTTAGTCGCCTGAAATTTCTCCGGCCAAACATGGCGATGCTAGTGGCCTCAGCAGCATGCCGGCCCGACTTCTCATTAGCCAAGTGGGGGAGCGCAGTAGAGACCTGGACACCATCGCCGTCCGGGTGCCAGGTCAAGACCGTGCGGCCTTTCAAATCCTTCACTTTACTGAAGGAACGGAGGGCAGAGAAGTCGCCTGAGGAAGTCGAATCCTCGCCATCAGATAGCAGCGGCTTGTTTTTGCCCTGTCTTTGCCTCTTCTTGCCTTGAGTTAGGATCAAACCGGCCGGGCTGACCGGCTTGTTTTTGGGAACAATGGACTCAGCTACAAAAGAGAAGTAAAAGAGTTAGAACAAAAGCCCGCGCGGTCAACATCAGAGCAGGAAGCGGGTTGAAGAAGAACTTACTGTCTTCAGGCCGGACATTCTCCAGCTCGGCAAGCAGCGGAATGTAGTGGCGTACATTAAGCCGCTCATTCTCGAGAAGTTTGTAGGCCTTCTTCTCAACCTCGCTGATAGCGATTTGCTGGAAGGCCTCCTCTGGCCGCGCCTGCAGGTTCGGGTTCAGTAGGCCAAGTCGGCCTTGGAATATCAGATATCTCTCCGACCAGGTCGTGACCTTATTCGCGAGGTTGACCATCTTCAACCCCCAAAACCGAAGTAGAGGTGGCCCTTGAACACATTCGACTCGGAGTCCGGGATAGCCCGCACCGAGAACATTTTTCTAAAGAGGTCCATGGAGAAGCGGACTCTCTCAGACCGCAGATATGAAATGAAGCTGCATATCCCGGTCATCGAGTTGGGGGAGATTTGTCCAGGGACAACTCCGTAGTGGTCAAAACCATGGCGAGTTCAATCGATATGGGGAACTTGAAGCCGCAATCGAAGTGATCGATTGGGATTGCAATTTAATTCAGTCCAGAGTAGTTCATCCGCTCGTCGCGAAGCGGAAGTCGCGCGAGCAGCGGGCTCCCAACCATGTGCTTGTCGACGAACTCATCCAGTTCGGCACTGGTTAGGCGGCATTCTTCAAGGTCTGCCGAATGGAACGCTGAAGCGGCTTTGGATCGGGTTGCGGATGTCTTCTCAGGTCGCTTCGGCTGGCGATTTGCTCCCATTTTGAAATTCAGGTGAAAAGGTCTTCGGAAAGGCGCTACTTATAAGAACGGGTGATCTGCATTTAGTAAAGGTCAAATCGCGGCTAGCCTAATCAACCCGCGCGGGCACATTCTCGTACAGAGCTAGTTCATTAGGAACAAACCACAAGTAAAATCCAAGCAGGCGGTTTAAAGAAACAGCAGAAACAAGCCGCTTGGCTTATAAAGCAATTCGCAGGCGTCAATCAACATACAAAGGAAGGAAATAAAACACATTCAAATAAACAGACCGCTGCGGTCTGCAAGACAGACCGAATGTCATAAAATCAAGCTCAAACAGTTAAGTTGTCCGAAGGACCGAATAAAAATATTACAAGTAATTGTCTTAAAACCGCTTAACAGTAGCGGACATCGCACGGCGCATCTTCTCTATGGAGTCGCGCGATATGGTCGCCGATCTGAAGAACAGTCCCTTGCATCTGATTAATGCTGTGATTGAGGTGGTTGATCATGCTATGAAGCCGCGCGGCAGGCAAGGCCGCTGCAGCCTCATTTACACAAACAACAGGGTGGATCATCCCAGCTGCTGGAAGAGTCGAGCTCGTCCCAGCAACCGGGCGGTGTGACCCACGTCGACCTTCATCAGCTACATTAAGGGGACGCCGGCTTCCGCCGACCTCCCTTGTCAGATGGAAGTATTTGTCTCTATAGTAGGCACAGCCCCCTCGAGTTTGTGGATCTCCTTCTTCCCTCTATCAAGCCGGGCGGTCAGCGCGACCACCTGGTCTTGCTGCGCCTTCTCCTTCTCTCGGCGCTCTTTCCGTTCGACCTCCAACGCAACTCGGCTTTCTTTCCGCTCAGTCTCCATCTCAGCCTGCAGGGTAGCCTTCTCATCCCGGGCAGCTCTCTCCTGCTCTTTGAGGGCCTTCAACTGCTTCTTGAGGTTTTCAAAATTCTTTTGAGGACCGGCCACCTCATCCTCCATCTAGGTATCTGGGATAGCAGAGGAGCTCGAAAAGGATGAATCCAGTGGAGGAAGATAAGTCACCAGTTTGCCCGGTTTCGGAATTGAATCACGATCATCTGCAATGAAAAAGACAGTCAAAAAATGTCGGCCTAATATAATTTCATATAACTGGGGGATTATCAAAAGAAGACCGCTTTTTTCAAATTCTCCTCGCTTACAAGCCGCAGCAGTTCGGGTAAAATTCGGACGGATAGATCGTCTTGCTTGCTCGGAATCGATCTTTCGACGCTGTTCTCTCCACGATCTCTCACTTTGCCTCCGCTTGCCAGCAGAAAATTGTGCAGCGGAGGGAAAGAAGCTTGGTGACGTATTCAACAACAAGTCGCGCGACTTGTTTCGAGACCGCGTTATGAAAAAATGAATAGGGCGGTAATCCGCGACCCCTTTACCTTGCAAGAGAAGGTTAGGCGGCGGAGGCGGCGATCTGTGCAGCTGATCTCTTACTTTCTCCGCCTTTGCTTGTATAAGCCGAATCCCGGTCATAACAGAATGTTCGGGAGCCGGTGCGGCTTTCTCAATTCTGGTCGCGTCCACAGCCAGGGCTGCCTCCTTAGTTCTGGCCGCATCCTCAGCCAAGGCGGTCTCCTTAATGCTGGCCGCATCCTCAGCCAGGGCGGCCTCCTCCTTTCCAAGAGGATCAGCAGCCTGCAGATCGAAAGAAGTTCTCAGTAGATCGTCTTGCTTCTTGAGGGAGTCAAAGTCCCTGATGATATCACTTACAGAGATACTGTGCGCATCGGTATGGACCTGGTTGCTCGACTTGGGTGAAGGAGTAGCTACTCCCTCTGAAACTTCTTTATCGCGCGACTTACCTTGCAGGCTACCCGCTCTCGGTTTCCTGGAAGCCGCTCTATTTTTGGCCTTTAGGCTCTTCACCTTTTTCATAAGCATGTCCGCCGTTGTCTCGGCTCTTTTCCTTTTCTTGGTCGACTCCTGGCCGGCTTTGTTGAGGCTGAGATCGCTCCTCCGAAGGAAACCGGAGGCTGCGGGTTGTCGGTTACTTTTTGAGTAGAAAAAAGGGGAGACCGCTGGCAGCGGTCAAAACCAGACTTCGCCCGCCGCGGCGAATGCCACTCTTGCGACGGGCTTTCCTTTGATCACAAAAAAGAGGTTACAGCGGGCTGCAAGTGCAGGAAAAAAGAAGCCGGCCGGTCAGACAGTCCGCAAGACGGGAAACTTGAGTCCGCAGCTCAAACAAGCGAGCTCCAAGATTCAAGTGTGCGTGTCTTGTGAACAGTGCCGCCCCCTATTTATAGGCTTGGGGGCCTGCCCGAGCAGGCAGGGATAAAATAACCGCCTGCCCGGGTACAGGAGAAACGGGCAGGCGGTGACGGGATACACAAAAAAGGAGAAGTAAATAAGCCGCGCGACTTGGCGGCTTGCCCTTCCGACTTGTCTGACCAGTAGCTAGAGATGAGGAGGCCAAGGTGATGAGGCTACCCGCTCGGTCTCTGCTATGAAACCGCGGCTTGTTCTTTGACTTTGGACCTTGGCTGCCTCTATTGCATAGGCCGCGCGACTTCCGACTTGAGACCGCGGCTTGTCTTGTTGGACTTAGGCTCTGATTACCTTTAGTACTTGGAGGCGGCCTGAGTTGTCACAGACCGCCCGGCCTGTGCTAGCCGGAGCCGATAGACCTCGTTTGACCTGAACCGGGCGACTTAGACCCGCAAACCGCGCGGTCTGGGAGTAACTCTCCTGGAAGCGGTTTCCCGGGTAAACATAATCCCCGCATATTTTTAAATTTCCGTGAAGATTTCGAAAATATCAGTGCTAGCCGGAGATCGCGCCGACTTCACCCTGCTGGTTATAAATGCTCCAGAAGCTTCGACTCTGGCATAACTCTATTGTTACCACGAGTCACTATTCGCCTGTTGCGGTTAGAACTTTCGGTTTGCTCAACTCGAGAAAGATGGTGAACCTGATGGCTGAACTCGAGCTTCTTGAGAAGTCCGGAAAGAACCGTGATAGAGACCGCTCGAAAGAGAAGAAGAAGAAGAAGACGAAGCGGCCTGATAAGACGGTAACAATTGCCTTTACGAATAAACCGACCGACCTGCCTGTAGGTTTAACAATTGCTTTATCATCTAAACAGGAGGATAGACCGACCGAACTGCTCCCTGAGCCAGCAGTTGTTCCGCCGACTAAGGATGGAGCGGGCAGCTCGAACCCGCCCCCAATCTTCTCTGTCCAGGGAAACAACCCGCCTTCTCCGCCGGGTAGGACAGACCTGGAAGCTGCTTCCTCGAAAGGCGACGGGGATGAGTCCTTCAAGATGGAGGTTACCCCGTCAGGGGTCTTTCATTTGAAGATAAGGGATGAAGCGGGAGAAGCAGTTGACTCCCCCAAGCCGGACGGTCTGGAGTCTCCCATAATCAATGTTGAGGACAGCCCGGACAAGCCAACTGTCCCGAAGTCGAAGAAGAGGAAGATGGAGGAGTCCGCTGCGGACAGGCTCCTCCAAAAAATGAAGAAGCTTAAGTCCAAGAATAAGGCGGCCTCTGGTAAATCGAGAGCAGTCAGGCTGTAGGGCAAATCGCGTGAGAATGAGGTCTCGGAAGGCCTGACCACTCCCTCCCCTCAGCCGAACGACCAGGCTCTGGTTGATGCGCATAGTATTTCTGTGAGCGACCTTCTCAAAGATTTTGACTCTTTTCAGAAGCAGGATGACCAGCTGGGAACTTCCGCCGAACTGCAGGCTGCCAACCCGCCAGGGGAAAAAAGATCCGCTCTGTCCGAGGATGCGACCAGCCTTAAGGAGACCATCCTCCCTAAGGTCGCGACTGCAGAATCCATACCGGCCTCTGTCGATCCCGTGATTGCCGGTCTGCGATTTATGCAGGTGAAGGCGGAGCGGGTAAGAGATCAACTCGCCAGGCCGCCCCCGCCGCAGCCCAACCTCTTGCTTCAAGGTAAAAAGGCAGCGGATTTCCATTCCGTTCGTTTTTTCATGCCGCGACCTCGAAACAAGTCGCGCGCTGCGTTATTGAATCCATCGCCTAGCTTCTTTCCCTCCGCTACTCAATTCTCTGCTGCTAAGCGGAGGCAAAGTGAAAGATCGTGGAGAGAACAACGCAGGAAATTCGATACCGAGCTAACAAGGCGACCTGCCCGCCCGAGTTTAATTCAAACCGCTGCGGCTTGTAAGCGAGGAGAATTTAATGAAAGCGGTTTCATGTTGAACAATTTTTGATTGTTTCTCTTTTTGTAGATGATCGTGATTCCATCCCGGAGTCAGGCGAACTGGTGTCCTACCTTCCTCCCTTTGAACCACCTCTACTGCGCTCCCCTCTCCCGGATACTCGGATGGAGACCGAGATGTCCCAGCTTCAGAAGAATCTGGAGACGCTTGCCAAGCAGCTGAGGGCAGTGGAGGAGAGGGAGAAAGTCGCCCAGGACGAGAAAGCCGCAATTCGGGTAGAGCTGGAAGCCGAGCGGAGAGAGCGCCGGGAGAAAGAGAAGGAGCAGCAGGACCAGGTGGCAGCGCTGACCGCCCGGATTGATCGCGGGAAGAAGGAAGTCCGCAAGCTCGAAGATGACTGTGCCTACTATAGGGACAAATACCTGCATCTGGCCAAGGAAGCCGGCGGAAGTCGGCGCCCTTTAAACACGGTTGATGAAGGCCGGCGAGGGTCAATCCGCCCGGATGCAGGGACGAGCTCGTCTCTTCCTGCAGCCGGGACAATCCGCCCAGTTGCTAGTGTTCATGAGTCCGCAACGAACTTACCTACTCGCACGATTCCTGCGTCGCGAGTGGAGAGAGACGCCGCGCGGATTCATAGCATGATCAACCGCCTTAATCATAATATGAACCAAATGCAGGGGACTGTCCTTCAGATTGGCGATCATGTCGCGCGGCTTCACAGAGAGGACGAACCGAACGATACCCGCCAGTAATGAGCGGTGTTGGGATACAACTTTGTAATATGGTTTCAATTCGGTCCTTTGGATAATTCGCCTGAATCTGATTTTGTGATATTCGACCTGTTTACTCAGGCCGTGCGGCTTCAATATTTAATTTTACTTTTTTAGCCTTCATGCTGTTGATTGATGCCTGAGTTATTTTTCATAAGCCGCTCGGCTTGCCTTCGTGGCTTTGTAATTCGCTTTTTTCAATTTATGCAATCTATCGCTGACTTTTGTGATGATATATTCGCGCGGGTTGATCATCTAGCCGCGATTTGACCTTTGCTATGTGCAGATCATCCGTTCTTATAAGTAGCATCCTTCCGAAGTTCTTCTTACCAGAATTTCGAGATGGGAGCAAAGCGCCAGTCGAAGCGACCTGCGAAGACCCCAGCTACCCGCTCTGAAGCCGCCGTTGCCTTCCACTCTGCTGATCTTGAGGAGTGTCGATTAACGAAATCCGAATTGGACGAGTTCGTTGAAAAACATATGGTCGACAGCCCGCTGCTTGCGCGACTTCCGCTCCGTGACGAGCGGATGAACTCGTCCGGTCCAAACCTCATCGCGATCCCAATCGATCACTTCGATTGCGGATTCAAATTCCCGATCCCAATGGAGCTCGCCATGGTCTTCGACCACTATGGAGTTGTTCCGGGCCAGATTTCTCCCAACTCGATGGCCGGGATATGCAGCTTTATCTCTTACCTTCGATCTGAGAGAGTCCGCTTCTCCATGGATCTCTTCAGGAAGATATTCTCAGTTCGGGCCATCCCGGACTCTGAATCGGACGTCTTCAAAGGCCACCTCTACTTCGGTTGCCGCGGGTTGAAGATGGTCAACCTGGCGAACAAGGTAACTGCCTGGTCGGAGAGGTACCTGATCTTCGAAGGCCGGCTGGGCCTGTTGAACCCGAACCCGCAGGTGCGGCCTGAGGAGGCTTTTCAGCCAGTGCCAATCAGCGAGGTGGAGAAAGGGATCTGTAAGCTCCTCAAGGATGAGCGGCTTAACATAAGCTACTACATCCCTCTGCTTGCCGAACTGGAGAACGTTCGGCTTGAAGATAGTAAGCTTCTCTTTGCCTCCGACTTGAATGCTAACCGCTTGATTTCTTGTGCTGACTCTTCTTGTTTTATAGCCCAAGCCGTGGTTCCTGTTAACAAGCCGGTCAGTCCGTCCGGTCTGGTCATGACCCAGACGGAGAAAAGAAAGAGGCAAGCCAGGAACAAGCCGCTGCCATCTGATGGGGAGGATTCGGGCTCCTTGGGCGACTTCGCCGCCCTCCGATCTTTCAGCAAGGTGAAGGACCTGAAGGGCTGCCCGGTTTTGACCTGGCACCCGAACGGCGATAGCGTCCAGATCTCTACTGCGCTTCCCCACTGGGCGAGCGAGAAGTCGGGTCGGCATGCTGAGGCCGCCAGCATTGGCATGTTCGGCCGGCGGAACTTCAGGAGGCTAAGGAAAGTTCCTGTGGAGGAGCTCGCCAGGGAGGCCGCGCGGGTAGCTGCCGAGAGTTTTACCACAAACGCCTTTATGGGGATGACCCTGAAAAGGTTGATCAGAGATAACAGCCTTCAAGAGAAGGAAATCGCCGAATTAAGAAAGGAGAATGAGCGGTTAAAGGAAGCCGAGTTGGTAAGTTATCACCTGGCCGGCTTCAATACCGATGTTCTCAAACCGCCCGGTCTTACCTTACTCTCTTCTTTTGCAGGCTAAATATGATGAGACCGACCCGGTTTATCAGCAAGAACTCTTCCCTCATGTCGCCGAGGGAATTGAAAATGCTTTTAACCGCTTGCGGGAGCTCAAAGGGTTCGCGCCCGGTTTTGAGCATTTCACCTTTTCGGATGCTTATCCGACCTTGCAGAAGAAGCTGGAAAAGATCAGGCGGAAGGCCAAGGGGAAGAAAAAGGTCGATGGATCCAGCTCGGAAGAGAGTGAAGATGAGGACGTCGAGGCCGAAGAACCCGAAGCGGCCAAGAGTGGTGAAGGTAGCTCAGAGTCCGAACCCAGCGATTCTGAAGAAGATGCTGGTCGCAAGTCGGGCGAGTTGAGCAGCTCATCCTCGTCGGGCAGCGAAGGCTATTCTCCCGATGTTTCGGTCGACGGCAGCGAACATTCAAGTGCTCCTGCATCTAAGAAACTCAAGTCGCACAATCAATAGATGTATTTTGTTTTTTATTTTGAATAGCCGTCGGCTTGATGTTGTTAGCCGGACGGCTTAAAATACAATGTAAACAGCGTTTTATTGAAATGAAAAGTTTTTACTTATCTGTCCGTCTACCTTCTGCGACTTATTTGTATTTGCTTGTGATTTCTCTGTATTGAATCTTACCAAGCCGTGCGCCTTAGTGTTTAATCTATCCGGTTTGGATAGCGATCTCCCCGAGACTCCGTTAAAGTATCTGAAAAATACTGGCACAGCCCGCTCCTGTTAATCCGCGTCGAATTTATTTGATTCGTTCTGAAGAAGAGCCGACTTATTTCGAATGTGTACATTCCGGAAACCGGGCGCAATCAAGCCGCGTGGTTGCTACTAGACCCGGCATACTTGCTTTCCGGGATAGAGGGCAAGTCTTCGCGAATGCAATCAGATAACCGATCCAGTATTTTGAAATAACCGAGTCGTGCGACTATAAAGAGAATATCCGATCTCAAGAAGACCAATCGATAGATCGTTCGGTTAGTACTTAATCCGCAAACTGCATATTGAATTTGTACGATTAGCAGGCATAATACTTGTAGTGAAAATTATAACCGTCTTGAACAACAAGCCGCACGAACTGTGCATTAAATTCGTATGATGAGCAGGCATAATACTTGTAGTGAAAATTATAACCGTCTTGAACAACAAGCCGCACGAACTGTGCATTAAATTCGTATGATGAGCAGGCATAATACTTGTAGTGAAAATTATTACTGCCTGATTTAAAAGATCCTGTGATTATCCGATCGGATTGAATGGAAACCCGTAAGGATGATAAAATTCATAATCCGGAGGATAAGATCGGCCGATCATGATTATGCTTGCTCCCCTGATATTCAGCTTGATACCTTAATGATACCCAGTTTTATTTCAAGCCGTCCGGTTTGAAAGATTGAGCCGCATGACAACCTTGGAACCTGCTAATTTTGAGACCGCCTGGTTTAATTACCAGACCGCCTGGTTTATTAACCAGACCGCCTGAAAGGCTTGGTATCTGCTTATTTCAAACCGCACGGTTTGATCATCAAGTCGTCCGGTTTGTGCTATATGTATAGGAATCCTGCTTTCTTCTCCAAATGGTCTATAGTGACCATATGGAATGAGATAATCTCTTATAATGTTATAAAGATGACTACAGACTCAGATGACCAAGTGGGCAGGTCCTAGGCGGCGAACATTGCTTTCCTCAAGCGGTCATAAAAGCTGTATAAATAAAGAGAAGAAAGTACAGACCCAGACGACCAAGTGGGCAGGTGGGCCTAGGCGGCGAACATTGCTTTCCTCAAGTGGTCATAAGAGCTGTAAGCGACTCGGCTGCTCTCTTGCCTAGGGTTACAAGCCGAGTTGATCAATTGGGCAGGTGTGGTTATGCCGCGGGGGCTATACCGACATTGCTTTCCTCAGAGAGATCAACTTAGTTGTGGGTCCCGCCTAGGCATCGCTCGAGAGTACCTTGGAGTATTCGATAGTCACAGACTAAGATGATCAGTTGGGCAGGTGTGGTTATGCCGCGGGGGCTATACCGACATTGCTTTCCTCAGAAGGATCATCACAGCTGTAATTATATCCCCTCGGGGTATGATAGAGCCAACATTCACCTAGACCTCCCTTGATGCAGGGGTGTGTCGGATATCCGCCGGGATCCAAGGTTCTGAAGACCACCGCTCGGGAATTGGCAAGCCACCACTACATGTGTGCGAAAACTCCCCGCTACACACGATCTTTATGGTTTTACGCTAATGACTACAATCCGAGGGAGTTCAAGCAGAACTTGGCGATGTCTCCGCGGTTCAGTGAGTTTGATAGATATGAGAGAGTACAAAGAGGAAAATATCAGACATGGAGAAGTGTCAGTATGGTGCTTTTTTATTAAAATATCTCAAAAAACTGCAGGAATAAAAAGGACATTTCAAGGATAGAACCGTTTGAGGTCGTCGCCACTCCAGGTGCGCGGGATGTCTTCTCCGTCACTTGTTTGGAGGTGATAAGCTCCACTTTTTAGTACCTCCTTGATGATGAAAGGTCCAGCCCAATTCGGATCTAGCTTCCCGACGCTACCCGTTCGGGCCGCTGCATCAACTTTCTTTAACACAAGGTCGCCGACCGCAAAATGTTTTACCCTGACATTTTTGTCAAAGTACTTTGCCATCCTTCTTTTGACCTCTTCTTGCCTGATTGTAGCCTCATCCTGAAGTTCTTCGATTAGGTCCAAACTACACTTGAGAGCCTCGTCATTGCATTCTACCCATGCTTCTCCTCCTTCTCTTCCGAACATAACTCTTGGAGTGACCACCTCAAACTCTACAGGAACGACGGCCTCCGAGCCATGAGACAACTTGAATGGTGTCTCCCCTGTGGCTGAGGACGGGGTAGTACGAAGAGTCCAAAGAATGGAAGGAAGCTGATCCGCCCAGTTTCCTTTTTGATTTAGGACTCTTTTCATCAAGAGTTGTCGGATTTGCCTGTTTGCTGCTTCTACTTGCCCATTTGTTCTCGGATGATGTACCGAGGCGAACCGAAGATCAATCCCGACCTGATCACAAAAATTTTTCATCTCTGGATTATTGAACTGTGGACCATTATCGGTGACGATTGCCAACGGTATTCCATGCCGGCAAACTATTTCCCCCCAGATGAAGTTTCTGACAATTTGGGTAGTAGTTTTCGCTAATGCTTTGGCCTCGATCCACTTACTGAAATAGTCGATCATTACAATGATAAAGCGTCGCTGACCACTGGCCATTGGAAAAGGCCCCATAAGATCCATCCCCCATACTGCAAAAGGCCACGGCGCGGTTATCGACCTGAGTGACTGAGCAGGCAAATGCTGAAGAGGAGCGAACTTTTGACACTGGACACATCGCCTGGCAAATGCTTCAGCATCTTTCCTCATGGTCGGCCAAAAATATCCCTGCCGCAAGATCCTTTTCTCCAAAGTCTTCGCTCCTGAATGACTACCGCACTCTCCCGAATGAATTTCCTGAAGTATAGCCGGGACCTCCTCTTCTGAAACGCACCGTGCTGAGGGAGAAATCAGAGTTTTCCTATACAAGACTCCTGCCATCAAGTAGTAGTACGCTGCCTTTCTTCTGAATCTATTTCTGTCCTTGATTGACGAATGAAACTCCCCTTTTGACAGAAATAGTTCATAAGGATCTTTCCAGGAAGGATTTTGATCGATCTGCATGAGCTCCTCTTCTTCCGTCCCATCTGTTGCTGGATGAAAAAGTTCTGAGGTCACCCCTCCGGACGGAAGACCAAACTTTGATAATTCGTCTGCCTCTTCATTCTGTGTTCTCGGAATGTGTTCGATGATGAAGGATTTGAATCTCCCAATTTCTTTCTTCGCTAGGAATAGGTATTTTCTCAACATTGGTTCTCTTGTTTCATAATTCCCCAGAACCTGCGAGGCCATCACAAGAGAATCAGTTTTCATATGAACATGTTCTATCCCAAGCTCCTTCGCGAGTCTCAAGCCAGCCAAGAATGCTTCGTATTCGGCCTGGTTATTTGTAACTGAAAAGAAGAATTTGATAGCCTGCTCCAGCCTGACGCCATTTGGACTGATCAGAACCACTCCAGCTCCCACGGAGTTTCTGCCAGAAGCCCCATCCACATAAATGATCCAAGCCAAGGGAGATTGTACTCTCTGTTCCGGATTAGACTCTGTCGTGTCCACCAAGAAATCTGCCAATACTTGTGCCTTTATTGCTGTTCTGGGAACATATGATATTTCGAACTCGCTTAGCTCAATTGCCCATTTAGCCAACCTTCCCGAATGATCCGGCTTTTCCAAGATGCTCTTTAGTGGATGGTCCGAGACCACCTGAATGGAATGAGCCTGAAAATAGGGGCGGAGCCTTCGTGATGACATGACCAAAGCCAAGGCCAGCTTCTCCAGGATCGAATATCTGGTTTCTGCATCTTTAAGGATGTGGCTAACGTAATATATTGGAAACTGCTTCCTCTTTTCCTCCCGAACGAGGACAGAACTTACTGCATCTGGTCCGACTCCCAGATATAAGAAAAGATTCTCCCCCTCACGGGGACTTTGAAGTAACGGAGTTGAAGTTAATTGCTCCTTTAACTGCTCGAAAGCCCTGTCACATTCTTTGCTCCATTCGAATTTCGATCCCCCTCGTAGTATTTTGAAGAATGGGGCACTTTTATCTCCAGATTTAGAGATAAACCTGCTCAATCCTGCCAGTCTTCCCCCAAGTTGTTGAACTTCTTTAGTATTTTGAGGAGGGGTCATATCAAGGATAGCTTTCACTTTATCCGGGTTTGGCGCAAGGCCATCAGGAGTTAAAAGATGCCCGAGAAATTTTCCTTTGCTTGCTCCGAATACACATTTTAATGGGTTTAGTTTTAACTTGAACCTCCGTAGAGTAGCGAACGTCTCTACGAGGTCTTCCAAGTGTAACGAGAATGTTTTGCTTTTTAGAAGAAGGTCATCAACGTAGACTTCGAGGTTCCTGCCCTTTTGATTTTTAAAAATGGTATCCATCATTCGTTGGTATGTTGCGCCCGCATTTTTGAGACCGAAAGGCATTACGAGATAACAGTAACACCCATCGTTCGTGATGAATGAGGTATGCGGGATATCAGGTTTATGCATTTTGATTTGATGATACCCAGAGAAGGCATCGAGGAAACTCATAAAACCATACCCAACCGCGGAATCAACTAAAACATCTATCCGAGGCAAAGGGTAACAATCTTTAGGGCACGCTTTATTGAGTTTGGTGAAGTCTACGCACATGCGCCACTTCCCACCAGATTTTTTGACCATTACAACGTTCGACATCCACGTGGGATATTGAATCTCAGAAATAAAACCAGCTTTTAGGAGTTTGGAAACCTCCTCTCTGATGGGCAACGCCAGCTTGGTCGCCACTTCTCTTTTCTTCTGCTGGACGGGCTTGAACTCAGGAGACACATTGAGATGATGGCAAGCCACGTCCGGATCCAGCCCTGACATGTCCTCCGCTGACCAAGCGAAGACATCCAGATTCTTCAGCAGGCAGGAGATTAGCTCCGCTTTCTCCTCCTCTTGCAATTCAGCGTTGATGACTAGTTTCTTTTCTGTCTCCTCAGCAACAGGAACTTCTTGGGTCGCTTGGGCAGGTTCCAAGTGAGCCCCTTCTCGATCCTTCTCTTCCTCTGCAGGCCCTGAAGATTCAGCAATCATCAAAACCTCAGCCTCGGCCTCGGGAAGTGGAACGTCAGTGATCACGTTGACAGTTCGGACGTAGCACTCCCGAGCCACCTTTGGGTTGCTCCTGACCCGATATTGTTTCCCTTCTGCGGCGAACTTGAGAGCGAGGTGAAAAGTAGATACTACCGCTCTGTATGCGTTGAGAATCGACCTCCCGAAGATAGCACAGTAGTTGCTCGGGGCGTCCACCACCACAAAATTGACCAACTTTATCACCCCTCCAAGAGAGACCAGGAGCTTCACTGAACCCTCTACTTCCTTCTTCTCCCCAGAAAAGCCATAGAGGGGCCCATCGGTGGAAAGCAGCTGCTTTCCAGTCTTCAGGGCCTCGAAAGTTGGGCGGAAAAGGAGGTTGACGGAGCTGCTAGTATCAACCAGAATCTTGTGGACCGTGTAGTTTTCGATGACGGCCTTGATGACCACCGCGTCATCGAAAGGATTAGCATTAGGGGGAAGGTCATCCTGACCAAACGTGACGACAGTGCTTTCGGGAGGAGAACTTGTTGTGGCTGCCACTTCCTGTTTTAGAACTCTTGCAATACTGGATTTGCGAGATGATTCCGCTCCAGCTCCCCCATGGATACAATAGATGTCCCCCAAGGGGCCCACATCATTGACTTCGATGCATTCGGTAGAGGGATGGATGTCACCATAACAGCCGGCGTCCTCGACGTCGGCACACTCCCAGGTCACTTCTACTGTTTCTTTCTCCTTTCTCTTCTCGGTGGCTGGCTCAGCAATTTTATCTTTCTGAATCAGACCCCGGAGCTTTCCTTCTCCCAGGAGCCTTTCTATAAGCAGACGAAGGGCCCGACAATCATCAGTCAAATGTCCCCTCTCTTTATGGTATTCACAATAAAGGTTCGGATTTCGACTATGAACATCCGACTTCAGAGGAGCAGGCCTTTTGAAATCCGGCCTCTTTTGCAGAATTTGGACTACCTCGTCCATGGTGACATTCAGGGGGGTGAACGAGTCTTGCGAATTATCGTATTGAGTTGATGGAAGGACTGGAGGTGGCTGCGCGGCATACTGTGGTAAGTATACCGGCATGATCTGCGGAAGGAGAGCGGATGGAGCGGGAGCGATGGCCAGCGGTGGTTTCTGATCTTGAAATCGCTGATGGCCCATAAATGGTTGTTTATTTTTGAAGTTCCTCCCCCTTTGGGAGCGGGGTTCGAAGTGGGACTGATTTGATGGTGGACGATGGAAGGATGTATTTGATGGCTCCTTGTCGCTTACCAACTTCGCGACGTAATCTGGATTGCTCTTTTCTCCTCTGATAAACATATTTGCCAGACTTATCATCTCTTGATAAGTCCTGGGCTCCCTTATATTTGCTTCAAACTTTAGGGGGCCCTCCCTCAGGCCATGGATGAGGGCAACCCTATACAGTTCCGGGTCCACATTCTGGACTTCCATGATCTCTCTTTGGAATCGATCCACAAAATGGGCCCATGTTTCGCCTTCCCGTTGTTTTATATCAAAGAGGGCCGTCGGGCCACTCTTTCTTTTCTTCGAGGTGGAGAATCTTAGCAGGAATTCTTTTCGCAGCTCCGCGAAACAATGGATCGACCTGGGGTGCAATCCATAGAACCATTCCCTCGCTTGTCCTTCAAAGGAGGTTACGAGAAGCTTGCATTTGGTGGCATCGGTCAGGGTTCTGAGAGCAACGGCTGACTCAAAAGCCTGCAAATGAACCGTTGGGTCAGTCTCTCCATTGAACGCTGGCAGGCGAGGTTCCCTGAAATTATTAGGGGCAGGTTCCCCCCTGACTTCGTCCACAAAGGGAGAGGTCTCTTCCATGTCTTCATATTGAGGTGTAGGGTAATAAGCCGCTGGAGCTGCGGCTATTTGCGGAAAGGCCGCCTGATGAGAAGACCGGGCGGCTGCTTCTGGCGGGTAGGAGTGATGGATGGGCACTTCAGGCGGGTAGGAAAGACGAGCCGCGCCTTCCGGCGGGTAGGAAAGACGGGCAGCATGGGAAGTCGCTCCCTGGAAGTCGAGGACTCGAGCTGGCATGTTGTGCGCGGCTTGATAGAAGTTTTCCCTAGCCACAGGGTCTTCTTGATGGAGCTGGAAGTTAGCGACTTGCGGTAGCGAGTAGGGAGGAGGTGGAGGAAGGACCGGGGTACCCGCCCGATTAGTCGCGGCCTGTTGCGGGACTAATCGCTCAGTCAGTATTGCTAAAGTCCGACTGATCTCTTCAAGTCGCTGATCAGTGGCCCGCTGAGCCCGCTCGGCTTCTCTCTTTGATTGCTCCAGGGCTTCCCATAGAGAATCCTCGCTATGATCGGAGCGGTCTCCAAGGGGGAACTGACGGTCTGACATTATAGTGGAAAAGGGATTTCGCCGACAATCCGCGATCTGAAGGTCGCGTGTTTCTGTTGAGGCTGAGATCGCTCCTCCGAAGGAAACCGGAGGCTGCGGGTTGTCGGTTACTTTTTGAGTAGAAAAAAGGGGAGACCGCTGGCAGCGGTCAAAACCAGACTTCGCCCGCCGCGGCGAATGCCACTCTTGCGACGGGCTTTCCTTTGATCACAAAAAAGAGGTTACAGCGGGCTGCAAGTGCAGGAAAAAAGAAGCCGGCCGGTCAGACAGTCCGCAAGACGGGAAACTTGAGTCCGCAGCTCAAACAAGCGAGCTCCAAGATTCAAGTGTGCGTGTCTTGTGAACAGTGCCGCCCCCTATTTATAGGCTTGGGGGCCTGCCCGAGCGGGCAGGGATAAAATAACCGCCTGCCCGGGTACAGGAGAAACGGGCAGGCGGTGACGGGATACACAAAAAAGGAGAAGTAAATAAGCCGCGCGACTTGGCGGCTTGCCCTTCCGACTTGTCTGACCAGTAGCTAGAGATGAGGAGGCCAAGGCGATGAGGCTACCCGCTCGGTCTCTGCTATGAAACCGCGGCTTGTTCTTTGACTTTGGACCTTGGCTGCCTCTATTGCATAGGCCGCGCGACTTCCGACTTGAGACCGCGGCTTGTCTTGTTGGACTTAGGCTCTGATTACCTTTAGTACTTGGAGGCGGCCTGAGTTGTCACAGACCGCCCGGCCTGTGCTAGCCGGAGCCGATAGACCTCGTTTGACCTGAACCGGGCGACTTAGACCCGCAAACCGCGCGGTCTGGGAGTAACTCTCCTGGAAGCGGTTTCCCGGGTAAACATAATCCCCGCATATTTTTAAATTTCCGTGAAGATTTCGAAAATATCAGTGCTAGCCGGAGATCGCGCCGACTTCACCCTGCTGGTTATAAATGCTCCAGAAGCTTCGACTCTGGCATAACTCTATTGTTACCACGAGTCACTATTCGCCTGTTGCGGTTAGAACTTTCGGTTTGCTCAACTCGAGAAAGATGGTGAACCTGATGGCTGAACTCGAGCTTCTTGAGAAGTCCGGAAAGAACCGTGATAGAGACCGCTCGAAAGAGAAGAAGAAGAAGAAGACGAAGCGGCCTGATAAGACGGTAACAATTGCCTTTACGAATAAACCGACCGACCTGCCTGTAGGTTTAACAATTGCTTTATCATCTAAACAGGAGGATAGACCGACCGAACTGCTCCCTGAGCCAGCAGTTGTTCCGCCGACTAAGGATGGAGCGGGCAGCTCGAACCCGCCCCCAATCTTCTCTGTCCAGGGAAACAACCCGCCTTCTCCGCCGGGTAGGACAGACCTGGAAGCTGCTTCCTCGAAAGGCGACGGGGATGAGTCCTTCAAGATGGAGGTTACCCCGTCAGGGGTCTTTCATTTGAAGATAAGGGATGAAGCGGGAGAAGCAGTTGACTCCCCCAAGCCGGACGGTCTGGAGTCTCCCATAATCAATGTTGAGGACAGCCCGGACAAGCCAACTGTCCCGAAGTCGAAGAAGAGGAAGATGGAGGAGTCCGCTGCGGACAGGCTCCTCCAAAAAATGAAGAAGCTTAAGTCCAAGAATAAGGCGGCCTCTGGTAAATCGAGAGCGGTCAGGCTGCAGGGCAAATCGCGTGAGAATGAGGTCTCGGAAGGCCTGACCACTCCCTCCCCTCAGCCGAACGACCAGGCTCTGGTTGATGCGCATAGTATTTCTGTGAGCGACCTTCTCAAAGATTTTGACTCTTTTCAGAAGCAGGATGACCAGCTGGGAACTTCCGCCGAACTGCAGGCTGCCAACCCGCCAGGGGAAAAAAGATCCGCTCTGTCCGAGGATGCGACCAGCCTTAAGGAGACCATCCTCCCTAAGGTCGCGGCTGCAGAATCCATACCGGCCTCTGTCGATCCCGTGATTGCCGGTCTGCGATTTATGCAGGTGAAGGCGGAGCGGGTAAGAGATCAACTCGCCAGGCCGCCCCCGCCGCAGCCCAACCTCTTGCTTCAAGGTAAAAAGGCAGCGGATTTCCATTCCGTTCGTTTTTTTCATGCCGCGACCTCGAAACACGTCGCGCGCTGCGTTATTGAATCCATCGCCTAGCTTCTTTCCCTCCGCTACTCAATTCTCTGCTGCTAAGCGGAGGCAAAGTGAAAGATTGTGGAGAGAACAACGCAGGAAATTCGATACCGAGCTAACAAGGCGACCTGCCCGCCCGAGTTCAATTCAAACCGCCGCGGCTTGTAAGCGAGGAGAATTTAATGAAAGCGGTTTCATGTTGAACAATTTTTGATTGTTTCTCTTTTTGTAGATGATCGTGATTCCATCCCGGAGTCGGGCGAACTGGTGTCCTACCTTCCTCCCTTTGAACCACCTCTACTGCGCTCCCCTCTCCCGGATACTCGGATGGAGACCGAGATGTCCCAGCTTCAGAAGAATCTGGAGACGCTTGCCAAGCAGCTGAGGGCAGTGGAGGAGAGGGAGAAAGTCGCCCAGGACGAGAAAGCCGCGATTCAGGTAGAGCTGGAAGCCGAGCGGAGAGAGCGCCGGGAGAAAGAGAAGGAGCAGCAGGACCAGGTGGCAGCGCTGACCGCCCGGATTGATCGCGGGAAGAAGGAAGTCCGCAAGGTCGAAGATGACTGTGCCTACTATAGGGACAAATACCTGCATCTGGCCAAGGAAGCCGGCGGAAGTCGGCGCCCTTTAAACACGGTTGATGAAGGCCGGCGAGGGTCAATCCGCCCGGATGCAGGGACGAGCTCGTCTCTTCCTGCAGCCGGGACAATCCGCCCAGTTGCTAGTGTTCATGAGTCCGCAACGAACTTACCTACTCGCACGATTCCTGCGTCGCGAGTGGAGAGAGACGCCGCGCGGATTCATAGCATGATCAACCGCCTTAATCATAATATGAACCAAATGCAGGGGACTGTCCTTCAGATTGGCGATCATGTCGCGCGGCTTCACAGAGAGGACGAACCGAACGATACCCGCCAGTAATGAGCGGTGTTGGGATACAACTTTGTAATATGGTTTCAATTCGGTCCTTTGGATAATTCGCCTGAATCTGATTTTGTGATATTCGACCTGTTTACTCAGGCCGTGCGGCTTCAATATTTAATTTTACTTTTTTAGCCTTCATGCTGTTGATTGATGCCTGAGTTATTTTTCATAAGCCGCTCGGCTTGCCTTCGTGGCTTTGTAATTCGCTTTTTTCAATTTATGCAATATATCGCTGACTTTTGTGATGATATATTCGCGCGGGTTGATCATCTAGCCGCGATTTGACCTTTGCTAAGTGCAGATCATCCGTTCTTATAAGTAGCATCCTTCTGAAGTTCTTCTTACCAGAATTTCGAGATGGGAGCAAAGCGCCAGTCGAAGCGACCTGCGAAGACCCCAACTACCCGCTCTGAAGCCGCCGTTGCCTTCCACTCTGCTGATCTTGAGGAGTGTCGATTAACGAAAGCCGAATTGGACGAGTTCGTTGAAAAACATATGGTCGACAGCCCGCTGCTTGCGCGACTTCCGCTCCGTGATGAGCGGATGAACTCGTCCGGTCCAAACCTCATCGCGATCCCAATCGATCACTTCGATTGCGGATTCAAATTCCCGATCCCAATGGAGCTCGCCATGGTCTTCGACCACTATGGAGTTGTTCCGGGCCAGATTTCTCCCAACTCGATGGCCGGGATATGCAGCTTTATCTCTTACCTTCGATCTGAGAGAGTCCGCTTCTCCATGGATCTCTTCAGGAAGATATTCTCAGTTCGGGCCATCCCGGACTCTGAATCGGACGTCTTCAAAGGCCACCTCTACTTCGGTTGCCGCGGGTTGAAGATGGTCAACCTGGCGAACAAGGCAGTTACCTTTTTGGAATGAGCTCGGAGCCCTACATACAATGGAGAACAAGTTTTACCAATTCCAGTTTGTTTAGTGGTCAATATACAGCGGGTTGGTAAAGGTATTTAGCTCGAAAGGAGATCTAAACTTCAAACATCCGTAACTTTTTATCCGGTTGTCCGATTTTCGCCCACAATACCTTTTTAGAATGAGATCGGAGCCCTAAATCCAATGGAGAACAATTTTAACCCATTAAAGCTCGTTTAGAGGTCGATATATAGTGGGTTGTACTGGTAATGCAAGATTTAGCTCCAAATGACACATAAAATTCCAAAATGAAAGAATTTTAGATGCGGTTTGTAGTGAAAATGAGAGATTTAGCTCCAAATGACACTCAAACTTTATACAACAATAAATTTTGACCTGGTTGTCTGATTTTACCCACACAACACCTTTTAGGAATGAGCTCGGATCCCTTCATTCATTGAAGCACAAGTTTTACCCATTGCAGTTCATTTAGTTGCCGATATATAGCGGGTTGCACTGGTAATGCGAAATTTAGCTCTAAATGACACATAAACTTGAAACAGTCATTATTTTTAACCAGGTTGTCTGATTTTTGCCCACAAAACCTCTTCGAAATGAGCTCTGACCCCTACATTCAATGGAGAGCAAGTTTTACCCAATCTAGTTCATTTAGTGGTCGATGTACATTAAGTTGCAGTGGTAAAGTGGGATTTAGCTCCAACTGACACCTAAGCTTCAAACAGCTATAACTTTTGATCTGGTTGTCCGGATTTTGCCCAAACCACCTTTTTGGAATGAGCTCAGAGCCATACATCCTATGGAGAATAGGATTTACTAGATCGAGTTCATTTAGTGGTCGAGGGATAGTGGATTGCTGTGGAAATGAGAGATTTTGCTCCAATTGACACCTAAACTTCAAACTTCCATAACATTGATCCGGTTGTCTGATTTTTGCCCAGAACACCTTTTCGGAATGAGATCGGAGCCCTACATCCAATGGACAACAAGTTGTACCCATTCCAGTTTGTTTAGTGGTTTATCTATAGTGGGTTGCTGTGGTAATGTGGAATTTAGCTCCAAATGACACATAAACTTCCAACAGACAGAACTCTTGATCCAGTTGCCCAATTTTTGCCCACAGTACCATTTTAGAATGAGCTCAGAGCCCTACATCCAGCGGGGAGTAGGATATAACCATTCAAGTTCATTTATTGTTCGATATACAGTGGGTTCTAGTGGTAATGCAGGATTTTGCTCCAAATTACACCTAAATTTCAAGCAGTCATAACTTTTGATCTGGTTGTTCGATTTTTGCGCACAACACTTTTTTGGAAAGGGCTTGTATTCTCCATCCAACAGAGAATAAGATTTACCCATTAGAGAATAAGACAACACCTTTCCGGTTGTCCGATTTTCGCATACAATACCTTTTCGAAATGAGATCGGAGCCCTAAATCTAATGGAGAACAATTTAAACTCATTCCAGCTCGTTTAGAGGTCGATATGCAGTGAGTTGTAGTGGTAATACGAGATTTAGCTCCAAATGACACATACACTTCAAAATGCCAGAATTTTTAATGCAGGTTGTAGTGTAAATGAGAGATTTAGCTCCAAATAACACTCAAACTTTAAACAGCAACAACTTTTGATGCAGTTGTCTGGTTTTACCCCACAACACCTTTTTGGAATGAGCTCGGAGCACTACATTCATTAGAGCACAAGTTTTCTCATTCCAGCTCATTTAGTTGTCGATATATAGCGGGTTGCAATGGTAATGAGGGATTTTGCTCCTCTTGACACAAAAACTGTAACAGCCATATCTTTTGATCTGGTTGTCCGATTTTTGTGCACAACACCTTTTTGGAAAGAGCTCGGAGCCCTACATCCAACGGAGAACAAGTTTTACCAATTCCCGTTTGTTTAGTGGTCAATATACAGCGGGTTGGTAATAAGGTATTTAGCTCGAAAGGAGAACAAAACTTCAAACATCAGTAACTTTTATCCGGTTGTCTGATTTTCGCCCACAATACCTTTTCGGAATTAGATCGGAGCCCTAAATCTAATGGAGAATAATTTTAACCCATTCAAGCTCATTTAGAGGTCGATATATAGTGGGTTGTACTGGTAATGCGAGATTTAGCTCCAAATGACACATAAAATTCCAAAATGTAAGAATTTTAGATGCGATTTGTAGTGAAAGTGAGAGATTTAGCTCCAAATGAAACTCAAACTTTATACAGCAATAACTTTTGATCAGATTGTCTTATTTTAGCCCCACAATACCTTTTAGAAATGAGCTCAGAGCCCTACATTCATTGAAGCACAAGTTCTACCCATTGCAGATCATTTAGTTGTCGATATATAGCGGGTTGCACTGGTAATGCGAAATTTAGCTCCAAATGACACCTAAACTTGAAACAGTCATAACTTTTGACCAGGTTGTCTGATTTTTGCCTACAAAACCTCTTCGAAATGAGCTGTGAGCCATATATTCAATGGAGAGCAAGTTTTACCCAATCTAGTTCATTTAGTGGTTGATATACATTGAGTTGCAGTGGTAATGTGGGATTTAGCTCCAACTGACCCCTAAGCTTCAAACAACTATAACTTTTGATCCGGTTGTTCGGATTTTGCCCAAACCACCTTTTCAGAATGAGCTCAAAGCCATACATCCTATGTAGAATAGGATTTACTCGATCGAGTTCATTTAGTGGTCGTGGGATAATGGATTGCTGTGGAAATAAGGGATTTTGCTCCAATTGACACCTAAACTTCAAACTTCCATAACTTTGATCCGGATGTCTGATTTTTGCCTAGAACACCTTTTCAGAATGAGCTCGGAGCACTACATCCAATGAACAACAAGTTTTACCCATTCCAATTTGTTTAGTGGTTTATCTACACAGGGTTGCAGTGGTAATGTGGAATTAAGCTCTAAATGACACAAATTTCAAACAGACCGAACTCTTGATCCAGTTGCCTAATTTTTGCCCACAGTACCATTTTAGAATGAGCTAAGAGCACTACATCCAATGGAGAGTAGGATATAACCATTCAAGTTCGTTTATTGTTCGATATACAGTGGGTTTCAGTGGTAATGCGGGATTTAGCTCCAAATTACACCTAAATTTCAAGCAGCCATACCTTTTGATCTAGTTGTTCGATTTTTGCGCACAACACTTTTTTGGAAAGAGCTCGTATTCTCTATCCAACAGAGAATAAGATTTACCCATTTGAGAATAAGACAACATCTTTCCGGTTGTCCGATTTTCGCATACAATACCTTTTCGAAATGAGATCGGAGCCCTAAATCCAATGGAGAACAATTTAAACCCATTCCAGCTCGTTTAGAGGTCGATATACAGTGAGTTGTAGTGGTAATACGAGATTTAGCTCCAAATGACACATACACTTCAAAATGCCAGAATTTTTAATGCGGGTTGTAGTGTAAATGAGAGATTTAGCTCCAAATGACACTCAAACTTTAAACAGCAACAACTTTTAATGCAGTTGTCTGATTTTACCCCACAACACCTTTTCGGAATGAGCTCGGAGCACTACATTCGTTGGAGCACAAGTTTTCCAATTCCAGTTCATTTAGTTGTCGATATACAGCGGGTTGCAGCGGTAATGCGAAATTTAGCTTTAAATGACACCTAAACTTCTAACAGCCATAACTTTTGATTTGTATGTTTGATTTTTGCCCACAACACCTTTTCGGAATATGCGCGGAGGCATATATCCAATGTAGCACAATTTTAAACCATTCCAGATCATTTTAGTGGTCAATACATAGCGGGATGCAATGGTAATAAGGGATTTTGCTCCTCTTGACACAAAAACTGTAACAGCCATAACTTTTGATCTGGTTGTCCGATTTTTGCGCACAACACCTTTTTGGAATGAGCTCGGAGCCCTGCATCCAACGGTGAAAAAGTTTTACCAATTCCAGTTTGTTTAGTGGTCAATATACAGCGGGTTGGTAATAAGGTATTTATCTCAAAAGGAGACCTAAACTTCAAACATCCGTAACTTTTTATCCGGTTGTCCGATTTTCGCCCACAATACCTTTTCGGAATAAGATCGGAGCCCTAAATCCAATGGAGAATAATTTTAACCCATTCAAGCTTATTTAGAGGTCGATATATATTGGGTTGTACTAGTAATGTGAGATTTGGCTCCAAATGACACATAAAATTACAAAATGAAAGAATTTTAGACACGGTTTGTAGTGAAAGTGAGAGATATAGCTCTAAAAGACAATCAAACTTTACACAGCAATAACTTTTGATCTGGTTATCTGATTTTACCACCACAACACCTTTTAGGAATAAGATCGGAGACCTACATTCATTGAAGCACAAGTTCTACCCATTGCAGTTCATTTAGTTGTCGATATATAGCGGGTTGCACTAGCAATGCGAAATTTAGCTCCAAATGACCCCTAAACTTGAAACGGTCATAACTTTTGAACAGGTTGTCTGATTTTTGCCCACAAAATCTCTTAGAAATGAGCTCTGAGCCCTACATTCAATGGAGAACAAGTTTTACCCAATTTCGTTCATTTAGTGACAATATACATTGAGTTGCAGTGGTAATGTGGGATTTAGCTCCAACTGACACCTAAGCTTCAAACAGCTATAACTTTTAATCCGGTTGTCCGGATTTTGCCCAAACTACCTTTTCGGAATGAGCTCAGAGCCATACATCCTATGGAGAATAGGATTTACTCGATCGAGTTCATTTAGTGGTCGACGGATAGTTAATTATTGTGGAAATGATGGATTTTGCTCCAATTGACACCTAAACTTCAAACTTCTATAACTTTGATCTGGTTGTCTGATTTTTGCCCAGAACACCTTTTCGAAATGAGATCGGAGCCCTACATCCAATGGAAAACAAGTTTTACCCATTCCAGTTCGTTTAGTGGTTGATCTACAGTGGGTTGCAGTGGTAACGTGGGATTTAGCTCAAAATGACACAAACTTCAAAAAGACAGAACTCTTGATCCAGTTGCTCAATTTTTGCCCACAGTACCATTTTTGAATGTGCTCAGAGCCCTACAACAAATGGAGAGTAGGATATAACCATTCAAGTTCATTTATTGTTCGATATACAGTGGGTTCTAGTGGTAATGTGAGATTTAGCTCCAAATTACACCTAAATTTCAAGCAGCCATAACTTTTGATCAGGTTGTTCGATTTTTACGCACAACACTTTTTTGGAAAGGGCTCATATTCTCCATCCATCAGAGAATAGTATTTACCCATTCGAGAATAAGACAACACCTTTCCGGTAGTCCGATTTTCGCATACAATACCTTTTCGTAATGAGATCGGAGCCCTAAATCCAATGGAGAACCATTTAAACCCATTCCAGCTCATTTAGAGGTCGATATACAATGAGTTGTAGTGGTAATACGAGATTTAGCTCCAAATGACACATAAACTTCAAAATGCCAGAATTTTTAATGCGGGTTGTAGTGTAAATACGAGATTTAGCTCTAAATTACAATCAAACTTTAAACAGCAACAACTTTTGATGCAATTGTCTGATTTTACCACACAACCATTTTTCAGAATGAGCTCGGAGCACTACATTCATTGGAGCACAAGTTTTCCCATTCTAGTTCATTTATTTGTCGATATATAGCGGGTTGCAGCTGTAATGCGAAATTTAGCTTTAAATGACACCTAAACTTCTAATAACCATAACTTTTGATTTGTATGTTTGATTTTTGCCCACAACACCTTTTCGGAATATGCGCGGAGGCATATATCCAATGTAGCACTATTTACCCAGAAGACTGCTTCCGAATAGTATTACTCGCAGACCAGGCGGTCTGAGGATACAAGTCGCTCGGTTCCGATTTAAAAAGGCCCATCAGCACCAACCAGCACAAACCGGGCGGTCTGACAGAGTTCGAACCGCCTCCAAAGATTGAAGATCACCAAAGCGTAGTCCCAAAGGCAAGCCGCGGTCTCAAGTTGGAGAATGCCCGGGTTGCGCCATGAAGACCAGCAAGGCCTAAGTCCAAAGGGCAAGCTGCGGTCTCAAGTCGGAGACCGCCCGGGTTGCGCCATGAAGACTACCAAGATCAAATCCGAAGGGCAAGCCGCGGTCTCAAGTCGGAGACCGCCCAGGTTGCATCATCATTTTGGGCACAGCATCTCCAGCCTCTGGTCAAGGCAGATTGGAAGAGCAAGCAGCCAAGCCGCGCGACTTCTTTCTTTTTTCCTTTTTTGTATCCCATCACCGCCTGCTCGTTTCTCTTATACCCGGGAAGGCGGTTATTTTATCCCTGCACGTTCGGGCAGGCCCCCAAGCCTATAAATAGGGGGCGGCGACGTTCCCAAGGCACGCACACTCGAATCTAGGAGCTCGCTTGTTTGAGCTGCGGTCTCGAGTTTCCCGTCTTGCGACTTGTCTGACCGGCCGGCTTCTTCTTTTCTGCTCTTGCAGCCCGCTGTAATCTCTTTACTTCAATCAAAGGAAAGCCCATCACAGGAGTGGCATTCGCCGTGACGGGCAAAGTCTGGCCTTGACCGCTGCCAGCGGTCTCGTTTCCTCTACCTAAAAAGTAACCGGCAGTCTGCAGTCTCCGATTTCCTTCGGAGGTGCAATTTTGGATTCAACAGAAACACGCGACCTTGAGATCACGGATTGTTGGTGAAATCCTTGCTATAATGTCAGACCGCCAATTCCCTCTTGGAGACCGCTCCGATCACAGTGAAGACTCTTTGTGGGAAGCCTTGGAGCAATCCAGAAGAGAAGCCGAGCGGGCTCAGAAGGCGACTGATTAGCGTTTGGACGCGATCAGTCAGACTTTAGCTCTATTAACCGAGCGGTTAGTTCCACAGCAAGCCACGGTTAATCAGGAGGTGACTCCAGTCCCTCCTCCACCTCCTCCTTACCCGCTACCACAAGCCTCCAACTTCTAACCATTGCAAGAAGTTTTGCGGCCAGGAAAAACTTCTACCAGGAAGCCGCGCACAGCATGCCGGCTCGAGTCCTTGATTTCCAGGGGGTGGCTTCTCACGCTGCCCGCCTTTCTTACCCGCAAGAGGGCGCGACCCATCTCTCCTACCCGCCTGAGGTTGCTGTTCAGCACTCCTACCCGCCAGAAGCTGCTGTCCGGTCCTCCTACCAGGCGGCTTGTCCGCGAGTAGCCGCAGCTCCGGCGACTTACTATCCTGCTCCTCTATATGAAGATGTTGAAGAAACTTCTCCCTTCGTGGATGAAGTCCGAGGGGAACCAGCCCCGAATAATTTCAGAGAGCCTCGTCTGCCAGCTTTCAATGGAGAAACTGATCCCACTGTTCATCTGCGAGCCTTCGAGTCGGCCATTGCCCTGAGGACACTCTCGGATGCTACTAAGTTTAATCTCCTTGTAACATCCTTCGAAGGACAAGCAAGGGAGTGGTTTTACGGGTTGCACCCCAGATCGATCAGTTGTTTTGCTGAGCTGCGTAGGGAATTTCTGCTGAGATTCTCTACTTCGAGAAAAAGGAAAAGTGGCCCGGCGGCCCGTTTTGATATAATGTAGCGGGAAGACAAAACGTGGGCCCGTTTCATAGACCGCTTCCAGAAGGAGATCATGGAAGTACAGAACGTGGATCTAGAGCTATATAGGGTTGCCCTCATTCATAGCTTAAGGGAGGCCCCCCTGAAATTTGAAGCAAATATAAGGGAGCCGAGAACTTATCAGGAAGTGATAAGTTTGGCAAACATGTTCATCAGAGGAGAAAAGAGCAATCCTGGTTATGTCGCAAAGCTGGTAAGCGACAAGGAGAAGTCTAATCCATCCTTTCATCATCCACCATCAAACCAACCCCACTTTGAACCTCGTTCTCAGAAGGGAAGAAATTACAAAAATAAACAACCCTTTATTGGCCATCAACGGTTTCAGGATCAGAAACCGTCGTTGGCTATCACATCCGCTCCATTCGTTCCTCTTCCACAAAAAATGTCGGTATACCTGCCACAGTATACCGCGCAGCTACCTCCAGTCATTCCCTCCACTCAATATGATGACTCGCAAGAGTCGTTTACTCCTTTAAATGTCACCATGGATGAAGTGGCTTGTCATCATCTGAACATATCTCCTGAGTTCAAGCCAGTCCAACAAAAGAAAAGAGAAGTGGCGACCAAGCTGGCGATGCCCATCATAGAGGAGGTTGCCAAACTTCTAAAAGCGGGATTTATTTCTGAAATTCAGTATCCCACGTGGATGTCGAATGTTGTAATGGTTAAAAAATCCGGTGGGAAGTGGCGCATGTGCGTGGACTTTACCAAACTTAATAAAGCATGTCCCAAAGATTGCTACCCTCTGTCTCGGATAGATGTCTTAGTAGATTCCGCGGTTGGGTATGATTTTATGAGCTTTCTCGATGCTTTCTCTGGGTACCACCAAATTAAAATGCACAAACCCGATATCTCGCACACCTCATTTATCACAAACGATGGGTGTTACTGCTATCTCGTAATTCCCTTGGGTCTTAAAAATGCGGGCGCAACATATCAAAGAATGATGGATACCATCTTTAAGCATAAAAAATGCAGGAACCACGAAGTTTACGTTGATGATCTCCTCCTGAAAAGTAAAACGTTTTCAATACATTTGAAAGACCTCGTAGAGACGTTCGCTACTCTACGGAGGTTCAAATTAAAATTGAACCCGTTGAAATGTGTGTTTGGGGCAAACAAGGGAAAGTTTCTCAGGCATCTCTTAACTCCTAATGGCCTTGCACCGAACCCAGATAAGGTGAAGGCCATCCTTGATATGACCCCTCCTCATAGTACCAAGGAAGTTCAGCAACTTGGAGGAAGGTTGGCAGGATTGAGCAGGTTTATTTCCAAATCAGGAGATAAAAGCGCCCCATTCTTTAAAATTCTCCGGGGAGGATCAAAGTTTGAATGGAGCGAGGAGTTTAACAGGGCTTTCGAGCTGCTAAAAGTACAATTAACCTCAACCCCTCTACTTCAAAGTCCTCGTGAGGGGGAGATATTGTTCTTATACTTGGGGGTCGGCCTAGATGTAGTGAGTTCCGTCCTTGTTCGGGAAGAAAAGAAGAAACTGTTTCCAATCTACTATGTCAGCCACATCCTCAAGGATGCGGAGACCAGATATTCGATCTTGGAAAAGCTAGCTTTGGCTTTGGTTATGTCATCGCGAAGGCTCCGTCCTTATTTTCAGGCTCATCCTATTCAAATAATTATAGATCATCCTTTGAGAATTATTCTTGAAAAACCGGATCATTCAGGGAGGCTGGCTAAATGTGCTATTGAATTAAGCGAGTTCGAAATATCCTATGTTCCGAGGACAGCAATCAAAGCACAGGTCATGGCAGATTTCCTGGTTGATACAGCAGAATCTAGTCCTAAATAGGTGGTGAAATCCCCTTTGGCTTGGGTCATTTATGTAGATGGGGCTTCTAGGAAAAACTCTGTGGGAGCCGGGGTAGTTTTAATCAGTCCAAATGGCATCAAGCTGGAGCAAGCTATCAAATTCTTCTTTCCAGTTACAAATAATCAGGCAGAATATGAGGCAATTCTGGCTGGACTGAGGCTTGCAAAAGAGCTGGGCATAGAACGCGTACATGTTAAAACCGATTCATTAGTAATGGCCTCTCAGGTTTTGGGGAATTACGAGACAAGGGAGCCAATTCTGAGGAAGTATCTGCTGCTAGCCAAAAAGGAGATCGAAAGATTCAAGTCGTTCATTATCGAGCATATTCTAAGAACACAAAATGAGGAAGCAGATGAGTTGTCAATGTTCGGTCTTCCATCAGGGGGAGTGACCTTTGAACTTTTCCATCCGGCAACAAATGAAGCGGAACTTATGCAAATCGATTAGAATCCTTCGTGGAAGGACCCTTATGAGCTGTTTTTGTCAAAAGGGGAGTTCCATCATTCCATCAAAGATAGAAGAAGATTTAGAAGAAAAGCGGCATATTATTATCTGATAGCGGGAGTTCTCTACAGGAAGACTTTGATCTCTCCCTCAGCACGGTGTGTTTCCGAGGATGAAATTCCAACCATACTTCAGGAGGATCATTCCGGGGAATGTGGTAGTCATTCAGGAGCAAAGACTTTAGAAAAAAGAATCTTTAGGCAGGGGTATTTCTGGCCAACCATGAGGAAAGATACCGAAGCATTTTGTTGAGTCCGAAATCGCACCTCCGATGGAAATCGGAGCCTGCGGGTTGCCGGTTACTTTTTAGGTGGAGAAAATGAGACCGCTAGCAGCGGTCAAGGCCAGACTTTGCCCGTCACGGCGAATACCCCTCCTGTGACGGGCTTTCCTTTGATTAAGAAGAAGCGGTTACAGCGGGTTACAAGTGCAGGAAAGCAGAAGCCGGCCGGTCAGACAGGTCACAATATGGGAAACTCGAGACCGCAGCTCAAACAAACGAGCTCCTGGATTCGAGTGTGCCTGTCTTGGGAACGTTGTCGCACCCTATTTATAGGCTCGGGGGCCTGCCCGAACGGGCAGGGATAAAATAACCGCCTGCCCGGGTACAGGAGAATCGGGCAGGCTGTGACGGGATACAGAAAGGAGAAAAGAAAGAAGTCGCACGGCTTGGCGGCTTGCGCTTGCGGTCTGTCTCGTAGAGGGGCTGGAGATGCTGCGACCAAGGCGATGATGCCACCCGGGCGGTCTCTGACTTGAGACCGCGGTTTGTCTTCTTGGACTTGGTCCTTACTGGTCTTCATGGCGCAATCCGGGAGGTCTCCGACTCGAGACTGCGGCTTGCCCTTGAGAACGTGGCCTGTCGCCTGGACTTGAGCCTTGTCAGCCTTCAAGATGCAACCCGAGCGGTCTCCAACTTGAGACCGTGAGTTGCCTTCTGGACTTGGACCCTGATAGCTTTTATGGCACAACCCGGGCGGTCTCTGACTTGAGACCGCGATCTGTCGTTTGGACTTGGGCCCAGGTGATCTTCAATCTTTGGAGGTGACCTGAATGCTCAAACCGCCCGGTCTGTGTGGGTTGGTGCTGATGGACCTCGTAAAATCTGAACCGGTCGACTTGTATCCGCAGACCGCCCGGGCTGCGAGTAATGCTATTCGTAAGCGGTCTTCTGGGTAAACATAATCAACGCATATTTTCAAATTCTGAGAAGATTTCGAAAATATTAGTTCTAGCCGGAGACCGCGCCGACCTTGCCCTGTGGGTTATAAATGTTCTGGAAGCTTCTATTTTTGCATAACTACAACGCTATCACGAGTCACTACTCGCCCCTCGCAGTTAGGACTTTCCGGCTAAACAGTCCAATCAAGATGTTAGACCTTATGGCGCAGTTCGAAGATCATCAGAATTCAGGTAAAGACCGCGGTGAAGATCGCCTGAAGGATAAGAAGAGGAAGAAAAAGAGGACACTGCCCGACAATACAGTGACTATTGCCTCCACGGGTAAGCCAGCCAACCTGCCTCCTGCGCTGACAGTCGATTTGTCGACTAGAAACGAAGCGGATTGCTCGATCCCACCCCCAGTTAATCCTCCTGTTGTTTCTGATAAGGGAACCAACTTGCCCCCTCCTCTGGACAAGATGGACTCGGAAGCCGCCGTTCCGAAGGGCAATGGGGACGATTCTTTTAAAGTGGAGGTCACTCCTTCTGGCGTATTCCACCTGAAGATAAGAGATGAAGGGGGAGAAGCGGTTGACTCCCCCAAGCCGAGCGACCAGCAGGGCCTGATAGTGAACATTGAAGACAGCCCGGTTTCCCCAAAACAAACCGGCCTGAAGTCGACCAAGAAGAAGAAAAAAGATGAGTCCACGGTGTTTGCCCGGAAAACCGCTTCTCGGGTTGGACCATTAGCAGACCGCTCGAACTCCTGGGTCAGGCCGCTGGGTCCCGGGATCAGCGGTTCCCAGTTCAAAAAGGGCCAGGCCGGGCGGCCTGGTGTCATTTCCGGATCGCCCCCAAAGGGAGAAGATCGTCAAAAGCTAAGGCAAAAAGTTCATCCGCAGTCTCAGCTAGAAGGCCGCGCGGGTTGTCCCATAGAAACTCGAAGTTCCAGCCCCGAAGAACAGGCCGGGGCTCCAGATCGAAGGCTATCCAAGTTACCTCGTGAAGATCGGCTAAGTCATGACCAGAAGGCAGACCGCGGCCTCAATCTCCAAACCGCGCGGTCTGCATTATTGACTTAGTCCCGGTATCCTCAGCCTCAAGTCAGACGGGTAGGGAAGGCAGGCCGTCAGGTCGCGCGGCCTCTTTCTTTTTTCTTCTTTATGCATCCCGTCACCGCCTGCCCGTTTCTCCTGTACCCGGGCAGGAGGTTATTTTATCCCTGCCCATTCGGGCAGGCCCCCAAGCCTATAAATAAGGGGCGGCACTGTTCACGAGACACGCACACTCGAATCGAAGAGCTCGCTTGTCGGAGCTCCGGTCTCGAGTTTCAGGTCTTGCGAACTGTTTGACCGGCCGGCTTCTGCTTTCCTGCACTTGTAACCGCTACTTTTCAATCAAAGGAAAGCCCGTCGCAAGAGTGGCATTTGCCGCGACGGGCGAAGTCCGGCCTCGACCGCTGCTAGCGGTCTAAATTCTCTAACCAAATAGTAACCGATAATCCGCAGCCCTCGATTTTCTTCGTGAGCGCACTTTTGAATCGAACAGAAACACGCGACCTTCAGATTGCGGACTATCAGCGAAATCTTTGGTTCAGAATGTCAGACCGCCAGTTCCCTCCAAGAGACCGGTCCGATCATAGCGATGACTCCCTGTGGGAGGCTCTGGAGCGAACTAAGAGAGAAGCCGACCAGGCTCAGAAAGCAACTGATCAGCGTCTGGACGCGATCAGTCAGGCTCTAGCTCTGCTAACCAAGCAGTTAGCCCCCCAACAGGCCGCGGTTAACCCGGCCATGACCCCTGTTCTACCTCCTCCACCTCCATACCCATTTGCGCAGGTCGCTCACTCCCAACCGCCACCAGAAGGTTCTGCGGATCGGCAGAATTTCTACCAAGAGGCCGCGCGGCGTATGCCGGCTCGAGTCCTTGACTTCCAGGGGGCGGCTTCTCAGGCCGCTCGCTTTTCCTATCCGCCTGAGGTCGCCGCCTACCAGTCCTACCCGGCCGGAGCACCTGCCCGCTCCTATCAGGCGGCCTGTCCGCAAATGACCGCAGCAGAGATCCCCTACCACCCTGCTTTTTCTCTATACGAGGATGCCGAGGAGAGTTCTCCCTTCACGGATGAGATCCGGGGAGAGCCGGCTCCGAATAACTTTCGAGAACCACGCTTATCAACATATGGTGGGGAGTCCGATCCGGCAATTCATCTTCAAGCGTTTGAATCGGCTGTTGCTCTGAGGACCATCACTGATGCAACTAAGTGTAAGCTCCTGGTGACGTCCTTCGATGGACAAGCCAGAGAATGGTTCTATGGATTGCATCCTCGATCCATTAGATGTTTTGCAGAACTGCGTAGAGAATTTCTGCTTCGATTCTCTACCTCAAAAAAGAGGAAGAACGGTCCGGCAGCCCTATTTGAGATACGGCAGCAGGAAAACGAAACGTGGGCCCGCTTCGTCGACCGTTTCCAAAGGGAGATAATGGAGGTACAAAACGTCGATCCAGAGTTATATAGGGTCGCTCTGATGCATGGCCTTAGGGAGGGGCCGCTGAAATTTGAAGCTCAAATCAGGGAGCCAAAAACATACCAGGAGATGATTAGTCTAGCTAACAAATTTATCAGGGGAGAAAAGACCAATCCTGGTTATGTTGCCAAATTGCTCAGCAATAACGATCAGTTTAATCCCGCATCAACTCATCAGCAACGTTACAATCATCCATCTCGGCCTGATTTCGAACCCCGGGCTCAGAGGGGGAGGAATCTTAAGCCTAAACAACCATTCCTCGGCCATCAACGGTTTCAAGATCAAAAACCGCCGTTGGCCATCGCACCCACTCAACCCATGGGAGCTCCGCAAATAATGCCTGTATATCTGCCGCAGTACATCGCACAACCATCCCCAACTATTCCATCCATCCGATATGATGAATCTCAGGAGTCGTTCACCCCTCTCAACGTCACCATGAACGAGGTCGTGCAGATTCTCCAAAAGAGGCCTGACTTCAAGAGGCCTCCTCCCTTGAAATCAGAAATTCGCAATCGGAACCCTAACTTTTATTGTGAATATCATAAAGAGGAAGGGCATCAGACTGAGGATTGACGGGCCCTCCGGTGGTTGATAGAGAAGCTCTTGAAAGAAGGGAAGCTCCGAGGGTTGATTCGGCAAGAAACCCCGGTTGAGCCGCGAACCGAGAAGAAGAAGGAAGTGGTCGAAGTGACCTGGGAGTGTGCTGATGTGGAAGAGGCAGGTTGCTATGGGGATATACATCCCACAACCGAATGTATAGAGGTGAATGACGTTGGCCCTCTTGGCAACGTCTATTGCATTCATGGTGGGGCAGGAGTAGAATCTTCTCGGAAATCTAGCATCGGGAGAGTTACGAAGCAAGAAGTGGCAGTCGCCTCCACTTCTACTCCAGAAAGGGCGGTCGTTACCTTCGGCCAAGAGGATCTTTCCCCAAATGCAAATCCTTTTGATGATGCAGTGGTGATAAAGGCGGTTATTGAAAATTACACCGTGCACAAAATTCTGATTGATACCGGCAGCTCAGTTAATCTCATTTTCCGTGAAACATTCGAAGCCCTTAAAACTGGAAAGTCTTTACTCTCCACGGAAGGGCCCCTCTATGGCTTCTCGGGAGAGAAGAAGGAAGTGGAGGGGTGCGTAAAGCTTTTGGTATCGCTGGGGGGAATAACAAAGCTGATAAACTTCGTGGTGGTGGAAGCCCCAAGCAGCTACTGTGCAATTTTCGGAAGGCCAATTCTGAACGCTTACAGAACGGTAGTATCTACTTTCCATTTGGCCTTGAAGTTCGCCGCTGAGGGGCGTCAATATCGGATCCGGAGTGATCCAAGGGTTGCTCGCGAATGCTATGTAAAGACAGTTAATGTGATCACCGAGGCACCACTTCACAAGGCTCAGAATGACATCTATGAGGTGTCCAAGCTCCCTGAGGAAATCAAAGAAAGCACAGAGCGGAAAGGAGTTTACCTGGAACCTGCCCAGGAGATCCAAGAAGTCCCCATTGCTGAAGGGGAAGAGAAGAAGCTGATCATCAACGCCGAGCTGTCGGAAGAGGAAAAAGCTCAACTAACCTCCTGCCTGTTGGAGAACTTGGACATCTTCGCCTGGTCAGCGGAGGACATGCCTGGGGTAGATCCAGACGTAGCATGCCATCACCTCAACGTCTCTCCTGAATTCAAGCCGATCCAACAAAAGAAGAGGGAGGTGGCAACAAAGCTGGCATTGCCCATCAGAGAGGAGGTTTCCAAGCTCCTAAAAGCGGGTTTTATTTCTGAAATTCAATATCCAACGTGGATGTCAAACATTGTAATGGTTCCAAAATCTGGCGGGAAGTGGCGCATGTGCGTGGACTTCACAAAGCTCAATAAAGCGTGCCCCAAAGATTGCTATCCCTTGCCTCGGATAGATGTTTTAGTAGATTCCGCGGTAGGATATAATTTCATGAGCTTTCTAGATGCATTTTCTGGTTATCACCAGATTAAGATGCATAAACCTGATATCCCGCATACATCCTTCATTACCAATGATGGATGTTATTGTTATCTTGTCATGCCCTTCGGGCTCAAAAATGCGGGGGCGACATATCAGAGGATGATGGACACAGTATTCAAAAAACAAAAAGGGAGAAATCTTGAAGTATATGTAGACGATCTTCTTCTAAAAAGTAAAACTTTTTCAATCCATCTGAAAGACCTCGTAGAGACGTTCGCTACTCTGCGGAGGTTCAAATTAAAACTAAATCCTTTGAAATGTGTGTTTGGGGCCAACAAAGGAAAATTTCTGGGACACCTTCTCACTCCTAATGGCCTCGCGCCAAACCCAGATAAAGTAAAGGCCATCCTGGACATGACCCCTCCTCGCAATCCGAAGGAAGTACAGCAACTTGGGGGGAGGTTGGCAGGATTAAGCCGATTCATTTCCAAGTCGGGGGATAAAAGCGCTCCATTTTTCAAAACACTTAGGGGAGGATCTAAGTTCGAATGGAGTGAAGAGTGCGATAATGCTTTCGAACAGTTGAAAAAGCAGTTAACCTCAACCCCTCTTCTTCAAAGCCCTCGCGAAGGGGAAACACTATCCTTATACTTGGGAGTGGGCCCAGATGCGATAAGCTCTGTCCTGGTGCGGGAAGAAAAAAAGAAGCAGTTTCCGATATATTATGTCAGCCACATCCTCAAAGATGCGGAAACTAGATATTCAATCTTGGAGAAATTAGCCTTGGCTTTGGTCATGTCATCACGAAGGCTCCGCCCCTATTTTCAGGCTCATTCCATTCAGGTGGTCTCGGACCATCCACTAAAGAGCATCTTGGAAAAGCCGGATCATTCAGGAAGGTTGGCCAAATGGGCAATCGAGTTAAGCGAGTTCGAAATATTATACACTCCCAGAACGGCAATAAAAGCACAAGTATTGGCAGATTTCTTGGTAGACACGATGGAGTCTAATCCAGAACAAATAATGCAATCTCCCTTGGCTTGAATCATTTATGTGGATGGGGCTTCTGGCAGAAACTCCGTGGGAGCCGGAGTGGTTCTGATCAGTCCAAATGGCATCAGGCTGGAGCAGGCTATCAAATTCTTCTTTTCAGTTACAAATAACCAGGCCGAATACGAAGCATTCTTGGCCGGCTTGAGGCTCGCGAAGGAGCTTGGGATAGAACACGTTCATGTGAAAACTGATTCTCTTGTGATGGCTTCGCAGGTTCTAGGGAATTATGAAACAAGAGAACCGATATGGAGAAAGTATCTATTTTTAGCTAAGAAAGAAATTGGGAGATTCAAATCCTTCATTATCGAACACATTCCGAGAACACAGAATGAAGAGGCAGACGAATTGTCAAAGTTTGGTCTTCCATCAGGAGGGGTGACCTCAGAACTCTTTCGTCCGGCAATAGATGAGACAGAAGAAGAGGAGCTCATGCAGATCGATCAGCATCTTTCCTGGAAAGACCCTACGAATTGTTTCTGTCAAAAGGAGAGTTTCATTCATCCATCAGGGACAGAAATAGATTCAAAAGAAAGGCAGCCTACTACTACTTGATGGCAGGAGTCCTGTATAGAAAAACTCTGATTTCTCCCTCAGCGCGATGTGTCTCAGAAGAAGAAATTCCGATCATACTTCAGGAAATTCATTCAGGAGAGTGTGGTAGTCATTCAGGAGCGAAGACTTTGGAGAAAAGGATCTTGCGGCAGGGATATTTCTGGCCGACCATGAGGAAAGATGCTGAAGCATTTGCCAGGCGATGTGTCCAGTGCCAAAAGTTCGCTCTTCAACATTTGCCTGCTCAGTCGCTCAGGTCGATAACCGCGCCGTGGCCCTTTGCAGTATGGGGAATGGATCTTATGGGACCCTTTCCAATGGCCAGCGGTCAACGCCGTTTCATCCTTGTAATGATCGACTATTTCAGTAAGTGGATTGAGGCAAAAGCGCTGGCAAAAACAACAACTCAAATTGTCAAAAACTTCATCTGGGGGGAAATAATCTGCCGGCATGGAATTCCGTTAGCAATTGTTACCGATAACGGTCCACAGTTCAACAATTCCGAGATGAAAAGCTTCTGCGATCAGGCGGGAATTGATCTGCGATTTTCCTCAGTACATCATCCCAGGACCAATGGTCAGGTGGAAGCAGCAAACAGGCAAATCCGGCAGCTCTTGATGAAAAGGGTCTTAAATCAAAAAGGGAATTGGGTGGACCAGCTTCCTTCCATCCTTTGGACTCTTCGTACTACGCCATCTTCAGCTACAGGGGAGACGCCGTTCAAACTATCTCATGGCTCAGAGGCCGTTGTTCCCGTAGAATTTGAAGTGGTCACTCCAAGGGTTATATATGCAAAAGAGGGAGGAGAATCATGGATGGATGAAAATGATGAGGCTATGAGGTATAGTCTGGATCTGATCGAGGAGCTTCAAGACGAGGCAACTATCAGACAGGAGGAAGTTAAAAGGAGGATGGCAAAATATTTTGACAAGAATGTCAGAGTAAAGCAGTTCGCAAGCGGTGATTTGGTATTAAAGAAGGTAGATGCTGCAGCCAGGTCTGGTAATGTTGGAAAGCTGGATCCTAATTGGGCAGGACCTTTTATCATCAAAGAAGTATTAAAGAACGGGGCCTACCATCTCCACACCAGTGAAGGGGAAGACATCCCGCGTACTTGGAGCGGTGACGATCTTAAACGATTCTATCCTTGAATTATCTCTTTTATTCTCTACATTTCTTTTGGTATTAAATGAAAAGCCCTATACTGACACCTCTTCTTGTCTGATGGTTCTCTACATCGTGAATGTAAATATACATATCTCACTCCCCAAACCTCTGAGATATCGCCGAATTCTGCTCGAACCCCCTCGGATTGTAGTCGTAGCGTAAAACCCACCAAGACCATGTGATGCGGGGAGTTTTCGCACACGTGTAGTGGTAGCTTGCCAATTCCGCTGCGGAGGTCTTCAGAATTTTGGATCCCGGCCGATATCTGACACACCCCTGCATCAAGGGAGGTCTAGGTGATTGTCAGCTCTATCATGCCCCGAAGGGATATAGTTACAGCTTTGATGATCTTTCTGAGGAAAGCAATGTTCGCCGCCGAGGCCCACCTGCCCAACTGATCATCATAGTCTGTGACCATCGAATACTCTTAGGTACTCTCGAAACGGTGCCTAGTTGGGCCCACAACTGAGTTGATCTCTCTGAGGAAAGCAATGTTCGCCGCCGAGGCCCACCTGCCCAATTGATCAACTCGGCTTGTAACCCTAGGCAAGAGAGCGGATGAGTTGTTTACAGCTCTTATGACCACTTGAGGAAAGCAATGTTCGCCGCCGAGGCCCACCTGACCACTTGGTCATTTGAGTCTGTACATACCTTTTTTATTCTCTCTACAGGGAGGCATTTGCCTCTTATGGTTTCTTGTATAAGAACAATTCGAGGAAGATTTGGTTAAAACAGGTGCAGGTGTTCGTCTACCCTAATAAAGGGTTATGATATTAAGACCGTGCGGTCTGTACATACCTCTTTTATTCTCTCTACAGGGAGGCATTTGCCTCTTATGGTTTCTTGTATAAGAACAATTCGAGGAAGATTTGGTTAAAACAGGTGCAGGTGTTCGTCTACCCTAATAAAGGGTTATGATATTAAGACCGTGCGGTCTGAACATCCAAACCGAACGATCTGATTGGAAATAAGTTGGGATATTTCCTGGCAATTATATAATGACCCGAGTGGTTATCCAACCGGGCGACCTTATCAATTGTTTAATTAGGTATCTCCGGAACCGATCATCTATTACCCGGGTGGCATTCAAGCCGGGCGGGTCCATTCATCTTTTATAAATTGATATTTCTGGAACTAATATATATAATTGCTCGGATCTCATTCTGGTCGGACGGTTTTATCTATCTATCCATCCTTTAATAAGTTGGATGTTTTTAGATTTAGTCATATGATTATCCGGATTGTGTTCTAGCCGGGCGAATCTGTCTGTCTTTAAGCTAAGTTGGATATCTCCAAAGCTGATTATCTGATTGTCCGGGTTGTATTCAAACCGGGCGGGATCATCCATCCTTTATCAAGATTGAATATTTCTGGAGCTAATTATATGATCGCTCGGGTTACATTTTGACTGAATCGGACCTATCTATCTCTCCATTCTATCAAGTTGTATTTCTGGATCTGGCTATATGATCCGGGTTGAATTTTAAACCGGCCGGGCACTATCTATTCCCGAATGAATAAGTCGAAATTGGATATTTCCGGATCTGAATATATGGTCGCTCGGATTGTGTTCTAACCGGTCAGGTTAAGCTATTTCTTAGCGAGAATTATCTCTAGACACAATGGATTGCTCGCCAGGACTGAATTCGAACCGCGTGAAAGTTGTTCATTATTTATAGCAGCAAGTATAAAGTATCTTCAAATGAAAAGAAGCCGCCCGGTCTATATTATAGTCGCATAAGTCTATGTGTTATGGATCATACTATCAAAAATTAGGCGTGTTGAGATCTAAACAAGTAATCGCACGGTTCGGACAAAGGATCGTCGAAGATAACCCATCATCACTTATGCTCGGACCAGGATGTTCGCGCGGTTGGATCATAAAGAGCAAAGAAGAGAGACAAGGTATCACAAGTAAGTAATAATAGAAGGACAATCAGACAGGTAAAATCTCTGTTTCATTTTTTCAAAATGTGTTTACAAAATATTGACCGCCCGGCCAACAAAAAGAAACCGGCGGTTACAAAAATTAAAACAAAAGACAAGGGCACTAGTCTGCCGATTCTTTCTTCTTCTTCTTGACAGGAGAATTTGAGTCCGCACCATCGATGTCAACCTCCGGCGAATAACCTTCGCTTAATGAGGAGGAGCCGGATGAACTGCTGTCACTAGACCGCCCGGTCTTGCTTGCAGAACCGGTGGTTCCAGAGGACAAGCTGTCCTCGTCGTCGTCATCGCTGGCATCACCATCCGCGTCGGCTTCTTCAGCGGCCTCACCACTTCCATCGCCTCCTTGATGGAGCACGATCTCCCTGCCCGCGTCGGCCTCGGCCTCCTCGCCTACCTTGGATTTTCCTTTTTTCCTTCGGCTGATTTCGTCAAGTTGGACCTTCAAGGCGGGGAAGAGGTCGGAGAAGGTGGTTCCATCAAATCCTTCACACAGACCGCCCCGGTCACCTATGAGACCCAAGGCTTTGTCGATCCCCTGGGCCACATGAGGCAGCACTTCATCTTGGAAGGTCGGGTTGGTCACCTCATATTGCTTCTGCAAGAAGAGGAAAAATGAGTTAGGCCGCTCGGGCTAAACAAAGGGAACCGCGTTGTCTTTTGAGAAACTCACCGCCACGACTTCTTGAAGCCGAGCGTTCTCCTCTCGAAGCCGCATATTCTCCGCAGCCTGCTCCTCGTACTTCTTCTCCAGGTGTTTCTGAACAGAAACTAGCCGCTTATACGCCAGGGCCATGAAGTGGTTGGCCGAAAACCCCCAGGCGCCGGCTTGAGCCGCTAGCCGGGGGAGCTCTTCTTCAGGGGTTCTGATCAGCTTCCTTAAGGTGTTTCGACCATACAAGGCGGCCCCAGCGGCTAGGGCATGGCGTTCAATTTTGTCGCTCCCCCATGGAGGAAGAGCGGTGGATACCCGGATCCGGCTTCCGTCCCTATGCCAAAGGACGGTCGGATTGCCCTGCAGATCGGGCGGGTTCCCACAAGAGCGAAGGAGCTCGTAGTCATCAGGGGAAGCTGGGCCTTCTTCCTCAGACGATAGCGATCTGTTTCGCTTCAGCCTCTTCTCCCTTTGAGTCAAAACCGGGACGACTGGCGTGACCGGCTTGTTCGCAGGGACGGCGTGGGCAGCTGAAAAGAGAAAACAAAAGTGTAAGTAACGAAGTCCGCGCGGTTACATACAGGCGGTCTGAAAGAACTTACTATGCTCAGGGAGGATATCCTCCAGCTCCGAGAACAGCGGGATGTAGTGGTTGATATCCAACTGCTCGTTCTCAAGGAACGCGAAGGTGTCCGCCTCAATCTTTCCGACCTGAGGGATCTGGAAAACTTCCTCCCCTCGGACTTGCGGGTTGGTCTGCAACAGTCCGAAGTTGCCTTCGAGCATTACGAACCGCTCCGACCAGTCAGAGACTTTGTTCGCCAAATTGACGATCTTCAACCCATGGCAGCCGAAGTAGAGGTGCCCCCTGTAAGCTGAAGTCCCCGAGTCGGAGGCAGCCCGCACCGAGAAGAACTTTCTGAATAGGTCGAGGGAGAACCTGATCCGCTCGAACCGCAGGTACGAGATGAAACTATATATGGAGGCGATGGAGTTCGGTGGAAGTTGACCGGGTACGACCCCGTAATGGTCGAAGATGGCTATGACTTCAAGCGGCAGTGGAAACTTGAAGCCATATTCGAAGTGGTCAACCGGGATAGCTATCTGGTGCGGATTGGAAGAGTTAATCCGCTCATCGCGTAGAGGAAGCCGCGCGAGTAGATTACTCCCTGCCATGTGTTTTGCGATGAAATCGTCCAGTTCGCTCTGAGTAAGGCGGCATTCCGGATGGTCCCCCGAATGGAATGCTAAGGCCGCGTCAGCTCGGACGGCTTTAACTTTAACAGGTCGCTGCGACTTGTTCTTGGATCGCGCCATCCGGAAATCGTGAGAATGACTTCGAAGAATTCCCTACTTATAGATTTCTATGATCTGTGAATAGTAAAATCATATCGCGGCTATACATTCTAACCGCGCGGTCAATGATCTAAATGGTTAGATTCACCAGAAAAATAAAAGAAACAAAGGCATCCAGGAAAACAGAAACAAGCATACATCACAGATCGAGCGACCTGAAGTCGGTTCGAATAAAGCATGAGATCTAAAACAGAACACAAAGTATAGCGGTTAAATAAGAGACCGCACGAGTTATCCAGAATACAAGACAACAAACATTGTTCAAATCAATAAACCACGCTTATAGTACAAATTGTTCTCAAAGGCCGGTCACGGCTGACGGCGCTCTGGGGAGACATCCTCTCGGTGAAGTCGCGCGACCTGGTCACTGGTTGTGTTCAGGAGAGAATAAATCTGGCTTGTATGATAATGAAGGTGGTTGATTGTGCTATGAAGCCGCCCGGCATCCCTTTCGACCCGCGTAGTGGCAATCATACGGGGGGTTGCGGCGGCCTCGTCAATCATTGGATCAGCCGCCCGGACTGGGGGAGGATTCGAGCCCGCCCCAATAGTCAGGCGGCTAACAGCTACCACCCCATCGTTCATATTTCGCCGACCAGCGGCGACTTCTCTGGTTAAACGCAGGAATTTATCCTGGTAATATTTCGAGTCGCTCTCAAATTTAGCAGAGGCTCTCTTCTCCTTCTCTAGTTGAGCGGTTAGAGCAGCTCGCGTAGCCACCACTGCTGCCCGCGCGGCCTCAAGCTGCGTCTCCAGGACTTTCTCCTTTTCTGAGCCGGATTTCCTGTTGATCTCCGACTGCGCCTTCAGCGCCTCTTCAGCCTTCTTCCTCGCAATCTGCTCAGCCTCCAGAGCGGTCCGAGTGGCGGCCTCCCGGTCTTCTACCTCCTTCAAGCGGGCTCTCAGGTTGATCAGATCTTCCTCGAGATGGTCAAACAGCTGCGGTCCTTCCGGCAAAGTCATTGCACTGGTTGGAATCAGTGGAACTAGCGGAGGCAGGCCGGCCTCAAGGTCGCCCGGCTTCGTAACCTGATCCACGCTATCTGAAAGAAGCCGCTCGGTTATGGAAAGTAAGAGCATGCAACGCCATATATATATATATAAATGAACATAAATGCAAAAGCAGTGCCTGGACGGACAGGCCACTTAGACCGTTCCGGATTCACTAATTTATCATGGCGAGGCCGCGGAAGGGAGAAGCGGACAGCTTTATAGTCCGTGGAGCCCTTACCTGCCACAAGAGTATCAGGCCGCGACGGCTTGCTCAAAGCTCGTTCCGCCCCCTCCTTCTTCACCATCATTATTTCTTCCCCGGTCATCGCTGGGGGAACCTCCTCCCGCGCTTTCAGCACTTCCTCAAGCTCCCTCGTTCTCTCTTCGACCCCCAAGGCAGTCCGGGCGGCAGCTTCTCGTTCTTCGGCCTCCGTCCGAGCGGTCTCTTCGGGCCGGACTGTATTATCAATGGCAGAAGGATTCTGTCTGGAAACAATCGGGCTGTCAAGAAGCTGATCTCGCTTCACCAGCTCATCCATACCCCTGAAGATCCCATTGAAAGATAAGCTGCTCGCCGAGTCCGGAGGCAGTTCGCCCGGTTTCGTATCAGGGGTAGCCGGTGATTCATTTGACTTGTTGGGTGGAGGAGTCGCAAGACCTAGCTCCTCCTTTAGCCGCGAATTGGTCTGGAGGAGGGATTCGGTCGGTTTCTTAAGAGCCGCCCTTTCCTTAGCGGCTAACCTCTTGACCTTCTTCGTTATCCGCTCGGTCACGGACCCGGTCTTCTTCCTTTTCCTCTCCTTCTTGCTCGGAGCTGGGCTAACTTCTTTGGAAGGGCTGGGGTAGTCGTCCACGGACAAGGGGGTATTCAGATCGCCCGCCCTTGGGGAGTTGACCGCCTCTTCCTCCAAGTTTCTAACTAACAGATGGGGGTTCCCAGAAGGGGTAATCTCCATGCCGAACGAGTCGTTTTCGCCGGCCTTCTTCGAAGGGCTACCAGTACCAGCTTTTTCGGAAGGAGCGGTCTCCTCTTTGTTCAACGGGTTGGCGACCTGTTGACCAGGGTCTTCTGAAGGGATCAGCAGGTCACCAAGAAGAGGCCTCGAACTGTTCGCCACGGGCTCTGCAGGAGTCTTTGGAGTTATTAAGTCCACGACCGTCTTGAGGCTATTCGCTGCGGCCTTCTCGGCCCGCTTTCTCTTTTTCCGGTCCTTCCGGTCTTGCTTTTCTGCCTCTTTATTCGACTTCTCCGACGGCTCGCGCCTCTTGTCTTCCGCCCTCTTCTGATCTCCGCTGGGATCCAGGCGGTCTAGCACAGCGTCTAAGAAGTCCATTGCTGAAGAATCGCCGGTCTTAAAAATTCTAACCGCAACTGGCGAGTAATACCCCGTGATTTCAGGAAAAACTCCGTAGAATGAATTCTCTGGCTCTCTTATAGAATTTAAGGCAGGTCGGATGCGGTCTCCCGGTCAAAGCTAATATTTTCGAAATTCTCTTGAGATTTGAAATTATGCGGGGATTATGTTTGCCCGGAAAACCGCTTCTCGGGTTGGACCATTAGCAGACCGCTCGAACTCCTGGGTCAGGCCGCTGGGTCCCGGGATCAGCGGTTCCCAGTTCAAAAAGGGCCAGGCCGGGCGGCCTGGTGTCATTTCCGGATCGCCCCCAAAGGGAGAAGATCGTCAAAAGCTAAGGCAAAAAGTTCATCCGCAGTCTCAGCTAGAAGGCCGCGCGGGTTGTCCCATAGAAACTCGAAGTTCCAGCCCCGAAGAACAGGCCGGGGCTCCAGATCGAAGGCTATCCAAGTTACCTCGTGAAGATCGGCTAAGTCATGACCAGAAGGCAGACCGCGGCCTCAATCTCCAAACCGCGCGGTCTGCATTATTGACTTAGTCCCGGTATCCTCAGCCTCAAGTCAGACGGGTAGGGAAGGCAGGCCGTCAGGTCGCGCGGCCTCTTTCTTTTTTCTTCTTTATGCATCCCGTCACCGCCTGCCCGTTTCTCCTGTACCCGGGCAGGAGGTTATTTTATCCCTGCCCATTCGGGCAGGCCCCCAAGCCTATAAATAGGGGGCGGCACTGTTCACGAGACACGCACACTCGAATTGAAGAGCTCGCTTGTCGGAGCTCCGGTCTCGAGTTTCAGGTCTTGCGAACTGTTTGACCGGCCGGCTTCTGCTTTCCTGCACTTGTAACCGCTACTTTTCAATCAAAGGAAAGCCCGTCGCAAGAGTGGCATTTGCCGCGACGGGCGAAGTCCGGCCTCGACCGCTGCTAGCGGTCTAAATTCTCTAACCAAATAGTAACCGATAATCCGCAGCCCTCGATTTTCTTCGTGAGCGCACTTTTGAATCGAACACACGGCGGACAGGGTTCTGAAAAAGGTGAAGAGCCTAAAGGCCAAAAACAAAGCGGCTTCCAGGAAGCTGGGAGCGGGCAGTCTTCAAGGCAAGTCGCGCGAGAAAGAGGTTTCGGAGGGCGTAATTACTCCTTCACCCAAGCTGGACGACCAGATCCAAACCGATGCACACAGCATCTCTGTAAGTGATATCATCAGGGACTTGGATTCCCTTCAGAGACAAGATGACCTATTGAGATCTTCTTCCGACCTGCAGGCCGCTGACCCGCCTGGAGAGAAAGAGGTCGCCCTGGCTGAGGATGCGACCAGCATTAAGGAGGCAGTCCTGCCTGAGGTTGCGACTAGAACCGAGAAAGCCGCACCGGCCCCTGAAGATTCTGTGATGGCCGGGCTTCAGCTTATGCAGGTGAAGGCGGAGAAAGTATGGGATCAGCTTTCCAGACCGCCACCGCCGCCACCCAATCTTCTGTTGCAAGGTAAAGGGGTCGCGGATTACCGCCCTGTTCGTTTTTTCAAGACGAGGTCTCGAAACAAGTCGCGCAACTTGGTGTTGAACCCGTTACCAAGCTTCTTTCCCTCCGCCGCTCAATTTTCTTCTACCAAGCGGAGGCAAAGCGAGAGGTCGTGGAGAGAACAGCGCCGAAAGATCGATACCGAGCAAGCAAAGCGATCTATCCGCAGGAATTTTACTCGAACTGCAGTGGATTGTAAGCGAGGAGAATTTGGAAAGAGCGGTCTTCTTTTGATAATTTTCTCGTTATATGAAGTTATACTCGGCCGACCTTCTTGACTATCTTTATCATTTGCAGATGATTGTGATTCCATTCCAAAACCGGGCGAACTGGTGACTAATCTCCCTCCACTTGATCCACCTTTGCCGAGTTCCTCGGTTATTCCGGATACCCGGATGGAGGATGAGATGACCCGTCTTCAAAGGAACTTCGAAGCCCTTACGAAACAGTTGAAGGCCCTTGAGGAGCGGGAGAGAGCCGCTCAGGAGGAAAAAATTGCACTGCGGGCTGAAATGGAAGCTGAGAGGAGAGAGAGCCGAGCTGCGCTGGAGGCCGAGCGGAAAGAGCACCGGGAGAAGGAGAAGGCGCAGCAAGACCAGGTGGCTGCACTGAATGCCCGGCTTGATCGCGGAAAGAAAGAGATCCAGAAACTCGAAGGAGACCGTGCTTACTATAGGGACAAATACTTCCATTTGACAAGGGAGGTCGGCGGAAGCCGGCGTCCCCTTAGTGCGGCTGATGAAGGTCGGCGTGGGTCACACCGCTCAGATGCTGGGATGAGCTCGTCTCTTCCGGTAGCCGGGATAATCCACCCTGTTGCTAGTGCAAATGAGCCCGCAGCGGCCTTACCTACTCACGTGATCCCAGCGGCGCAAGTAGAGAGGGATGTCGCGCGGCTTCATAGAGAAGCGGGTCGCGTGGCTTCACCCTCCTGCCTCCTGCGCAAGTAGAGAGGCGGGTCGCGCGGCTTCATAGCATGATCAACCACCTCAATCACAGCATTAATCAGATGCAAGGGACTGTTCTTCAGATAGGTGATCATGTCGCGCGACTTCATAGAGAAGATGCGCCGAGCGATGTCCGCCAGTGATAAGTGGTTTTAAGACAATCATTTGTAATATTCTATTCGGTCCTTTGGACAACTTAACTGCTTGAGCTTGGTTTTATGTCATTTGGTCTGTCTTTCAGACCGCTCGGTCTGTGTATTTGAACATGCTTTATATTCTGCCTGCGAATTGCTTTATAAGCCGAGCGGCTTGTTTCTGTTGCTTCTTTAATCCGCCTGCTTGGATTTTACTTATAGTTTAATGATTTAGCCTTGTATAGAAATGTGGCCGCGCGGGTTGATTAGTCTAGCCGCGATTTGACCTTTGCTAAATGCAGATCACCCGTTTTTATAAATAGCACCTTTCCGAAGACCTTTTTACCAGAATCTCAAGATGGGATCAAAGCGCTAGCCGAAGCAACCTACGAAAACCTCTGCTACCCGCTCCGAAGCCGCTCTAGCATTTCATTCGGCCGATCTCGAGGAATGCCGTTTGACCAAAGCTGAATTGGATGAGTTTGTTGAGAAGCATACGGTTGATAGTCCGCTGCTCGCGCGACTTCCGCTCCGCGATGAGCGCATGAACTCTTCTGGGCCGAACCAGATCGCGATCCCAATCGACCATTTCGATTGCGACTTCAACTTCCCCATATCAATCGAGCTTGCCATGGTCTTTGACCACTATGGAGTTGTCCCCGGCCAAATCTCCCCTAACTCGATGGCTGGGATTTGCAGCTTCATTTCATATCTGCGGTCTGAGAGAGTCCGCTTCTCTATGGACCTCTTTAAAAGAATGTTCTCGGTGCTGGCTATCCCGGATTCTGAGTCAAACATTTTCAAAGCCCACCTCTACTTCGGCTGCCGGGGATTGAAAATGGTCAACCTTGCGAACAAGGTTACGACCTGGCTGGAGAGATATCTGATATTCGAAGGCCGACTTGGCCTGCTGAACCCGAACCGGCAGGTGCGTCCAGAGGAAGCCTTCCAACAAATCGCTATCAGCAAGGTCGAGGAGGAGACCTGTCAACTGCTCGAGAATGAGCGGCTTAATGTACGCCACTACATTCCGCTGCTCGCCAAGCTGGAGAATGTCCGGCCTGAATATAGTAAGTTCTTCCTCAAGCCGCATCCGGCTTTAATGTTGACCGTTCGAGTTTTCGTTCTAACCCTTTTACTTCTTTTTTGTAGCTGAGGCCGTTGTTCCCAAAAACAAACCGGTCAGCCTGGCCGGCTTAATCCTTACTCAGGGCGAGAGGAGAAAAAGGCAGGGCAAGAACAAGCCGCCGCTATCCAATTGGGCGGATTCGACCTCCTCGGGCGACTTCTCTGCCCTTCGTTCCTTCAGCAAGGTGAATGATTTAAAAGGCCGCACGGTCTTGACCTGGCATCCAGATGGTGATAGCGTCCAGGTCTCTACTGCGCTCCCCCACTGGGCGAATGAGAAGTCAGGCCGGCATGCTAAGGCCGCCAGCATCGCCATGTTTGTCCAACGAAACTTCAGGCGATTGAGGAAGATTCCAGAGGAGGAGCTTGCCCAGGAGGCCGCGCGGATTGGAGCTGAGAGCCTCATCACCAACGTCTTCATGGGGATGACCTTCAAAAGATTGATCAGAGCGAATGATCATCTAGAGAAGGAAATTGCCGAACTGAAGAAGCAAAACGCGCGGCTAAAGGAGGCCGAGTTGGTAAGTTATCACCTGGACAACCATCCTTCTGAATTTTCCAGATCACACGGTCTCTTATACTCTTTTTTGCAGACAAAGTATGATGAGACCGATCCGGTCTATCAAGATGAACTTTTCCCTCATGTCGCCGAGGGAATCGATAATGCTTTTAACCGCCTGCGAGAGCTCGGAGGGCTAGCGCCCAGTTTTGAACATTTTACTTTTTCCGATGCCTATCCGACTTTGCAAAAGAAACTGGAAAAGATCAGGCGGAAGGCCAAAGGAAAGAACAAAGTTGATGAGTCCAATTCAGAGGAGTGCAATGACGAAGATGATGAAGCCGAAGAGCCCGTTGCGGCTAAAGAGGGAGAGAGCGGCTCGGACTCTGAGTCCAGCGATTCTGAAGAAGAGGCCGAGCGCAAGTCGGGCGAGCTGGGCAGCTCATCCTCATCGGGCAGCGAGGGCTATTCTCCCGATGTTTCGATTGGAGGCAGCAAACATTCGAGTGCTCCTACATCTAAGAAGCTCAAGTTGGGTGATAAATAATTGTATTTTGTTTTTATTTTGGATGGCCGACGGTTTGATTTTGTTAACCGTTCAGTTAGAAACAATGTAAGGATATTTTGATAATGAAATGGAAAGTTTTTACCTGTCTAGCTGTCTACTTTCTGCGACTTACTTGTGATTGTTTGCGATCTCTTTCTGCTTCGGATAATTGACTCTTCTAACCAAGTCGTGCGACTTAATATTATCTCAACCGGTCAGGACACTGATCTTCATAGAATTCCGGTTAAGTAACCATTAGAAAAAACCTGTTCGCATAGCTTGTTTCTTCAACCCGGATAAAGTGGATTTGATTTGTCCTGAGAAAGTGTCAACTATAATGTTGTGATACGTAGTCGGAGCGGTTTGGTTACATAATCGAGCGAACAGAAATCCAAGTTCTGCATTATCTTATTATGAATGTCTTGTGATAGCCAGGAAACCAAACATAACCAAGCCGCACGATTATTACCTGAACTTGCATAATTGTTTTACAGGATAAAGAATGCTAAGTTATAAGACCAATTAAAAGGCCGAGCGGCCAGCACTTTAGCTCGAGCGGCTTACAACTCAGATTGCTGCAAGTCTCATCCCCGTGAATATAGTTAATAACCGGTACACCCGCGCGGGATATATATATTTATAACTCGGACGGATGGAAATCCGAACAGGAAACTGATATAACCAAGCCGCGCGATTATAACCTGACTTTGCATAATTGCTTTGCAAGATAGAATATCAAGTCATAAGAAAACAGTTGGTAGGTCGTGCGATTAATATTTAACCCAAACGATTTATGTGACTCAGCCTTACATAACATTGACTGATAATCCGCGTGGACTATACATACTTTGAGCGGTTAGTAGCTTGATACTTGCAATGAGAATCATAATTGTTCGATTATAAAGAGCATGTTATTAATCGAACGGATCGAATTGAAACCCATAAAGATGGTAGGATCACAATCCGAATGATGAGATCGACCGGTCATGATTATGCTTGATCCCTTGATATTTGCCTTGTGGCATTTTATGATATCCTGTTTATTTCAAACCGACCGGTCTGAAAACCAGACCGCATGATATCTTTGGTACCTGCTTATTTCAAACCGCCCGGTTTAATAACCAGACAACCCGATAATCTTGGTACCTGCTTATTTCAAACCGTCCGGTCTGAAAACCAGACCGCATGGTATATTTGGTACCTACTTATTTCAAACCGCCCGGTTTGTGATGTACATGATAAGAATCCTGTTTTTTCTCCAAATGGTCTAGAATGACCATATAGGATGAGATAATTTCCTGTAATGTAACAAGAGATGGCTACAGACTCAGATGACCAAGTGGGCAGGTGGGCCTAGGCGGCGAACATTGCTTTCCTCAAGTGGTCATAAGAGCTGTAGATATAAAGAAAAAGACAAGTACAGACCCAGATGACCAAGTGGGCAGGTGGGCCTAGGTGGCGAACATTGCTTTCCTCAAGTGGTCATAAGGGCTGTAAGCGACTCAATTGCTCTCTTGCCTAGGGCTACAAGCCGAGTTGATCAATTGGGTAGGTGGGCCTAGGCGGCGAACATTGCTTTCCTCAGAGAGATCAACTCAGTTGTGGGTCCCACTTAGGCATCGCTTGAGAGTACCTAGGAGTATTCGATGGGCACAGACTAAGATGATCAGTTGGGCAGGTGTGGTTATGCCGCGGGGGCTATACCGACATTGCTTTCCTCAGAAAGATCATCAAAGCTGTAACTATATCCCTCTCGGGGCATGATAGAGCCAACATTCACCTAGACCTCCCTTGATGCAGGGATGTGTCAGATATCAGCCGGGATCCAAGGTTCCGAAGACCACCGCACGGGAATTGGCAAGCCACCACTACACGTGTGCGAAAACTCCCCACTACACATGATCTTCGTGGTTTTACGCTAATGACTACAATCCGAGGGAGTTCGAGCAGAACTTGGCGATGTCTCCGCGGTTCAGTGAGGTTGATATATAAGAAAGTGTAAAAAAAGAACCATCAGACATGGAAAAGTGTCAGTATGGGGCTTCTCATTAAAAATATCCAGAAAATGCAAGAAAGTAAAGAGGACATTTTAAGGATAGAACCGTTTGAGATCGTCACCGCTCCAGATGCGTGAGATGTCTTCTCCTTCACTTGTCTGAAGGCGGTAAACCCTGCTTTTTAGTACTTCCTTGATGATGAAAGGTCCTGCCCACTTGGGATTCAGCTTTCCGACGTTGCCTGTTCTGGCTACTGCATCAACTTTCTTTAGCACAACGTCTCCGAGTGCAAAATGTTTTACCCTGACAATCTTGTCAAAGTATTTTGCCATTCTCCTTTTAACTTCTTCTTGTCTGATTGTTGCTTCGTCCTGAAGCTCTTTGAACAGATCCAGACTATACTTGATAGCTTCATCATTGTCTTCTATCCATGCTTCTCCTCCCTCCTTTGCATACACAACTCTTGGAGTGACCACCTCAAATTCTACAGGAACAACAGCCTCCGAGCCATGAGATAATTTGAATGGTGTCTCCCCCGTAGCTGAAGATGGAGTAGTACGAAGAGTCCAAAGGATGGAAGGAAGTTGGTCTGCCCAATTTCCTCTTTGATTCAAGACCCTCTTCATCAGAAGCTGCTGGATCTGCCTATTTGCGGCTTCTACCTAACCATTCGTCCTTGGGTGATGTACCGAGGCAAACCGAAGATCAATTCCCACCTGATCACAAACGTTTATCATCTCCGGATTGTTAAATTGCGGACCATTGTTAGTGACAATTGCTAGCGGAATTCCATGCCGGCAGACTATCTCTCCCCAGATGAAGTTTCTGATAATTTGAGTCGTAGTTCTTGCTAATGCCTTTGCCTCAATCCACTTGCTGAAGTAGTCAATCATCACAATGATAAAGCGACGCTGGCCGCTGGCTATGGGGAAGGGTCCGATAAGATCCATCCCCCAAACTGCGAAGGGCCATGGCGCAGTTATTGATCTGAGCGACTGAGCAGGCAAATGCTGAAGAGGAGCGAACTTTTGACAATGAACACATCGCTTGGCGAATGCTTCAGCATCTTTTCTCATGGTTGGCCAGAAATACCCCTGCCTTAAGAATCTCTTTTCCAGAGTCTTTGCTCCTGAATGGCTACCACACTCCCCGGAGTGAATCTCCTGAAGTATGGTTGGGATTTCATCCCCGGAAACACATCGTGATGAGGGAGAGATCAAAGTCTTTCTGTAGAGAACTCCTGCTATCAGATAATAGTATGCCGCTTTCCTTCTGAACCTTCTTCTATCTTTGATGGAATGATGGAACTCCCCTTTTGACAAAAACAGCTCGTAAGGGTCCTTCCATGAAGGATTATGATCAATTTGCATGAGTTCCGCTTCATCTATTGCTGGATGAAAAAGTTCAAAGGTCACTCCCCCGGATGGAAGACCGTACTTCAACAACTCATCTGCTTCCTCATTTTGTGTCCTTGGAATATGCTCGATAATGAATGACTTGAATCTTCCGATTTCCTTTTTGGCTAACAACAGATATTTCCTCAGAATCGGCTCCCATGTCTCATAATTACCCAAGACCTGAGAGGCCATTACTAATGAATCGGTTCTAACATGTACATGTTCTATTCCTAGCTCTTTTGCGAGCCTCAACCCAGCCAAAAGTGCTTCATATTCTGCCTGATTATTTGTAACTGGAAAGAAGAATATGATAGCTTTCTCCAGCCTGATGCCATTTGGACTGATTAAAACTACCCCGGCTCCCACTGAGTTTTTCCCAGAAGCCCCATCCACATAAATGTCCCAAGCCAAAGGAGATTGCACCACCTGTTCAGGACTAGGTTCTACTGTATTCACCAAGAAGTCTGCCAAGATTTGTACTTTGATTGCTGTTCGGGGGGTGTTTGATATTTAAAATTCGATTAGTTCAATAGCCCATTTAGCCAACCTCCCTGAATGGTCTGGCTTTTCAAGAACGCTTCTTAAAGGATGATCTGTAATCACTTGGACAGGATGAGCCTGAAAATATGGACGAAGCCTTCGCGAAGACATAACTAAGGCCAAGGCCAGTTTCTCCAAGATTGAGTATCTGGTTTCTGCATCTTTGAGAATGTGGCTAACATAATATATTGGAAACTGCCTCTTCTTTTCCTCCCGAACGAGGACAGAACTCACCGCATCTGGGCCGAATCCCAAATATATGAATAATATTTCCCCCTCACGGGGACTTTGGAGTAGCAGAGTTGAAGTCAACTGTACTTTTAGCTGCTCGAAAGCCCTGTTGCACTCCTCGCTCCATTCAAACTTTGATCCTCCCCACAGTATTTTAAAGAATGGGGCACTTTTATCTCCTGATTTGGAGATAAACCTGCTCAATCCTGCCAATCTTCCTCTAAGCTGCTGAACTTCCTTGGTATTTCGAGGAGGGGTCATATCAAGGATGGCCTTCACCTTATCTGGATTCGGTGCAAGGCCATCGGGAGTTAAGAGATGCCCGAGAAACTTTCCTTTGTTTGCCCCAAACACACATTTCAATGGGTTTAATTTTAACTTGAACCTCCGTAGTGTAGCGAACGCCTCTACGAGGTCTTTCAAGTGTAATGAAAATGTTTTACTTTTCATAAGGAGATCATCAACGTAAACTTCGAGGTTCCTGCCTTTTTTATGCTTAAAACGGTATCCATCATTCTTTGATATGTCGCGCCTGTGTTTTTAAGACCGAAGGGCATTACGAGATAGCAGTAACACCCGTCGTTTGTGATAAATGAGGTATGCGGGATGCTAGGTTTGTGCATTTTAATTTGATGGTACCCAGTGAAAGCATCAAGAAAACTCATAAAATCGTACCCAACCACGGAATCAACTAAGACATCTATCCGAGGTAGAGGGTAGCAATCTTTGGGATATGCTTTATTAAGTTTGGTGAAGTCTACGCACATGCGCCACTTCCCACCAGATTTCTTAACCATTAAAACATTCGACATCCACATGGGATATTGAATTTCAGAAATAAAGCCTGCTTTTAGGAGTTTGGCAACATCCTCTCTGATGGGCAACGCCATCTTGGTTGCCACTTCTCTCTTCTTTTGTTGGATGGGCTTGAACTCGGGAGATACGTTCAGATGATGACAAGCCACGTCCGGATCCACTCCTGGCATATCCTCCGCTGACCAGGCGAAGACATCCAGGTTCTCCAAAAGGCGGGAGATCGGCTCCACTTTCTCCTCCTCCAGCAACTCAGCATTGATGATCAGCTTCTTTTCTTCCCCTTCAGCAATAGGAACCTCTTGGGTCGCCTGGGCAGGTTCCAAGTGAGCCCCTTCTCGATCTTTACCTTCCTCAGCAGCCCTTGAGGATTCAGCAATTTCCAGAACTTCAGCTGTGGCCTTGGGAAGTGAAACGTCGGTGATCATGTTGACAGTTCGTGCGTAGCACTCCCGAGCCACCTTTGGGTTACTTCTAACCCGATACTGCCTTCCCTCGGAGGCAAACTTAAGAGCAAGATGGAAGGTGGACACTACTGCCCGATATGCATTAAGAATCGGCCTCCCGAAGATGGCGCAGTAGTTACTTGGGGCATCCACCAGCACGAAATTGATTAGCTTTATCACTCCTCCAAGAGAGACCAGGAGCTTTACTGAACCCTCTACTTCTTTCTTCTCCCCAGAAAAACCGTAGAGGGGCCCGTCGGTGGAAAGCAGAGGCTTTCCAGTTTTCAGGGCTTCGAAGGTTGGGCGGAAAAGGAGATTGACAGAGCTGCCTGTGTCAATCAAGATCTTGTGAATAGTATAATTCTCGATGACGGCTTTGATGACCACCGCATCGTCGAAGGGATTGGCATTGGGGGGAAGGTCATCCTGACCAAAGGTGACAATAGTGCTTTCGGGGGGAGAACTTGTAGTGGCTGCTACTTCCTGCTTTAGAACTCTCGCGATGGTAGATTTGCGAGACGACTCCGCTCCAGCCCCTCCATGGATACAATAGATGTCCCCCAAGGGGCCCACATCATTGACTTCGATGCATTCAGCATAAGGATGGATGTCTCCATTGCGACCGACATCTTCAACTTCGGCGCATTCCTAGGTTACTTCCACTGTTTCTTTTTCTTTTTTCTTCTCATTCAGCGTCGCTTTATCATTGTGATGATTGACTATTTCAGCAAGTGGATTGAGGCGAAGGCATTGGCGAAAACTACAACCCAAGTTATCAGAAACTTCATCTGGGGAGAGTTAGTCTGCCAGCATGGAATTCCGCTAGCAATTGTCACTGACAATGGTCCACAGTTTAACAATTCAGAGATGATAACCTTCTGTGATCAGGTTGGGATTGACCTTCGGTTCTCTTCTGTGCATCATCCGAGAACTAATGACCAGGTAGAAGCCGCAAATAAGCAGATCCAACAACTTCTAATGAAGAGAGTCTTAAATCAGAGGGGAAATTGGGCAGAGAAACTTCCTTCTATCCTTTGGACTCTTCGTACTTCTCCGTCTTTGGCTACAGGGGAGACACCGTTCAAACTATCTCATGGCTCGGAGGCTGTGGTTCCTATAGAATTTGAAGTGGTCACCCCCAGGGTTGTGTATGCTAAGGAGGGAGGAGAAGCCTGGATAGAAGATAATGATGAAGCTATCAAATATAGTCTGGATCTGGTTGAAGAGGTTCAGGACGAGGCAACAATCGGGCAAGAAGAAGTTAAAAGGAGAATGGCCAAGTACTTTTACGGAAATGTCAGGGTTAAGCACTTCGCAGTTGGTGATGTTGTACTAAAAAAGGTTGATGCCGCAGCTAGAACAGGCAACGTGGGAAAGTTAAATCCCAACTGGGCAGGTCCCTTCATCATAAAAGAGGTACTAAAGAGCGGGGCTTACCGCCTCCAAACAAGCGAAGGAGAGGACATCTCACGCACCTGGAGCGGTGACGACCTTAAACGGTTCTATCCTTAAATTGTCTTCTCCATTTCTTGTATTTTTTGGATATTCTAATGAAAAGCCCCATACTGACACTTCTCCATGTCTGGTGATCCTTTTTTTTATATCTTTTATATATCATCCTCACTGGACCGCGGAGACATCGCCAAGTTCTGCTCGAACCCCCTCGGATTGTAGTCATTAGCGTAAAACCACGAAGATCATGTGTAGCGGGGAGTTTTCGCACACGTGTAGTGGTAGCTTGCCAATTCCCGTGCGGCGGTCTTCGGAATCTTGGATCCCGGCTGATATCCGACACACCCCTGCATCAAGGGAGGTCTAGGTGAATGTTGGCTCTATCATGCCCCGAGAGGGATATAGTTATAGCTTTGATGATCTTTCTGAGGAAAGCAATGTCGGTATAGCCCCCGAGGCATAACCACACCTGCCCAACTGATCATCTTAGTCTGTGACCATCGAATACTCCTAGGTACTGTCAAGCGATGCCTAAACGGGACCGACAACTGAGTTGATCTCTCTGAGGAAAGCAATGTTCGCCGCCTAGGCCAACCTGCCCAATTGATCAACTCAGCTTGTAACCCTAGGCATGAGAGCAGTTGAGTCAATTACAGCCCTTATGACCACTTGAGGAAAGCAATGTTCGCCGCCTAGGCCCACCTGCCCACTTGGTCATCTGGGTCTGTACTTGTCTTTTTCTTTATTTCTACAGCTCTTATGACCACTTGAGGAAAGCAATGTTCGCCGCCTAGGCCCACCTGTCCACTTGGTCATCTGGGTCTGTACTTGTCTTTTTCTTTATTTCTACAGCTCTTATGACCACTTGAGGAAAGCAATGTTCGCCGCCTAGGCCCACCTGCCCACTTGGTCATCTGAGTCTGTAGCCATTTCTTGTTACATTACAGGAAATTTTCTCATCTTATTGGTCACGCTAGACCATTTGGGAGAAAAAACAGGATTTTTTATAGGTATATCACAAACCGGTCGGCTTGATGTCTAAACCGGGCGGTTTGAAATAAGCAGGTACCAAAGATATCAGGCGGCCTTGTTTACCCGGGAAACCGCTTTCAAGAGGATTACTCGCAGACCGAGCGGTTTGCGGATCCAAGTCGCCCGGCTCAGGTTAAACGAGATCCATCGACACTAGCTAGCACAGGTCGGGCGGTCTGGCATAACTCAGACCGCCGCCAAGTACTAAAGATAGTCCAAGCCCAAGTCCAACTGGGCAAGTCGCGGTCTCAAGTCGGAGATCGCGCGGTTTATGCCATGGAGATAAGCCCAGATTCAAGGTCAAAGAACAAGCCGTGGTCTCAAAATAAAGACCGCTCGGATAGCACCGTAGCCTTGGCCGCATCATCTTTATATTCTGGACAGACAACTCGGAAGGGCAAGCCGCCAAGCCGCGCGGCTTCTTTCTTTCCTTCTTTGTGTATCCCGTCACCGCCTGCCCGTTTCTCCTGTACCCGGGCAGGCGGTTATTTTATCCCTACCCATTCGGGCAGGCCCCCAAGCCTATAAATAGGGGGCGGCACTGTACCCAAGACACACACACTCGAATCTAGGAGCTCGCTTGTTTGAGCTGCGGACTCGAGTTTCTCGTCTTGCGGACTGTCTGACCGGCCGACTTCTCTTTTCCTGCACTTGTAACCCGCTGTAACCCCTTCTTTCTAATCAAAGGAAAGCCCGTCGCAGGAGTGGCATTTGCCGCGGCGGGCGAAGCGTGGCCTTGACCGCTGCTAGCGGTCTCATTCTTCTGCACAAAAAGTAACCGGCAACCCGCAGCCTCCGGTTTCCCTCGGAGGTGCGATTTCGGACTCAACAGAAACACGCGACCTTCAGATCGCGGATTGTCGGTGAAATCCTTTTCGCCACGATGTCAGACCGTCAGTTCCCCCTTAGAGACCGCTCCGATCATAGCGAGGACTCTTTGTGGGAAGCCCTAGAGCAATCAAGGAGAGAAGCCGAGCGGGCTCAGAGGGCCACTGATCAGCGACTTGAAGCGATCAGTCAGACTTTAGCAATGCTAACCGAGCGACTAGTTCTGCAACAAGCCGCGGCTAATCAGGCAGTGACCCCGGTCCTTCCTCCACCTCCTCCTTACCCGCTACCGCAGGCCGCTAATTTCCAGCTCCACCAAGAAGACCTTGCGGCTAGGAAAAACTTCTATCAGGAAGCCGCGCACAATATGCCATCTCGAGTCCTCGACTTCCAGGGGGCGACTTCTCACGCTGCCCACCTTTCCTACCCGCAGGAGGGCGCGGCCCGTCTCTCCTACCCGCCTGAAGTTCCTATTCATCACTCCTACCCGCCAGAAGCTGCTGCCCGGTCTTCTTATCAGGCGGCTTGTCCGCGAATAGCCGCAGCTCCGGCGGCTTATTACCCTGCTCCTCTGTATGAAGATATGGAAGAAACTTCTCCCTTTGTGGACGAAGTCAGAGGGGAGCCTGCCCCTAATAATTTCAGGGAGCCTCGCCTGCCAGCTTTCAATGGGGAGACTGATCCCACGGTTCATTTACAAGCTTTCGAGTCAGCCATTGCTCTCAGAACCTTAACTGATGCAACTAAGTGCAAGCTTCTTGTAACCTCCTTTGAAGGACAAGCGAGGGAATGGTTTTACGGTTTGTACCCCAGGTCGATCCGTTGTTTCGCGGAGCTGCGAAGAGAATTCCTGCTGAGATTCTCTACCTCAAGGAAGAGAAAGAGTGGCCCGACGGCTCTTTTCGATATAAAACAACGGGAAGACGAGACGTGGGCTCGTTTTGTGGACCGCTTCCAGAAAGAGATCATGGAAGTACAAAATGTGGACCCAGAGCTGTATAGGGTTGCCCTCATCCATGGCCTAAGAGAGGGCCCCCTAAAGTTCGAAGCAAGTATAAGGGAGCCTAAGACTTATCAGGAAATGATATGTTTGGCAAATATGTTTATCAGAGGAGAGAAGAGCAATCCGGACTACGTCGCGAAGCTGGTAAGCGACAAGGAGCAGTCAAATCCATCCTTCCATCATCCACCATCGAATCAGTCCCACTTTGAACCCCGTTCCCAAAGGGGGAGGAACTACAAAAATAAGCAACCATTTATGGGCCATCAGTGGTTTCAAGATCAGAAACCACCGTTGGCCGTCGCTCCCGCTCCATCCGCTCCCCTTCCGCAAATCATGCCGGTATATTTACAACAGTATGCCGCGCAGCCACCTCCAGTCATTCCATCAACTCAATACGATGATTCGCAAGAGTCATTCACTCCCCTAAACGTCACCATGGACGAAGTAGTCCAGATTCTGCAAAAGAGGCCAGATTTCAAAAGGCCTGCTCCTCTGAAGTCGGATATTCGCAATCGAAATACGAACCTTTATTGTGAATATCATAAAGAGGGGGGACATCTAACTGAAGACTGTCGAGCTCTTCGTCTGCTTATAGAAAGACTCCTGGGAGAAGGAAAGCTCCGAGGTCTAGTTCGGAAAGATAAAACTACTGAGCCAACTACCGAGAAGAAAAAGGAGAAGGAAACAGTAGAAGTGACCTGGGAATGCGCCGACGTCGAGGACGCCGGCTACTATGGTGACATCCATCCTTCTACCGAATGCATCGAAGTCAATGATGTGGGCCCCTTAGAGGACATCTATTGTATCCATGGGGGAGCTGGAGCGGAATCATCTCGCAAATCCAGCATTGCGAGAGTTCTAAAGCAGGAAGTGGCAGCCACTACAAGTTGTCCTCCCGAAAGCACTATTGTCACGTTTGGTCAGGATGACCTTCCCCCCAATGCTAATCCTTTCGATGATGCGGTGGTTATCAAGGCCGTCATCGAAAACTATACAGTCCACAAGATTCTGATTGATACCGGCAGCTCCGTCAATCTCCTTTTCCGCCTGACTTTCGAGGCCCTGAAGACCGGAAAGCATCTGCTTTCCACCGATGGGCCCCTCTACGGTTTTTCTGTGGAGAAGAAGGAAGTAGAGGGTTCAGTGAAGCTCCTGGTCTCTCTTGGAGGAGTAATAAAGTTGATCAATTTCGTGGTAGTAGATGCCCCGAGCAACTACTGTGCTATCTTCGGGAGGCCGATTCTCAATGCGTATAGGGCAGTAGTGTCCACCTTTCACCTTGCCCTCAAGTTCGCTGCTGAAGGAAAGCAGTATCGGGTCAGAAGCAACCCAAAGGTAGCTCGGGAGTGCTACGTCCGAACTGTCAACATGGTCACCGACGCTCCACTTCCCAAGATCATGGATGAGGTTTTGGAGGTTGCTGAGTCTTCAGGGGCTGCCGAGGAAAGCGCAGAACGGACAGGGACTTACCTGGAACCTGCCCAGGAGACCCAAGAGGTTCCTATTGCTGAAGAGGAAGGAAAGAAGTTGATCATCAACGCCGAGCTATCAGAAGAAGAGAAGGTTCAGTTGATCTCCTGCCTGTTGGAGAATCTAGACATCTTCGCCTGGTCAGCAGAAGATATGCCTGGTGTAGATCCAGATGTCGCGTGCCATCACCTCAACATTTCTCCTGAATTCAAGCCAATCCAACAGAAGAAGAGGGAGGTAGCAACCAAGCTGGCGGTACCCATCAAAGAAGAAGTTGCAAAACTTCTTAAAGCCAATTTCATTTCTGAAATCCAGTATCCCACCTGGATGTCGAATGTAGTGATGGTGAAAAAATCTGGGGGGAAATGGCGTATGTGTGTAGATTTCACTAAACTCAATAAAGCATGTCCCAAGGATTGTTATCCCTTGCCTCGGATAGATGTTTTGGTAGATTCCGCGGTGGGATATAATTTCATGAGTTTCCTAGATGCATTTTCTGGTTACCACCAGATTAAGATGCATAAGCCTGATATCCCGCATACGTCCTTCATTACCAATGACGGGTGTTATTGTTATCTCTTCATGCCTTTCGGACTCAAAAACGCGGGTGCGACATATCAGAGGATGATGGACACGGTTTTTGAAAAACAGAAAGGAAGAAATCTTGAAGTATACGTTGATGATCTCCTTCTAAAAAGTAAAACTTTTTCAATCCACCTGAAAGACCTCGTAGAGACGTTCGCTACTCTACGGAGGTTCAAATTAAAGCTAAACCCATCAAAATGCGTATTCGGGGAAAACAAAGGGAAATTTCTCGGGCATCTTCTCACCCCTGATGGCCTCGCACCAAATCCGGATAAAGTAAAAGCCATCCTAGATATGACCCCTCCTCGTAATCAGAGAGAGGTTCAACAACTTGGGGGGAGGCTGGCAGGGTTGAGCCGATTCATTTCCAAATCAGGAGATAAAAGCGCTCCATTCTTCAAGACACTTAGGGGAGGATCTAAGTTTGAATGGAATGAAGAGTGCGATAATGCTTTCGAACAGTTGAAAAAGCAGTTAACCTCAACCCCTCTTCTTCAAAGCCCTCGTGAAGGGGAAATGCTATTCTTGTACTTGGGGGTGGGTCCAGATGCCATAAGCTCTGTCCTGGTTCGGGAGGAGAAGAAGAAGCAATTTCCAATATATTATGTCAGACATATCCTTAAAGATGCAGAAACTAGATATTCAATTCTAGAGAAATTAGCCTTGGCCTTAGTGATGTCCTCACGAAGGCTTCGCCCCTATTTTCAGGCTTATCCTATTCAGGTGGTTACGGATCATCCACTAAGAAGTATCCTAGAGAAGCCAGATCATTCAGGAAGACTGGCCAAATGGGCAATTGAGCTGAGCGAGTTTGAAATACTATACATTCCCAGAACAGCAATTAAGGCACAAGTACTGGCAGACTTCTTGGTAGACACGATGGAGAAAGGATGCCGAAGCATTTGCCAAGCGTTGTGTTCAGTGCCAAAAGTTTGCTCCTCTTCAGCATCTGCCCGCTCAGTCGCTTAGGTCAATAACTGCACCCTGGCCCTTCGCGGTTTGGGGGATGGATCTCATCGGACCCTTTCCAATGGCTAGCGGTCAGCGCCGCTTTATCATAGTGATGATTGACTACTTCAGTAAGTGGATCGAGGCTAAGGCACTGGCAAGAACTACTACCCAAATTATCAGAAACTTCATCTGGGGAGAAATAGTCTGCCGACACGGAATTCCGGTGGCAATTGTCACTGATAATGGTCCACAATTCAATAATCCCGAGATGATAAAATTTTGCGATCAGGTTGGAATTGACCTGCGGTTTTCCTCAGTACATCATCCAAGGACCAATGGTCAGGTAGAAGCAGCCAACAGGCGAATCCAGCATCTCCTGATGAAAAGAGTTTGGAATCAGAAAGGAAACTGGGCAGATCAACTTCCCTCCATCCTTTGGACTCTTCGTACTACTCCATCTTCAGCTACAGGGGAGACACCATTCAAACTGTCTCATGGCTCGGAGGCTGTTGTTCCTGTGGAGTTTGAGGTGGTCACTCCAAGAGTTGTGTACGGAAAAGAAGGAGGAGAAGCGTGGGTAGAATACAATGACGAGGCTATCAAGTATAGTCTGGATCTAATCGAAGAACTTCAGGATGAGGCAACAATCAGGCAAGAAGAACTTAAAAGGAGGATGGCAAAGTATTTTGACAAAAATGTCAGGGTAAAGCATTTTGCGGTTGGCGACGTCGTACTAAAAAAGGTTGACGCTGCAGCCCGAACAGGTAATGTCGGGAAGCTAAATCCTAATTGGGCTGGACCTTTCATCGTCAAGGAGGTACTAAAAAGTGGGGCTTATCGCCTCCAAACAAGTGAAGGAGAAGACATCCCGTGCACCTAGAGTGGCGACGATCTCAAACGGTTCTATCCTTAAAATGTCTTCTTTACTTTCCTGCAGTTTTTAAGATATTTTAATAAGAAGCACCATACTGACACTTCTCCATGTCTGATGTTTCCTTTCTACATTTTCTCATATATCAAACTCACTGAACCACGGAGACATCGCCAAGTTCTGCTCGAACCCCCTCAGATTGTAGTCATTAGCGTAAAACCATGAAGATCATGTGTAGCGGGGAGTTTTCGCACACGTGTAGTGGTAGCTTGCCAATTCCCGTGCGGTGGTCTTCAGAACCTTGGATCCCGGCTGATATCCAACACACCCCTGCATCAAGGGAGGTCTAGGTGAATGTTGGCTCTATCATGCCCCGATAGGGATATAATTACAGCTTTGATGATCCTTCTGAGGAAAGCAATGTCGGTATAGCCCCCGCGGCATAACCACACCTGCCCAACTGATCATCTTAGTCTGTGACTATCGAATACTCCAAGGTACTCTCAAGCGATGCCTAAGCGGGACCCACAATTGAGTTGATCTCTCTGAGGAAAGCAATGTTCGCCGCCTAGGCCCACCTGCCCAATTGATCAACTCGGCTTGTAGCCCTAGGCAAGAGAGCAGTCGAGTCGCTTACAGCCCTTATGACCACTTGAGGAAAGCAATGTTCGCCGCATAGGCCCACCTGCCCACTTGGTCATCTGGGTCTGTACTTGTTTCTCTTTATTTCTACAGCTCTTATGACCACTTGAGGAAAGCAATGTTCGCCGCCTAGGCCCACCTGCCCACTTGGTCATCTGAGTCTATAATCATCTTTATTGCATTACAAGGGATTATCTCATCCCATATGGTCATTATAGACTATTTGGAGGAAAAAGCAGGATTTCTATGTGCAGCATAAACCGGACGACTTAATACTCAAACCGGGCGGTTTGAAATAAGCAGGTACCAGGGCTTTCAGGCGGTCTGGTTATTAAACCTGGCGGTCTGGTTATTAAACCAGGCGGTCTAAAATCAGCAGGTTCCAAAGATGTCATGCGGTTCGGTTTTTAGACCGGACGGTTTGAAATAAACAGGGTATCATTAAGGTATCAAGGTAAATATCAGGGAAGCAAGCATAATCATGACCGGCCGACCTTATTATCCGGATTATGAATTTATCATCCTTATGGGTTTCCATTCAATCCGATCGGATAATCACAGGATCTTTTCGATCAGGCGGTTATGATTCTCGTTGCAAGTATTAAACCTGCTAATCACACGATTTCTATATACATCTCGTGCGGCTTGTTAGTCAATGTTATATATAACTGTCATATAGATTGTTCGGATTAAATGTTAATCTTACGGTCTATCAACTGATCTTCTTGAGACTGGATATTCTGTTTATGGTCGCACGGCTTGATTATTTCAAATTCCGGATCGGTTATCTGATTGCATTCACAGAGGTGGGATTTACAGCGATGTTAGCTGCAAGTCGCCTGAGTTAAAACAATGACCGCTCGGTCTGATAATTGTTCTCTTGACTTGTCCTTCTTTATCCTGGAAAGCAAGTATGCCGGGTCTAGTAGTAACCGCGCGGCTCAATTGTGTCCGGTTTTCGGGATGTCGTAATACATTCGTAATAAGTTAGCACCTTCCCAGAATAAATCGGACAAATTCGATTCGGATTAAAAGAAGCAAGCTATGCGAATTTAACACAAAGAAATCGCAAACAATCACATGTAAGTCGCAGAAGGTAGACGGATAGACAGGTAAAAACTTTTCATTTCATTATCAAAACATTTACATTATATTTTAAGCTGTCCGGCTAACAACATCAAGCCGACGGCTATTCAAAATAAAAAACGAAATACGGCTACTGATTGTACGACTTGAGTTTCTTAGACGCAGGAGCACTTGAATGTTCGCTGCCATCAATCGAAACGTCAAGAGAATAACCCTCGCTACCCGACGAGGATGAGCTGCTCAATTCGCCCGATTTGCGACCAGCATCTTCTTCAGAATCGCTGGATTCGGACTCCGAGCCACTCTCACCACTCTTAGCCGCTCCGGGTTCTTCGGCCTCATCATCTCCATCATCGCTCTCCTCCGAACTGGATCCGTCGGCTTTATTCTTTCCTTTGGCTTTCCGCCTGATCTTTTCTAACTTCTTTTGCAAGATCGGATAGGCGTCCGAGAAGGTGAAATGCTCGAAACCAGGCGCAAACCCTTTGAGCTCCCGCAAGCGGTTAAAAGCATTATCAATTCCCTCGGCGACATGAGGGAAGAGTTCCTGCTGATAGACCGGGTCGGTCTCATCATACTTAGCCTGCAAAAGAAAAGAGTAAGATAAGACCGTGCGGTCTGAGAACATTGGTGTTGAGGCTGGCCAGGTGATGACTTACCGACTCGGCTTCCTTTAGCCGCGCATTTTCTTTCTTCAGTTCGGCAATTTCCTTCTCTTGGAGAGCGTTTTCTTTAATCAACCTCTTGAAGGTCATTCCCATGAAGGCGTTGGTGATGAGGCTCTCGGCACCAACCCGCGCGGCCTCTCTGGCGAGCTCTTCCTCAGGAATTTTCCTCAACCTCCTGAAGTTCCGTCGGCCGAACATAGCGATGCAAGCGGCCTCAGCATGCCGGCCCGACTTCTCGTTCGCCTAGTGGGGAAGCGCAGTAGAGACCTGGACACTATCACTGTCCGGATGCCAGGTCAAGACCGGGCGGCTTTTTAGATCCTTCACCTTGCTGAAGGAGCGAAGGGCGGCGAAGTCGCCTGAGGAACCCGAATCCTCCCCATCGGACGGCAGCGACTTGTTCCTGGCTTGCCTCTTTCTCTTCTCCGTCTGAGTCAAGACTAAGTCGGCCGGGCTTATCGGCTTGTTGGCAGGAACAACGACTTGGGCTACAAAAGGAGAAGAGTCAGCACAAGAGATCGAGCGGTTAACATTGAAGTCGGAAGCAAAGGGAAGCTTACTATCTTCAAGCCGAACGTTCTCTAGCTCGGCAAGTAGAGGGATATAGTAGCTTATGTTAAGCCGCTCATCCTTGAGAAGCTTGCAGATTCCCTTCTCCACTTCGCTTATTGGGACCGATTGAAAGGCCTCCTCAGGCCGCACTTGCGGATTCGGGTTCAACAGGCCAAGTCGGCCTTCGAAGATCAAGTACCTCTCCGGCCAGGCCGTGAATTTGTTCGCCAGATTGACCATCTTCAACCCGCGGCAGCCAAAGTAGAGGTGGCCTTTGAAGACATCCGATTCAGAGTCCGGGATGGCCCGCACCGAGAATATCTTCCTGAAGAGGTCCATAGAGAAGCGGACTCTCTCAGATCGCAGGTAGGAGATGAAGCTACATATCCCGGCCATCGAGTTGGGAGAAATCTGGTCGGGAACAACTCCATAATGGTCAAAGACCATGGAGAGCTCAATCGAAATCGGGAATTTAAATCCGCAATCGAAATGGTCGATTGGGATCGCGATTTGGTTTGGGCCAGACGAATTCATCCGCTCATCACGGAGCGGAAGCCGCGCGAGCAGCGGACTGTCAGTCATGTGCTTCTCGACGAATTCGTCCAGCTCGGCCTTTGTCAAACGACACTCCTCGAGGTCTGCAGAATGAAAGGCCACAGCGGCTTCGGAGCGGGTAGCAGAAGTCTTGGCAGGTCGCTTCGGCTGGCGCTTTACTCCCATCTTGAAATTTTGGTAAAAGGAATTTCGGGAGGGCGCTACTTATAAGAACGGCTGATCTGCATTTAGCAAAGGTCAAATCACAGCTAGACCGATCAACCCGTACGGATACATCATCACAATAGTCAACCACAGAGACTGTATAATTCAAACAAGCGAATTAAAGAATCACGAAAACAAGCAGATCGATTTATGTAAAATAACCCACAGGCATCAATCAACACAGTAAGAAGGCAAAAAAGAAAATTCAAATATTTAAGACGCACGGCCTGGATGGCGGATCGAATATTATAGAGTCAGATTCAAGCAATTGTCCAAGGGACCGAATAGAAATATTATTACAAGTTCATATCTTAGAGCCACTCGTTACGGACGGGTATCGCTCGGTTCATCCTCCCTGTGAAGCCGCGCGACATGATCGCCGATTTGAAGTACAGTTCCCTGCATTTGGTTCATATTATGATTAAGGCGGTTGATCATGCTATGAATCCGCGCGACATCTCTCTCTACTCGCGTCGCGGGGATCACGCGAGTAGGCAAGGTCGCTGCGGACTCATGAACACTAACAACTGGGTGGATCATCCCGGCTACAGGAAGAGACGAGCTCGTCCCTGCGTCCGGGCGGCTTGACCCTCGCCGGCCTTCGCCAACCACGTTAATAGGGCGCCGACTTCCGCAGTTTCCTTTGCCAAATGAAGGTATCTGTCCCTATAATAGGCACAGTCCTCTTCGAGCTTGCGGACTTCCTTCTTTCCACGATAAATCTGGACGGTCAGCGCAGCCACCTGGTCTTGCTGCGCCTTTTCTTTCTCTCGGCGCTCTCTCCGCTCGGCCTCCAGCGCTGCTCGGCTTTCCTTCCGTTCAGTTTCCAATTCAACCCGAAGAGCAGCTTTCTCATCTTGGGCGGCCTTCTCTCTCTCCTCCACAGCCCTCAACTGCTTAGCAAGGGTTTCCAGATTCTTTTGAAGCCGGGACATCTCGTCCTCCATCCGAGTATCCGGCAGAGAATAACGCAGCAGGGGTGGATCAAGAGGGGGAAGATAGGTCACCAGTTCGCCCGGCTTCGGAATAGAGTCACGGTCATCTGCAATAAGAGAAAATAGTCAAGGAGTGTTCAAAAGGAAACCGCTTTCATCGAATTTTCCTCGCTTACAAGCCGCGACAGTTGAATTGAATTCGGGCGGACGGGTCGCCTTGTTAGCATGGTATCGAACTTTCGGCGTTGTTCTCTCCACGATCTCTCACTTTGCCTCCGCTTGGCAGCAGAAAATTGAGCAGCGGAGGGAAAGAAGCTGGGTGACGGGTTCAACAACGAAGCGCGCGACTTGTTTCGAGGCCGCGGCCTAAAAAAACGAACAGGGTGGTAATCTGCTTCCTCTTTACCTTGCAGCAAAAGATTGGGTTGCGGCGGGGGCAGCCTGGCAAGTTGATCTCTTACTCGCTCCGCCTTCACCTGCATAAGCCGCAGACCGGCCGTCATGGTATCTTCAGGTACCAGTATGGTTCTTTCAGTCGCGACCTCAGGAAGGATGGCCTCCTTAAGGCTGGTCGCATCCTCAGACAGGGCGAATCCTTTCTCTCCTGGCGGGTTGGCAGCCTGCAGTTCGGAAGAAGTTCTCAGCTGATCATCTTGCTTCTGAAGAGAATCAAAATCCTTGAGGAGGTCACTTACGGAAATGCTATGAGCATCGACTCGAACCTGGTCGTTCGGCTGGGGGGAAGGAGTAATCAAGCCCTCCGAAACTTCATTCTCGCGCGACTTGCCTTGCAGGCTGTCTGCTCTCGGTTTCCCGGACGCTGCCTTGTTCTTGGCCTTTAGCTTCTTCATCTTCTTGAGAAGCCTGTCCGCTGTGGACTCCTCCTTCTTTCTCTTCTTCGACTTCAGGGCGGTTGGTTTTTCCGGACTGTCATCAACGTTAATTACTGGAGCTTCCTGATCGGTCGGCTTGGGGGAGTCAACTGCCTCTCCCCCTTCATCCCTTATGTTCAGATGAAAAACCCCGGACGGAGTAACTTCCATCTTGAAAGACTCATCCCCATCGCCTTTCTGGGAAGCAGTCTCCAAGTCTGTGTTACCCGGCGGGGAAGGCGGGCTGTTTCCTTTGTCAGAGAAGGTTGAGGGATCAGCTGGGGGTGGGTTCGGATAGCTCGCCTCATTTTTAGTCGACAGGACGGCTGTTTGCTCAGGAAGCAGTTCGGTCGGCTTACTCGCCTCCTGACTAGACGACAGGCCGACTGTCAACCGTGCAGGCGGGTCGGTCGGTTTACTTGTAAAAGCAATTGTTACGGTCTTATCAGGCCGCGTCGCCTTTTTCTTCTTCTTCTCTTTCGAGCGGTCTCTCTCGCGGTTCTTTCCGGGCTTCTCAAGAACTTCGAGCTCGGCCATCAAGTCCACCATCTTTTTCGGGCTGTTCAACCCGAAAGTCCTAACCGCAATAGGCGAGTAGTGACTCGTGGTAACAATGGAGTTATGCCAGAATCGAAGCTTCTGGAACATTTATAACCAACGGGGTGAAGTCGGCGCGGTCTCCGGCTAGCACTGATATTTTCGAAATTTTCACGGAAATTTAAAAATATGCGGGGATTATGTTTACCCGGGAAACTGCTTTCAAGAGGATTACTCGCTGACCGGGCGGTTTGCGGATCCAAGTCGCCCGGCTCAGGTTAAACGAGATCCATCGACACCAGCTAGCACAGGTCGGGCGGTCTGGCATAAATCAGACCGCCGCGAAGTACTAAAGATAGTCCAAGCCCAAGTCCAACAGGGCAAGTCGCGGTCTCAAGTCGGAGATCGCGCGTTTTATGCCATGGAGATAAGCCCAGATTCAAGGTCAAAGAACAAGCCGTGGTCTCAAAATAGAGACCGCTCGGATAGCACCGTCGCCTTTGCCGCATCATCTTTATCTTCTGGACAGACAAGTCGGAAGGGCAAGCCGCCAAGCCGCGCGGCTTCTTTCTTTCCTTCTTTGTGTATCCCGTCACCGCCTACCCGTTTCTCCTGTACCCGGGCAGGCGGTTATTTTATCCCTGCCTGTTCGGGCAGGCCCCCAAGCCTATAAATAGGGGGCGGCACTGTTCCCAAGACACGCACACTCGAATCTAGGAGCTCGCTTGTTTGAGCTGCGGACTCGAGTTTCTCGTCTTGCGGACTGTCTGACCGGTCCGCTTCTCTTTTCCTGCACTTGTAACCCGCTGTAACCCCTTCTTTCTAATCAAAGGAAAGCCCGTCGTAAGAGTGGCATTTGCCGCGGCGGGCGAAGTGTGGCCTTGACCGCTGCTAGCGGTCTCATTCTTCTGCACAAAAAGTAACCGGCAACCCGCAGCCTCCGGTTTCCCTCGGAGGTGCGATTTCGGACTCAACATGCCTAGTTTTTAAACCGGGCGGTTTGAAATAAGCAGGTACCAAAGATATCAGGAGGCCTGGTTTTTAAACCGGATGGTTTGAAATAAGAAGGTACCATAATTATCAGACGGTTTGACTATTAAACCGATCGGTTTAAAATAAGCAAGATATCATAAAATGCCACAAGGCAGGTATCCGGATATCAAGCATAACCATGACCGGTTGGTCTCATCATTCGATTCGTAAATCTATCATCCTTATAGGTATCAAATCGATTCGCTCGGATAAAAACAAGCTATTTACAGATTTTGATTCTGATGAAAATTATCACCAAGTGTCAAGCCACTGGCCGTCCGAGTTATATGCAGGTCGCACAAATTTATTAGTTAAATTTTATGCTCAAGGATGGAACTTTTAAAAAATCTGGATTATAAGTCGTTCGAACTCAATACTGAGTTCACGACCTGTTGATTGTTTTCTTCTGATTCGGTATTCTCTATTTTTGCAAAGTAATTATGTAAGGCTGGAAAGTAATCGCGCGGCTTGAATTCACATATACAGAGGCATCTAATCACATGAAATACATTCAAGTCGCACAACTTGCAGTCAGAGTATAATTATTGCAGCGGCTTAAATTTGTATTCGGTTAACTCGGGGTATTCATATTAAGAACCTAGAAAGTTCGAATTTCTATCCGCCCGACTATATATTATAATCACATCAAATTATTTATCAAAGTATGAATGGTCAATATTCTTCCGGGTTGTATGGCATTTGCTGAGTCGGGATCACAGAAACCAGCCCGAACAGGATTTACAGCGTTTGAATGGCTATTGGAATTCTGAAGGTTCAGTACCCGAACTGACTGGGTCATTATTAAGCCGCACGCTTGGCTAGAAGAGAGTTAATTATCTGAAGCAAAAAGAGATCGCAAACAATCACAAATAAGTCACAGAAAGCAGACGACTAGACAGGTAAAAACTTTCCATTTCCTTATCAAAATATCTTTACATGTTTCTATAACCGATCGGTTAACAAAATCAAACCGTCGGTTATTCAAAATGAAAACAAAATACAACTATTGACCATCCGACTTGAGTTTCTTAGATGCAAGAGCACTCGAATGTTCGCTGCCATCGATCGAAACATTGGGAGAGCAGCCCTCGCTGCCCGACGAAGACGAGCTGCTCAGCTCGCCCGACTTGCGCTCGACCTCTTCTTCAGAATCGCTGGACTCAGAGTCCGAGCCGCTCTCTCCCTCCTTAACCGCATCGGGCTCTTCAGCTTCATCATCCTCGTCATCACTCTCCTCCGAACTGGACCCGTCAACTTTATTCTTCCCTTTGGCTTTCCGCCTGATCTTGTCTAGTTTCTTTTGTAAAGTCGGGTAGGCATCAGAAAAAGTGAATTGCTCAAAACCGGGCGCGAGCCCTCTGAGCTCTCGCAGGCTATTAAAAGCATTATCAATTCCCTCGGCGACATGAGGGAAAAGTTCTTCTTGACAGACCGGATCGGTCTCATCATACTTTGTCTGCAAAAAAAAGGAATAAAGGTAAGAGACCGCACGGTCTGGAAAAATCAGAAAGATGGCTAGCCAGGTGATAACTTACCAACTCGGCCTCCTTTAACCGCGCGACTTCCTTCTTCAATTCGAAATTTTCCTTCTCTAGATGATCATTTGCTCTGATCAATCTTTTGAAGGTCATCCCCATGAAGACGTTGGTGATGAAGCTCTCAGCTCCAACCCGCGCAGCCTCCCGGGCGAGCTCCTCCTCAGGGATCTTCCTTAGTCGCCTGAAATTTCGCCGGCCAAACATGACGATGCTAGCGGCCTCAGCATGCAGATATGAAATGAAGCTGTATATCCCGGCCATCGAGTTGGGAGAGATTTGGCCGGGGACAACTCCGTAGTGGTCAAAGACCATGGCGAGCTCGATCGATATGGGAAATTTGAAGCCACAATCGAAGTGATCGATTGGGATTGCGATTTGATTCGGTCCAGAGGAGTTCATCCCCTCATCGCGGAGCGGAAGTCGCGCGAGCAGCAGACTCCCAACCATATGCTTATCGATGAATTCGTCCAATTCGGCTTTGGTCAGGCGGCATTCCTCAAGGTCTGCCGAATGGAACGCTGAAGCGGCTTCGGATCGGGTAGCGGATGTCTTCGCAGGTCGCTTCGGCTGGCGCTTTGCTCCCATTTTGAAATTCAGATGAAAAGGTCTTCGGAAAGGCGCTACTTATAAGAACGGGTGATCTGCATTTAGTAAAGGTCAAATCGCGGCTAGCCTAATCAACCAGCGTGGGCACATTCTCGTACAGAGCTAGCTCATTAGGAGTAAACCACAAGAAGTAAAATCCAAGCATGCGGTTTAATGAAACAGCAGAAACAAGCCGCTCGGCTTATAAAGCAATTCACAGGCGTCAATCAACATACAAAGGGACGAAATAAAACACATTCAAATAAACAGACCGCGCAGTCTGCAAAACAGACCGAATGCCTTAAAATTAAGCTCAAACAGTTAAGTTGTTCGAAGGACCGAATAAAAATATTACAAATAATTGTCTTAAAGCCGCTTAACACTAGCGGGCATCGCTCGGCGCATCTTCTCTATGGAGTCGCGCGACGTGGTCGCCGATCTGAAGAACAGTCCCTTGCATCTGATTAATGCTGTGATTGAGGTGGTTAATCATGCTATGAAGCCGCGCGACATCTCGCTCTACTCGTGCTGCCGGGATCACGCGAGTAGGTAAGGCCGCTGCGGCCTCATTTACACTAGCAACAGGGTGGATCATCCCAGCTGCTGGAAGAGTCGAGCTCGTCCCAGCAACCGGGCGGGGTGACCCACGCCGGCCTTCATCAGCTACATTAACAGGACGCTGGCTTCCGCCGACCTCCCTTGTCAGATGGAGGTATTTGTCTCTATAGTAGGCACAGCCCCCCTCGAGTTTGTGGATCTCGAGCGCAGCCACCTGGTCTTATTGCGCCTTCTCCTTCTCTCGACGCTCTTTCCGTTCGGCCTCCAATGCAGCACGGTTTTCTTTCCGCTCAGCCTCAATCTCAGCCCGCAGTGCGGCCTTTTCGTCCTGGGCGGCTTTCTCCCGCTCCTCGAGAGCCTTCAACTGCTTCTTGAGGGTTTCAAAATTCCTTTGAAGACCGGTCACCTCATCCTCCATCCGGGTATCCGGAATAACTAAGGAACTCAATAAGGAGGAATCCAGTGGAGGAAGATAAGTCACCAGTTCGTTCGGTTTCGGAATAGAATCACGATCATCTGCAATGAAAAAGACAGTCAAAATGGTCGGCCGAATATAATTTCATATAACGGGGGGATTATCAAAAGAGGACCGCTCTTTCCAAGTTCTCCTCGCTTACAAGCCGCAGCAGTTCGGGTAAAATTCGGGCGGATAGATTGCTTTGCTTGCTCGGAATCGATCTTTCGGCGCTGTTCTCTCCACGATCTCTCGCTTTGCATCAGCTTGGCAGCAGAAAATTGAGTAGCGGAGGGAAAGAAGCTTGGTGACGGATTCAACAACAAGTCGCGCGACTTGTTTCGAGACTGCGTTTTGAAAAAACGAACAGGGCGGTAATCCGCGACCACTTTACCTTGCAAGAGAAGATTAGGCGGCGGCGGCGGTTTGTTCAGCTGATCTATTACTTTCTCCGCCTTCGCTTGTATAAGCCGAAGCCCAGTCATCACGAAATCTTTGGGAGCCGGTGCGACTTTCTCAATTCTGGTCGCGACCACAGCCAGGGCTGCCTCCTTAGTTATGGCCGCATCCTCAGCCAAGGCGGTCTCCTTAATGCTGGCCGCATCCTCAGCCAGGGCGGCCTCCTCCTTTCCAGGAGGATCAGCAGCCTGCAAATCAGAAGAAGTTCTCAGTAGATCGTCTTGCTTCTTGAGGGAATCAAAGTCCCTGATAATATCACTTACAGAGATTCTGTGCGCATCAGTATGAACCTGGTTGCTCGACTTGGGTGAAGGAGTAGCTACTCCCTTCGAAACTTCTTTTTTGCGTGACTTGCCTTGCAGGCTACCCACTCCCGGTTTCCTGGAAGCCACTCTATTTTTGGCCTTTAGGCTCTTCACCTTTTTCAGAAGCCTGTCCGCCGTTGTCTCGGCTCCTTTCCTTTTCTTGGTCGACTCCTGGCCGGCTTGTTTTGAGGAAACCGGGCTGTCCTCAATATTCACTACCAGGCCCTGCTGACCGGTCGGCTTGGGGGAGTCAACCGTTTCTCCTCCTTCATCTCTGACCTCCAAGTGGAATACACCAGAGGGAGTGATCTTCATTGTAAAAGAATCTCCCCCGTCGGCCTTCGGGATGACAGCTTCCGAGTCCGTCTTATCCGGAGGAGGGGGAGGATTGATTGCCTTATCAGAAAGGGCAGGAAGATCAGCTGGGGGCAGGTTCGAGCAACCCTCTTCATTTCTAGTCGACTGTCAGTGCCGGGAGCAGGTCGGTCGGCTTACCCATAGAGGCAACGGTCACTGTTTTGTCAGGCTGGGTCTTCTTCTTCTTCTTCTTTTTGTCCTTTGGGCGATCTTCCCCGCGGTCTTTACCTGGTTTCTGGCGATTTTCGAACTGGGCCATAAGATCCACCATATTGATTGGACTGTTTATTCAGAAAGTTTTGACCGCGAGGGGTGAGTAGTGACTCGTGATAGCGTTACAATTATGCAGAGATGGAAGCTTCCAGAACACTTATAACCCACAAGGCAAGATCGGCGCGGTCTCCGGCTAGAACTAATATTTTTGAAATCTCCTCGGAGTTTGAAAATATGCGGGGATAATGTTTACCCAGAAGACCGCTTCCGAATAGCATTACTCGCATACCGGGCGGTCTGAGGATACAAGTCGCTCGGTTCAGATTTAACAAGGCCCATCAGCACCAACCAGCACAAACCGGTCGGTCTGACAGAGTTCGAACCACCTCCAAAGATTGAAGATCACCAAGGCCTAGTCCCAAAGGCAAGCTGCTGTCTCAAGTCGGAGACCGACTGGGTTGCGCCATGAAGACCAGCAAGGCCTAAGTCCAAAGTGCAAGCCGCGGTCTCAAGTCGGAGACCGCCAGGGTTGCGCCATGAAGACTACCAAGATCAAATCCGAAGGGCAAGCCGCGGTCTCAAGTCGGAGACTGCCCTAGTTGCATCATCATTTTGGACACAATATCTCCAGCCTCTGGTCAAGACAGATAGGAAGCGCAAGCCGCCAAGCCGCACTTCTTTCTTTTTTCCTTTTTTGTATCCCGTCACCGCCTGCCAATTTCTCCTGTACCCGGGCAGGCGGTTATTTTACCCCTGCCCGTTCGGGCAGGCCCCCAAGCCTATAAATAGGGGCGGCGACGTTCCCAAGGCACGCACACTCGAATCCAGGAGCTTGCTTGTTTGAGCTGCGGTCTCGAGTTTCCCGTCTTGCGACTTGTCTGACCCGGCCGGCTTCTTCTTTTCTGCTCTTGCAGCCCGTTGTAATCTCTTTACTTCAATCAAAGGAAAGCCCGTCACAGGAGTGGCATTCGCCGTGACAGGTGAAGTCTGGCCTTGACCGCTGTCAGCGGTCTCGTTTCCTCTACCTAAAAAGTAACTGGCAGCCCGCAGCCTCTGATTTCCTTCGGAGGTGCAATTTTGGATTCAACAAGCACAATTTTAAACCATTCAAGATCATTTTAGTGGTCAAGAAATAGCGGGTTGCAATGGTAATGAGTGCTTTTGCTCCTCTTGACACAAAAACTGTAACAGACATAACTTTTGATCTGGTTGTCCAATTTTTGCGCACAACACCTTTTTGGAATGAGCTCGGAGCCTTACATCCAACGGAGAACAAGTTTTAGCAATTCCTGTTTGTTTAGTGGTCAGTATACAGTGGGTTGGTAATAAGGTATTAACTCGAAAGGAGAACTAAACTTCAAACATCCGTAACTTTTTATCCGGTTGTCCGATTTTTGCCCACAATACCTTTTCAGAATAAGATCGGAGCCCTAAATCCAATGGAGAATTATTTTAACCCATTCAATCTCATTTAGAGGTCGATATATAGTGGGTTGTACTAGTAATGCGAGATTTAGCTCTAAATGACACATAAAATTCCAAAATGAAAGAATTTTAGATGATGTTTATAGAGAAAGTGAGAGATTTAGCTTCAAATGACACTCAAACTTTATACAGCAATAATTTTTGATTCGGTTGTCCGATTTTACCCCCACATCACCTTTTAGGAATGAGCTCAGAGCCCTACATTCATTGAAGCACAAGTTTTAACCATTGCAGTTCATTTAGTTGTCGATATATAGCGGGTTGCACCGGTAATGCAAATTTGGCTCCATAGACACCTAAACTTTAAACAGTCATAACTTTTGACCAGGTTGTCTGATTTTTGCCCACCATACTTCTTCGAAATGAGCTCTGAGCCCTACATTCAATGGAGAGCAAGTTTTACCCAATCTAGTTCATTTAGTGGTCGATATATATTGAGGTGCAGTGATAATGTGGGATTTAGCTCCAACTGACACCTAAGCTTCAAACAGCTATAACTTTTGATCCGGTTTTCCGGATTTTGCCCAAACCACCTTTTCGGAATGAGCTCAGAGCCATACATCCTATGACGAATAGTATTTACTCGATCGAGTTTATTTAGTGGTCGAGGGATAATGGATTGTTGTGGAAATGAGGGATTTTGCTCTAATTGACACCTAAACTTCAAACTTCCATAACTTTGATCCGGTTGTCTGATTTTTTCCTATAACACCTTTTCGGAATAAGATCGGAGCCCTACATCCAATGGAAAACAAGTTTTACCCATTCCAGTTCGTTTAGTGGTTGATCTACAGTGGGTTGCAGTGGTAATGTGGGATTTAACTCCAAATGATACATAAACTTTAAACAGACAGAACTCTTGATCCAGTTGCCCAATTTTTGCCCACAGTACCATTTTTGAATGAGCTCAGAGCCCTACAACCAATGGAGAGTAGGATATAACAATTCAAGTTCGTTTATTGTTCGATATACAGTGGGTTCTAGTGGTAATGCGGGATTTAGCTCCAAATTACACCTAAATTTCAAGCAGCCATAACTTTTGATCCGGTTGTTAGATTTTTGCGCACAACACTTTTTTGGAAAGGGCTCATATTCTCCATCCAACAGAGAATAAGATTTACCAATTCGAGATTAAGACAAAACCTCTCCGGTTGTCCGATTTTCGCATACAATTCCTTTTCAAAATGAGATCGGAGCCCTAATCCAATGCAGAACAATTTAAACCCATTCCAGCTCGTTTAGAGGTCGATATATAGTGAGTTGTAGTGGTAATACGATATTTAGCTCCAAATGACACATACACTTCAAAATGCCAGAATTTTTAATGCGGGTTGTAGTGTAAATGAGAGATTTAGCTCCAAATGACACTCAAACTTTCAACAGCAATAACTTTTGATGCAATTGTCTGATTTTACCACACAACACCTTTTCAGAAAGAGCTCGGAGCACTACATTCATTGGAGCACAAGTTTTCCCATTCCAGTTCATTTTGTTGTCGATATATAGCGGTTGCAGCGGTAATTCGAAAATTGGCTTTAAATGACACCTAAACTTCTAACAGCCATAACTTTTGATTTGTATGTTTGATTTTTGCCCACAACACCTTTTCGGAATATGCGCGGAGGCATATATCCAATGTAGCACAATTTTAAACCATTCCAGATCATTTTAGTGGTCAATACATAGCGGGGTGCAATGGTAATGAGGGATTTTGCTCCTCTTGACACAAAACTGTAATAGCCATAAATTTTGATCTGGTTGTCTGATTTTTGCGCACAACACCTTTTTGGAATGAGCTCGGAGCCCTACATCCAACGAAAAACAAGTTTTACCAGTTCCAGTTTGTTTAGTGGTCAATATACAGCGTGTTGGTAATAAGGTATTTAGCTCGAAAGGAGACCTAAATTTCAAACATCCGTAACTTTTTATCCGGTTGTCCGATTTTAGCCCCCAATACCTTTTCGGAATGAGATCGGAGCACTAAATCCAATAGAGAATAATTTTAACCCATTCAAGATTATTTAGAGGTCGATATATATTGAGTTGTACTGGTAATGCGAGATTTAGCTCCAAATGACACATAAAATTCCAAAATAATAGAATTTTAGATGTGGTTTTTAGTGAAAGTGAGAGATTTAGCTCTAAATGACACTCTAACTTTATACAGCAATAACTTTTGATCTGGTTGTCTGATTTTACCCCCACAACACCTTTTAGGAATGAGCTCGGAGACCTACATTCAATGAAGCACAAGTTCTACCCATTGCAGTTCATTTAGTTATCGATATATAGCGGGTTGCACTGGTAATGCAAAATGTAGCTCCAAATGACACCTAAACTTTAAGCAGTCATAACTTTTGACTAGGTTGTCTGATTTTTGCCCACAAAACCACTTCAAAATGAGCTATGAGCCCTACATTCAATGGAGAGCAAGTTTTACCCAATCTAGTTCATTTAGTGGTCGATATACATTGAGTTGCAGTGGTAATGAGGGATTTAGCTCCAACTGACACCTAAGCTTCAAACAGCTATAACTTTTAATTCGGTTGTCCAGATTTTGCCCAAACCACCTTTTCGGAATGAGCTCAGAGCCATACATCCTATGGAGAATAAGATTTACTCGATCGAGTTCATTTAGTGGTCGACGGACAGTTGATTGCTGTGGAAATGAGGGATTTTGCTCCAATTGACACATAAACTTCAAACTTCCATTACTTTGATCTGGTTGTCTGACTTTTGCCTAGAACACTTTTTCGGAATGAGATCGGAGCCCTACATCCAATGGAAAACAAGTTTTACACATTCCAGTTCGTTTAGTGGTTGATCTATAGTGGGTTGCAGTGGTAATGTGAGATTTAGCTCCAAATGACACATAAACTTCAAACAGACAGAACTCTTGATCCAGTTGCCCAATTTTTGCCCACAATACCATTTTTGAATGAGCTCAGAGCCCTGCAACCAATTGAGAGTAGGATATAACCATTCAAGTTCGTTTATGGTTCCAGTGGTAATGCGGGATTTAGCTCCAAATTACACCAAAAATTTAAGCAGCCATAACTTTTGATTCGGTTGTTCGATTTTTGCGCACAACCCTTTTTTGGAAAGGGCTCGTATTCTCCATCCAACAAAGAATAAGATTTACACATTCGAGAATAAGACAACACCTTTCCGGTTGTCCGATTTTAGCAAATAATACCTTTTCGAAATGAGATCGGAGCCCTAAATCCAATGGAGAACAATTTAAACCCATTCCAGCTCGTTTAGGGGTCGATATACAGTGAGTTGTAGTGGTAATACGAGATTTAGCTCTAAATAACACATACACTTCAAAATGCCAGAAATTTTAATGCGGGTTGTAGTGTAAATGAGAGATTTAGCTCCAAATGACACTCAAACTTTAAACAGCAACAACTTTTGATGCAATTTTCTTATTTTACCACACAACACCTTTTCAGAATGAGCTCAGAGCACTACATTCATTGGAGCACAAGTTTTCCCATTCTAGGTCATTTGGTTGTCGATATACAGCGGGGTTGCAGCGGTAATGCAAAAAATAAGCTTTAAATGACACATAAACTTCTAACAGCCATAACTTTTGATTTGTATGTTTGATTTTTGCCCACAACACCTTTTAATAATATGCGCGGAGGCATATATCCAATGTAGCACAATTTTAAATCATTCAAGATCATTTCAGTGGTCAATAAATAGCGGGTTGCAATGGTAATGAGGGATTATGCTCCTCTTGACACAAAAACTGTAACAGCCATAACTTTTGATCTGGTTGTCCGATTATTGCGCACAACACCTTTTTGGAATGAGCTCGGAGCCCTACATCCAACGGAGAACAAGTTTTACCAATTCCAGTTTGTTTAGTGGTCAATATACAGTGGGTTGGTAATAAGGTATTTTGCTCGAAAGGAGACCTAAACTTCAAACATCAGATACTTTTTATCCTGTTGTCCGATTTTTGCCCACAATACCTTTTCAGAATGAGATCGGAGCCCTAAATCCAATGGAGAATAATTTTAACCCATTCAAGCTCATTTAGAGGTCGATATATAGTGGGTTGTACTGGTAATGCGAGATTTAGCTCCAAATCACACATAAAATTCCAAAATGAAAGAATTTTAGATATAGTTTGTAGTGAAAGTGAGAGATTTAGCTCCAAATGACACTCAAACATTATACAACAATACTTTTGATCCGATTGTCTGATTTTACCCCCACAACACCTTTTAGGAATGAGCTCTGAGCCCTACATTCATTGAAGCACAAGTTATACCAATTGCAGTTTATTTAGCTGTCGATATATAGCGGGTTGCACTGGTAATGCAAAATTTATCTCCAAATGACACCTAAACTTGAAACAGTCATAACTTTTGACCAGGTTGTATGATTTTTGCCCACAAAACCTCTTCGAAATGAGCTCTGAGCCCTACATTCAATGGAGAGCAAGTTTTACCAAATCTAGTTCATTTAGTGGTCGATATACATTGAGTTGCAGTGGTAATATGGGATTTAGCTCCAACTGACACTTAGGCTTCAAACAACTATAACTTTTGATCCGGTTGTCCGGATTTTGCCCAAACCACCTTTTCAGAATGAGTACATAGGCATACATCCTATGTAGAATAGGATTTACTCGATCGAGTTCATTTAGTGGTCGAGGGATAGTGGATTGCTTTGGAAATGAGGGATTTTGCTCCAATTGACACCTAAACTTCAAACTTCCATAACTTTGATCCAGTTGTCTGATTTTTGCCCAGAACACCTTTTCGGAATGAGATCGGAGCCCAACATACAATGAACAACAAGTTTTACCCATTCTAGTTCGTTTAGTGGTTTATTTACAGTGGGTTGCAGTGGTAATGTGGAATTTAGCTCCAAATGACACATAAACTTCAAACAGACTGAACTCTTGATCCAGTTGCCCAATTTTTGCCAACAGTACCATTTTAGAATGAGCTCAGAGCCCTACATCCAATGGAGAGTAGGATATAACCATTCAAGTTCGTTTACTGTTCGATATACAGTGGGTTCCAGTGGTAAGGCGGGATTTAGCTCCAAATTACACCTAAATTTCCAGTAGCCATAACTTTTGATCCGGTTGTTTGATTTTTGCGCACAACACTTTTTTTGGAAAGGGCTCGTATTCTCCATCCAATAGATAATAAGATTTACCCATTCGAGAATAAGACAACACCTTTCCGGTTGTCTGATGAACCTTCAATACCTTTTCGAAATGAGATCGGAGCCCTAAATCCAATGAAGAACAATTTAAACCCTTTCCAGCTCGTTTAGAGGTCGATATACAGTGAGTTGTAGTGGTAATATGAGATTTAGCTCCAAATTACACATACACTTCAAAATGCCAGAATTTTTAATGCGGGTTGTAGTGTAAATGAGAGATTTAGCTCCAAATGACACTCAAACTTTAAACAGCAACAACTTTTGATGCAATTATTTGATTTTACCCCGCACAACACCTTTTCAGAATGAGCTCGGAGCACTACATTCATTGGAGCCCTAAATCCAATGGAGATATATAGTGGGTTACAGCGGTAATGCAAAATTTAGCTTTAAATGACACCTAAACTCCTAACAGCCATAACTTTTGATTTGTATTTTTGATTTTTGCTCACAACACCTTTTCAGAATATGCGCGAAGGCATATATCCAATGTAGCACAATTTTAAACCATTCCAGATCATTTTAGTGGTCAATAAATAGCGGGTTGCAATGGTAATGAGGAATTTTGCTCCTCTTGACACAAAAACTGTAATAGCCATAACTTTTGATCTGGTTGTCCGATTTTTGAGCACAACACATTTTTGGAATGAGCTCGGAGCCCTACATCCAACGGAGAACAAGTTTTAAAAATTCCAATTTGTTTAGTGGTCAATATACAGCGGGTTGGTAATAAGGTATTTAGCTCGAAAGGAGAACTAAACTTCAAACATCCGTAACTTTTTATCCGGTTGTCCAATTTTCGCCCATAATACCTTTTCAGAATGAGATCGGAGCCCTAAATCCAATGGAGAATAATTTTAACCCTTTCAAGCTCATTTAGAGGTCGATATATAGTGGGTTGTATTGGTAATGAGAGATTTAGCTCCAAATGACACATAAAATTCCAAAATGAAAGAATTTTAGATGCGATTTGTAGTGAAAGTGAGAGATTTAGCTCCAAATGACACTCAAACTTTATACAGCAATAACTTTTGATTTGGTTGTCTGATTTTACCCCCACAATACCTTTTAGGAATGAGCTCAGAGCCTTACATTCATTGAAGCAGAAGTTATACCCATTGCAGTTCATTTAGTTGCCGATATATAGCGGATTGCACTGGTAATTCGAAATTTAGCTCCAAATGACACCTAAACTTGAAACAGTCATAACTTTTGACCAGGTTGTCTGATTTTTGCCTACAAAACCTCTTCAAAATGTGCTCTGAGCCCTACAGTCAATGGAGAGCAAGTTTTACCCAATGTAGTTCATTTAGTGATCGATATACATTGAGTTGCAGTGGTAATATGGGATTTAGCTCCAACTGACACCTAAGCTTCAAACAGCTATAACTTTTGATCCGGTTGTCCGGATTTTGCCCAAACCACCTTTTCGGAATGAGCTCAGAGCCATACATCCTATGTAGAATAGGATTTACTCGATCGAGTTCATTTAGTGGTCGAGGGATAGTGGATTGCTGTGGAAATGAGGGATTTTGCTCCAATTGACACCTAAACTTCAAACTTCCATAACTTTGATCTGGTTGTCTGATTTTTGCCTAGAACACCTTTTTGGAATGAGATCGGGGCCCTACATACAATGGACAACAAGTTTTACCCATTCCAGCTTGTCTGGTGGTTTATCTATAGGGGGTTGCAGTGGTAATTTGGAATTTAGCCCCAAATGACAAATAAACTTCAAACAGACAGAACTCTTGATCCAGTTGCCCAATTTTTGTCCACAGTACCATTTTAGAATGAGCTCAGAGCCCTACATCCAATGGAGAGTAGGATATAACTATTCAAGTTCGTTTATTGTTCGATATACAGTGGGTTCCAGTGGTAATGCGGGATTTAGCTCCAAATTAAACCTAAATTTCAAGCAGCCATAACTTTTGATTCGGTTGTTCGATTTTTGCGCACAACACTTTTTTGGAAAGGGCTCCTATTCTCCATCCAACAAAGAATAAGATTTACCCATTCGAGAATAAGACAACACATTTCCGGTTGTCCGATTTTCGCATACAATACCTTTTCGAAATGAGATTGGAGCCCTAATTCCAATGGAGAACAATTTAAACCCATTCCAGCTTGTTTAGAGGTCGATATACAGTGAGTTGTAGTGGTAATATGAGATTTAGCTCCAAATGACACATACACTTCAAAATGCCAGAATTTTTAATGCGGGTTGTAGTGTAAATGAGAGATTTAGCTCCAAATGACACTCAAACATTAAACAACAACAACTTTTGATGCAATTGTATGATTTTACCCCACAACACCTTTTCGGAATAAGCTCGGAGCACTACATTCATTGGAGCACAAGTTTTCCCATTCTAGTTCATTTAGTTGTCGATATACAGCGGGTTGCAGCGGTAATGCAAAATTTAAGTTTAAATGACACCTAAACTTCTAACAGGCATAACTTTTGATTTGTATGTTTGTTTTTTGCCCACAACACCTTTTTGGAATATGCGCAAAGGCATATATCCAATGTAGCACAATTTAAACCATTCCAGATCATTTTAGTGGTGAATAAATAGTGGGTTGCAATAGTAATGAGGGATTTTGCTCCTCTTGACACAAAAACTGTAACAGCCAGAACTTTTGATTTGGTTGTCCGATTTTTGCGCATAACAACTTTTTGGAATGAGCTCGGAGCCCTACATCCAACGGAGAACAAGTTTTACCAATTCCAGATTATTTAGTGGTCAATTTACAGCGGGTTGGTAATAAGGTATTTAGCTCGAAAGGAGAACTAAACTTTAAACATCCGTAACTTTTTATCCTATTGTCCGATTTTCGCCTACAAAACCTTTTCGTAATGAGATCGGAGCCCTAAATCCAATGGAGAATAATTTTAACCCATTCAAGCTCATTTAGAGGTTGATATATAGTGGGTTGTACTGGTAATGCGAGATTTAGCTCTAAATGACACATAAAAGTCAAAAATGAAAGAATTTTAGATGCGGTTTGTAGTGAAAGTGAGAGATTTAGCTCCAAATGACACTCAAACTTTATAGAGAAATAACTTTTGATCCGGTTTTCTAATTTTACCCCCACAACACCTTTTAGGAATGAGCTCGGAGCCCTACATTCATTGAAGCACAAGTTTTACCCATTGCAGTTAATTTAGTTGTCGATATATAGCGGCTTGCACTGGTAATGCGAAATTTAGCTCCAAATGACACCTAAACTTGAAACAGTCATAACTTTTGACCAGGTTGTCTGATTTTTGCCCACAAAACCTCTTCAAAATGAGCTATGAGCCCTACATTCAATGGAGAGCAAGTTTTACACAATCTAGTTCATTTAGTGGTCGATATACTTTGAGTTGTAGTGGTAATATGGGATTTAGCTCCAACTGACACCTAAGCTTCAAAGAGCTATAACTTTTGATCCGGTTGTCTGTATTTTGCCCAAACCACCTTTTCGGAATGAGCTCAGAGCCATACATCCTATGTAGAATAGGATTTACTCGATTGAGTTCATTTAGTGGTCGAGGGATAGTGAATTGATGTGTAAATGAGGGATTTTGCTCCAATTGACACCTAAACTTCAAACTTCCATACCTTTGATCCGGTTGTCTGATTTTTGCCTAGAACACCTTTTCGGAATGAGATCGGAGCCCTACATACAATGGACAACAAGTTTTACCTATTCCAGTTCATTTAGTGGTTTATCTACAGTGGGTTGCAGTGGTAATGTGGAATTTTGCTCCAAATGACACATAAACTTCAAACAGACAGAACTCTTGATCCAGTTGCCCAATGTTTGCCCACAGTACCATTTTAGAATGAGCTCAAATCCCTACATCCAATGGAGAGTAGGATATAACCATTCAAGTTCGTTTATTGTTCGATATACAGTGGGTTCCAGTGGTAATGCGGGATTTAGCTCCAAATTACACCTAAATTTCAAGCAGCCATAACTTTTGATCCGGTTGTTCGATTTTTGCGCATAACACTTTTTTGGAAAGGGCTCGTATTCTCCATCCAACAGAGAATAAGATTTACCCATTTGAGAATAATACAACACCTTTCCGGTTGTCCGATTTTCGCATACAATACCTTTTCGAAATGAGATCGGAGCACTAAATCTAATGGAGAACAATTTAAACCCTTTCCAGCTCGTTTAGAGGTCGATATACAGTGAGTTGTAGTGCTAATATGAGATTTAGCACTAAATGACACATACACTTTAAAATGCCACAATTTTTAATGCGTTTTGTAGTGTAAATGAGAGATTTAGCTCCAAATGACACTTAAACTTTAAACATCAACAACTTTTGATGCAATTGTCTGATTTTACCCCAAAACTCTTTCGTAAGTCTCAGCCCAGCCAGAAGTGCTTCATATTCTGCCTGATTATTTGTAACTGGAAAGAAGAATTTGATAGCTTGCTCCAGCCTGATGCCATTTGGACTGATTAAAACTACCCCAGCTCCCACAGAGTTTTTACCAGAAGGCCCATCCACATAAATGATCCAAGCCAAAGGAGATTGCACCGCCTGTTCAGGACTAGGTTCTGCTGTATCCACCAAGAAGTCTGCCAAGATTTGTGCTTTGATTGCTGTTCGGGGGATGTAAGATATTTCAAATTCGCTTAGTTCGATAGCCCATTTAGCCAACCTTCCTGAATGGTCTGGCTTTTCAAGAACATTTCTTAAAGGATGATCTGTAATCACTTGGACAGGATGAGCCTGAAAGTAGGGCGAAGCCTTCGTGAAGACATGACCAAGGCCAAGGCTAGTTTCTCCAAGATTGAATATCTGGTTTCTACATCTTTGAGAATGTGGCTAACATAATAGATTGGAAATTGTTTGATTCAAAAGTGCGCTTCCGAAGGAAATCGAAGGTTGCAGATTATCGGTTACTATTTGGTTAGAGAATTCAGACCGCTAGTAGCGGTCGAGGCCAGACTTCGCCCGTCGCGGCAAATGCCACTTCTGCGACGGGCTTTCCTTTGATTGAAGAGAAGTGATTACAGCGGGTTACAAGTGAGTCGGCCGGCTAGACTGGTCGCAAGACCGGAAACTTGAGGCCGCAGCTCCAGCAAGCGAGCTTTCGGATTCGAGTGTGCCTGTCTTGTGAACAGTACCGCCCCCTATTTATAGGCTTGGGGGCCTGCCCGAATGGGCAGGGATAGAATAACCACCTGCCCGGGTACAGGAGAAACGGGCAGGCGGTGACGGGATGCATAAAAAAGAAAAGAAGGAAGCCGCGCGGTCTGGCCTCTGGACGTGACTTGAGGCTGAAGATGCCGAGGCTGAGTCAATGATGTAGAACGAGAGGCCTCCGGCTTGAGACCGCGATCTGCCCTCTTGACGTGACTTTGGCCGATCTTCACGATGCAACCCGGTCGGTCTCCTCCTTGAGATCGCGGATAGCCTTCTTGTCTTGTCTTTTGACGATCTTCAATCTTGGGAGCGGTCCGAAATGTCATCAGATCGCCCGGCCTGGTTTGCCCTGAACTGAGAGCCACTGACCCTAGAACCCAGCGGCCTGACCTAGCAATTCGCCCGGTCCGACAATGATTCAATCCGAGAAGCGGTTTTCCGGGTAAACATAATCCCCGCATATTTTCAAATCCCAAGGGAATTTCGAAAATATTAGCTTTAACCGGGAGACCGCTTCCGACTTGCCCTGAATTCTATAAGAGAGCCAGAGAACTCATTCTGCAGAGTTTTTTCTGAAATCACAGGGTATTACTCGCCATTTGCGGTTAGAGCTTTTAAGACCGGTAATTCTTCAACGATGGACTTCCTAGACACCATGTTAGACCGCGTGGTCCCTGCCGGTGATCAGAAGAAGGAGGAAGGCAAGAGTCGCGACTGAACGGAGAAGTCGAGGAAGGACAAGGAAAAGCAGAACCAGAAAGACCGGAAAAAGAGAGAGAGGTCTGAGAAAACCGCGGCAGATAGTTCCAAGGCCGATGTGGACTCAACAATCCCCAAGACTCCTGCAGAGCCCGCAGCGGAGAGTTCGGGGCCTTCTCCCAGCGACTCGCTGATTCCTCTCAGAGACCTCGGCCAATAGGCCGTCAGCCCGTTGAACAAAGGGGAGGCCGCCCTTCTAGAAAAGTTGGCTCTGGCAGCCCTTTAAAGAAAGTCGGCGGCGGGTCCGACTCGTTTGGCATGGAAATCACCCCATCCGGGAATCCTCATTTGTTAGTCAAGGATTTGGGGGAGGAGGCGGTTAGCTCTCCGAGGCCGGGCGACCTGAGTATCCCTTTATCCGTGGACGATTATCCCAGCCCCTCCAAAGAAGTTAGTCCAGCTTTGGGTAAGAAACAGAAGAAGAGAAAGAAGACTGGGTCAGTGACAGACCGGATAACCAAGAAAGTTAAGAGGCTGGCCTCCAAGGAAAGGGCGGCTTTTAAGAAACCGGCGGAGTCTCGCCTCCAGACCAACCCGCGACTAAAGGAGGAGCTTGGCTTAACGACTCCCTCACCTACTAAGGTAAATGATTCGCCGGCTACCCCTGATACGAAAACGGGCGACCTGATTCCGGACTCGGCGAGTAGTTTATCATTTAATGGGATCTTTTAGGATATGGATGAGCTGATGAGGCGAGATAAGCTTCTTGACAGCCCGATGGCTTCAAATCGAACTGCCCCTACTTCAGATACCACAGCCCGGCCTGAGGAGACCGCTCAGAAGGAGGCCGAAGATCGAGAAGCTGCTACCCGGGCCGCCCTGGAGGTCGAGGAGCGGGAGGCTGCTACCCGGGATGCCTTGGAGGTTGAGCAGAAAGTGAAGGAGCTTGAGGAAATGCTGAAGGCGCGGGAGGAGGTTCCCCCGGTGATGACCGGGAAGGAGATAATGACGGTGAAGAAGGAGGGGGCGAAACGGGCTTTAAACAAGCCGCTGCGGCCTGATCCTTTTGCGCCAGGTAAGCGCACTGCGGATTATAAAGCTGTCCGTTTCTTCATTTCGCGGCCTCGTCGAAATCAATTACTGAACCCGCCGCCGAGCTTTTTCCCCTTAGCGGCCTGGTCCTCTTCCGCTAGGCAGAGTAAGGAGAGACTCTGGCGTGAGCAACAACGGAGGATGGACCCGGAACGGTCTAAGCGGCCTGTGCGCCCAGGCACTGATCTTATATTTTTGCCCACTTTTGTACATATATAGCACTGCATGCTTTTACTTTTCATAACCTCGCGGCTCCTTGCAGGCAGCGAGGATCAAATTGTGAAGCCGGGCGACCTTATGTCCAGCCTGCCTCCATTGGTTCCCCTGGTATCGACCTGTGCGACGACTTCGCAAGAAGGGCCGCAACTGTTCGAGCATCTCGAGGAAGATTTAGCAAATCTGAGGGCTCGTTTGAAGGAGGTGGAAGATCGGGAGGCCGACACTCGGACCGCTCTGGAGGCCGAGCGAATGGCAAGGAAGAAGGCTGAAGAGGCGCTGAAGGCGTAGATGGAGATCGACAAGAGATCCAGGACCGAGAGGGAGAAGAGCTTGGAGATTCAGCTTGAGGCCGCGCGATCTGCAGCGGAGGCCGCGCGAGCTGCAGTGAAGGCCGAGAAGAAAGCTAAGGTGGCGCAAGTCGCTACTCTGACCGCCTAGCTCGAGAAGGAGAAGAGAGCGCCTGCCAAGTCTGAGGATGACTCGAGATATTATCAGGATAAATTCCTGCGGTTAACTAGGGAAGTCGCTTCGGGCCGGCGAAGTATGAATGATGCGATGCAGGTTGCTAGCCTCCCAACTGTTGGGGCGGGCTCAAATCCTCCCCCGGTTCGGGCGGCTGATCCATTGATTGATGAGGCCACCGTAACCCCCCGTATGATCGCCGCTACGCGGATTGAAAAGGATGCCGGGCGGCTTCATAGCACAATCAACCACATCCATTATCATACCAGCCAGATTTACTCCCTTCTGAACACCACCAGCGACCAGATCGCGCGTCGCATAGAGAGGATGTCTCCCCAGAACACCGCCAGCCGTGAATGGCTTTTTAGAACAATTTTGTATTATGAATGCGGCTTGTTGATTTTGGCCTCTGTTTAGACAATGCTTCTTTTTACTTTGTGTCTTTTATTTGAATAACCCGTGCGGGTTCTTGTTTAGCCGCTGTGTTTGTGTTCTGCTTTAGATCTTCTGTGTTTTATCAGAACTAATTACAGGTCGCGCGATCTGTGATGTATGCTTGCTCCTGATTTCTTGAATGTCTTTGGTTCTTTTTGTTTTTCTGATAAATCTGACCATGCAGGCTGTTGACCGCGCGGTTAGAATGTATAGCCGCGATATATTTTTACTATTTGCAGATCGTAAAAATCTATAAGTAGGGACTTTTTCGAAGTCATTTTCACGATTTCAAATGGCGCGATCTAAGAACAAGTCGCAGCGGCCTGTTAAGGTTAAAGTCGTCCGTGCAGATGAGGCCTTGGCTTTTCACTCGGCGGACCATCCAGAGTGCCGTCTCACCCAGAGCGAACTAGACGAATTCGTTGCAAAACACATGGCAGGGAGTAATCTGCCCATGCGGCTTCCTTTCCGCGATGAGCGGATCAACTCTTCCAATCCGCACCAAATAGCCGTTCCGGTCGACCACTTTGAATATGGCTTCAAATTTTCGCTGCCACTTGAAGTCATAGCCATTTTCGACCATTACGGGGTTGTACCCGGCCAGCTTCCACCGAACTCCATCGCCTCCATATATAGTTTTATTTCATACCTGCGGTTCGAGCAAACCAGATTTTCCCTTGATCTGTTCAGGAAATTTTTCTCGGTGCGGGCTGTCTCCGACGCGGGGACTTCAACTTTCAGGGGGCACCTCAACTTTGGCTGCCACAGACTGAAGATCGTTAACTTGGCGAACAAGGTCTCGGACTGGTCGGAGCGGTTCGTAATGCTCGAAGGCAACTTCGGGCTGTTGCAAACCAACCCGCAAGTTCGGGGGGAAGAGGCTTTCCAAATCCCCCAGGTTGGAAAGATCGAGATGGACACCTTCATGTTTCTTGAGAACGAGCGGTTGGACATCAATCACTACATCCCGCTGTTCTCAGAGCTAGAGGACGTCCTCCCCGAGCATAGTAAGTTCCTCTAGACCGCTTGCATATGACCGCGCGGACTGCTTTATTTAGACTTCTGATTTTACCTTGCAGCTGCCCACATTGTCCCTGCGAACAAGCCGGTCACTCCGGCCGGCCCGGTTTTGACCCAGAGAGAAAAAAGGCAGCGGCGAAACAGGTCGCCATCATCAGAGGAAGAGGACCCGGCTTCTCCTGATGAATACGAACTTCTTCGTTCCTGCGGAAACCCGCCCGACCTGCAGGGCAACCCGACTGTCCTCTGTCATAGGGATGGAAGCCGCATCCGGGTATCCACTGCACTTCCTCCACGGGGAAGTGAAAAGATTAACCGCCATGCTCTAGCTGCCGGGGCCGCTATGTATGGTCAAAAGACTTTAAAGAAGCTGAAGAAAACTCCAGAAGAAGAGCTTCCCCGGTTAGCGGCACAAGCCGGCGCATGGGGGTTCGCGGCCAATCACTTCATGGCTTTGTCGTACAGGCGGCTGGTTTCTGTTCAGAAATATCTGGAAAAGAAGTATGAGGAGCAGGTCGCCGAGAATGTGCGGCTTCAAGAAGAGAATGCGCGGCTTCAAGAAGTCGTGGCGGTGAGTTTGACAAATGATGATGCAGTTTCTTTTTTTTGGCCCGAGCGACCTAATTTGTTTTTCCTTTCTTGCAGAAACAATATGAGATGACCAACCCGGCCTTCCAAGATGAGGTGTTGCCTCATGTGGCCCAAGGGATCAACAAAGCTTTGGGTCTTATGGAAGACCGGGGCGGTCTGTGTGAAGGATTCGGGGGCACTACTTTCTCCGACCTCTTCCCTGCTTTGAAGGTCCAACTTGATGAGATCAGCCGAAGGTAGAAAGGAAAATCCAAGGTGGGCGAGGAGGCTGAAGCCGATGCGGGCAGGGAGATTGTACTTCATCAAGGAGGCAATGGAGGTGGTGGAGCCGCTGTGGAGGTCGACGCGGATGATGATGCCGGCGATGATGATGATGATGATGATGATGATGATGATGATGAGGACAGCTTGTCCTCTGGAACAACCGGCTCCGCTAGTAAGACCGGGCGGTCTAGTGATAGTGATTCATCGGATTCTTCTACGTCATGTGAAGGCTATTCGCCCGACGTTGATGTTGATGGCGTGGATTCGAGTTCCCCTGTCAAGAAGAAGAAGAAGTCAGCAGACTAATGCCTTTGTCTTGATTTTATTTTTGTGTAACCGCCGGTATCTTTTTGTTAGCCGGGCGGATAATATTTTGTTAACACATTTTTGAAGAATGAATAGAAATTTTACCTGTCTAATTGTCCTTCTATTGTTACTTACTTGTGGCTGATATATTGTCTCTTCTCTTTTTTTTTTTACTTTTTGCTCTTTATGATCTAGCCGTGCTGCTATCCTGATCTGAGTATCAGTGATGATTGATGATTTTGGACGTTCTATATTCATCCCATGCGATTACTCATTTAGATCTCCGGATATCCGATATTTGATAGTATGATCCATAATGGATAGACTCGTGCGACGGTAATTCAGACCGGGCGGTTTTTATCATTCAGAGATACCTTATCCTTGCTGATATAGATAATGAATAATAACTTTGCGCGGTTTGAATTCAACCCCTGGCGAGTAATCAACTGCATCTAGAGATAACTTTTTGCTAAGAAACGGCTCAACCCGATCGGTTAGAGCATAATCCGGGCGATCATATATTTGGATATAAAAATATCCAGCTTAATTAATTATAAAAGATAGATAGTACCCGCCCGTTGAGAATGCAACTCGGGAAATCATATAATTAGCTCCAGAAATACCCAATTTATAAAAGATGGATGAACCCGCCTGGTTAGAATCCAACCCGGGCAATATTTTCAGATCCAGAAACATCTAACTCAATAAAAGATGGTTAGAATGCAACCCGGGCAACCATATAATTATATCCAGAAATATCCAAACTTATATTCAATCAGACCGCTCGGTTTGAAAATTCAGATCGTCCGGTCTCAATATCACAACTAGGGTAGATGAACACCTGCACCTGTTTTGATAATATTTTCCTCGAATGGTTTAGATAAGAAACCATAAGAGGTGAATGCTTACCTGTAGGAAAAAAGGAATGATCTACAGGCTCAGATGACCAAATGGGCAGGTGGGCCTCGGCGGTGAACATTGCTTTCCTCAAGTGGTCAAAAGAGCTGTAGGAAAAAAGAAAAGAAAGAAAAAATATGTACAGACTCAGATGACCAAGTGGGCAGGTGGGCCTCGGCGGCGAACATTGCTTTCCTCAAGTGGTCATAAGAGCTGTAAGCGACTCATCTGCTCTCTTGCCTAGGGTTACAAGCCGAGTTGATCAATTGGGCAGGTCGGCCTTGGCGGCGAACATTGCTTTCCTCAGAGAGATCAACTCAGTTGTGGGCCCAACTAGGCTCCGTTTAGAGAGTACCTAAGAGTATTCGATGGTCACAGGCTATGATGATCAGTTGGGCAGGTGGGCCTCGACGACGAACATTGCTTTCCTCAGAAAGATCATCAAAGCTGTAACTATATCCCTTTCGGGGCACGATAGAGCTGACAATCACCTAGACCTCCCTTGATGCAGGGGTGTGTCAGATATCGGCCGGGATCCAAAGTTCTGAAGACCACCGCAGCGGAATTGGCAAGCTACCACTATATGTGTGCGAAAACTCCCCGCATCATATGGTCTTGGTGGGTTTTACGCTATGACTACAATCCGAGGGGGTTCGAGCAGAATTTGGCGATATCTCAGAGGTTCAGGGAGTGAGATACGTGTATTCATAATGCAGAGCACCATTGGACAAGGATGTTTACCCGGGAGACCGCTTTCAAGAGAATTACTCGTAGACCGAGCGGTTTGCAGATCCAAGTCGCCCGGCTCGGGCTAAGCAAGCTCCATCGGCATCAGCTAACACAGGTCGAGCGGTCTGTAATAATTCAGGCCGCCTCCAAGAACTAGAGGTGATCTCAAGTCGGAGGTCGCGCGGTCTCAAGTCGGAGGTCGCGCGGTTTATGCCACGAAGGCAAGCCAAGGTCCAAAGCCAAAGAACAGGTCGTGGTCTCGAGACAGAGACCGAGCGGGTAGAATCGTCACCTTGGCTACATCATCTCCAACTGCTGGTCAGACAAATCGGAAGGGCAGGCCGCCAAGCCGCGCGGCTTATTTCCTTTCCTTCCTTGTCTATCCCGTCACCGCCTGCCCGTTTCTCCTGTACCCGGGCAGGCGGTTATTCTATCCCTGCCCGCTCGGGCAGGCCCCCAAGCCTATAAATAGGGGGCGACACTGTTCCCAAGACACGCACACTCGAATCCAGGAGCTCGCTTGTTTGAGCTGCGGACTCGAGTTTCCCGTCTTGCGGACTGTCTGACCGGCCGGCTTCTCTTTTCTGCACTCACAGCCCGCTGTAATCACTTTTCTTTAATCAAAGGAAAGCCCGTCGCAGGAGTGGCATTCGCCGCGGCGGGCGAAGTCTGGCCTTGACCGCTGCTAGCGGTCTCATCTTTCCATCTAAAAAGTAACCGGCAACCCGCAGCCTCCGGTTTCCCTCGGAGGTGCATTCTCGGACTCAACAGAAACACGCGACCTTCAGATCGCGGAGTGTCGGTGAAATCCCTTTTCGCCATAATGTCAGACCGTCAGTTCGCCCTTGGAGACCGCTCCGATCATAGCGAGGACTCTCTGTGGGAAGCCCTGGAGCAGTCAAAGAGAGAAGCCGAGCGGGCTCAGAGGGCCACTGATCAGCGCCTTGAAGAGATCAGTCGGACTTTAGCAATACTAACTGAGCGACTAGTTCCGCAACAAGCCGTGGCCAATCGGGCGGTGACCCCGGTCCTTCCTCCACCTCCTCCTTACTTGCTACCACAGGCCGCTAATTTCCAGCTCCAGCAAGAAGATCCTGCGGCTAGGGAAAACTTCTATCAGGAAGCCGCGCACAACATGCCAGCTCGAGTCCTCGACTTCCAGGGGGCAACTTCTCACGCCGCCCATATTCCCTACCCGCAGGAAGGCGCGGCCCGTCTCTCCTACCTGCCTGAAGTTCCTATTCATCACTCCTACCCGCCAGAAGCAGCCGCCCGGTCTTCTTATCAGGCGGCTTGTCCGCGAATAGTCGCAGCTCCAGCGGCTTATTGCTCTACTCCTCTATATGAAGACATGGAAGAGACCTCTCCCTTTGTGGACGAAGTCAGAGGGGAGCCTGCCCCTAATAATTTCAGGGAACCTCGCCTGCCAGCATTCAATGGAGAGACGGATCCCACGGTTCATTTACAAGCTTTCGAGTCAGCTGTTGCTCTCAGAACCTTGACTGATGCAACCAAGTGCAAGCTTCTGGTGACCTCCTTTGAAGGACAAGCGAGGGAATGGTTTTACGGTCTGCATCCCAGATCGATCCGTTGTTTCACAGAGCTGCGAAGAGAATTCCTGCTGAGATTCTCCACCTCAAGGAAAAGAAAGAGCGGCCCGGCGGCCCTTTTCGATATAAAACAACGGGAAGGCGAGACAAGGGCTCGTTTTGTGGATCGATTCCAGAGAGAGATCATGGAAATCCAAAATGTAGACCCGGAGCTGTATATGGTGGCCCTCATCCATGGCCTAAGGGAGGGCCCCCTAAAATTTGAAGCAAATATAAGGGAGCCTAAGACTTATCAAGAGATGATAAGTTTGGCAAATATGTTTATCAGAGGGGAGAAGAGCAATCCAGACTACGTCGCAAAGCTGGTAAGCGACAAGGAGTCATCGAATTCATCCTTCCGTCATCCACCATCGAATCAGTCTCACTTCGAACCCCGCTCCCAAAGGGGGAGGAACTATAAAAACAAGCAATCATTTATGGGCCATCAGCGGTTTCAAGATCAGAAGCCACCGTTGGCCATCGCTCCCGCTCCATCCGCTCCCCTTCCACAAATCATGCCGGTATATTTACCACAATATGCCGCGCAGCCACCTCCAATCATTCCATCAACCCAATACGATGATTCGCAAGACTCATTCACTCCCCTAAATGTCACCATGGACGAGGTAGTCCAAATTCTGCAAAAGAGGCCAGATTTCAAAAGACCCGCTCCTCTGAAGTCGGATATTCGTAATCGGAATCCGAACCTTTATTGTGAATATCATAAAGAAGGGGGGCATTTAACTGAAGACTGTCGGGCCCTTCGTTTGCTCATAGAAAGACTTCTGGGAGAAGGAAAGCTCCGGGGTCTAATTCGGAAAGATAAAACTGCTGAGCCAACTACCGAGAAGAAGAAGGAGAAGGAAACAGTAGAAGTAACCTGGGAATGCGCCGACGTCGAGGACGCCGGCTATTATGGTGATATCCACCCTTCTACTGAATGCATCGAAGTCAATGATGTGGGCCCCTTAGGGGACATCTATTGTATCCATGGGGGAGCTGGAGCAGAATCATCTCGCAAATCCAGCATTGCGAGAGTTCTAAAGCAGGAAGTGGCAGCCACTACAAGTTCTCCTCCCGAAAGCACCATTGTCACGTTTGGTCAGGATGGCCTTCCCCCCAATGCTAATCCTTTCGATGATGCGGTGGTTATCAGGGCCGTTATTGAAAACTATACCGTCCACAAGATTTTGATTGATACTGGCAGCTCCGTCAATCTCCTTTTCCGCCCAACTTTCGAGGCCCTGAAGACTGGAAAGCATTTGCTTCCCACCGATGGGCCCCTCTACGGTTTTTCTGGGGAGAAGAAGGAAGTAGAGGGTTCAGTGAAGCTCCTGGTCTCTCTCGGAGGAGTGATAAAATTGATCAATTTTGTGGTAGTAGATGCTCCAAGTAACTACTGCGCCATCTTCGGGAGGCCGATTCTCAATGCATATAGGGCGGTAGTGTCCACCTTTCATCTTGCCCTCAAGTTTGCTGCTGAAGGAAAACAATATCGGGTTAGGAGCAACCCCAAAGTAGCTCGGGAGTGCTACGTCCGAACTGTCAACATGATCACTAACGTTCCGCTTCCCAAGATCATGGATGAGGTGCTGGAGGTGGCTGAGTCTCCAGAGGCCGCCGAGGAAGGAAAAGATCGAGAAGGGGCTCACTTGGAACCTGCCCAAGTGACTCAAGATGTTCCTATCGCTGAAGGGGCAGAAAAGAAGCTGGTCATCAACGCTGAGTTATCAGAGGAGGAGAAAGTGGAGCTAATCTCTTGCCTGTTGGGGAATCTGGATATCTTCGCCTGGTCAGCAGAGGATATGCCTGGAGTGGATCCAGACGTGGCTTGTCATCATCTAAACGTATCTCCTGAGTTCAAGCCCGTCCAACAAAAGAAGAGAGAAGTGGCGACCAAGCTGGCGTCGCCCATCAGAGAGGAGGTTTCCAAACTCCTAAAAGCGGGTTTCATTTCTGAAATTCAATATCCCACGTGGATGTCGAACGTTGTAATGGTTAAGAAATCTGGTGGGAAGTGGCGCATGTGCGTAGACTTCACCAAACTTAATAAAGCGTGCCCTAAAGATTGTTACCCTTTGCCTCGGATAGATGTTTTAGTTGATTCCGCGGTTGGGTATGGTTTTATGAGTTTCCTCGATGCCTTCTCCGGGTATCATCAAATTAAAATGCACAAGCCTGACATCCCGCATACCTCATTTATCACAAACGATGGGTGTTACTGCTATCTTGTAATGCCCTTTGGTCTTAAAAACGCGGGTGCAACATATCAAAGAATGATGGATACCGTCTTTAAACATCAAAAGGGCAGGAATCTCGAAGTTTACGTTGATGACCTTCTTCTCAAAAGTAAAACATTCTCATTACACTTGAAAGACCTCGTAGAGACGTTCGCTACTCTACGGAGGTTCAAGTTAAAATTGAACCCATTAAAATGTGTGTTCGGGGCGAATAAAGGAAAATTTCTTGGACATCTTCTGACTCCTAATGGCCTTGCACCAAATCCAGATAAGGTGAAGGCCATCCTTGATATGACCCCTCCTCGAAATACTAAAGAAGTTCAACAACTTGGGGGGAGATTGGCAGGATTGAGCAGGTTTATCTCTAAATCTGGAGATAAAAGTGCCCCATTCTTTAAAACATTGCGAAAGGGATCAAAGTTCGAATGGAGCGAGGAATGTAACAAGGCTTTCGAGCAGCTAAAGGGACAGTTAACTTCGACTCCACTACTCCAAAGTCCCCGTGAGGGGGAAAAGCTATTTTTGTATCTGGGAGTCGGACCAGAAGCGGAGAGTTCTGTCCTTGTTCGGGAAGAGAAGAGGAGGCAGTTTCCAATATACTATGTCAGCCACATCCTTAAAGATGCCGAAACCAGATATTCGATCCTGGAGAAACTGGCCTTGGCCTTGGTTATGTCTGCGCGAAGGCTTCGCCCGTATTTTCAGGCTCATTCCATCCAAGTTGTTACAGATCATCCTCTAAAGAGTATTCTTGAAAAGCCAGATCATTCAGGGAGGTTGGCAAAATGGGTTATTGAACTAAGTGAATTTGAGATATCATATATCCCCCGAACAGCAATCAAAGCGCAAATCTTGGCAGACTTCCTGGTAGATACAACAGAGCTTAATCCAGAACAGGCGGTACAATCTCCTCTGGCTTGGGTCATTTATGTGGATGGGGCTTCTGGCAAAAACTCCGTGGGAGCCGGAGTAGTGTTGATCAGTCCAAATGGCATCAGGCTGGAGCAAGCTATCAAGTTCTTCTTCCCAGTTACGAATAACCAGGCAGAATATGAAGCACTTCTGGCTGGGCTAAGGCTCGCGAAAGAGTTGGGTATAGAATATGTACATGTCAGAACTGATTCGTTGGTAATGGCTTCCTAGGTCTTGGGAAATTATGAGACAAGGGAGCCGATTCTGCGAAAGTATCTACTATTAGCCAAGAAGGAAATCGGAAGATTCAAGTCATTTATTATCGAGCACATCCCAAGAAAGCAAAATGAGGAGGCAGATGAATTATCAAAGTTCGGTCTTCCATCAGGGGGAGTGACCTTTGAACTCTTTCATCCGGCAATAGACGAGGCGGAACTCATGCAAATTGATCATAATCCTTCATGGAAGGACCCTTATGAGTTGTTCTTATCAAAAGGGGAGTTTCATCATTCCATAAAAGATCGGAGAAGATTCAAAAGGAAGGCGGCATATTATTATCTAATAACAGGAGTACTCTACAGAAAAACTTTGATTTCCCCCTCAGCACGATGTGTTTCAGAAGAAGAAATCCCTATCGTACTTCAGGAAGTTCATTCTGGGGAATGTGGTAGCCATTCAGGGGCAAAGACCTTAGAAAAGAGGATTCTGCGGCAGGGATATTTTTGGCCGACCATGAGAAAGGATGCTGAAGCATTTGCCAGGAAGTGTGTGCAGTGCCAAAAGTTCGCTCCTCTGCAGCACCTGCCCGCTCAGTCGCTTAGGTCAATAACGGCACCCTGGCCCTTTGCAGTTTGGGGGATGGATCTCATCGGACCCTTTCCAATGGCCAGCGGTCAGCGCCGCTTTATCATAGTGATGATTGATTACTTCAGCAAGTGGATCGAGGCTAAGGCACTGGCAAGAACTACTACCCAAATCATCAGAAACTTCATCTGGGGAGAAATTATCTGTCGACACGGAATTCCACTAGCAATCGTCACTGATAATGGTCCACAATTCAATAATCCTGAGATGATAAAATTCTGCGACCAGGTCGGAATTGACCTGCGGTTCTCCTCAGTGCATCATCCAAGGACCAATGGTCAGGTAGAAGCAGCCAACAGACGAATCCAGCAGCTCCTGATGAAAAAGGTTTGGAATCAGAAAGGAAACTGGGCAGATCAACTTCCTTCCATCCTTTGGACCCTTCGTACTACTCCATCTTCGGCCACAGGGGAAACACCGTTCAAACTATCTCATGGCTCGGAGGCTGTTGTTCCTGTGGAGTTTGAGGTGGCCACTCCAAGAGTTGTGTACGGAAAAGAAGGAGGAGAAGCATGGATAGAATACAATGACGAGGCTATCAAGTACAGTTTGGATCTAATCGAAGAACACCAGGATGAGGCAACAATCAGGCAAGAAGAAGTTAAAAGGAGGATGGCAAAATATTTCGACAAAAATGTCAGGGTAAAGCAATTCGCGGTCGGCGACCTCGTACTAAAAAAGGTTGATGCAGCAGCTCGAGCAGGTAATGTCGGGAAGTTAAATCCTAATTGGGCCGGACCTTTCATCGTCAAGGAGGCATTGAAAAGTGGGGCTTCTCGCCTCCAAACAAGTGAAGGAGAAGACATCCCGCGCACCTGGAGTGGCGACGATCTTAAACGGTTCTATCCTTGAAATGTCTTCCTTACTCCTCTACACTTTTTTGAGATATTTTAATAAGAAGCTCCATACTGACACTTCTCCATGTCTGATGTTTTCTTTTCTGCATTTCCTCATATATCAAACTCACTGAACCACGGAGACATCGCCAAGTTCTGCTCGAACTCTCTCGGATTGTAGTCATTAGCATAAAACCATGAAGATCATGTGTAGCGGGGAGTTTTCGCACACATGTAGTGGTAGCTTGCCAATTCCCGTGCGGTGGTCTTCAGAACCTTGGATCCCGGCTGATATCCGACACACCCCTGCATCAAGGGAGGTCTAGGTGAATGTTGGCTCTATCATGCCCCGAGAGGGATATAATTACAGTTTTGATGATCTTTCTGAGGAAAGCAATGTCGGTATAGCCCCCGCGGCATAACCACACCTGCCCAATTGATCATCTTAGTCTGTAACTATCGAATACTCCGAGGTACTCTCAAGCGATGCCTAAGCGGGACCCACAACTGAGTTGATCTCTCTGAGGAAAGCAATGTTCGCCGCCTAGGCCCACCTGCCCAATTGATCAACTCGGCTTGTAGCCCTAGGCAAGAGAGCAGTCGAGTCGCTTACAGCCCTTATGACCACTTGAGGAAAGCAATGTTCGCCGCCTAGGCCCACCTGCCCACTTGGTCATCTGGGTCTGTACTTGTTTCTCTTTATTGTTACAGCTCTTATGACCACTTGAGGAAAGCAATGTTCGCCGCCTAGGCCCACCTGCCCACTTGGTCATCTGAGTCTGTAATCATCTCTATTGCATTACAGGGGATTATTTCATATGGTCGTTATAGACTATTTGGAGGAAAAAGCAGGATTTCTATATACAGCATAAACCGAACGGCTTAATACTTATACCGGGCGGTTTGAAATAAGCATATACCGAGGTTTTCAGGCGGTCTGATTATCAATCCGGGCGGTCTGATTATTAAACTAAGCGGTCTAAAATCAGCAGGTTCCAAAGGTGACATACGATTCGGTTCTTTAGATTGGATGGTCTAAAATAAAACAGGGTATTAAGATAAATATCAGGGAAACAAGCATAATCATGACCGGCCGACCTTATTACCCGGGTTATGAATTTATCATCCTTACGGGTTTCCATTCAATCCGATCGGATAATCACAGGTTCCTTCAATCAGGCAGTTATGATTCTCAGTTCAAGTATTAGACCTACTAATCGCACGAACTCTATATATAGCCCATGCGGCTTATCAACCAATGGTATATATTGCTGTCATATATGCTGTTTGGGTTAAATGTTAATCGCACGGTCTATCAGCTGATCTTCTAGAGACTGGGTATTCCGTTTCACAAGGCAATTACGTAAGACCGGTTTATGGTCGCACGGCTTGATTATTTTAAAAATTCCGGGTCGGTTATCTTGTTACATTCCCAGAGATGGGATTTACAGCAATGCCAGCTACAAGTCGCCTAAGTTCAAAAAACTGACCGCACGGGCTGATGATGATTCTCATGACTTGTATTTCTTTATCCTAAAAGAGCAAATATGTTGGATTTAACAGTAGCCGCGCGGCTTAATACGCTCGCAGTAAATTAGCTCTTTCTCAGAATAAACCGGATATATTCAATTCGGATTGAAAGAAGCAAGCCATACGAGTGTTTTCTAGATACTCTACCGGAATCTTATCCTAACAAAGTGAGTTAACATTAAGTCGCACGGCTTGGTTAAATTTAACACAGAAAGAGATCGCAAACAAATACAAGTAAGTCGCAGAAAGTAGACGGATAGACAGGTAAAAACTTTTCATTTCATCAAAACATTGTTTACATTATGTTTCAAGCCGTCCGGCTAACAACATCAAGCCGACGGCTTCTCAAAATAAAAAGTAAAATACAACTATTGATTATTCGACTTGAGTTTCTTAGACGCAGGAGTATTTGAGTACTCGCTGCCATCAATTGAAACATCAGGGGAATAACCCTCGCTACCCGACGAGGACGAGCTGCTCAATTCGCCCGATTTGCGACCAGCATCTTCTTCAGAATCGCTGGATTCGGACTCCGAGCCACTCTCGCCACTTTTAACCGCTCCGGGTTCTTCGACCTCGTCGTCTTCATCAGCACTCCCTTCCGAACTGGATCCCTCGACTTTATTCTTTCCCTTGGCCTTCCGCCTGATCTTTTCTAATTTCTTTTGCAAAATCGGATAGGCATCCGAGAAGGTAAAATGCTCAAAGCCGGGCGCGAACCCTTTGAGCTCCCGCAGGCGGTTAAAAGCCTTATCAATTCCCTCGGCGACATGAGGGAAGAGTTCCTGCTGATAAACCGGATCGGTCTCATCATACTTAGCCTGCAAAAGAAAAGAGTAAGGTAAGACCGTGCGGTTTGAGAACTTCGGTATTGATACTGGTCAGGTGACGACTTACCGACTCGGTTTCCTTTAATCGCGCATTTTCTTTCTTCAATTCGGCGATCTCTTTTTCTTGAAGGGCGTTTTCTTTAATCAACCTCTTTAGGGTCATTCCCATAAAGGCGTTGGTGATGAAACTCTCAGCACCAACCCGCGCGGCCTCCCTGGCGAGCTCTTCCTCGGAGATTTTCCTCAGCCTCCTGAAGTTCCATCGACCGTACATACCGATGCTTGCGGCCTCAGCATGACGACCCGACTTCTCGTTCGCCCAGTGGGGGAGCGCAGTGGAGATCTGGACACTATCGCTGTCCGGGTGCCAGGTTAAAACCGGGCGACCTTTCAGATCCTTCACCTTGCTAAAGGAGCGAAGGGCAGCAAAGTCGCCCGAGGAGCCCGAGTCCTCCTCGTCAGACGGCAGCGGCTTGTTCCTGGCTTGCCTCTTCCTCTTCTCCGTCTGAGTCAAGACCAAACCGGCCGGACTGATCGGTTTGTTAGCAGGAACGGCGGCTTGGGCTATAAAATGAGAAGGATTAGCACGAGAGATCGAGCAGTTAACATTGAAGTCGGAAGCAAAGGGGGGCTTACTATATTCAGGCCGAACGTTCTCAAGCTCAGCAAGTAGAGGGATGTAGTAGCCTATGTTAAGCCGCTCGTCCTTGAGAAGCTTGCAAATTCCCTTCTCCACTTCATTTATTGCGACCGGTTGAAAGGCCTCCTCCGGCCGCACTTGCGGATTCGGGTTCAACAGACCGAGTCGGCCTTCGAAGATCAGGTATCTCTCTGACCAGGCTGTGACCTTGTTCGCAAGGTTGACCATCTTCAACCCGCGGCAGCCGAAATAGAGATGGCCTTTGAAGACATTCGATTCAGAATCCGGGATGGCCCGCACCGAAAATATATTCCTGAAGAGATCCATAGAGAAGCGGACTCTCTCAGACCGCAAGTAAGAAATAAAGCTACATATCCCGGCCATCGAGTTGGGAGAAATCTGGCCGGGAACAACTCCGTAATGGTCAAAGACCATGGCGAGCTCAATCGAAATCGGGAATTTAAATCCGCAATCGAAATGGTCGATTGGGATCGCAATCTGGTTCGGGCCGGACGAATTCATCCGCTCATCCCGGAGCGGAAGCCGCGCGAGTAGCGGACTGTCCTTCATGTGCTTCTCAACGAATTCATCCAGCTCGGCTTTTGTCAAACGGCATTCTTCGAGGTCCGCAGAATGAAAGGCCAAAGCGGCTTCGGAGCGGGTAGCAGAAGTCTTGGCAGGTCGCTTCGGTTGGCGCTTTACTCCCATCTTGAGATTTCGGTAAAAGGGTTTCCGGAAGAGCGCTACTTATAAGAACAGCTGATCTGCATTTAGTAAAGGTCAAATCACGGCTAGACCGGTCAACCCGTACGGGTACAACACCACAAAAGTCAGCCACAAAGATTAAGTGTGCCCAAGCAAGCGGATTAAAGAATCACAAGAACAGGCAGATCGGTTTATGTAAAGAAACCCGCAAACATTAATCAACACAACAAGGCAGAAAAAATAATAAGTTTGAATACTTAGGTCGCACGACCTGAAAGACAGACCGAATATTACATAATCAGAGTTGAGCAAATTGTCCAAAGGACCGAATTGAAAAAAATATCATATTACAAGCCACTCATTACGGGCGGTTTTCACTCGGTTCGTCCTCCCTATGAAGCCGCGCGACGTGATCGCTGATCTGGAGGACAGTTCCCTGCATTTGGTTCATGTTATGATTCAGGCGGTTGATCATGCTATGAATCCGCGCGGCATCTCTCTCTACTCGCGACGCGGGGATCACGCGAGAAGGCAAGGCTGCTGCGGGCTCATAAACACTCTCAACTGGGTGGATCGTCCCGGCTACAGGGAGAGACGAACTCGTCCCTGCATCCGGGCGGCCTGACCCGCGCCGGCCTTCATCAATCATGTTGGTAGGGCGCCGACTTCCGCCGGCTTCCTTCGCCAAATGGAGGTATCTGTCCCTGTAATATGCGCAGTCCTCCTCGAGCTTGCGGACTTCTTTCTTTCCCCGGTCAATTCGAGCGGTCAGCGCAGCCACCTGGTCTTGCTGCGCCTTTTCTTTCTCTCAGCGCTCTCTCCGCTCGACCTCCAGCGTTGCACGGTTCTCCTTCCTTTCGGCTTCTAATTCGGCCCGAAGGGCAGCCTTTTCATCCTGGGCGGTCTTCTCTCTCTCCTCCACAGCCCTCAACTGCTTGGCGAGGGTTTCCAGGTTCTTTTGAAACCGGGACATCTCGTCCTCCATCCGGGTATCCGGCAAAGAAGGACGCAGCAGGGGCGGATCAAGAGGAGGAAGATAGGAAACCAGTTCGCCCGCTTCGGAATCGAACCGCGGACATCTGCAATAAGAGAAAATAGTCAAAGAGTATTCAAAAGGAAACCGCTCTCATCGAATTTTCCTCGCTTACAAGCCGCGGCGGTTTGAATTGAATTCGGGTGGATGGGTCGCCTTGCCAGTTCGGTATCAAATTTCCGGCGTTGCTCTCTCCACGATCTCTCGCTCTGCCTCCGCTTAGCGGCAGAAAATTGAGCAGCGGAGGGAAAGAATTTGGGCGACGGGTTCAACAATGCAGCGCGCGACTTGTTTCGAGGCCGCGGCATGAAAAAGCGAACGGGGCGATAATCCGTGACCCCTTTACCTTGCAAGAAAAGATTGGGCGGTGGCGGCGGCTTGTTCAGCTGATCCCTCACTTTCTCCGCCTTCGCTTGTAAAAGCCGAAGCCCGGCCGTCACGGTGTCTTCAGGCGCCGGTAAGATTTTTTCAGTCGCGACCTCAGGAAGGGTGGCCTCCTTTAGGCTGGTCGCATCCTCAGACAGGGCAGCCCCTTTTTCTCCAGGCGGGTTGGCAGCCTGCAGTTCGGAAGAAGTTCTCAGCTGGTCATCTTGCTTCTGAAAGGAATCGAAATCTTTGAGGAGGTCACTTACGGAAATGCTATGGGCATCGACTGGAACCTGGTCGCTCGGCTGGGGGGAGGGGGTAATCAAGCCCTCTGAGACCTCATTCTCGCGCGACTTGCCTTGCAGGCTGTCCGCTCTTGGTTTCCCGGATGCTGCCCTGTTCTTGGCCTTCAGCCTCTTCATATTCTTGAGGAGCCTGTCCGCCGCGGACTCTTCCTTCTTCCGCTTATTCGACTTTTGACCGGTTGCTTTCTCCGGACTATCCTCGATGTTGACTACTGGGGTTTTCTGTTCGCTCAGCCTGGGGGAGTCGACTGTCTCTCCTCTATCTCTAATTTTTAAATGAAAATCCCCGGACGGGGTGATCTCCATCTTAAATGACTCATCCCCATCGCCTTTCTGGGAAGCAGCCTCCAAGTCCGTCTTACCCGGCGGAGAAGGCGGGCTGTTTCCTTTATCAAAGAAGGTCGGGGGATCAGCTGGGGGCGGGTTCAGACAGCTCGCCTTGTTTTCAGTCAACGGGACGACTGTTTGTTCAGGAAGCAGTGCGGTCGGCTTATCCTTCTCCTGTTTAGATGACAAGACGATTGTCAAATCTGCAGGCAGGTCGGTCGGTTTGCTCGCAGAAGCAATGGTTACGGTCTTATCAGGCCGCTTCACCTTTTTCTTCTTCTTCTCTTTCGCGCGGTCTCTCTCGCGGTTCTTCCCGGACTTCTCGAAAGCTTCCAGCTCGGCCATCAGGTTCACCATCTTTTTTGGGCTGTTCAGTCCGAAAGCCCTAACCGCAATAGGCGAGTAGTGACTCGTGGTAACAATGAGGTTATGCCAGAATCGAAGCTTCTGGAACATTTATAACCAACGGGGGGAAGACGGCGCGGTCTCCGGCTAGCACTGATATTTTCGAAATCTTCACGGAAATTTAAAAATATGCGGGGATTATGTTTACCCGGGAGACCGCTTTCAAGAGAATTACTCGTAGACCGAGCGGTTTGCAGATCCAAGTCGCCCGGCTCGGGCTAAGCAAGCTCCATCGGCATCAGCTAACACAGGTCGAGCGGTCTGTAATAATTCAGGCCGCCTCCAAGAACCAGAGGTGATCTCAAGTCGGAGGTCGCGCGGTCTCAAGTCGGAGGTCGCGCGGTCTCAAGTCGGAGGTCGCGCGGTTTATGCCACGAAGGCAAGCCAAGGTCCAAAGCCAAAGAACAGGTCGCGGTCTCGAGACAGAGACCGAGCGGGTAGAATCGTCACCTTGGCTACATCATCTCCAACTGCTGGTCAGACAAATCGGAAGGGCAGGCCACCAAGCCGCGCGGCTTATTTCCTTTCCTTCCTTGTGTATCCCGTCACCGCCTGCCCGTTTCTCCTGTACCCGGGCAGGCGGTTATTCTATCCCTGCCCGCTCGGGCAGGCCCCCAAGCCTATAAATAGGGGGTGGCACTGTTCCCAAGATACGCACACTCGAATCCAGGAGCTCGCTTGTTTGAGCTGCGGACTCGAGTTTCCCGTCTTGCGGACTGCCTGACAGGCCGACTTCTCTTTTCTGCACTCACAGCCCGCTGTAATCACTTTTCTTTAATCAAAGGAAAGCCCGTCACAGGAGTGGCATTCGCCGCGGCGGGCGAAGTCTGGCCTTGACTGCTGCTAGCGGTCTCATCTTTCCATCTAAAAAGTAACCGGCAACCCGCAGCCTCTGGTTTCCCTCGGAGGTGCATTCTCGGACTCAACAAAGGAGAAGTGTCAGTATAGGGCTTTTCATTTAATATCAAGAAATGTAAAGGATGAAAGAGATATTTTAAGGATAGAATCGTTTAAGATCGTCACCGCTCCAGGTGTGTGAGATGTCTTCTCCTTCGCTGGTTTGGAGACAGTAGGCCCCATTCTTTAATACCTCTTTGATAATAAAAGGCCCTGCCCAGTTGGGATTCAGCTTTCCAACATTACCAGATCTGGCCGCAGCATCTACCTTTTTAGATACCAAATCCCCAACTGCAAACATTACCCTGATATTTTTGTCAAAATATTTTGCCATCCTCCTCTTAACTTCTTCCTGCCAGATTGTTGCCTCGTCCTGAAGTTCTTCGATCAGATCCAGACTATACCTGATGGCCTCATCATTGTATTCTACCCATGCTTCTCCTCCCTCTTTTGCATACACAACTATTGGAGTGACCACCTCAAACGCTACGGGAACAACAACCTCCGAGCCATGAAATAATTTGAATGGTGTCTCCCCTGTAGCTGAAGATGGGGTAGTGCGAAGAGTCCAAAGGATGGAGGGAAGTTGGTCTGCCCAATTTCCTTTTTGATTCAAAACTCTTTTCATCAGGAGCTGCTGGATTCGCCTGTTTGCAGCTTCTACTTGACCATTGGTCCTTGGATGATGTACCGAGGCAAACCGAAGATCAATTCCAACCTGATCGCAAAAGTTTATCATCTCGGGATTATTGAACTGTGGTCCATTATCAGTGACAATTGCCAGCGGGATTCCGTGTCGGCAGACTATTTCTCCCTAGATGAAATTTTTGATAATTTGGGTAGTAGTCTTTGCCAATGCTTTTGCCTCAATCCACTTACTGAAGTAGTCGATCATTACTATGATAAAGCGGCGCTGGCCGCTAGCCATTGGAAAGGGTCCGACAAGATCCATCCCCCAAGCCGCGAAGGGCCAGGGTGCAGTTATTGACCTAAGCGATTGAGCGGGCAGATGTTGAAGAGGAGCAAATTTCTGACATTGTACACAACGCTTGGCAAATGCTTCAGCATCCCTTCTCATAGTTGGCCAGAAATATCCTTGTCGCAGGATCCTTTTCTCTAAGGTTTTTGCCCCTGAATGGCTACCGCATTCCCCAGAATGAACCTCCTGAAGTATGATCGGGATCTCTTCTTCTGAAACACACCGTGCTGAGGGAGAAATCAAAGTTTTTCTATACAAAACTCCTGCTATTAAGTAGTAGTAGGCCGCCTTTCTTCTGAATCTACTTTTGTCCTTGATCGATTAATGAAACTCCCCTCTTGACAGAAATAATTCATAAGGGTCCTTCCAGGAAGGATTCCGATCGATCTGCATGAGCTCCTCTTTCTCTGTGGCCGGATGAAAAAGTTCCGAGGTCACCCCTCCTGATGGAAGACCAAACTTCGACAACTCGTCTGCCTCTTCATTTTGTGTCCTTGGAATGTGCTCGATGATGAAGGATTTAAATTTCCCGATCTCTTCCTTAGTTAGCAATAGATACTTTCTTAGCATTGGTTCTCTTGTTTCGTAGTTCCCTAGAACTTGTGAGGCCATCACAAGAGAATCAGTTTTTACATGAACATGCTCTATCCCAAGCTCTTTTGCGAGTCTTAGACCGGCCAAGAGTGCCTCGTATTCAGCCTGGTTGTTTGTCACTGGAAAGAAGAATTTGATTGCTTGCTCAAGTTTGATGCCGTTTGGACTGATAAGAACTACTCCGGCTCCCACGGAGTTTCTTCCTGAAGATCCATCTACATAGATGATCCAGGCAAAAGGAGATTTCTCTACTCGTTCTGGATTAGACTCCATCGCGTCCACCAAGAAATCTGCCAGTACTTGTGCCTTTATTGTCGTTCTGGGAATGTATAATATTTCAAATTCACTGAGCTCGATGGCCCATTTGGCCAATCTTCCTGAATGATCTGGCTTTTCCAGGATACTTCTTAGTGGATGATCTGAGACCACCTGGATAGGATGAGCCTGAAAATAGGGGCGGAGCCTTCGTGATGACATGACCAAAGCCAAGGATAATTTTTCCAGAATTGAATATCTAGTTTCCGCATCTTTGAGGACGTGGCTGACGTAATATATCAGAAATTGCTTCTTTTTCTCCTCCCGGACAAGGACAGAGCTTATTGCATCTGGATCTACCCCCAAGTATAAGAATAATTTTTCCCCTTCGCGAGGGCTTTGGAGAAGAGGGGTTGAGGTTAACTGCTCTTTCAACTATTCGAAAGCACTATCGCACTCTTCATTCCATTCAAACTTAGATCCTCCCCTGAGAGTTTTGAAGAATAGAGCGCTCTTATCTCCTGACTTGGAAATGAACCGGCTTAGTCCTGCCAACCTCCCCCCAAGTTGCTGCACCTCTTTCTGATTACGAGGAGGGGTCATATCTAGGATGGCCTTTATTTTATCTGGATTTGGCGCGAGGCCATCAGGGGTGAGAAGATGTCCAAGAAATTTCCCTTTGCTTGCCCCGAACATGCATTTCAGTGGATTTAGTTTTAATTTGAACCTCCGTAGAGTGGCGAACGTCTCTACGAGGTCTTTCAGATGGATTAAAAAAGTTTTACTTTTCAGAAGAAGATCATCAACGTATACTTCAAGATTTCTTCCTTTCTGCATTTTGAAAACCGTGTCCATCATTCTTTGATATGTCGCACCCGCATTTTTGAGCCTGAAAGGCATGACAAGATAATAATAACACCCGTCGTTGGTAATGAAGGACGTATGCGGGATATCGGGTTTATGCATCTTAATCTGGTGGTAACCAGAAAATGCATCTAGAAAGCTCATGAAATTATATCCCACCGCGGAATCTACTAAAACATCTATCCGAGGCTAGGGATAACAATCTTTGGGGCATGCTTTATTGAGCTTTGTAAAATCTACACACATGCGCCATTTTCCCCCAGTTTTTTTCACCATTACCACATTTGACATCCAAGTGGGGTATTGGATTTCAGAAATGAAATTGGCTTTAAGAAGCTTTGCAACTTCCTCTTTGATGGGTACCGCCAGCTTGGTTGCTACCTCCCTCTTCTTTTGTTGGATCGGCTTGAATTCAGGGGAGATGTTGAGGTGATGGCACGCAACATCTGGATCTACTCCAGGCATATCTTCCGCCGACCAGGCGAAGATGTCTAGATTCTCCAATAGGCAGGAGATCAACTGAACCTGCGAAGATGTCTACATTCTCCAATAGGCAGGAGATCAACTGAACCTTCTCCTCTTCTGATAGGTCGGCGTTGATGATCAGCTTCTTCCCTTCCCCTTCAGCAATGGGGATCTCTTGGGTCTCCTGGGCAGGTTCCAGGTAAGTCCCTTTCCGCTCTGCGCATTCCTTGGTCTACTCAGGGAATTTGGACACCTTATGAATGTCATTCTGAGCCTTGGGAAGTGGTGCCTCGGTGATCACATTAACTATTTTTACATATCATTCACGAGCAACCTTCGGATCGCTTCGGATCCGATATTGACGCCCCTCGGCGACGAATTTTAAGGCCAAATGAAAAGTGGACACTTTCGCTTTGTAAGCGTTCAGGATTAGTCTTCCGAAGATTGCACAGTAGCTGCTTGGGGCTTCCACCACTACGAAGTTTATCAGCTTCGTTATGCCCCCCAGTGACATCAAAAGCTTCACGCACCCCTCCACTTCTTTCTTTTCTCCTGAGAAGCCGTAGAGGGGCCCTTCCGTGGAGAGCAAAGACTTTCCAGTCTTAAGGGCTTCAAATGTTTGGCGGAAAATGAGATTAACCGAGCAACCGGTATCAATCAAAATTTTATGTACGGTGTAGTTCTCGATGGCTGCCTTTATCACTACTGCATCATCGAAAGGGTTTGCATTTGGGGGAAGATCTTCTTGGCCGAAAGTAACGACCGACCTTTCTGGAGCAGAAGTGGAAGCGGCTGCTATTTCCTACTTGGAGACTCTCCCAATGCTGGATTTCCGAGAGGATTCTGGCCCTGCTCCACCATGGATACAATAGATGTTGCCAAGGGGGCCAACATCATTTACTTCTATGCACTCGGCGGCAGGATGTATATCCCCATAACAACCTGCCTCTTCTACGTCAGCACACTCCCAGGTCACTTCGACCGCTTCCTTCTTCTTCTCGGTTCGTGGTTCAACTGGGGTTTCTTGCCGGATCAACCCTCAGAGCTTCCCTTCTTTCAGGAGTTTTTCTATCAACCACCGGAGGGCCCGACAATCCTCAGTCTGATGCCCCTCCTCTTTATGATATTCACAATAGAGGTTTGGGTTCCGATTGCGAACTTCTGATTTCAAAGGAGGGGGCCTCTTGAAGTCAGGCCTCTTTTGAAGAATCTGAACAACCTCGTTCATGCTGACGTTAAGAGGGGTGAATGACTCCTGTGATTCATCATATCGGATGGACGGAATAGTCGGGGATGGCTGTGCGATATATTATGGCAGATAAACTGGCATTATCTGTGGAACCCCCATTGGTTGAGTGTGTGCGATGGCCAACGGCGGTTTCTGATCCTGAAACCGTTGATGGCCAAGAAATGGTTTCTTAGGCTTAAGATTTCTTCCCCTCTGAGCACGAGGTTTAAAGTCAGGCCTAGATGGATGATTGTAACGTTGCTGATGGATTGGTGCGGAACTAAACTGATCATTGTCGCTGAGCAATTTGGCAACATAACCAGGATTAGTCTTTTCTCCCCTGATAAATTTATTGGCTAGACTAATCATCTCTTGATAGGTCTTTGGTTCCCTGATCTGAGCTTCAAATTTCAACGGCCCCTCCCTAAGGCCATGCATTAAAGCGACCCTATATAATTCTGGATCAACGTTCTGCACCTCCATTATCTCCCTTTGGAAACGGTCGACGAAGCGGGCCCATGTTTCGTTTTCTTGCTGCCGTATCTCAAATAGGGCTGCCAGACCATTCTTCCTTTTTTTAAAGGTAGAGAATCGAAGCAGGAATTCCCTACGCAATTCCGCAAAACATCTGATGGATCGAGGATGCAATCCATAAAACCATTCTCGGGCTTGCCCATCAAAGGACGTTACCAGGAGCTTGCACTTAGTTGCATCGGTGATGGTTCTCAGAGCAACAGCTGATTCAAACGCTTGGAGATGAATTGCCGGATCGGACTCCCCATTATATGTTGACAGGCGTGGTTCTCGAAAGTTATTTGGGGCCGACTCTCCTCGGATCTCGTCCGTGAAGGGAGAACTTTACTCGGTATCCTCGTACAGAGGGAAAGCAGAGTGACAGGCTATCTCAGCTGCGGTCATTTGCGGAAAGGCCGCCTGATAGGAGCGGACAGGAACTCCAGCCGGGTAGGAGTGATAAGCAGCGGTCTCGGGCGGGTAGGAAAGGTGGGCAGCCTGAGAAGGCGCCCCTTGGAAGTCGAGAACTCGAGCCGGCATCCAGTGCGCGACTTCTTGGTAGAAGTTCCGCCGAGCCACGGAACCTTCTTGTGGCGGCTGGGGATGAGCGACTTGTGGCAGTGGGAATGGAGGTGGAGGGGGTAGGACAGGAGTTACTGCCGGGTTAACCGCGGCCTGTTGGGGGGCTAGCCGCTCGGTCAGCAGAGTTAAAGCCTGACTGATCGCGTCCAGACGCTGATCAGTTGCTTTCTGGGCTTAGTCGGCTTCTCTCTTTGTTTGCTCCAGAGCTTCCCACAAAGAGTCATCGCTGTGGTCGGATCGGTCTCTTAGCGGGAACTGGCGGTCTGACATTCTGAACCAAAGATTTCACTGACTGTCCGCGATCTGAAGGTCGTGTGTTTCTGTTCGATTCAAAAGTGCGCTTCCGAAGTGGGCTTTCCTTTGATTGAAGAGAAGTGATTACAGCGGGTTACAAGTGAGCCGGCCGGCTAGACTGGTCGCAAGACCGGAAACTTGAGGCCGCAGCTCCAACAAGCGAGCTTTCGGATTTGAGTGTGCCTGTCTTGTGAATAGTGCCACCCCCTATTTATAGGCTTGGGGGCCTGCCCGAATGGGCAGGGATAGAATAACCACCTGCCCGGGTACAGGAGAAACGGGCAGGCGGTGACGGGATGCATAAAAAAGAAAAGAAGGAAGCCGCGCGGTCTGGCGGCTTGCCCTTCCGACCCGTTTGACCAGAGGCTGAAGATGCCGTGGCTGAGTCAATGATGTAGAACGAGCGGCCTCCGGCTTGAGACCGCGATCTGCCCTCTGGACGTGACTTTGGCCGATCTTCACGATGCAACCCGGTCGGTCTCCTCCTTGAGATCGCAGATAGCCTTCTTGTCTTGTCTTTTGACGATCTTCAATCTTGGGAGCGGTCCGAAATGTCATCAGATCGCCCGGCCTGGTTTGCCCTGAACTGAGAGCCACTGACCCTGGAACCCAGCGGCCTGACCTAGCAATTCGCCCGGTCCGACAATGATTCAATCCGAGAAGCGGTTTTCCAGGTAAACAAAAATTGTTTCCTCTTTTCTTCCCGAACGAGGACCGAACTCACCGCATCTGGGCCGACTCCCAAATATAAGAATAATATTTCCCCCTCACGGGGACTTTGGAGTAGCGGAGTTGAAGTCAACTGTACTTTTAGCTTCTCGAAAACCCTATTGCACTCCTCGCTCCATTCAAACTTTGATCCTCCCCGCAGTATTTTAAAGAATGGGGCACTTTTATCTCCTGATTTGGAGATAAACCTGCTCAATCCTGCCAATCTTCCTCCAAGCTGCTGAACTTCCTTGGTATTTCGAGGAGGGGTCATATCAAGGATGGCCTTCACCTTATCTGGATTCGGTGCAAGGCCATCGGGAGTTAAGAGATGTCCGAGAAACTTTCCTTTGTTTGCCACAAACACACATTTCAATGGGTTTAATTTTAACTTGAACCTCCATAGAGTAGCGAATGTCTCTACGAGGTCTTTCAAGTGTAATGAAAACGTTTTACTTTTCAGAAGGAGATCATCAACATAAACTTCGAGGTTCCTGCCTTTTTTATGCTTAAAACGGTATCCATCATTCTTTGATATGTCGCGCCCGCATTTTTAAGACCGAAGGGCATTACGAGATAGCAGTAACACCCATCGTTTGTGATAAATGAGGTGTGCGGGATGTCAGGTTTGTTCATTTTAATTTGATGGTACCCAGAGAAAGCATCGAGAAAACTCATAAAATCATACCCAACCGCGGAATCAACAAAGACATCTATCTGAGGCAGAGGGTAGCAATCATTGGGACATGCTTTATTAAGTTTGGTGAAGTCTACGCACATGCGCCACTTCCCACCAGATTTATTAACCATTGCAACATTCGACATCCACGTGGGATATTGAATTTCAGAAATAAAGCCTGCTTTCAGGAGTTTGGCAACCTCCTCTCTGATGGGCAACATCAGCTTGGTTGCCACTTCTCTCTTCTTTTGCTGGACGGGCTTGAACTCAGGAGATACGTTCAGATGATGACAAGCCACGTCTGGATCCACTCCTGGCATATCCTCCGCTGACCAGGCGAATACATCCAGATTCTCCAAAAGGCAGGAGATCAGCACCACCTTCTCCTCCTCCAGCAACTCAGCATTGATTACCAGCTTCTTTTCCTCCCCTTCAGCAATAGGGACTTCTTGGGTCGCCTGGGCAGGTTCCAGGTGAGCCCCTTCTCGATCTTTTCCTTCCTCAGCAGCCCTTGAGGATTCAGCAATTTCCAGAACTTCAACCGTGGCCTTGGGAAGTGAAACGTTGGTGATCATGTTGACAGTTCGGACGTAACACTCCCGAGCCACCTTTGGGTTGCTTCTGACCCGACACTGCCTTCCTTCGGCAGCAAACTTAAGAGCAAGGTGAAAGGTGGACACCACTGACCTGTATGCATTAAGAATCGGCCTCCCGAAGTTGGCGCAGTAGTTGCTTGGGGCATCCACCACCACGAAATTGATTAGCTTTATCACTCCTCCAAGAGAGACCAGGAGCTTTACTGAACCCTCTACTTCTTTCTTCTCCCCAGAAAAACCGTAGAGGGGCCCGTCGGTGGAAAGCAGAGGCTTTCCAGTTTTCAGGGCTTCGAAGGTTGGGCGGAAAAAGAGATTGACAGAGCTGCCTGTGTCAATCAAGATCTTGTGAACAGTATAATTCTCGATGATGACTTTGATGACCACCGCATCGTCGAAAGGATTGGCATTGGGGGGAAGGTCATCCTGACCAAAGGTGACAATAGTGCTGTTCGATTCAAAAGTGCGCTTACGAAGAAATTGAAGGCTGCGGACTATCGGTTACTATTTAGTTAGAGAATTCAGACCGCTAGCAGCGGTCGAGGCCAGACTTCGCCCGTCGCGGCAAATGCCACTCCTGCGACGGGCTTTCCTTTGATTGAAAAGTAGCGGTTACAAATGCGAGAAAGCAGAAGCCGGACGGTCAACAGTTCGCGAGACCAGAAACTCGAGACCGGAGCTCAGACAAGCGAGCTCTTGGATTCGAGTGTGCGTGTCTTGTGAACAGTGCCGCCCCCTATTTATAGGCTTGGGGGCCTGCCCGAATGGGCAGGGATAAAATAACCTCCTGCCCGGGTACAGGAGAAATGGGCAGGCGGTGACGGGATGCACAAAGAAGAAAAAGAAAGAGGCCGCGCGACCTGACGGCCTGCCTTCCCGACCTGTCTTGCTTGCGGCTGAGGACACCGGGACCAAGTCAATTAATGCAGACCGCGCGGTTTGGAGATTGAAGCCGCGGTCTGCCTTCTGGTCATGACTTAGCCGATCTTCACGAGGTAACTTGGGTAGCCTTCGATCTGGAGCCCCGGCCTGTTCTTCGGGGCTGGAACTTCGAGTTTCTATGGGACAACCCGCGCGGCCTTCTGGCTGAGACCGCGGATGAACTTCTTGCCTTGGTTCTTTGCCGATCTTATCCCTTTGGGGGCGATCCGGAAATGACACCAGGCCGCCCGGCCTGGCCCTTCTTGAACTGAGAACCGCCGATCCCAGGACCCAGCGGCTTGGCCCAGGAGTCCGCGCGGTCTGATAATGGTCCAACCCAAGAAGCGGTTTTCCGGGCAAACATAATCCCCGCATATTTTCAAATCTCAAAAGAATTTCGAAAATATTAGCTTTGACCGGGAGACCGCATCCGACCTGCCTTGAATACTATAAGAGAGCCAGAGAATTCATTCTACGGAGTTTTTTCCTGAAATCACGGGGTATTACTCGCCAGTTGCAGTCAGAATTTTTAAGACCGGCAATTCTTCAGCAATGGACTTCCTGGACGCTGTGCTAGACCGCGTGGATCCCAGCGGAGACCAGAAGAGGGCGGAGGATAAGAGGCGCGAACCGGTTGAAAAGCCGAATAAGGAGAAAGAAAAGCAAGACCGGAAAGATCGGAAGAAGAGGAAGCGGGCTGAGAAGGCCGCAGCGACTAGCCCCAAGCCAGTCGTAGACTTATCATCTCCCAAAACTCAAGCAGAGCCCGTGGTGAATAGTTCGGGAGCTCCCCCTGATGCCTCGTCGATCCCTCCCAGCGACCTCAACCAACAGACCGCTAGCTTGCCGAGCAAAGAGGTGGCCGCCACTTCTGAAAAGGTTGTTTCAGGCAGCCCTTCGAAGAAGGTCGGTGAAACCGCCTCGTTTGGAGTGGAAATCACCCCATCCGGGAACCCTCTCCTGCTTGTCAGGGATCTAGAGGAAGAGGCGGTTAGCTCCCCCAGGACGGGCGAACCGAATACTCCTCTGTCCGTGGACGATTATCCCAGCCCCCTAAAAGAAGTTCACCCAGCTCCGGGTAAGAGAGAGAGGAAGAGGAAGCAGACCGGGTCCGTGACCGAGCGGATAACAAAGAAGGTCAAGAGGTTAGCCGCTAAGGAAAGGGCGGCTCTCAAGAAACCGATCGACTCCCTCCTCCAGACCAATTCGCGACTAAAGGAGGAGCTAGGCCTCGCGACTCCTCCATCCAACAAGTCAAATGAATCACCGGCTACCCCTGATACGAAACCGGGCGAACTGCCTCCGGACTCGGCGAGCAGCTTATCTTTCAATGGGATCTTTAGGGGTATGGATGAGTTGGTGAAGCGAGATCAGCTTCTTGACAGCCCGATCGTTTCCGAACGAAACGCTCCTGCCACTGATGATGTAACCCGGCCTGAGGAGACCGCTCGAATGGAGATCGAAGAACGAGAAGCCGCCACCCGGACTGCCTTGGAGGTCAAAAACAGAACGAGGGAACTCGAAGAAGTTCTGAGAGCGCGGGAGGAGGTTCCCCCAGCGATGACCGGGGAAGAGATAATGACGGTGAAGAAGGAGAGGGCGGAACAGGTCTTAAACAAGCCGTCGCGGCCTGATCCTCTTGCGGCAGGTAAGGATTCTACGGACCACAAAGCTGTCCGCTTTTCCATTCCGCGGCCTCGCCATAATGAATTAGTGGACCCGCCGCCGAGCCTCTTTTCTTTAGCGGCCCGGCTCCCTTTCATTAGGCCAAGTACGGAGAGACTCTGGCGTGAGCAATGTCAGAGGATGAACTCGGGACGGTCTAAATGGCCTGCCCGCCCAGGCACTGCTCTCGTATTTTTGTTCATTTTTACTTATATATAGCGTTGCATGCTCTTATCTTTCATAACCGAACGGCTTCTTTCAGATAGCGCGGACCAGATTATGAAACCGGGCGACCTTGAGGCCAGCCTACCTCCGCTAGCCCCCCTGATTTCAACCTGTGTGACGACCTTGCCGGAAGGGCCGCAGCTGTTTGATCGCCTTGAGGCAGATCTGATCAACCTGAGAGCCCGCTTGAAGGAGGCAGAAAACAGGAGGCCGCCACTCGGACCGCTCTGGCACAATCAGAGATTGACAGGAGATCCAGCACAGAGAGGGTGAAAGTCCTGGAGACTCAGCTTGAGGCCGCGCGGGCAGCAGTGGTGGCTACGCGGGCTGCTCTGACCGTCCAACTGGAGAAAAAGAAGAGAGCCTCTGCCAAATTTGAGAGCGACTCGAAATATTACCAGGATAAATTCCTGCGCTTATCCAGAGAAGTCGCCGCTGGTCGGCGAAGTATGAACGATGGGGTGGTAGTTGTTAGCCGCCCGACTATGGGAGCGGGCTCGAATCCTCCCCCAGTCCGGGCGGCTGATCCAATGATTGACGAGGCTGCCGCAACCCCCCGTATGATTGCCGCTTCGCGGGTCGAAAGGGATGCCGGGCGGCTTCATAGTACAATCAACCACCTTCATTATCATACAAGCCAGATTTATTCTCTCCTGAACACGACCAGTGACCAGGTCGCGCGACTTCACCGAGAGGATGTCTCCCCAGAGCGCCGTCAGCCGTGACCAACTTTTGAGAACTTGTATTATGAACGTGGCCCATCAATTTGAACAATGTTTTTTCTCTCTTATTCTGAATAACTCGCGCGGTCTTCGTTTTAACCGCTATATTTGGTGCCTTGTTTAGATCTTATGTTTTATTCGAACTGACTTCTGGCCGGGCGAACTGTGATGTATGCTTATTTCTGTTTTTTCTGGATGCCTTTGCTTCTTTTATTTTTCTGGTGAATCTAACCATATAGGCCATTGACCGTGCGGTTAGAATGTATAGCCGCGGTATGATTTTACTATTCACAGATCATGGAAATCTTTAAGTAGGGAATTTTCCGAAGTCATTCTCACGATCTACAGATGGCGCGATCGAAGAACAAGTCGCAGCGACCTGTTAAAGTTAAAGCCGTCCGAGCTGACGCGGCCTTGGCATTCCATTCGGCGGACCATCTGGAATGCCGCCTCACTCAGAACGAACTGGACAATTTCATTGCCGGTCACATGGTAGGGAGTAATCTGCTCGCGCGACTTCCTTTGCGTGACGAGCGGATTAACTCTTCCAATCCGCATCAGATCGCCGTCCCAGTTGACCACTTCGAATATGGCTTCAAGTTTCCACTGCTGCTTGAAGTCATTGCCATCTTTGACCATTACGGGGTTGTGCCCGGTCAGCTTCCGCCGAACTCCATCGCTTCAATATATAGCTTCATCTCTTACCTGCGGTTCGAGCGAACCAGATTCTCCATCGACCTGTTCAGAAAATTCTTCTCTGTGCGGGCAGTTTCCGACTCGGGGACTTCGACTTATAGGGGGCATCTCTACTTCAGCTGCCACGGGCTGAAGATTGTCAATCTGGCGAACAAAGTCTCCGACTGGTCGGAGCGGTTTGTAATGCTCGAAGGTAACTTCGGGCTGTTGCAGACCAACCCGCAAGTCCGAGGGGAAGAAGTTTTCCAGATCCCTCAGGTCGGAAAGATTGAGGCGGACACCTTCACGTTCCTTGAGAACGAGCGGTTGGATATCAACCACTACATCCCGCTGTTCTCGGAGTTGGAGGATGTCCTCCCTGAGCATAGTAAGTTCTTTTTGACCGCCTGTATGTAACCGCGCGGACTTCGTTACTTATACTTTTGTTTTCTCTTTACAGCTGCCCACGCCGTTCCTGCGAACAAGCCGGTCACGCCAGTCGTCCCGGTTTTGACTCAAAGGGAGAAGAGGCTGAAGCGAAACAGATCGCTATCGTCTGAGGAAGAAGGCCCGGCTTCTCCTGATGACTACGAGCTCCTCCGCTCTTGTGGGAACCCGCCCGATCTGCAGGGCAATCCGACCGTCCTTTGGCATAGGGACGGAAGCCGGATCCGAGTATCCACCGCTCTTCCTCCATGGGGGAGCGACAAAATCGAACGCCATGCCCTAGCCGCTGGGGCCGCCTTGTATGGTCGAAAGACCTTAAGGAAGCTGATGAGAACCCCTGAAGAAGAGCTCCCCCGGCTAGCGGCTCAAGCCGGCGCCTGGGGGTTTTCGGCCAACCACTTCATGGCCCTGGCGTATAAGCGGCTAGTTTCTGTTCAGAAACACCGGGAGAAGAAGTACGAGGAGCAGGCCGCGGAGAATACGCGGCTTCGAGAGGAGAACGCGCGGCTTCAGGAAGTCGTGGCGGTGAGTTTTTCAAAAAGACAATGCGGTCCCCTTTGATCAGCCCGGGCGACCTAATTCATTTTGCCTTTCTTTTGCAGAGACAATACGAGATGACCAACCCGGCCTTCCAGGACGAGGTGCTACCCCATGTGGCCCAAGGGATCAACAAGGCCTTGGGTCTCATGGGAGACCGGGGCGGTCTGTCCGAAGGATTCGGCGGAACCACCTTCTCCGACCTTTTCCCCGCCTTGGAGGTCCAGCTTGACGAAATCAGCCGACGGAAAAAAGGAAAATCCAAGGTGGGCGAGGAGGTCGAAACCGACGCGGGCAGGGAGATCGTGCTCCATCAAGGAGGCGATGGAAGTGATGAAGCCGCTGAAGAGGCCGACACGGATGGAGATGCTGATGACTATGACGATGAGGACAGCTTGTCCTCTGGATCCACCGGCTCTGCAAGCAAGACCGGGCGGTCTAGTGACAGCAGTTCGTCCGGCTCCTCCTCAGTAAGTGAAGGTTATTCGCCAGAGGTCGATATCGACTCAATTTCTCCTGTCAAGAAGAAGAAGAAGAAAAAATCGGCAGACTAGTGCCCTTTGTTTTTTTTTAATTTTTGTAACCGTCGGTCTCTTTTTGTTGGCCGGGCGGTCAATATTTTGTAAACACTTTTTTGGGAAATGAAATAGAAATTTTACCTGTCTGATTGTCCTTCTATTATTACTTACTTGTGATACCTTGTCTCTTTTCTTTGTTCTTTATGATCCAACCGCGCGAACATCCCGGTCTGAGCATAAGTGATGATTGATTGCCTTCGAAGATCCTTTATCCAGCCCGCGCGATTATTCATTTGGATCTCAGGATATTCGATTTCTAATAACAGATAGATTCATGCGGCTATAATTCGGATCGCGCGGCTTCTGTTCATTTGTAGATATTAAATACTTGCTGCTATGTAATGAATAACAACTTTCACGCAGTTCGGATTCAGTTCTGGCGAGTAATCCATTATGTCTAGAGATAACTTTTGCTAAGAAATAGCTTAACCTGGTCGGTTAGAACACAATCCGAGCGACCACATATTCAAATCCAGGAATATCCAATTCTGATTATTCATTCAGGGGTGGATAATGCCCGGCCGGTTTTAAAATTCAACCTGGATTGTATAGCCAGATCCATAAGTATTAACTTGATGGAGTAGAGAGATAGATATATCCGATCGGTCAAAGTGTAACCCGAGCGATCACATAATTAGCTCCAGAAGTATCCAATTTTATAAAGGATGAATAATCCCGCCTGGTTTGAATACAACCCGGGCAATCAGATAATCTGTTCCGGAATCTTGATTAGGAATGGTCAGATCCGCCCGGTTAGAGTGCAACCCGGGCGATCATATGAATAGATTCAGAAACATTTTACTTAATAAAAGACGGGCATATCCGCCCAGTTAGAATGCAATCCGGACAACCATATGATCTGAATGTAGAAATACCCAACTCATTAACGGATGGACAGATAGATAAATTCGACCGGTCAGAATGAAATCCGAGCAACTATATATCATTTCCAGAAATATCAATCTTTATAGAAGATGAATGGACTCGCCCGGTTTGAATGTCACCCGGGTAATAGATGATCATCTTCGGAGATTTCCATCTTATAAAACATTGATAAGACCGCCCGGTTATATAACAACCTGGGTAACAGATAATCGGCTCCGGAGATATCCAATTAAAAATTTGATAAGATCGCCCGGTTAAATAACAACCCGGGTAATCATATATTTGTCAGAGAATATCCAAACTTATATCCAATCAGACCGTTCGGTTTGGATTTTCAGACCGCTCGGTCTCATTTATCATAACCCTTTATTAGGGTAGACGAACACCTGCACCTGTTTTAACCAAATCTTCCTCGAATTGTTCTTGTACAAGAAACAATAAGAGGCAAATGCCTCCCTGTAGAGAGAATAAAAAAGGTATGTACAGACTCAAATGACCAAGTGGGCAGGTGGGCCTCGGCGGCGAACATTGCTTTCCTCAAGTGGTCATAAGAGCTGTAAACGACTCATCTGCTCTCTTGCCTAGGGTTACAAGCCGAGTTGATCAATTGGGCAGGTGGGCCTCGGCGGCGAACATTGCTTTCCTCAGAGAGATTAACTCAGTTGTGGGCCCAACTAGGCACCGTTTCGAGAGTACCTAAGAGTATTCGATGGTCACAGACTATGATGATCAGTTGGGCAGGTGGGCCTCGGCGGCGAACATTGCTTTCCTCAGAAAGATCATCAAAGCTGTAACTATATCCCTTCGGGGCATGATAGAGCTGACAATCACCTAGACCTCCCTTGATGCAGGGGTGTGTCAGATATCGGCCGGGATCCAAAATTCTGAAGACCACCGCAGCGGAATTGGCAAGCTACCACTACATGTGTGCGAAAACTCCCCGCATCACATGGTCTTGGTGGGTTTTACGCTACGACTACAATCCGAGGGGGTTCGAGCAGAATTTGGCGATATCTCAGAGGTTTAGGGAATGAGTTATGTATATTGAAATTCACAATGCATGGAACCATCAAACAAGAAGAGGTGTCAGTATAGGGCTTTTCATTTAATATCAAAAGAAATGTAGAGAATAAAAGAGATAATTCAAGGATAGAATCGTTTAAGATCGTCACCGCTCCAAGTACGCGGGATGTCTTCCCCTTCACTGGTGTGGAGACGGTAGGCCCCATTCTTTAATACTTCTTTGATGATAAAAGGTCCTGCCCAATTAGGATCCAGTTTTCCAACATTACCAGACCTGGCAGCAGCATCTACCTTCTTTAGTACCAAATCACCGCTTGCGAACTGCTTTACCCTGACATTCTTGTCAAAATATTTTGCCATCCTCCTTTTAACATCCTCCTGTCTGATAGTTGCCTCGTCTTGAAGCTCCTCGATCAGATCCAGACTGTACCTCATAGCCTCATCATTTTCCTCCATCCATGATTCTCCTCCCTCTTTTGCATATATAACCCTTGGAGTGACCACTTCAAATTCTACGGGAACAACGGCCTCTGAGCCATGAGATAGTTTGAACGGCGTCTCCCCTGTAGCTGAAGATGGCGTAGTGCGAAGAGTCCAAAGGATGGAAGGGAGCTGGTCCGCCCAATTCCCTTTTTGATTTAAGATCCTTTTCATCAAGAGCTGCCGGATTTGCCTGTTTGCTGCTTCCACCTGACCATTGGTCCTGGGATGATGCACTGAGGAAAATCGCAGATCAATTCCCGCCTGATCGCAGAAGCTTTTCATCTCGGAATTGTTAAACTGGGGACCGTTATCGGTAACAATCGCTAACGGAATTCCATGCCAGCAGATTATTTCCCCCCAGATGAAGTTTCTGACGATCTGAGTTGTTGTTTTTGCTAGCGCTTTTGCCTCAATCCACTTACTGAAATAGTCGATCATTACAAGGATGAAACGGCGTTGACCGCTGGCCATCGGAAAAGGTCCCATAAGATCCATTCCCCATACTGCAAAAGGCCACGACGCGGTTATCGACCTGAGTGACTGAGCAGGCAAATGCTGAAGAGGAGCGAACTTTTGGCACTGGACACATCGCCTGGCAAATGCTTCAGCATCTTTCCTCATGGTCGGCCAAAAATATCCCTGCCGCAAGATCCTTTTCTCCAAAGTCTTTGCTCCTGAATGACTACCGCACTCTCCCGAATGAATTTCCTGAAGTATAGCCGGGACCTCCTCTTCTGAAACGCACCGTGCTGAGGGAGAAATCAGAGTTTTCCTATACAAGACTCCTGCCATCAAGTAGTAGTAGGCTGCCTTTCTTCTGAATCTATTTCTGTCCTTGATTGACGAATGAAACTCCCCTTTTGACAGAAATAGTTCATAAGGATCTTTCCAGGAAGGATTTTGATCGATCTGCATGAGCTCCTCTTCTTCCGTCCCATCTGTTGTCGGATGAAAAAGTTCTGAGGTCACCCCTCCGGATGGAAGACCAAACTTTGATAATTCATCTGCCTCTTCATTCTGTGTTCTCGGAATGTGTTCGATGATGAAGGATTTGAATCTCCCAATTTCTTTCTTCGCTAGGAATAGATATTTTCCCAACATCAGTTCTCTTGTTTCATAATTCCCCAGAACCTGCGAGGCCATCACAAGAGAATCAGTTTTCACATGAACATGTTCTATCCCAAGCTCCTTCGCGAGTCTCAAGCCAGCCAAGAATGCTTCGTATTCGGCCTGGTTATTTGTAACTGAAAAGAAAAATTTGATAGCCTGCTCCAGCCTGACGCCATTTGGACTGATCAGAATCACTCCGGCTCCCACGGAGTTTCTGCCAGAAGCCCCGTCCACATAAATGATCCAAGCCAAGGGAGATTGTACTCTCTGTTCTGGATTAGACTCTGTCGTGTCCACCAAGAAATCTGCCAATACTTGTGCCTTTATTGCCGTTCTGGGAACGTATGATATTTCGAACTCGCTTAACTCAATTGCCCATTTAGCCAACCTTCCTGAATGATCCGGCTTTTCTAAGATACTTTTTAGTGGATGATCCGAGACCACCTGAATGGGATGAGCCTGAAAATAGGGGCGGAGCCTTCGTGATGACATGACCAAAGCCAAGGATAATTTCTCCAAGATTGAATATCTAGTTTCCGTATCTTTGAGGATGTGGCTGACATAATATATCGGAAACTGCTTCTTTTTCTCTTCCCGCACCAGGACAGAGCTTATCGCATCTGGGCCCACTCCCAGGTACAAGAATAGTGTTTCCCCTTCGCGAGGGCTTTGAAGAAGAGGGGTTGAGGTTAACTGCTTTTTCAACTGTTCAAAAGCATTGTCGCACTCCTTACTCCATTCGAACTTAGATCCCCCCCTAAGTGTTTTGAAAAATGGAGCGCTTTTATCCCCCGACTTGGAAATGAATCGGCTCAATCCTGCAAGCCTCCCCCCAAGTTGTTGCACCTCTTTCGGGTTACGGGGAGGGTTCATATCCAGGATGGCTTTTATTTTATCGGGATTTGGTGCGAGGCCATCGGGAGTGAGAAGATGTCCCAGAAATTTTCCTTTGTTGGCCCCAAACACACATTTCAAAGGATTCAGTTTTAATTTAAACCTCCGCAGAGTAGCGAACGTCTCTACGAGGTCTTTCAGATGGATTGAAAAAGTTTTACTTTTTAGAAGAAGATCATCTACATATACTTCAAGATTTCTCCCTTTCTGTTTTTTGAACACTGTGTCCATCATCCTCTGATATGTCGCCCCCGCATTTTTGAGCCCGAAGGGCATGACAAGATAACAATAACATCCATCATTGGTAATGAAGGATGTATGCGGGATATCAGGTTTGTGCATCTTAACCTGGTGATAACCAGAAAACGCATCTAGGAAGCTCATGAAATTATATCCTACCGCGGAATCAACTAAAACATCTATCCGAGGCAAGGGATAACAATCTTTGGGGCACGCTTTATTGAGCTTCGTGAAGTCCACGCACATGCGCCACTTCCCACCAGATTTTGGAACCATTACAATGTTTGACATCCACGTTGGATATTGAATTTCAGAAACAAAACCCGCTTTCAGGAGCTTGGAAACCTCCTCTCTGATGGGCAATGCCAGCTTTGTTGCCACCTCCCTCTTCTTTTGCTGGATCGGCTTGAATTCAGGAGAGACGTTGAGGTGATGACACGCTACATCTGGATCTACCCCAGGCATGTCCTCCGCTGACCAGGCGAAGATGTCCAAGTTCTCCAACAGACAGGAAGTTAGTTGAGCTTTTTCCTCCTCCGACAGCTCGGCGTTGATGATAAGCCTTTTCTCTTCCCCCTCAGCAATGGGGATCTCTTGGGTCTCCTGGGCAGGTTCCAGGAAAACTCCTTTCCGCTCTGTGCTTTCTTTGATTTCCTCAGGGAATTTGGACACCTTGTGGATGTCATTTTGAGCCTCGCAAAGTGGTGCCTCGGTGATCATATTAACTGTCTTCACATAACATTCACGTGCAACCCTTGGATCGCTTCGGATCCGATATTGACGTCCCTCAGCGGCGAATTTCAAGGCCAAATGAAAAGTAGATACTACAGCTCTATAAGCGTTCAGAATTGGCCTTCCGAAAATTGCACAGTAGCTGCTTGGGGCTTCCACCACCACGAAGTTTATCAGCTTCGTTATACCCCCCAGCGATACCAAAAGCTTTACGCACCCCTCTACTTCTTTCTTCTCTCCCGAGAAGCCATAGAGGGGCCCTTCTGTGGAGAGCAAAGACTTCCCAGTCTTAAGGGCTTCAAACGTTTCGCGGAAGATGAGATTAACTGAGCTGCCGGTATCAACCAGGATTTTATGCACGGTGTAGTTTTCAATAACCGCCTTTATCACCACTGCATCATCAAAAGGATTTGCATTTGGGGACAGATCTTCCTGGCCAAAGGTAACGACCGCCCTTTCTGGAGTAGAAGTGGAGGCGACTGCCACTTCCTGCTTCATAACTCTCCCGATGCTAGACTTTCGAGAAGATTCTACTCCTGCCCCACCATGAATGCAATAGACATTGCCAAGAGAGCCAACGTCATTCACCTCTATACATTCGGTTGTGGGATGTATATCCCCATAGCAACCTGCTTCTTCCACATCTGCACACTCCCATGTCACTTCGACTGCCTCCTTCTTCTTTTCAACTCGCGATTCAACCGGAGTTTCTTGCCGAATCAACCCCCGAAGCTTTCCCTCTTTCAGGAGTTTTTCTATCAACCACCGGAGGGCCCGGCAATCCTCAGTCTGATGCCCCTCTTCTTTATGATATTCACAATAAAGGTTCGGGTTCCGATTGCGAACTTCTGATTTCAAAGGAGGGGGCCTTTTAAAGTCAGGCCTCTTCTGAAGAATCTGCACGACCTCATTCATGGTTACGTTGAGAGGGGTGAATGAATCCTGTGATTCATCATATCGGATGGACGGGATAGGTGGAGATGGTTGTGCGATGTATTGTGGCAGATACACGGGCATTATTTGCAGAACTCCCATGGGTTGAGTGGGTGCGATGGCCAACGGCGGTTTCTGATCTTGAAACCGTTGATGGCCGAGAAATGGTTGTTTAGGCTTAAGATTTCTCCCCCTCTGAGCCCGGGGTTCGAAATCAGGCCGAGATGGATGATTATAACGTTGCTGATGAGTTGATGCGGGATTGAACTGATCATTGTCGCTGAGCAATTTGGCAACATAACCAGGATTAGTCTTTTCCCCCCTGATGAATTTATTAGCCAGACTAATCATCTCCTGGTATGTTTTTGGCTCCCTGATTTGAGCCTCAAATTTCAACGGCCCCTCTCTAAGGCCATGCATCAGAGCGACCCTATATAACTCTGGGTCGACGTTTTGCACCTCCATTATTTCCCTTTGGAAACGATCGACGAAACGGGCCCATGTTTCGTTTTCTTGCTGTCGTATCTCGAATAGGGCTGCCGGACCATTCTTCCTCTTCTTAGAGGTAGAGAATCGAAGCAGAAATTCTCTACGCAATTCCGCAAAGCATCTGATAGATCGAGGATGCAATCCGTAAAACCATTCTCTGGCCTGCCCATCAAAGGACGTCACCAGGAGCTTGCACTTTGTTGCATCAGTGATGGTCCTCAGAGCAACAGCCGATTCAAATGCCTGGAGGTGTATTGCTGGATCGGACTCCCCACTATATGCTGACATGCGTGGTTCTCGAAAGTTGTTTGGGGCCGGCTCTCCTCGGATTTCGTCGGTGAAGGGAGAACTCTGCTCGGCATCCTCGTACAGAGGGAAAGCAGGGTTATAAGGGACCTCTGCCGCGGTCACTTGCGGACAGGCCGCCTGATAGGAGCGGGCAGGTGCTCCGGCCGGGTAGGACTGGTAGGCGGCGACCTCAGGCGGATAGGAAAAGCGAGCGGCCTGAGAAGCCGCCCCCTGGAAGTCAAGGACTCGAGCCGGCATACGCCGCGCGGCCTCTTGGTAGAAGTTCTGCCGATCCGCAGAACCTTCTGGTGGCGGTTGGGAGTGAGCGACCTGCGCAAATGGGTATGGAGGTGGAGGAGGTAGAACAGGGGTCATGGCCGGGTTAACCGCGGCCTGTTGGGGAGCTAACCGCTGGGTTAGTAGAGCTAGAGCCTGACTGATCGCGTCCAGACGCTGATCAGTTGCTTTCTGAGCCTGGTCGGCTTCTCTCTTAGTTCGCTCCAGAGCCTCCCACAGGGAGTCATCGCTATGATCGGACCGGTCTCTTGGAGGGAACTGGCGGTCTGACATTCTGAACCAAAGATTTCGCTGATAGTTCGCGATCTGAAGGTCGCGTGTTTCTGTTCGATTCAAAAGTGCGTTTACGAAGAAAATTGAAGGCTGCGGACTATCGGTTACTATTTAGTTAGAGAATTCAGACCGCTAGCAGCGGTCGAGGCCAGACTTCGCCCGTCGCGGCAAATGCCACTCCTGCGACGGGCTTTCCTTTGATTGAAAAGTAGCGGTTACAAATGCGAGAAAGCAGAAGCCGGCCGGTCAACAGTTCGCGAGACCAGAAACTCGAGACCGGAGCTCAGACAAGCGAGCTCTTGGATTCGAGTGTGCGTGTCTTGTGAACAGTGCCGCCCCCTATTTATAGGCTTGGGGGCCTGCCCGAATGGGCAGGGATAAAATAACCTCCTGCCCGGGTACAGGAGAAATGGGCAGGCGGTGACGGGATGCACAAAGAAGAAAAAGAAAGAGGCCGCGCGACCTGATGGCCTGCCTTCCTGACCTGTCTTGCTTGCGGCTGAGGACACCGGGACCAAGTCAATTAATGCAGACCACGCGGTTTGGAGATTGAAGCCGCGGTCTGCCTTCTGGTCATGACTTAGCCGATCTTCACGAGGTAACTTGGGTAGCCTTCGATCTGGAGCCCCGGCCTGTTCTTCGGGGCTGGAACTTCGAGTTTCTATGGGACAACCCGCGCGGCCTTCTGGCTGAGACCGCGGATGAACTTCTTGCCTTGGTTCTTTGCCGATCTTATCCCTTTGGGGGCGATCCGGAAATGACACCAGGCCGCCCGGCCTGGCCCTTCTTGAACTGAGAACCGCCGATCCCAGGACCCAGCGGCTTGGCCCAGGAGTCCGCGCGGTCTAATAATGGTCCAACCCAAGAAGCGGTTTTCCGGGCAAACAAGTGCTTTCAGGGGGAGAACTTATAGTGGCTGCTACTTCCTGCTTCAGAACTCTCGCGATGCTGGATTTGCAAGACGACTCCGCTCCAGCCCCTCCATGGATACAATAGATGTCCCCCAAGGGGCCCACATCATTGACTTCGATGCATTCGGTGGAAGGATGGATGTCTCCATAGCAGCCGGCATCTTCGACGGCGGCGCATTCCCAGGTTACTTCCACTGTTTCTTTCTCTTTTTTCTTCTCAGCAGTCGGCTCAGCAGTTGGCTCTTTACGAACTAGGCCCCGGAGCTTCCCTTCTCCCAGGAGCCTCTCTATCAGCAAGCGAAGGGCCCGACAGTCTTCGGTCAGATGCCCTCCCTCTTTATGGTATTCACAGTAAAGGTTCGGATTTCGATTGCGAATATCTGTCTTCAGAGGAGCAGGTCTTTTGAAATCTGGACTTTTCTGCAGGATCTGGACCACTTCGTCCATGGTGACATTTAAGGGAGTAAACGACTCTTGCGAGTCATCATATTTAGTGGATGGAATGACTGGAGGTGGCTGCGTGGTATACTGTGGCAAGTATACCGACATGATTTGCGGAAGAGGAACGGATGGAGCGGGAGCGATGGCCAACGGCGGTTTCTGATCTTGAAACCGTTGATGGCTAATAAAGGGTTGTTTATTTTTGTAATTTCTTCCCCTCTGGGAACGGGGTTCAAAGTGGGACTGATTTGATGGTAGATGATGAAAAGACGGATTGAACTGCTCCTTGTCGCTTACCAGCTTTGCGACATAGCCTGGATTGCTCCTTTCTCCTCTAAGGAACATATTTGCCAAACTTATCATTTCCTGATAAGTCCTGGGCTCCCTTATATTTGCTTCAAATTTTAGGGGGCCCTCCCTCAAGCCATGAATGAGGGCAACCCTATACAGCTCTGGATCAACATTCTGGACTTCCATGATCTCCTTCTGGAAGCGGTCGAGGAAACGGGCCCACGTTTCGTCTTCCCGCTATTTTATATCGAAAAGGGCCGCCGGGCCACTTTTCCTCTTCCTCGAAGTAGAGAATCTCAGCAGAAATTCCCTTCGCAGCTCAGCAAAACAACTGTTCGATCTGGGGTGCAACCCATAAAACCACTCCCTTGCTTGTCCTTCAAAGGAGGTCACAAGGAGCTTGCACTTAGTTGCATCAGTTAAGGTCCTAAGAACGATGACTGACTCGAAGGCTTGTAAATGAACAGTGGGATCAGTCTCTCCATTGAAAGCCGGCAGACGAGGCTCTCTAAAATTATTAGGGGCTGGCTCTCCCCGGACTTCGTCCACGAAGGGAGAAGTTTCTTCAACATCTTCATATAGAGGAGCTGCGGCTACTCGTGGACAAGCCGCCTGGTAGGAGGACCAGGCGGCAGCTTCTGGCGGGTAGGAGAAACGGGCTGCGCCCTCTTGCGGGTAAGAAAGGCGGGCGGCATGAGAAGCTTCCCCCCTGGAAATCGAGGACTCGAGCCGGCATGTTGTGCGCGGCTTCCTGGTAGAAGTTTTGCCTAGCCGCAAAACCTTCTTGTTGAGGTTGGAAGTTGGCGGCTTGTGGTAGCGGGTAAGGTGGAGGCGGAGGAGGAACCAGAGTCACCGCCTGATTAACTGCGGCTTGTTGTGGAATGAACCGCTCGGTTAATAGGGCCAAAGTCTGACTGATTGCGTCCAACCACTGATCAGTCGCCTTCTGAGCCCACTCGGCTTCCCTTCTGGATTGCTCCAAGGCTTCCCACGAAGAGTCCTCACTGTGATCGGAGCGTTCTCCAAGGGGGAACAGACGGTCTGACATTGTAGCAAGGATTTCACCAACAATCCGCGATCTGAAGGTCGTGTGTTTCTGTTGAGTCCGAAATCGAACCTCCGAAGGAAATCGGAGGCTGCGGGCTGCCGGTTACTTTTTAGGTGGAGAAAACGAGACCGCTAGGAGCGGTCAAGGCCAGACTTTGCCCGTCACGGCGAATGTCACTCCTGTGATGGGCTTTTCTTTGATTAAGAAGAAGCGGTTACAGCGGGTTACAAGTGCAGGAAAGCAGAAGCCGGCCGGTCAGACAGTCCGCAAGACGGGAAACTCGAGACCGCAACTCAAACAAGCAAGCTCCTGGATTCGAGTGTGCGTGTCTTGGGAGTGTTGCCGCCCCCTATTTATAGGCTCGGGGGCCTGCCCGAACAGGCAGGGATAAAATAACCGCCTGCCCGGGTACAGGAGAATCGGGCAGGCGGTGACGGGATACAAAAAGGAGACAAGAAAGAAGCCGCGCGGCTTGGCGGCTTGCGCATGCGGTCTGTCTCGTGAAGGGGCTGGAGATGCTGCGACCAAGGCGATGATGCCACCCGGGCGGTCTCCGACTTGAGACTGCGGCTTGTCTTCTTGGACTTGGTCCTTACTGGTCTTCACGGCGCAACCCGGGCGGTCTACGTCTTGAGACCGCAGCTTGCCCTTGAGAACGTGACCTGTCGCCTGGTCCTGAGCCTTGTTTAGCCTTCAAGATGCAACCCGAGCGGTCTCCAGCTTGAGACCGCGGGTTGCCTTCTGGACTTGGACCCTGATGGCTTTCATGGCACTACCTGGGCGGTCTCCGACTTGAGACCGCGGTCTGCTGTTTTGGACTTGGGCCTTTGTGATCTTCAATCTTTGGAGGCGACCTGAATGCTCAGACCGCCCGGTCTGTGTGGGTTGATGCTGATGGACCTTGTAAAACTTGAACCGGGCGACTTGTATCCCCAAACCGCCCGGTCTGTGAGTAATGCTATTCGGATGCGGTCCTCTGGGTAAACACAATGGACAACAAGTTTTACCCATTCCAGTTCGTTTAGTGGTTTATCTACAGTGGGTTGCAATGGTAATGTGGAATTAAGTTTTAAATGACACATAAACTTCAAACAGACAGAACTCTTGATCCAATTGCCCAATTTTTGCCCACAATACCATTTTAGAATGAGCTAAGAGCCCTACATCCAATGGAGAGGAGGATATAACCATTCAAGTTCGTTTATTGTTCGATATACAGTGGGTTCCAGTGGTAATGCGGGATTTAGCTCCAAATTACACCTAAATTTCAAGCAGCCATACCTTTTGATCCGGTTGTTCGATTTTTGCGCACAACACTTTTCTGGAAAGAGCTCGTATTCTCTATCCAACAGAGAATAAGATTTACCCATTTGAGAATAAGACAACACCTTTCCAGTTGTCCGATTTTCGCATACAATACCTTTTCGAAATGAGATCGGAGCCCTAAATCCAATGGAGAACAATTTAAACCCAGTCCAGCTCGTTTAGAGGTCGATATACAGTGAGTTGTAGTGGTAATATGAGATTTAGCTCCAAATGACACATACACTCCAAAATGCCAGAATTTTTAATGCGGGTTGTAGTGTAAATGAGAGATTTAGCTCCAAATGACACTCAAACTTTAAAAAGCAACACCTTTTGATGCAATTGTCTGATTTTACCCCAGAACACCTTTTCGGAATGAGCTCGGAGCACTACATTCGTTGGAGCACAAGTTTTCCCATTCCAGTTCATTTAGTTGTCGATATATAGTGGGTTGCAGCGGTAATGCGAAATTTATATCTTAAAGGACACCTAAACTTCTAACAGCCATAACTTTTGATTTGTATGTTTGATTTTTGCCCACAACACCTTTTCGGAATATGCGCAGAGGCATATATCCAATGTAGCACAATTTTAAACCATTCCAGATCATTTTAGTGGTCAATACATAGCGGGATGCAATGGTAAAGAGGGATTTTGCTCCTCTTGACACAAAAATGTAACAGTCATAACTTTTGATCTGGTTGTCCGATTTTTGCGCACAACACCTTTTTGGAATGAGCTCGGAGCCCTACATCCAACAGAGAACAAGTTTTACCAATTCCAGTTTGTTTAGTGGTCAAATACAGAGGGTTGGTAATAAGGTATTTAGCTCAAAAGGAGACCTAAACTTCAAACATCCGAAACTTTTTATCCGTTTGTCCGATTTTCGCCCACAATACCTTTTCGGAATGAGATCGGAGCCCTAAATCCAATGGAGATTAATTTTAACTCATTCAAGCTTATTTAGAGGTCGATATATATTGGGTTGTACTGGTAATGCGAGATTTGGCTCCAAATGACACATAAAATTCCAAAATGAAAGAATTTTAGACGCGGTTTGCAGTGAAAGTGAGAGATATAGCTCTAAATGACACTCAAACTTTACACAGCAATAACTTTTGATCCGGTTGTCTGATTTTACCACCACAACACTTTTTAGGAATGAGCTCGGTGCCCTAAATTCATTGAAGCACAAGTTCTACCCATTGCAGTTCATTTAGTTGTCGATATATAGCGGGTTGTACTGGTAATGCGAAATTTAGCTCCAAATTACACCTAAACTTGAAACGGTCATAACTTTTGACCAGGTTGTCTGATTTTTGCCCACAAAATCTCTTCGAAATGAGCTCTGAGCCCTACATTCAATGGAGAGCAAGTTTTACCCAATTTAGTTCATTTAGTGGTCGATATACATTGAGTTGCGGTGGTATTGTGGCATTTAGCTCCAACTGACACCTAAGCTTCAAACAGCTATAACTTTTAATCCGGTTGTCCGGATTTTTCCCAAACTACCTTTTCGGAATGAGCTCAGAGCCAAACATCCTATGGAGAATAGGATTTACTCGATTGAGTTCATTTAGTGGTCGACGGATAGTTAATTGCTGTGGAAATGAGGGATTTTGCTCCAATTGACACCTGAACTTCAAACTTCCATAACTTTGATCTGGTTGTCTGATTTTTGCCCAGAACACCTTTTCGAAATGAGATCGGAGCCCTACATCCAATGGAAAACAAGTTTTACCCATTCATGTTCGTTTAGTGGTTGATTTACAGTGGGTTGCAGTGGTAATGTGGGATTTAGCTCCAAATGACACAAACTTCAAACAGATGGAACTCTTGATCCAGTTGCCCAATTTTTGCCCACAGTACCATTTTTGAATGAGCTCAGAGCCCTACAACCAATGGAGAGTAGGATATAACCATTCAAGTTCATTTATTATTCGATATACAGTGGGTTCCGGTGGTAATGCGGGATTTAGCTCCAAATTACACTTACATTTCAAGCAGCCATAACTTTTGATCAGGTTGTTCAATTTTTGCGCACAACACTTTTTTGGAAAGGGCTCATATTCTCCATCCAACAGAGAATAAGATTTACCCATTTGAGAATAAGACAACACCTTTCTGGTTGTCCGATTTTCGCATACAATGCCTTTTCGAAATGAAATCGGTGCCCTAAATCCAATGGAGAATAATTTAAACCCATTTCAGCTCGTTTAGAGGTCGATATACAGTGAGTTGTAGTGGTAATACGAGATTTAACTCCAAATAACACATAAACTTCAAAATGCCAGAATTTTTAATGCGGGTTGTAGTGTAAATGAGAGATTTAGCTCCAAATGACACTCAAACTTTAAACATCAACAACTTTTGATGCAGCTTTCTGATTTTACCCCACAACACCTTTTTGGAATGAGCTCGGAGTACTACATTTATTGGAGCACAAGTTTTCCCATTCCAGGTCATTTAGTTGTCGATATATACCGGGTTGCAGCGGTAATGCGAAATTTAGCTTTAAATGACACCTAAACTTCTATCAGCCATAACTTTTGATTTCTTTGTTTGATTTTTGCCCACAACACCTTTTCGGAATATGCGCGGAGACATATATCCAATGTAGCACAATTTTAAACAATTCCAGATCGTTTTAGTGGTCAATAAATAGAATGGTTGCAATGGAAATGAGGGATTTTGCTCCTCTTGACACAAACTGTAAGAGCCATAACTTTTGATCTGGTTGTCCAATTTTTGCGCACAACACCTTTTTGGAATGAGCTCGGAGCCCTACATACAACGGAGAACAAGTTTTACCAATTCCAGTTTGTTTAGCAGTCAATATACAGCGGGTTGGTAATAAGGTATTTAGCTCCAAAGGAGACCTAAACTTCAAACATCCGTAATTTTTTATCCGGTTATCTGATTTTCGTCCACAATACCTTTTTAGAATGAGATCGGAGCCCTAAATCCAATGGAGAACAATTTTAACCCATTCAAGCTCGTTTAGAGGTCGATATATAGTGGGTTGTACTGGTAATGCGAGATTTAGCTCCAAATGACACATAAAATTCCAAAATGAAAGAATTTTAGATGCGGTTTGTAGTGAAAGTGAGAGATTTAGCTCCAAATGGCACTCAAACTTTATACAACAATAACTTTTGATCTGGTTGTCTGATTTTACCCACACAATACCTTTTAGGAATGAGCTCGGAGCCCTACATTCATTAAAGCACAAGTTTTACCCATTGCAGTTCATTTAGTTGCCGATATATAGCGGGTTCCACTAGTAATGTGAAATTTATCTCCAAATGACACCTAAACTTGAAACAATCATAACTTTTGACCAGATTGTCTGATTTTTGCCCACAAAACCTCTTCGAAATGAGCTCTGAGCCCTACATTTAATGGAGAGCAAGTTTTACCCAATCTAGTTCATTTAGTGGTCAATATACATTGAGTTGCAGTGGTAATGTGGGATTTAGCTCCAACTGACACCTAAGCTTCAAACAGCTATAACTTTTGATCCGGTTGTCCAGATTTTGACCAAACCACCTTTTTGGAATGAGCTCAGAGCCATACATCCTCTGGAGATTATGATTTACTAGATCGAGTTCATTTAGTGGTCGAGGGATAGTGGATTGCTGTGGAAATGAGAGATTTTGCTCCAATTGACACCTAAACTTCAAACTTCCATAACATTGATCCGGTTTTCTGATTTTTGCCCAGAACACCTTTTCGGAATGAGATCGTAGCCCTACATCCAATGGACAACAAGTTGTACCCATTCCAGTTTGTTTAGTGGTTTATCTATAGTGGGTTGCAGTGGTAATGTGGAATTTAGCTCCAAATGACATATAAACTTCCAACAGACAGAAATCTTGAACTAGTTGCCCAATTTTTGCCCACAGTACCATTTTAGAACGAGCTCAGAGCCCTACATTCAATGGAGAGTAGGATATAACCATTCAAGTTCATTTATTGTTCGATATACAGTGGGTTCCAGTGGTAATGCGGGATTTAGCTCCAAATTACACCTAAATTTCAAGCAGTCATAACTTTTGATCTGGTTGTTCGATTTTTGCGCACAACACTTTTTTGGAAAGGGCTCGTATTCTCCATCCAACAGAGAATAAGATTTACCCATTAGAGAATAAGACAACACCTTTCCGGTTGTCCGATTTTCGCATACAATACCTTTACGAAATGAGATCAGAGCCCTAAATCCAATGGAGAACAATTAAAACCCATTCCAGCTCGTTTTATATCGAAAAGGGCCGCCGGGCCGCTCTTTCTCTTCCTTGAGGTGGAGAATCTCAGCAGGAATTCTCTTCGCAGCTCCGCGAAACAACAGATCGACTTGGGGTGCAAACCGTAAAACCATTCCCTCGCTTGTCCTTCAAAGGAGGTTACAAGAAGCTTGCACTTGGTTGCATCAGTTAAGGTTCTGAGAGCAATGGCTGACTCGAAAGCTTGTAAATGAACCGTGGGATCAGTCTCCCCATTGAAAGCTGGCAGGCGAGGCTCCCTGAAATTATTAGGGGCAGGCTCCCCTCTGACTTAGTCCACAAAGGGAGAAGTTTCTTCCATGTCTTCATATAGAGGAGCAGGGTAATAAGCCGCCGGAGCTGCGGCTATTCGCGGACAAGCCGCCTGATAAGAAGACCGGGCAGCAGCTTCTGGCGGGTAGGAGTGATGAATAGGAACTTCAGGCGGGTAGGAGAGACGGGCCGCGCCCTCCTGCGGTAGGAAAGGTGGGCAGCGTGAGAAGTCGCCCCCTGGAAGTCGAGGACTCGAGCTGGCATGTGTGCGCGGCTTCCTGAGAGAAGTTTTTCCTAGCCGTAGGGTCTACTTGATGGAGCTGGAAATTAGCGGCTTGCGGTAGCGAGTTAGGAGGAGGTGGAGGAAGGACCGGGGTCACCGCCTGATTAGCCGCGGCTTGTTACGGAACTAGTCGCTCGGTTAGCATTGCTAAAGTCTGACTGATCGCTTTAAGTCGCTGATCAGTGGCCCTCTGAGCCCGCTCGGCTTCTCTCCTTGATTGCTCCAGGGCTTCCCATAAAGAGTCCTCGCTATGATCGGAGTGGTCTCCAAGGGGGAACTGACGGTCTGACATCGTGGCGAAAAGGATTTCACCGACAATCCGCGATCTGAAGGTCGCGTGTTTCTGTTGAGTCCGAGATCGCACCTCCGAGGGAAACCGGAGGCTGCGGGTTACCGGTTACTTTTTGTGTAGAAGAATGAGACCGCTGGCAGCGGTCAAGGCCAGACTTCGCCCGCCGCGGCAAATGCCACTCCTGCGACGGGCTTTCCTTTGATTAGAAAGAAGTGGTCCGCAAGACGAGAAACTCGAGTCCGCAGCTCAAACAAGCGAGCTCCTAGATTCGAGTGTGTGTGCCTTGGGAACAGTGCTGCCCCCAATTTATAGGCTTGGGGGCCTGCCCGAACGGGCAGGGATAAAATAATCGCCTGCCCGGGTACAGGAGAAACGGGCATGCGGTGACGGGATACACAAAGAAGGAAAGAAAGAAGCCGCGCGGCTTGGCGGCTTGCCCCTCCGAATTGTCTGACCAGAGGCTAAAGATGATGCGGCCAAGGCGACGATGCTACCCGCTCGATCTTTTTCTTGAGACCGCGGCTTGTTCTTTGACTTTGGACCTTGGCTTATCCCCATGGCATAAACCGCGCGACCTCCGACTTGAGACCGCGACTTGCCCTGCTGGACTTGGGCCTGGACTATCTTTAGTACTTGGCGGCGGTCTGAGTTATGCAAGACCGCCCGACCTGTGTTAGCTGGTGTCGATGGATCTCGTTTAATCTGAGCCGGGCGACTTAGATCCGCAAACCGCTCGGTCTGCGAGTAATCCTCTTGGAAGCGGTTTCCCGGGTAAACATCAAACTCGCTCAGCTCAATTGCCCATTTGGCCAGTCTTCCTGAATGATCTGGCTTCTCCAGGATACTTCTAAGTGGATGATCCGTAACCACCTGAATAGGATGAGCCTGAAAATAGGGGCGAAGCCTTCGTGAGGACATCACTAAGGCCAAGGCTAATTTCTCTAGAATTGAATATCTAGTTTCTGCATCTTTAAGGATATGGCTGACATAATATATTGGAAATTGCTTCTTCTTCTCCTCCCGAACCAGGACAGAGCTTATGGCATCTGGACCCACCCCCAAGTACAAGAATAGCGTTTCCCCTTCACGAGGGCTTTGAAGAAGAGGGGTTGAGGTTAACTGCTTTTTCAACTGTTCGAAAGCATTATCGCACTCTTCATTCCATTCAAACTTAGATCCTCCCCTAAGTGTCTTGAAGAATGGAGCGCTTTTATCTCCTGATTTGGAAATGAATCGGCTCAATCCTGCCAGCCTCCCCCCAATTTTTGTACCTCTTTCTGATTACGAGGAGGTGGTCATATCTAGGATGGCTTTTACTTTATCCGGATTTGGTGCGAGGCCATCAGGGGTGAGAAGATGCCCGAGAAATTTCCCTTTGTTTGCCCCGAATACGCATTTTGATGGGTTTAGCTTTAATTTGAACCTCCGTAGAGTAGCGAACGTCTCTACGAGGTCTTTCAGGTGGATTGAAAAAGTTTTACTTTTTAGAAGGAGATCATCAACGTATACTTCAAGATTTCTTCCTTTCTATTTTTCAAAAACCGTGTCCATCATCCTCTGATATGTCGCACCCGCGTTTTTGAGTCTGAAAGGCATGACGAGATAACAATAACACCCGTCATTGGTAATGAAGGACATATGCGGGATATCAGGCTTATGAATCTTAATTTGGTGGTAACCAGAAAATGCATCTAGGAAACTCATGAAATTATATCCCACCGCGGAATCTACCAAAACATCTATCCGAGGCAAGGGATAACAATCATTGGGACATGCTTTATTGAGTTTAGTGAAATCTACACACATACGCCATTTCCCCCCAGATTTTTTCACCATCACTACATTCGACATCCAGGTGGGATACTGGATTTCAGAAATGAAATTGGCTTTAAGAAGTTTTGCAACTTCTTCTTTGATGGGTACCGCCAGCTTGGTTGCTACCTCCCTCTTCTTATGTTGGATTGGCTTGAATTCAGGAGAAATGTTGAGGTGATGGCACGCGACATCTGGATCTACACCAGGCATATCTTCTGCTGACCAGGCGAAGATGTCTAGATTCTCCCACAGGCAGGAGATCAACTGAACCTTCTCTTCTTCTGATAGCTCGGCGTTGATGATCAACTTCTTTCCTTCCTCTTCAGCAATAGGAACCTCTTGGGTCTCCTAGGCAGGTTCCAGGTAAGTCCCTGTCCGTTCTGCGCTTTCCTCGGCGGCCCCTGAAGACTCAGCAACCTACAAAATCTCATCCATAATCTTGGGAAGTGGAGCGTCGGTGACCATGTTGACAGTTCGGACGTAGCACTCCCGAGCTACCTTTGGGTTGCTTCTGACCCGATACTGCTTTCCTTCAGCAGCGAACTTGAGGGCAAGGTGAAAGGTGGACACTAATGCCCTATACGCATTGAGAATCGGCCTCTCGAAGATAGCACAGTAGTTGCTCGGGGCATCTACTACCACGAAATTGATCAACTTTATTACTCCTCCAAGAGAGACCAGGAGCTTCACTGAACCCTCTACTTCCTTCTTCTCCCCAGAAAAAACCGTAGAGGGGCCCATCGGTGGAAAGCAGATGCTTTCCGGTCTTCAGGGCCTCGAAAGTCGGGCGGAAAAGGAGATTGACGGAGCTGCCGGTATCAATCAGAATCTTGTGGACTGTATAGTTTTCGATGACGGCCTTGATAACCACCGCATCATCGAAAGGATTAGCATTGGGGGGAAGCTCATCCTGACCAAACGTGACAATAGTGCTTTCGGGAGGAGAACTTGTAGTGGCTGCCACTTCCTGCTTTAGAACTCTCGCAATGCTGGACTTGCGAGATGATTCTGCTCCAGCTCCCCCATGGATACAATAGATGTCCCCTAAGGGGCCCACATCATTGACTTCGACGCATTCGGTAGAAGGATGGATGTCACCATAGTAGCCGACGTCCTCGACGTCGGCGAATTCCCAGGTCACTTCTATTGTTTCCTTCTCCTTTTTCTTCTCGGTAGTTGGCTCAGCAGTTTTATCTTTCCGAACTAGACCCCGGAGCTTTCCTTCTCCCAGGAGTCTTTCTATAAGCAGACGAAGAGCTCGATAGTCTTCAGTTAGATGTCCCCCCTCTTTATGATATTCACAATAATGGTTCGAATTTCGATTGCGAATATCCGACTTCAGAGGAGCAGGCCTTTTGAAATCTGGCCTCTTTTACAGAATCTGGACTACTTCGTCCATGGTGACGTTTAGGGGAGTGAATGACTCTTGCGAATCATCGTATTGAGTTGATGGAATGACTGGAGGTGGCTGTGCGGCATACTGTTGTAAATATACCGGCATGATTTGCGGAAGGGGAGCGGATGGAGCGGGAGCGACGGCCAACGGTGGTTTTTGATCTTGAAACCGCTGATGGCCCATAAATGGTTGCTTATTTTTGTAGATCCTCCTCCTTTGGGAACGGGGTTCAAAGGTGGACTGATTCGATGGTGGATGATGGAAGGACGGATTTGACTGCTCCTTGTTGCTTACCAGCTTCGCGACGTAGTCCGGATTGCTCCTCTCCTCTGATAAACATATTTGCCAAACTTATCATTCCTGATAAGTCTTAGGCTCCCTTATATTTGCTTCGAACTTTAGGGGGCCCTCTCTTAGGCCATGGATGAGGGCAACCCTATACAGCTCCGGGTCCACATTTTGGACTTCCATGATCTCTTTCTGGAAGCAGTCCACAAAACGAGCCCACGTCTCGTCTTCCCGTTGTTTTATATCGAAAAGGGCCGCCGGGCCACTCTTTCTCTTCCTTGAGGTAGAGAATCTTAGCAGGAATTCTCTTCGCAGCTCCGCGAAACAACGGATCGACCTGGGGTGCAAACCGTAAAACCATTCCCTCGCTTGTCCTTCAAAGGAGGTTACAAGAAGCTTGCACTTAGTTGCATCAGTTAAGGTTCTGAGAGCAATGGCTGACTCGAAAGCTTGTAAATGAACCGTGGGATCAGTCTCCCCATTGAAAGCTGGCAGGCGAGGCTCCCTGAAATTATTAGGGGCAGGCTACCCTCTGACTTCGTCCACAAAGGGAGAAGTTTCTTCCATATCTTCATAAAGAGGAGCAGGGTAATAAGCCGCCGGAGCTGCGGTTATTCGCGGACAAGCCGCCTGATAAGAAGACCGGGCAGCAACTTCTGGCGGGTAGGAGTGATGAATAGGAACTTCAGGCGGGTAGGAGAGACGGGCCGCGCCCTCCTGCGGGTAGGAAAGGTGGGCAGCGTGAGAATTCGCACCCTGGAAGTCGAGGACTCGAGCTGGCATGTTGTGCGCGGCTTCCTGATAGAAGTTTTTCCTAGCCGCAAGGTCTTCTTGGTGGAGCTGGAAATTAGCGGCCTGCGGTAGCGGGTAAGGAGGAGGTGGAGGAAGGACCGGGGTCACCGCCTGATTAGACGCGGCTTGTTGCGGAACTAGTCGCTCGGTTAGCATTGCTAAAGTCTGACTGATCGCTTCAAGTCGCTGATCAGTGGCCCTCTGAGCCCGCTCAGCTTCTCTCCTTGATTGCTCCAGGGCTTCCCACAAAGAGTCCTCGCTATGATCGGAGCGGTCTCCAAAGGGAACTGACGGTCTGACATCGTGGCGAAAAGGATTTGACCGACAATCCGCGATCTGAAGGTCGCGTGTTTCTGTTGAGTCTGAAATCGCACCTCCGAGGGAAACCAGAGGCTGCGGGTTGCCGGTTACTTTTTGTGCAGAAGAATGAGACCGCTAGCAGTGGTCAAGGCCACACTTCGCCCACCGCGACAAATGCCACTCCTGCGACGGGCTTTCCTTTGATTAGAAAGAAGGGGTTACAGCGGGTTACAAGTGCAGGAAAAGAGAAGCCGGCCGGTCAGACAGTCCGCAAGACGAGAAACTCGAGTCCGCAGCTCAAACAAGCGAGCTCCTAGATTCGAGTGTGCGTGTCTTGGGAACAGTGCCGCCCCCTATTTATAGGCTTGGGGGCCTGCCCGAACGGGCATGGATAAAATAACCGCCTGCCCGGGTACAGGAGAAACGGGCAGGCGGTGACGGGATACACAAAGAAGGAAAGAAAGAAGTCGCGCGGCTTGGCGGCTTGCCCTTCCGACTTGTCTGTCCAGAAGATAAAGATGATGCAGCCAAGACGACGGTGCTATCCGAGCGGTCTCTATTTTGAGACCACGGCTTGTTCTTTGACCTTGAATCTGGGCTTATCTCCATGGCATAAACCGCGCGATCTCCGACTTGAGACCGCGACTTGCCCTGTTGGACTTGGGCTTGGACTATCTTTAGTACTTGGCGGCGGTCTGAGTTATGCCAGACCGCCCGACCTGTGCTAGCTGGTGTCGATGGATCTCGTTTAACCTGAGCCGGGCCACTTGGATCCGCAAACCGCTCGGTCTGCGAGTAATCCTCTTGAAAGCGGTTTCCCGGGTAAACACACAAGATCTTGATTGATACAGGCAGCTCTGTCAATCTCCTTTTCCGCCCAACCTTCGAAGCCCTGAAAACAGGAAAGCCTCTGCTTTCCACCGACGGGCCCCTCTACAGTTTTTCTGGAGAGAAGAAAGAAGTAGAGGGTTCAGTAAAGCTCCTGGTCTCTCTTGGAGGAGTGATAAAGCTAATCAATTTCGTGGTGGTAGATGCCCCATGCAACTACTGCGCCATCTTAGGGAGGCCGATTCTTAATGCATACAGGGCAGTAGTGTCCACCTTTCACCTTGCTCTTAAGTTCGCTGCCGAAGGAAGGCAGTATCTGGTCAGGAGCAACCCAAAGGTGGATCGGGAGTGTTACGTCCGAACTGTCAACATGATTACCGACGTTTCACTTCCCAAGGCCACAATTGAAGTTCTGGAAATTGCTGAATCCTCAAGGGCTGCTGAGGAAGGAAAAGATCGAGAAGGGGCTCACCTGGAACCTACCCAGGCGACCCAAGAGGTTCCTATTGCTGAAGGGGAAGAAAAGAAGCTGATCATCAATGCTGAGTTGCTGGAGGAGGAGAAAGTGGAGCTGATCTCCTGCCTTCTGGAGAACCTGGATGTCTTCGCCTGGTCAGCGGAGGATATGCCAGGAGTGGATCTGGACGTGGCTTGTCATCATCTGAACGTATCTCCCGAATTCAAGCCCGTCCAGCAAAAGAAGAGAGAAGTGACAACCAAGCTGGCGTTGCCCATCAGAGAGGAGGTTGCCAAACTCCTGAAAGCAGACTTTATTTCTGAAATTCAATATCCCACGTGGATGTCGAATATTGTAATGGTTAAGAAATCTGGTGGGAAGTGGCGCATGTGCGTAGACTTCACCAAACTTAATAAAGCGTGTCCCAAAGATTGCTACCCTCTGCCTCGGATAAATTTCTTAGTTGATTCCGCGGTTGGGTATGATTTTATGAGTTTTCTCGATGCTTTCTATGGGTACCATCAAATTAAAATGCACAAACCTGATATCCCGCACACCTCATTTATCACAAACGATGGGTGTTACTGCTATCTCGTAATGCCCTTCGGTCTTAAAAATACGGGCGCAACATATCAAAGAATGATGGATACCGTCTTTAAGCATCAAAAAGGCAGGAACCTCGAAATTTACGTTGATGATCTCCTTCTGAAAAGTAAAGCATTTTCATTGCACTTGAAAGACCTCGTAGAGACGTTCGCTACTCTACGGAGGTTCAAGTTAAAATTAAACCCATTGAAATGTATGTTTAGGGCAAACAAAGGAAAGTTTCTCGGGCATCTCTTAACTCTCGGTGGCCTTGCACCGAATCCAGATAAGGTGAAGGCCATCCTTGATATGACCCCTCCTCGAAATACCAAGGAAGTTCAGCAGCTTGGAGGATGATTGGCAGGATTGAGCAGGTTTATCTCCAAATCAGGAGATAAAAGTGCCCCATTCTGTAAAATACTGCGGGGAGGATCAAAGTTTGAATGGAGCGAAGAGTGCAACAGGGTTTTCGAGCAGCTAAAAGTACAGTTGACTTCAACTCCGCTACTCCAAAGTCACCGTGAGGGGGAAATATTATTCTTATATTTGAGAGTCGGCCCAGATGCGGTAAGTTCTGTTCTCGTTCGGGAGGAAAAGAAGAGGCAGTTTCTAATATATTATGTTAGCCACATTCTCAAAGATGCAGAAACCAGATACTCAATCTTTGAGAAACTGGCCTTGGCCTTAGTTATGTCTTCGCGAAGGCTTCGTCCATATTTTCAGGCTCATCCTGTCCAAGTGATTACAGATCATCCTTTAAGAAGCGTTCTTGAAAAGCCAGACCATTCAGGGAGGTTGGCTAAATGGGCTATTGAACTAAGCGAATTTGAAATATCATACACCCCCGAACAGAAATCAAAGCACAAATCTTTGCAGACTTCTTGGTGGATACAGCAGAACCTAGTCCTGAACAGGTTGTGCAATCTCCTTTGGCTTGGGTCATTTATGTGGATGGGGCTTCTGGCAAAAACTCTGTGGGAGCTGGGGTAGTTTTAATTCGTCCAAATGGCATCAGGCTGGAGCAAGCTATCAAATTTTTCTTTCCAGTTACAAATAATCAGGCAAAATACGGAGCACTTCTGGCTGGGCTGAGGCTTGCAAAAGAGCTAGGCATAGAACATGTACATGTTAGAACCGATTCATTAGTAATGGCCTCTCAGGTCTTGGGTAATATCTGCTGTTAGCCAAAAAGGAAATCAGAAGATTCAATTCATTCATTATCGAGCATATTCCAAGGACACAAAATGTGGAAGCAGATGAGTTGTCGAAGTTCGGTCTTCCATCCGGGGGAGTGACCTTTGAACTTTTTCATCCAGCAACAGATGAAGCGAAACTCATGCAAATTGATCATAATCCTTCGTGGAAGGACCCTTACGAGCTGTTTTTGTCAAAAGGGGAGTTCCATCATTCCATCAAAGATAGAAGAAGGTTCAGAAGGAAAGCGACATACTATTATCTGATAGCAGGAGTTCTCTACAGAAAGACTTTGATCTCTCCCTCAGCACGATGTGTTTCCGAGGATGAAATCCCAACGATACTTCAGGAGATTCACTCCGGGGAGTGTGGTAGCCATTCAGGAGCAAAGACTCTGGAAAAGAGAATCTTAAGGCAGGGGTATTCCTGGCCAACCATGAGAAAGGATGCTGAAGCATTCGCCAAGCGATGTGTTCAGTGTCAAAAGTTCGCTCCTCTTCAGCATTTGCCTGCTCAGTCGCTCAGATCAATAACTACGACATGGCCCTTCGTAGTTTGGGGGATGGATCTTATCGGACCCTTCCCCATAGCCATCGGCCAGCGTCGCTTTATCATTGTGATTATTGACTACTTCAGCAAGTGGATTGAGGCGAAGGCATTAGCAAGAACTACGACTCAAATTATCAGAAACTTCATCTGGGGAGAGATATTCTGCCGGCATGGAATTCCGCTATTAATTGTCACAGACAATGGTTCGCAATTTAACAATCCGGAGATGATAAACTTTTGTGATCAGGTGGGAATTGATCTTCAGTTTGCCTCGGTACATCACCCAAGAACGAATGGCCAGGTAGAAGCCGCAAATAGGCAGATCCAGCAGCCTCTGATGAAGAGGGTCTTGAATCAAAGAGGAAATTGGGCAGACCAACTTCCTTCCATCCTTTGGACTCTTCGTACTACTCCATCTTCAGCTACGGGGGAGACACCATTCAAATTATCTCATGGCTCGGAGGCTGTTGTTCCTGTAGAATTTGAGGTGGTCACTCCAAGAGTTATCTATGCAAAGGAGGGAGGAGAAGCATGGATAGAAGACAATGATGAAGCTATCAAGTATAGTCTGGATCTGATCGAAGAGCTTCAGGACGAGGCAACAATCAGACAGGAAGAAGTTAAAAGGAGAATGGCGAAATACTTTGACAAGAATGTCAGGGTAAAACATTTTGCAGTCGGAGACGTTGTGCTAAAGAAAGTTGATGCATCAGCCAGAACAGGCAACGTCGGAAAGCTGAATCCCAATTGGGCCGGACCTTTCATCATCAAGGAAGTACTAAAAAGCGGGGCTTACCGCCTTCAGATAAGTGAAGAAGAAGACATCTCACGCACCTAGAGCAGTGACGATCTCAAACGGTTCTATCCTTAAAATGTCATCTTTACTTTCTTGCATTTTCTGGATATTTTTAATGAGAAGCCCCATACTGACACTTTTCCATGTCTAATGGTTCTTTTTTACACTTTCTTATATATCAACCTCACTGAATCGCGGAGACATCGCCAAGTTCTGCTCGAACCCCCTCGGATTGTAGTCATTAGCGCAAAACCACGAAGATCGTGTGTAGCGGGGAGTTTTCGCACACGTGTAGTGCTAGCTTGCCAATTCCCGTGCGGTGGTCTTCGGAACCTTGGATCCCGGCTGATATCTGACACACCCCTACATCAAGGGAGGTCTAGGTGAATGTTGGCTCTATCATGCCCCGATAAGGATATAGTTATAGCTTTGATGATATTTCTGAGGAAAGCAATGTCGGAATAGCCCCCGCGGCATAACCACACCTGCCCAACTGATCATCTTAGTCTGTGACCATCGAATACTCCTAGGTACTCTCAAGCGATGCATAAGCGGGACCCACAACTGAGTTGATCTCTCTGAGGAAAGCAATGTTCGCCGCCTAGGCCCACCTGCCCAATTGATCAACTCGGCTTGTAGCCCTAGGCAAGAGAGCAGTTGAGTCGCTTACAACCCTTATGACCACTTGAGGAAAGCAATGTTCGCCGCCTAGGCCCACCTGCCCACTTGGTCATCTGGGTAGGTACTTGTCTTTTTCTTTATATCTACAGCTCTTATGACCACTTGAGGAAAGCAATGTTCGCCGCCTAGGCCCACTTGGTCATTTGAGTCTGTAGCCATCTCTTATTACGTTAAAGGAAATTATCTCATCCTATATGGTCATTCTAGACCATTTGGAGGAAAAGCAGGATTCTTATCATGTACATCACAAACCGGGCGGTTTGAAACAAGCAGGTACCAAAGATACCATGCGGTCTGGTTTTCAGACCGGACGGTTTGAAATAAGAAGGTACCAAGGATATCATGCGGTCTGGTTTTCAGACCGGACGGTTTGAAATAAACAGGATATCATAAAATGCCACAAGGCAAATATCAAGGGATCAAGCATAATCATGACCGGTCGATCTCATCATTCGGATTGTGATCCTATCATCTTTATGGGTTTCAATTCGATCCGTTCGGTTAATAACATGCTCTTTATAATCGAACAATTATGATTCTCATTGCAAGTATCAAGCTACTAACCGCTCAAAGTATGTATAGTCCGCGCGGATTATCAGTCAATGTTATGTAAGGCTGAGTCACATAAATCGTTCGGGTTAAATATTAATCGCACGGCCTACCAACTGTTTTCTTATGACTTGATATTATATCTTGCAAAGCAATTATGCAAAGCCAGGTTATAATCGTGCGGCTTGGTTATGTCAGTTTCCTGTTCGGATTTCCATCCGTCCGAGTTATAAATATATATATCCAGCGCGGGTGTACCGGTTATTAACTTTTTTCACAGGGATGAGACTTGCAGCAATCTGAGTTGTAAGCCGCTCGAGCTAAAGTGCTGGCTGCTCGGCCTGTTAATTGGTCTTATGACTTAGCATTCTTTATCCTGTTAAACAATTATGCAAGTTCAGGTAATAATCGCGCGGCTTGGTTATGTTCGGTTTCCTGGCTATCACAAGGCATTCATAATAAGATAAGGAAGAGCTTGGATTTCTGTCCGCTCGATTATGTATCCAAACCGCTCCGACTATGTATCGCAACATTATAGTTGACACTTTCTCAGGACGAATCAATTCCACTTGATCCGGGTTGAAGAAACAAGCTATGCGAACAGGTTTTTTTCTAATGGTTACTTAACCGGAATTCTATGAAGATTAGTGTCCTGACCGGTTGAGATAATATTAAGTCGCACGACTTGGTTAGAAGAGTCAATTATCCGAAGCAGAAAGAGATCGCAAACAATCACAAGTAAGTCGCAGAAAGTAGACAGCTAGACAGGTAAAAACATTCCATTTCATTATCAAAATTTCCTTACATTGTTTCTAACCGAACGGTTAACAAAATAAAACCGTCGGCCATCCAAAATAAAAACAAAATACAAATATTTATCACCCAACTTGAGCTTCTTAGATGTAGGAGCACTTGAATGTTCGCTGCCTCCAATCGAAACATTGGGAGAATAGCCCTCGCTGCCCGACAAGGACGAGCTGCCCAGCTCGCCCGACTTGCGCTCAGCCTCTTCTTCAGAATCGCTGGACTCAGAGTCCGAGCCGCTCTCTCGCTCTTTAGCCGCAGTGGGCTCTTCGGCTTCATCATCTTCGTCATCGCTCTCCTCTGAACTGGACCCATCAACTTTGTTCTTTCCTTTGGCCTTCCGCCTGATCTTTTCCAGTTTCTTTTGCAAAGTCGGGTAGGCATCGGAAAAAGTAAATTGTTCAAAACCGGGCGCAAGCCCTCCGAGCTCTCGCAGGCAGTTAAAAGCATTATCGATTCCCTCGGCGACATGAGGGAAAAGTTCCTCTTGATAGACCGGATCGGTCTCATCATACTTTGTCTGCAAAAAAGAGTAAGGTAAGAGACCGTGCGATCTGGAAAATTCAGAAGGATGGTTGGCCAGGTGATAACTTACCAACTCGGCCTCCTTTAGCCGCGCGTTTTCCTTCTTCAATTCGGCAATTTCCTTCTCTAGATGATCATTCGCTCTGATCAATCTTTTGAAGGTCATCCCCATGAAGACATTGGTGATGAGGCTCTCAGCTCCAATCCGCGCGGCCTCCCGGGCAAGCTCCTCCTCAGGAATCTTCCTCAATCGCCTGAAGTTTCGTCGGCCAAACATGGCGATGCTGGCCGCCTCAGCATGACGGCCTGACTTCTCATTCGCCCAGTGGGGGAGCGCAGTAGAGACCTGGACGCTATCACCATCCGGATTACAGGTCAAGACCGTGCGGCCTTTTAAACCCTTCACCTTGCTGAAGGAACGAAGGGCAGAGAAGTCGCTCGAGGAGGTCGAATCCTCCCCATCGGATAGCGGCGGCTTGTTCTTGCCCTCTCGACCTGAGTAAGGATTAAGCCGGCCGGGCTGACCGGTTTGTTTTTGGGAACAACGACCTCAGCTACAAAAAAGAAGTAAAAGGGTTAGAACGAAAACTCGAACGGTCAACATTAAAGCCGGAGGCGGCTTGAGGAAGAACTTACTATCTTCAGGCCGGACATTCTCCAGCTCGGCGAGTAGTGGAATGTAGTGGCGTACATTAAGCCGCTCATTCTCGAGAAGTTGACAGGTCTCCTCCTCGACCTTGCTGATAGCGATTTGTTGGAAGGCCTCCTCTGGCCGCACCTGCGGGTTTGGGTTCAGTAGGCCAAGTCGGCCTTCGAATATCAGATATCTCTCCGGCCATGCCGTAACCTTGTTCGCAAGGTTGACCATTTTCAATCCCCTGCAGCCGAAGTAGAGGTGGCCTTTGAAAATGTTTGACTCAGAATCCGGGATAGCCCGCACCGAGAACATTCTTATAAAGAGGTCCATAGAGAAGCGGACTCTCTCAGACCGCAGATATGAAATGAAGCTGCAAATCCCGGCCATCGAGTTAGGGGAAATTTGGCCGGGGACAACTCTATAGTGGTCAAAACCATGGCAAGCTCGATTGATATGGGGAACTTGAAGCCGCAATCGAAATGGTCGATCGGGATTGCGATCTGGTTCGACCCAGAAGAGTTCATTCGCTCATCGCGGAACGGAAGTCGCGCGAGCAGCGGACTATCAACCATATGCTTCTCAACAAACTCATCTAATTCAGCTTTGGTCAAACGGCATTCCTCGAGATCGGCCGAATGAAATGCTAGAGCGGCTTCGGAGCGGGTAGCAGAGGTTTTCACAGGTCACTTCGGCTGGCACTTTGCTCCAATCTTGAGATTCAGGTAAAAAGGTCTTCGGAAAGGCGCTACTTATAAGAACGGGTGATCTGCATTTAGCAAAGGTCAAATCGCGGCTAGACTAATCAACCCGCGCGGCCACATTTCTATACAAGGCTAAATCATTAAACTATAAGTAAAATCCAAGCAGGCGGATTAAAGAAGCAACAGAAACAACCCGCTCGGCTTATAAAGCAATTCGCAGGCAGAATATAAAGCATGTTCAAATACACAGACCGAGCGGTCTGAAAGACAGACCGAATGACATAAAAGCAAGCTCAAGCAGTTAAGTTGTCCAAAGGACCGAATAGAATATTACAAATGATTGTCTTAAAACCACTTATCACTGGCGGACATCGCTCGGTGCATCTTCTCTATGAAGTCGCGCGACATGATCACCTATCTGAAGAACAGTCCCTTGCATCTGATTAATGCTGTGATTGAGGTGGTTGATCATGCAATGAAGCCGCGCGGCATACCTCTCTACTCGCGTCGCTGGGATCACGCGAGTAGGTAAGGCCGCTGCGGGCTCATTTGCACTAGCAACAGGGTGGATTGTCCCAGCTACCGGAAGAGACGAGCTCGTCCCAGCATCCGGGCGGCGTGACCCACGCCGACCTTCATCAGCCGCACTAAGGGGACGCCAGCTTCCGCCGACCTCCCTTGTCAAATGGAAGTATTTGTCCCTATAGTAGGCGCGGTCTCCTTCGAGTTTCTGGATCTCTTTCTTTTCGCGATCAAGCCGGGCGGTCAGTGCAGCCACCTGGTCTTGCTGCGCCTTCTCCTTCTCCCGGCGCTCTTTCTGCTCGGCCTCCAGCGCAGCTCGGCTCTCTCTCCTCTCAGCTTCCATTTCAGCCCGCAGTGCAATTTTTTCCTCCTGAGCGGCTCTCTCCCGCTATTCAAGGGCCTTCAACTGCTTCGTAAGGGCTTCGAAGTTCCTTTGAAGACGGGTCATCTCATCCTCCATCCGGGTATCCGGAATAACCGAGGAACTCGGCAAAGGTGGATCAAGTGGAGGGAGATAAGCCACTAGTTCGCCCGGTTTCGGAATGGAATCACGATCATCTGCAAATGATAAAGATAGTCAAGAAGGTCGGTCGAATATAACGTCATATAACGAGAAAATTATCAAAAGAAGACCGCTCTTTCCAAATTCTCCTCGCTTACAAGCCGCTGTAGTTCGAATAAAATTTGTGCAGATAGATCGCTTTACTTGCTCGGTATCGATCTTTCGGCGCTGTTCTCTCCACGACCTCTCGCTTTGCCTCCGCTTGGTAGAAGAAAATTGAGCGGCGGAGGGAAAGAAGCTTGGTGACGGGTTCAACAATAAGTCGCGCGACTTGTTTCGAGACCTCGTCTTGAAAAAACGAACAGGGCGGTAATCCACGACCCCTTTACCTTGCAACAGAAGATTGGGTGGCGGCGGTGGCGGTCTGTAATGCTGATCCCTTACTTTCTCCGCCTTCACCTGCATAAGCCGAAGCCCGGCCATCACGGAATCTTCATGGGCCGGTGCGGCTTTCTCGGTTCTAGTCGCAGCCTCAGGCAGGACTGCCTCCTTAATGCTGGTCGCATCCTCAGCCAGGGCGGCCTCTTTCTCTCCAGGCGGGTCAGCGGCCTACAGGTCGGAAGAAGATCTCAATAGGTCGTCTTGTTTCTGAAGGGAATCCAAGTCCCTGATGATATCACTTACAGAGATGTTGTGCGCATCAGTTTGGATCTGGTCGTCCGGCTTGGGTGAAGGAGTAATTACGCCCTCCGAAACCTCTTTCTCGCACGACTTGCCTTGAAGACTGCCCGCTCCCGGCTTCCTGGAAGCCGCTTTGTTTTTGCCCTTTAGGCTCTTCACCTTTTTCAGAACCCTGTCCTCCGTGGACTCATCTTTTTTCCTCTTCTTGGTCGACTTCAGGCCGGTTTGTTTTGGGGAAACCGGGCTGTCTTCAATGTTCACTATCAGGCCCTGCTGGTCGCTCGGCTTGGGGGAGTCAACCGCTTCTCCCCCTTCATCTCTTATCTTCAGGTGGAATACGCCAGAAGGAGTGACCTCCACTTTAAAAGAATCGTGCCCATCGCCCTTGGGAACGGCGGCATCCGAGTCCGTCTTGTCCAGAGGAGGGGGCAGGTTGGTTCCCTTATCAGAAACAACAGGAGGATTAACTTGGGGTGGGTTCGAGCAACCCGCTTCGTTTCTAGTCGACAAATCGACTGTCAGCGCAGGAGGCAGGTCGACTGGCTTACCCGTGGAGGCAATAGTCACTGTATTTTCGGGCTGTGTCCACTTTTTCTTCCTCTTCTTATCCTTCGGGCGATCTTCCCCGCGGTCTTTACCTGACTTCTGATGATCTTCGAACTGCACCATAAGGTCTACCATCATGATTGGACTGTTTAGCAAGAAAGTCCTAACCGTGAGGGGCAAGTAGTGAATCGTGATAGCGTTGCAGTTATGCGAAAATAGAAGCTTCCAGAACATTTATAACCCACAGGGCAAGATCGGCGCGGTCTCCGGCTAGAATTAATATTTTCGAAATCTTCTCAGAATTTGAAAATATGCGGGGATTATATTTACCCAGAAGACCACTTCCGAATAGTATTACTCACAGCCCAGGCGGTCTCCGGATACAAGTCGACCGGTTCAGATTTTATGAGGTCCATCAGCACCAACCCACACAGACCGGGCGGTCTGAGCATTCAGGTCGCCTCCAAAGATTGAAGATCACCAGGGCCCAAGTCCAAACGGCAGATCGCGGTCTCAAGTCGGAGACCGCCAGGGTTATGCCATAAAAGCTATCAGGGTCCAAGTCCAGAAGGCAACTCACGGTCTCAAGTTGGAGACCGCTCAGGTTGCATCTTGAAGGTTGACAAGGCTCAAGTCCAGGAGACAGGCCACGTTCTCAAGGGCAAGCCGCAGTCTCGAGTCGGAGACCGCCCGGATTACGCCATGAAGACCAACAAGGACCAAGTCCAAGAAGACAAGCCGCGGTCTCAAGTCAGAGACCGCCCGGGTGGCATCATCGCCTTGGTCTCAAGTCAGAGCCCCTCTATGAGACAGTCCGCAAGCGCAAGCCGCCAAGCCGCGCGACTTCTTTCTTTTCTCCTTTCTGTATCCCGTCACCGCTGCCCGATTCTCCTGTACCCGGGCAGGCAGTTATTTTATCCCTGCCCATTCGGGCAGGACCCCGAGCCTATAAATATGGGTCCGCAATGTTCCCAAGACACGCACACTCGAATCCAGGAGCTCGCTTGTTTGAGCTGCGGTCTCGAGTTTCCTGTCTTGCGACCTATCTGACCGGCCGGCTTCTGCTTTCCTGCACTTGTAACCCGCTGTAACCACTTCTTCTTAATCAAAGGAAATCCCGTCACAGGAGTGGCATTCGCCGTGATGGGCGAAGTCTGGCCTTGACCGCTGCTAGCGGTCTCGTTTTCTCCACCTAAAAAGTAACCGGCAGCCCGCAGCCTCCGATTTCCTTCGGAGGTGCGATTTCGGACTCAACACTCGGAGCCCTACATCCAACGGAGAACAAGTTTTACCAATTCCAGTTTGTTTAGTGGTCAATATACATCGGGTTGGTAATAAGGTATTTAGCTCGAAAGGAGACCTAAACTTCAAACATCCATAACTTTTTAACTGATTGTCCGATTTTCGCCCAAAATACCTTTTCAGAATTAGATCGGAGCCGTAAATATAATGGAGAATAATTTTAACCCATTCAAGCTCATTTAGAGGTCGATATATAGTGGGTTGTACTCGTAATGCGTGATTTAGCTCCAAATGACACATAAAATTCCAAAATTGTTGAGTCCGAAATCGCACCTCCGAAGGAAATCGGAGGCTGCGGGTTGCCGATTACTTTTTAGTTGGAAAAATGAGACCGCTAGCAGCGGTCAAGGCCAGACTTCGCCCGTCACGGCGAATGCCATTCCTGTGACGGGCTTTCCTTTGATTAAAATGAGGCGGTTACAGCGGTTACAAGTGCAGGAAAGAAGAAGCCGGTCGGTCAGACAGTCCGCAAGACGGGAAACTCGAGACCCCAGCTCAAACAAGCGAGCTCCTGGAATCGAGTGTGCGTGTCTTGGGAACAGTGCCGCCCCCTATTTATAGGCTCGGAGGCCTGCCCGAACGGGCAGGGATAAAATAACCATCTGCCCGGGTATAGGAGAAATGGGCAGGCGGTGACGGGATACACAAAGAAGGAAAAGAAAGAAGCCGCGCGACTTGGCGGCTTGCCCTTCCGACTTGTCTGACCAGAGGCTGAGGATGACGCGACCAAGGCGATGATGCAATCCGGGCGGTCTTCGACTTGAGACCGCGGCTTATTCTTTGATCCCGAACCTTGGCTTGTCCCTATGGCATAATCCGCCCGGCTTGTGCTAGTTAGTGTTGGCTTGTCAATATACCGCGACTTGTCCTGTTGGACTTGGGCCTAGTTTATCTTTAGTACTTGAGGGCGATATGAATTATGTCAAACCGCCCGGCTTGTGCTAGTTAGTGTTGATGGACCTTGTATAACCTGAGTCGGGCGACTTGGATCTGCAAACCGCACGGTCTGCGAGTAATCCTCTTGAAAGCGGTCTTCTGGGTAAACATAATCCCCGCATATTTTTAAATTTCCGAGAAGATTTCGAAAATATTAGTTCTAGCCGGAGACCGCGCCGATTTCACCCTGTTGGTTATAAAATGTTCCAGGAGCTTCTATTCTGGCATAACTCCATTGCTATCACGAGTCACTACTCGCCTATTGCGGTTAGGACTTTTAGGCTGAACAGCCCGAAAAAGATGGTGGACTTAATGGCCCAGCTCGAAGTTCTTGAGAAGCCCGGAAAAAACCGCGAGAGAGACCGCTCGAAGGATAAGAGGAAGAAGAAGAAAACTACGCGGCCTGACAACATAGTAACGGTCGCTTCCACGAGTAGGCCGACCGACCTCCCTCCCGAGCTGACAGTCGTCTTATCGACCAAAGAGGAAGCGAGTAAGCCGACCGACCAGCATCCCGAATTGACAGTAGATTTATTTATTAGAAAGGAGGAGATTCACCCGAATCCATCCCCAACTGATCCCCCAGCCTTCTCTGACAAGGGAGACAACCCGCCTCCTCCGCCGGATAAGACAGACTTGGAGACCGTCGTCCCGAAGAGCGATGGTGATGAGTCTTTCAAGATGGAGGTCACCCCGTCCGGGGTTTTTCACTTAAACATTAGAGATGAAGGGGGAGAGGCAGTTGACTACCCTAAGCCGAGCGACCAGCAGGCTTCAGTAGTCAACATCGAAGATAGCCCGGAAAAGCCAGCCGTCCTGAAGTCGAAAAAGAGGAAGGCGGAGTCCGCGGCGGACAGGCTTATGAGGAAGATGAAGAGGCTAAAAGCTAAGAACAAAGCAGCGTCCGGGAGACCGAGAGCGGACAGCCTGCAAGGCAAGTCACGCGAGAATGAAGTCTCGGAGGGCGTGATTACTCCCTCCCCCCAGTCGAACGACCAGGCTCTCGTTGACGCCCATAGCATTTCCGTAAGTGACCTCCTCAAGGATTTTGATTCTTTCCAGAAGCAAGATGATCAGCTGAGAACTTCTTCTGAACTGCAGGCTGCCAACCCGCCAGGGGAGAAAGGAGCCGCCCTGTCTGAGGATGCGACAAGCATTAAGGAGGCCGCCCTACCTGAGGCTGCAGCTAGCACTCAGGCGGCCGTCTCCCCTGAGGTTGCGACCAGAACCGAAAGGACCATACCGGCTCATGAAGATACTGTGATGACCGGTCTCCGATTTATGCAGGTGAAGGCGGAACGAGTAAGAGATCAACTTTCCAGGCCGCCACCGCCGCCACCCAATCTTTTGCTGCAAGGTAAAAATGAAGCGAGTTACCACCCTGTTCGTTTTTTCAGGCCGCCGCCTCGAAACAAGTCGCGTGCTTCGTTGTTGAACCCTTCGCCCAGCTTCTTTCCCTCCGCTGCTCAATTTTCTGCTGCTAAGCGGAGGCAGAGCGAGAGATCGTGGAGAGAACAACGCCGAAAGTTTGATACCGAGCAAGGAAGGCGACCTGTCCACCCGAATTCAACCCAAACTGCTGCGGCTTGTAAGCGAGGAAGTTTCAAAGGGAGCGATCTCCTTTTGAACACTTTCTGACTGCTTTTTCTTATTGCAGATGATCGTGACTCTATTCCGAAGCCGGGCAAACTGGTGTCCTATCTCCCTCCGCTTGATCCGCCTTCGCCGGGATCCCGGGTTGTACTAGATACTCGGATGGAGGATGAGATGGGCCGTCTTCAAAGGAATCTTGAAACTCTTGCAAAGCAGTTGAGGACCCTTGAGGAGCGGGAGAAGACCGCTCAAGAAGAAAAGATTGCATTGCGGGCAGAACTGGAGGCTGAAAGGAAAGAGAGTCGGGCTGCGCTAAAGACCGAGTGGAGAGAGCGCCGAGAAAAGGAGAAAGCGCAGCAAGATCAGGTGGCCGCACTGACCACCCGGGTTGATCGCGGGAAGAAGGAGATTCAGAAGCTTGAAGCGGACTGCGCCTATTATCGGGATAAATATCTTCATTTGTCGAGGGAGATCGGCGGAAGCCGACGTCCCCTTAATGCTGCTGATGGAGGTCGGGGTGGATCACGCCGCCCGGATGCTGGGACGAGCTCGTCTCTTCCAGCGGCCGGGACGATCCAACATATTGCTAGTGCGAATGAGCCCGCAACGGCCCTTCCTACCCGTGTAATTTCAGCGGCGCGGGTAGAGAGGGATGCCGCGCGGCTTCATAGCATGATCAATCACCTTAATCACGGCATGAACCAAATGCAAGGGACAATCCTCCAGATAGGCAACCAAGTCGCGCGGCTTCATAGGGAAGATGCGCCGAGTGATGCCCGCAAATGATGAGTGATTTTAAGATCTTTATCTGTAATAATATTTCTATTCAGTCCTTTGGATGACTGTTTGAATTTGGTTTCATGACATTTGGTCTGTTTTTTAGGCCGCGCGGTCTGAGTTTTTGAATTTACTTTATGTTCATGTTGAATGTTGATTGATGCCTGTGGACTACTTCATAAGCCGATCGGCTTCTTTACGTGCTTTTCTAATTCGTCTGCTTGAATTATACTTGTCTTGGTCTTTTGTGGTGATGTGCTCGCGCGGGTTGATCGGTCTAGCCGTGATTTGACCTTTGTTAGATGCAAATCAGCCGTTCTTATAAGTAGCATCCTTCCGAAAGTCTTTTTACCAGAATTTCGAGATGGGAGCAAAGCGCCAGCCGAAGCGACCTGCGAAAACCTCTGCTACCCGCTCTGAAGCCGCTGTGGCTTTTCACTCAGCAGACCACGAGGAGTGCCGTTTGACCAAGGCCGAATTGGACGAATTCATTGAGAAACATATGACTGACAGCCCGCTGCTCGCGCGACTTCCGCTCCGTGATGAGCGGATGAATTCTTCTGGCCCAAACCAAATCGCGATCCCAATCGACCATTTCGATTGCAGATTTAAGTTCCCGATTTCGATTGAGCTTGCCATGGTCTTTGACCATTATGGAGTTGTACCCGGTCAGATTTCTCCTAATTCGATGGCCGGAATTTGCAGCTTCATCTCCTACCTGCGATCTGAGAGAGTCCGCTTTTCTATGGATCTCTTCAGGATAATATTCTCGGTGCGGGCCATCCCGGACTCTGAATCGAATGTCTTCAAAGGCCATCTCTACTTTGGCTGCCGCGGGTTGAAGATGGTTAACCTCGCGAACAAGGTCACAGCTTGGAAGGAGAGATACTTGATCTTCGAAGGCCGACTTGGCCTGTTGAACCCGAATCCGCAAGTGCGGCCGGAGGAGGCCTTTCAACAGGTCGCAATAAAGCGAGGTCGAGAAGAAAACCTACAAGCTTCTCGAGGATGAGCGGCTTAACGTAAGCTACTACATCCCGCTACTTGCCGAGCTAGAAAATGTTCGGCCTGAAGATTGTAAGCTTTCTTTTAACCCGCTTCCGACTTTAATATTCACCGTTCGGTCATTTGTGTTGACCCTTTCCTCTTTTTTGTAGCCGAAGCCGTTGTCCCTGCCAACAAGCCGGTCAGCCCGGCCGGTTTAATCTTAACTAAGACGGAGAAGAGAAAAAGACAAGTCAGGAACAAGCCGCTGCCATCCGACGGGGAGGATTCAGACCCTTCGGGCGACTTTTCTGCCCTTCGTTCCTTTAGCAAGGTGAAGGATTTAAAAGGCCGCACGGTTTTGTCATGGCATCCGGACGGCGACGGTGTTCAGGTCTCTACCGCGCTCCCCCATTGGTCGAATGAGAAGTCGGGCCGGCATGCTGAAGCCGCTAGCATTGCCATGTTCGGCCGACGGAACTTCAGGAGGTTGAGGAGGATTCCCGAGGAAGAGCTCGCCCGGGACGCCGCGCGGGTTGGTGCCGAGAGCCTCATCACCAATGTCTTTATGGGAATGAACTTCAAAAGGTTGATTAAAGCAAATGATCACCTAGAGAAGGAAATCGCCGAATTGAAGAAGGAGAATGTGCGGCTAATGGAAGCCGAGTCGGTAAGTTATCACCTGGCCAGCCGTCCTTCTGAATTTTTCAGACCGCGCGGTCTCTTACCTTACTCTTTTTTTTGAAGGCAAAGTATGATGAGACCAATCCGGTTTATCAGCAGGAACTTTTCCCTCATGTCGCCTAGGGAATCAACAATGCTTTTAACCGCCTGCGGGAGCTCAAAACATTCGCGCCTGGTTTCGAGCATTTCACCTTCTCAGACGCCTACCCAATCTTGCAAAAGAAGTTAGAGAAGATCAGGCAGAAAGCCAAAGGAAAGAACAAAGCCGTCAGATCCAGTTCAGTGGAGAGCGGCGACGGGGATGATGAGGTCGAAGAACCCGCAGCGGCTGAGAGTGGGGAGAGTGGCTCGGAGTCTGAATCCAGCGGTTCCGAAGAAGAGGCTGGGCGCAAGTCGGGCGAATTGAGCAGTTCATCCTCGTTGGGTAGCGAGGGTTACTCCCCTGACGTTTCAATTGACGGGAGCGATCACTCAAGTACCCCTGCGTCTAAGAAACTTAGGTCGCATAATTAGTAGCTTGTATTTTGCTTTGTTTTGAATAGCCGTCGGCTTGACATTGTTAGCCGGTCGGCTTAAAATATAATGTAAAGAATGTTTTGATAATGAAATGGAAAACTTTTACCTGTCTATCTGTCTACCTTTTGCGACTTACTTGTGGTTGTTTGCGATCATTTTCTGTGTTAAATCTAAACAAGTCGTGCGATTTAATATTAACTTATCCGGTTAGGATAATGCTCTTCACAGGATTCCGGTAAAGTATCTATTGGTAAAAACCCATTCGCATAGCTTGCTTCTTTCAATCCGGATCGAATTTGTTTGATTCATTCTGAGAAGGTGCTAACTTATTTTGAATGCATTACGACATCCCGGAAGCCGAACATAATCAAGCCGCGCGGTTACTACTGGACCCTGCATATTTGCTTTCCAGGATAAAGAATTGTAAGTCATAAGAATAATTATCAGACCGAGCGGTCAGTACTTTAACTCAGGCGACCTGCAACTAAGATTGCTGCAAGCCCCACCCCCGTGAATGTAACTGACAACCGATTTTGAAATAATCAAGCCGTGCGACCATAACCTGGCTCTACATAATTGCCTTGTAAGACAGAATATCAAGTCGCAAGAAGATCAGCCGATAGACCGTGCGATTAATATTTAATCCGAATAATTTATATGACAGCCTTATATAATATTGGCTGATAACCCGCACGGGCTGTATATAGAATTTGTGCGATTAGTAGGTTTAACACATCCAATCATAACTGTCTGATCGAAGAGAGCCTATAATTAGCCGATCGGATAGAGTTGAAACCCATATAGATGATAGATTCACAACCCGAATACTGAGGTCGGCCGGTCATGATTATGCTTGCTCCCTTGATATTTACCTTGTGACATTTTAATGATATCCTGTTCATTTCAAACCGTCCGGTCTGAATACCGGGCCGCATGACATCTTTGGAACCTGCTGATTTTAGACCGCGTGGTTTAATAACCAGACCGCCTGAAAACCCTGGTACCCGCTTATTTCAAACCGCCCGGTTTGAGTATTAAGTCATCTGGTTTGTGATGTACATAGGAATCCTGCTTTTTCCTCCAGATGGTCTATAATGACCATATGGGATGAGATACTTTCCCTGTAATGCGATAAAGGATAACTACAGACTCAGATGACCAAGTGGGCAGGTGGGCCTAGGCGGCGAACATTGCTTTCCTCAAGTGGTCATAAGAGCTGTAGAAATAAAGAGAAAGACAAGTACAGACCCAGATGACCAAGTGGGTAGGTGGGCCTAGGCGGCGAACATTGCTTTCCTCAAGTGGTCATAAGGGCTGTAAGCGACTCAACTGCTCTCTTGCCTAGGGCTACAAGCCGAGTTGATCAATTGGGCAGGTGGGCCTAGGCGGCGAACATTGCTTTCCTCAGAGAGATCAACTCAGTTGTGGGTCCCGCTTAGGCATCGCTTGAGAGTACCTAGGAGTATTCGATAGTCACAGACTAAGATGATCAGTTGGGAAGGTGTGGCTATGCCGCGGGGGCTATACCGACATTGCTTTCCTCAGAAAGATCATAAAAGCTGTAATTATATCCCTCTCGGGGCATGATAGAGCCAACATTCACCTAGACCTCCCTTGATGCAGGGGTGTGTAGGATATCAGCCGGGATCCAAGGTTCTGAAGACCACCGCACGGGAATTGGCAATCTACCACTACACATGTGCGAAAACTCCCCGCTACACATGATCCTCATGGTTTTATGCTAATGACTACAATCCGAGGGGGTTCGAGCAGAACTTGGCGATGTCTCCGTGGTTCAATGAGTTTGATATATGAGAAAATGTAAAAAAAAGGGAACATCAGACATGGAGAAGTGTCAGTATGGGGCTTCTTACTAAAATATCTGAAAAATTGCAGGAAAGTAAAGAAGACATATTTTAAGGATAGAACCGTTTGAGATCGTCACCGCTCCAAGTGCGCGAAATGTCTTCTCCCTCGCTTGTTTGGAGGCGGTAAGCCCCACTTTTTAATACCTCCTTGACGGTGAAAGGTCCAGCCCAATTAGGATTTAGCTTTCCGACATTGCCTGTTCGGGCTGCTGCATCAACCTTTTTTAGCACAACGTCGCCAATCGCAAAATGCTTTACCCTGACATTTTTGTCAAAGTACTTTGCCATCCTCCTCTTAACTTCGTCTTGTCTGATTGTTGCCTCGTCTTGAAGTTCTTCGATCAGATCCAGGCTATACTTGATAGCCTCATCATTGTCTTCTATCCACGCTTCTCCTCCCTCTTTTGCATACACGACTCTTGGACTGACTACCTCAAACTCTACAGGCACAACGGCTTCCGAGCCATGAGATAATTTGAATGGTGTCTCCCCAGTAGCTGAAGACGGGGTAGTACGAAGGGTCCAGAGAATGGAAGGAAGCTGATCTGCCCAATTTCCCCTTTGATTCAAAACCCTTTTCATCAGGAGCTGCTGGATTTGCCTGTTCGCTGCTTCTACTTGGCCGTTCGTCCTTGGATGATGTACTGAGGCAAATCGAAGATCAATTCCCACCTAATCACAAAAGTTTATCATCTCCGGATTATTGAACTGTGGACCATTATCAGTGACAATTGCTAGCGGAATTCCATGACGGCAGACTATTTCTCCCCAGAAGAAGTTTCTGACAATTTGGGTTGTAGTTTTCGCCAGCGCTTTCGCCTCAATCCACTTGCTGAAATAGTCGATCATTACAATGATAAAATGACGCTGGCTGCTGCTATTGGGAAAGGTCCAATAAGATCCATCCCCCATACCGCGAAGGGCCATGGCGCAGTTATTGATCTGAGAGACTGAGCAGGCAAGTGCTGAAGAGGAGCAAACTTTTGGCACTGAACACACCGCTTGGCAAATGCCTCAGCATCCTTCCTCATGGTTGGCCAAAAATACCCCTGCCTTAAGATTCTCTTCTCTAGGGTCTTCGCTCCCGAGTGACTACCGCACTCCCCGGAATGAACTTCCTCAATTATGGTTGGGACTTCATCCTCCGAAACACATCGTGCTGAGGGAGAAATCAAAGTTTTTCTGTAGAGAACTCCCGCTATCAGATAATAATATGCCGCTTTCCTTTTGAATATTCTTCGATATTTGATGGAATGTTGGAACTCCCCCTTTGATAGGAATAGCTCGTAAGGATCCTTCCATGAAGGATTATGATCAATTTGCATGAGTTCTGCCTCATCTATTGCCGGATGAAAAAGTTCAAAGGTCACTCCCCCTGATGGAAGACCGAACTTCGACAATTCATCTGCCTCCTCATTTTGCGTTCTTGGGATGTGCTCGATAATAAATGACTTGAATCTTCCGATTTCCTTTTGGCTAATAGCAGATATTTTCGCAGAATCGGCTCCCTTGTCTCATAATTCCCCAAGACCTGGGAGGCCACCACCAGTGAATCGGTTCTAACATGTACATATTCTATGCCCAGCTCTTTCGCAAGCCTTAGCCCATCCAGAAGTGCTTCATATTCTGCCTGGTTATTTGTAACTGGAAAGAAGAACTTGACAGCTTGCTCCAGCCTGATGCCATTTGGGCTGATCAACACTACTCCGGCTCCCACGGAGTTTCTGCCAGAAGCCCCGTCCACATAAATGATCCAAGCCAGAGGAGATTGTACCACCTGTTCAGGACTAGGCTTTGTTGTATCTACCAAGAAGTCTGCCAAGATTTGCGCTTTGATTGATGTCCGGGGGATGTATGATATCTCAAATTCACTTAGTTCAATAGCCCATTTTGCCAACCTCCCTGAATGATCTGGCTTTTCAAGAATATTTTTTAAAGGATGATCTGTAATAACTTGGACGGAATGAGCCTGAAAATAAGGGCGAAGCCTTCCGCGGACATAGCCAAGGCCAAGGCCAGTTTCTCCAGGATCGAGTATCTAGTTTCTGCATCCTTAAGGATGTGACTGACATAGTATATTGGAAACTGCCTCCTCTTTCTTCCCAAACGAGGACAGAACTCACCGCATCCGGTCCAACTCCCAGATATAAGAATAGATTTTCTCCCTCACGGGAACTTTGGATTAGTGGGGTCGAAGTTAACTGTTCTTTCAGCTGCTCGAAAGCCTTGTTACACTCCTCGCTCCATTCGAACTTTGATCCCCCTCGCAATGTTTTAAAGAATGGGGCACTTTTATCTCCGGATTTGGAGATAAACCTGCTCAATCCTGCCAATCTCCCTCCTAATTGTTGAACTTCTTTAGTATTTCGAGGAGTGGTCATATCAAGGATGGCCTTCACCTTATCTGGGTTTGGTGCAAGGCCATCAGGAGTTAAGAGATGCCCAAGAAATTTTCCTTTGCTTTCCCCGAACACACATTTCAATGGGTTTAATTTTAACTTGAACCTCCGTAGAGTAGCGAACGTCTCTACGAGGTCTTCCAAGTGCAATGAGAATGTTTTACTTTTGAGAAGAAGGTCATCAACATAAACTTCGAGATTCCTGCCCTTTTGATGTTTAAAGACGGTATGCATCATTCTTTGGTATGTTGCGCCCACGTTTTTAAGACCGAAGGGCATTACGATATAGCAGTAACACCCATCGTTTGTGATAAATGAGGTATGCGGGATGTCAGGTTTGTGCATTTTAATTTGATGATATCCGGAGAAGGCATCGAGGAAACTCATAAAACCATACCCAACCGCGGAATCAACCAAGACATCTATCCGAGGCAAAGGGTAACAATCTTTAGGGCACGCTTTATTAAGTTTGATGAAGTCCACGCACATGCGCCACTTCCCACCAGATTTCTTAACCATTACAACATTCGACATCCACGTTGGATATTGAATCTCAGAAATGAAACCCGCTCTTAGGAGTTTGGAAACCTCCTCTCTGATGGGCAACGCCAGCTTGGTCGCTACTTCCCTCTTCTTTTGCTGGACGGGTTTGAATTCAGGAGACACATTTAGATGATGACAAGCCACGTCCGGATCCACTCCTGGCATATCCTCCACTGACCAAGCGAAGATATCCAGGTTTTCCAACAGGCAGGAGATTAGCTCCATTTTCTCCTCCTCTGGCAACTCAGCGTTGATGACCAGCTTCTTTTCTGCTCCTTTAGTAATAGGAACTTCTTGGGTCGCTTGGGCAGGTTCCAAGTGAGCCCCTTCTCGATCTTTTCCTTCCTCGGCGGCTTCTGGAGACTCAGTAATCTCCAAAGCCTCAACCACGGCCTCGGGAAGCGGAACGTTGGTGATCATGTTGACAGTTCGGACGTAGCACTCTCGAGCCACCTTTGGGTTGCTCCTGACCCGATACTGCTTTCCTTCAGCCGCGAACTTGAGGGCAAGGTGAAAGGTCGACACCACTGCCCTATATGCATTGAGAATCGGCCTCCCAAAGATGGCACAGTAGTTGCTCGGGGCATCCACTACCACAAAATTGATTAACTTTATTACTCCTCCAAGAGAGACCAGGAGCTTTACTGAGCCCTCTACTTCCTTCCTCTCCCCAGAAAAGCCGTAGAGGGGCCCATCGGCGGAAAGCAAAGACTTTCCGGTCTTCAGGGCCTCGAAAGTCGGGCGAAAAGGAGATTGACGGAGCTGCCGGTATCAATCAGAATCTTGTGGACTGTACAGTTTTCGATGACGGCCTTGATGACCACCGCATCGTCGAAAGGATTAGCATTGGGGGGAAGGTCATCTTGACCAAATGTGACAATAGTGCTTTCGGGAGGAGAACTTGTAGTGGTTGCCACTTCCTGCTTTAGAACTCTCGCAATGCTGGATTTGCGAGATGATTCCGCTCCAGCTCCTCCATGAATACAATAGATGTCCCCTAAGGGGCCCACATCATTGACATCGACGCATCCGGTAGCAGGATGGATGCCATCATAGCAGCCGGCGTCTTCGACGTCGGCACATTCCCAGGTTACTTCTACTGTTTCTTTCTCTTTTCTCTTCTCGGAAGTTGGTTCAGCAGTTGTATCTTTCCGAACTAGACCCTGGAGCTTTCCTTCTCCCAGGAGTCTCTCTATCAGCAAACGAAGGGCCCGACAGTCTTCGGTTAGATGCCCCCCTTCTTTATGATATTCACAATAAAGGTTCGGATTTCGATTGCGGATATCCGACTTCAGAGGAGCAGGCCTTTTGAAATCTGGCCTCTTTTGTCGAATCTGGACCACTTCGTCCATGGTGACGTTTAAGGGAGTGAATGACTCTTGCGAGTCATCATATTGAGTGGATGGAAGGACTGGAGGTGGTTGCGCGGTGTACTGTTGTAAGTATACCGGCATGATTTGTGGAAGAGGAGCGGATGGAGCGGGAGCGATGGCCAAAGGTGGTTTCTGATCTTGAAACCGCTGATGGCCCATGAATGGTTGCTTATTTTTGTAATTTCTCCCCCTTTGGGAATGGGGTTCAAAGTGGGACTGATTCGATGGCGGATGATGGAAGGACGGATTTGACTGCTCCTTGTCGCTTACCAGCTTTGCGACGTAGCCTGGATTACTCTTCTCTCCTCGGATAAACATATTTGCCAAACTTATCATCTCTTGATAAGTCCTAGGCTCCCTTATATTTGCTTCAAATTTTAAGGGGCCCTCCCTCAAACCATGAATGAGGGCAACCCTGTACAACTCGGGATCCACATTTTGGACCTCCATGATCTCTTTCTGGAAGCGGTCTACAAAAAGAGCCCACGTCTCGTCTTCCCGCTGTTTTATATCGAAAAGGGCCGCCAGGCCACTCTTTTTCTTCCTCGAGGTAGAGAATCTCAGCAGGAATTCCCTTCGCAGCTCAGCGAAACAACGGATTGACCTGGGGTGCAATCCGTAAAACCACTCTCTTGCTTGTCCTTCAAAGGAGGTCACAAGAAGCTTGCACTTGGTCGCATCAGTTAAGGTTCTAAGAGCGATGGCTGACTCGAAGGCTTGTAAATGAACCATGGGATCTGTCTCCCCATTGAAAGCTGGCAGGCGAGGCTCTCTGAAATTATTAGGGGAAGACTCCCCTCTGACTTCGTCCACAAAGGGAGAAGTTTCTTCCATATCTTCATACAGTGGAGTAGGATAATAAGCCACCGGAGCTGCGGCTATTCGCGGACAAGCCGCCTGATAAGAGGACCGGGCGGCAGCTTCTGGCGGGTAGGAGTGATGAATAGGAACTTCAGGAGGGTAGGAAAGGTGGGCAGCGTGAGAAGCCACCCCCTGGAAATCAAGGGCCCGAGCCGGCATGCTGTGCGCGGCTTCCTGATAGAAGCTTTGCCTAGCCGCAAAGCCTTCTTGCTGGGGCTGGAAGTTAGCGGCTTGTGGTAGCGGGTAAAGAGGAGGTGGAGGAGGGACCGGGTCACCGCCTGATTAGCCGCGGTTTGTTGTGGAACTAGCCGCTCGGTTAGCATTGTTAAAGTCTGGCTGATCGCTTCAAGTCGCTGATCAGTGACCCTCTGAGCCCGCTCGGCTTCTCTCCTGGATTGCTCCAAGGCTTCCCACAAAGAGTCCTCGCTGTGATTGGAGCGGTCTCCAGGGGGGAACTAGCGGTCTGACATTGTAGTGAGGATTTCACCAACAATCCACGATCTGAAGGTCGCGTGTTTCTGTTGAGTCCGAAATCGCACCTCCGAAGGAAATCGGAGGCTGCGGGTTGCCGGTTACTTTTTAGTTGGAAAAATGAGACCGCTAGCAGCGGTCAAGGCCAGACTTCACCCGTCGCGGCGAATGCCACTCCTGTGACGGGCTTTCCTTTGATTAAAATGAGGCGGTTACAGCGGTTACAAGTGCAGGAAAGAAGAAGCCGGCCGGTCAGATAGTCCGCAAGACGGGAAACTCGAGACCGCAGCTCAAACAAGCGAGCTCCTGGATTCGAGTGTGCGTGTCTTGGGAACAGTGCCGCCCCCTATTTATAGGCTCGGGGGCCTGCCCGAACGGGCAGGGATAAAATAACCGTCTGCCCGGGTACAAGAGAAGCGGGTAGGCGGTGACGGGATACACAAAGAAGGAAAAGGAAGAAGCCGCGCGACTTGGCGGCTTGCCCTTCCGACCTGTCTGACCAGAGGCTGAGGATGACGCAACCAAGGCGACGATGCAATCCGGGCGGTCTTTGACTTGAGACCGCGGCTTATTCTTTGATCCTGAACCTTGGCTTGTCCCTATGGCATAATCCGCCCGGTCTCCGACTTGAGACCGCGAATTGTCCTGTTGGACATGGGTCTGGTTTATCTTTAGTACTTGAGGGCAATCTGAATTATGTCAAACCGCCAGGCTTGTGCTAGTTAGTGTTGATGGACCTTGTATAACCTGAGCCGGGCGACTTGGATCTGCAAACCGCACGGTCTGCGAGTAATCCTCTTGAAAGCGGTCTTCTGGGTAAACAAAAATGAAAGAATTTTAGATGCGGTTTGTAGTGAAAGTGAGAGATATAGCTCCAAATGACACTCAAACATTATACAGCAATAACTTTGATCCGGTTGTCTGATTTTACCCCCCACAACACCTTTTAGGAATGAGCTCGGAGCCCTACATTCATTGAAGCACAAGTTCTACACATTGCAGTTCATTTAGTTGTCGAAATATAGCGGGTTGCACTGGTAATGCGAAATTTAGCTCCAAATGACACCTAAACTTGAAACAGTCATAACTTTTGACTAGGTTGTCTGATTTTTGCCCACATAACCTCTTCAAAATGAGCTCTGAGCCATACATTCAATGGAGAGCAAGTTTTACCCAATCTAGTTCATTTAGTGGTCGATATACATTGAGTTGCAGTGGTAATGTGGGATTTAGCTCCAACTGACACCTAAGCTTCAAACAGCTATAACTTTTGATCCGGTTGTCCGGATTTTGCGCAAACCACCTTTTCGGAATGAGCTCAGAGACATACATCCTACGTAGAATAGGACTTACTCGATCGAGTTTATTTAGTGGTCGATGGATAGTGGATTGCTGTGGAAATGAGGGATTTTGCCCCAATTGACACCTAAACTTCACACTTCTATAACTTTGATCTGGTTGTCTTATTTTTGCCCAGAACACCTTTTAGGAATGAGATCGGAGATCTACATCCAATGGACAACAAGTTTTTCCCATTCCAGTTCGTTTAGTGGTTTATCTACAGTGGGTTGTAGTGGTAATGTGGAATTTAGCTCCAAATGACACAAACTTCAAACAGACAGAACTCTTGATCCAGTTGCCCAATTTTTGCCCACAGTACCATTTTAGAATGAGCTCAGAGCCCTACATCCAAAAGAGAGTAGGACATAACCATTCAAGTTTCGGAAAGGGGTCGTATTCTCCATCCAACAGAGAATAAGATTTACCCATTCGAGAATAAAACAACACCTTTCCGGTTTTCCGATTTTCGCATACAGTACCTTTTCGAAAAGAGATCGGAGCCCTAAATCCAATGGAGAACAATTTAAACAATTTCCAGCTCGTTTAGAGGTCGATATACAGTGAGTTGTAGTTGTAATATGAGATTTAGCTCCAAATGACACATACACTTCCAAATGCTAGAATTTTTAATGTGGGTTGTAGTGTAAATGAGAGATTTAGCTCCAAATGACACTCAAACTTTAAACAACAACAACTTTTGATGCAGTTGTCTGATTTTACCCTACAACACCTTTTCAGAATGAGCTCGGAGCACTAGATTCATTGGAGCACATGTTTTCCCATTTTAGTTCATTTAGTTGTCGATATATATCGGGTTGCAGCGGTAATGCGAAATTTAGCCTTAAATGACACCTAAACTTCTAACAGGCATAACTTTTGATTTGTATGTTTTATTTTTGCCCACAAAACCTTTTCAGAATATGCGCATAGGCATATATCCAATGTAGCACAATTTTAAACCATTCCACATCATTTTAGTGGTCAACAAATAGCGGGTTGCAATGGTAATGAGAGATTTTGCTCCTCTTGACACAAAAACTGTAACAACCATAACTTTTGATCTGGTTGTTCGATTTTTGCGCACAACACCTTTTTGGAATGAGCTCGGAGCCCTACATCCAACGGAGAACAAGTTTTACCAATTCCAGTTTGTTTAGTGGTCAATATACAGCGGGTTGGTAATAAGGTATTTAACTCGAAAGGAGACCTAAACTTCAAACTTCCGTAACTTTTTATCCGGTTTTCTGATTTTCGCCCACAATACAGAATGAGATCGGAGCCGTAAATATAATGGAGAATAATTTTAACCCATTCAAGCTCATTTAGAGGTCGATATATAGTGGGTTGTACTGGTAATGCGAGATTTAGCTCCAACTGACACATAAAATTCCAAAATGAAAGAATTTTAGATGCGGTTTGTAGTGAAAGTGAGAGATTTAACTCCAAATGACACTCAAACTTTATACAGCACTAACTTTTGATCCGGTTGTCTGATTTTACCCCCACAACACCTTTTAGGAATGAGCTCGGAGCCCTATATTCATTGAAGCACAAGTTCTACCCATTGCAGTTCATTTAGTTGTCGATATATAGCGGGTTCCACTGGTAATGCGAAATTTAGCTCCAAATGACACCTAAACTTGAAACAGTCATAACTTTTGACCAGGTTGTCTGATTTTTGCGCACATAACCTCTTCGAAATGAGCTCTAAGCCATACATTCAATGGAGAGCAAGTTTTACCCAATCTAGTTCATTTAGTGGTCGATATACATTGAGTTGTAGTGGTAATGTGGGATTTAGCTCCAACTGACACCTAAGCTTCAAACAGCTATAACTTTTGATCTTGTTGTTCGGATTTTGCCCAAACCACCTTTTCGGAATGAGCTCAAAGACATAAATCCTATGTAGAATAGGATTTACTCGATCGAGTTTATTTAGTGGCCGAGGGATAGTGGATTGCTGTGGAAATGAGGGATTTTGCTACAATTGACACCTAAACTACAAACTTCCATAACTTTTATCACGTTGTCTGATTTTTGCCTAGAACACCTTTTAAGAATGAGATCGGAGCCCTACATCCAATGGACAACAAGTTTTAGCCATTCCAGTTTGTTTAATGGTTTATCTACAGTGGGTTGCAGTGGTAATGTGGAATTTAGCTCCAAATGACACATAAACTTCAAACTGACAGAACTCTTGATCTAGTAGCCCAATTTTTGCCCACAGTACCATTTTAGAATGAGCTCAGAGCCCTACATCCAATCGAGAGTAGGATATAACCATTCAAGTTATGACACATACACTTCTAAATGCCAGAATTTTTAATGCGGGTTGTAGTGTAAATGAGAGATTTAGCTCCAAATGACACTCAAACTCTAAACAGCAACAACTTTTGATGCAGTTGTCTGATTTTACCCCACAACACCTTTTCAGAATGAGCTCGGAGCACTACATTCATTGGAGCACAAGTTTTCCCATTTTAGTTCATTTAGTTGTCGATATATATCGGGTTGCAGCGGTAATGCGAAATTTAGCTTTAAATGACACAAACTTCTAACAGCCATAACTTTTGATTTGTATGTTAGATTCTTGCCCACAACACCTTTTCGGAATATGCGCGGAGGCATATATCCAATGTAGCATAATTTTAAACCATTACACATCATTTTAGCGGTCAATAAATAGCGGGTTGCAATGGTAATGAGGGATTTTGCTCCTCTTGACACAAAAACTGTAACAGCCATAACTTTTGATCTGATTGTCCAATTTTTGCGAATAACACCTTTTTGGAATGAGCTCGGAGCCCTACATCCAACGGAGAACAAGTTTTACCAATTCTAGTCTGTTTAGTGGTCAATATACAGCGGGTTGGTAGTATGGTATTTAGCTCGAAAGGAGGCCTAAACTTCAAACATCCCTAACTTTTTATCTGGTTGTCCGATTTTCGCCCACAATTACCTTTTCAAAATGAGATCGGAGCCATAAATATAATGGAGAATAATTTTAACTCATTCAAGCTCATTTAGAGGTCGATATATAGTGGGTTGTACTGGTAATGCGAGATTTAGCTTCAAATGACACATAAAATTCCAAAATTAAAGAATTTTAGATTCAGTTTGTAGTGAAAGTGAGAGATATAGCTCCAAATGACACTCAAACTTTATACATCAATAACTTTTGATCCGGTTGTCTGATTTTACCCCCACAACTCCTATTAGGAATGAGCTCGGAGCCCTACATTCATTGAAGCACAAGTTCTACCCATTGCAGTTCATTTAGTTGTCGATATATAGCGGGTTGCACTGTTACTGCGAAATTTAGCTCCAAATGACACCTAAACTTGAAACAGTCATAACTTTTAACCAGGTTGTCTGATTTTTGCCCACATAACCTCTTCGAAATGAGGTCTGATCCCTACATTAAATGGAGTGCAAGTTTTACCCAATCTAGTTCATTTAGTGGTCGATATACATTGAGTTGCAGTGGTAATGTGGGATTTAGCTCCAACTGACACCTAAGCTTCAAACAGCTATAACTTTTGATCCGGTTGTTCGGATTTTGCCCAAACCACCTTTTCGGAATGAGCTCAAAGACATACATTCTATGTAGAATAGGATTTACTCGATCGAGTTTATTTTGTGGTCGAGGGATAGTGGATTGTTGTGGAAATGAGAGATTTTGCTCCAATTGACACATAAACTTCAAACTTCCATAACTTTGATCCGGTTGTCTGATTTTTGCCCATAACACCTTTTAGGAATGAGATCGGAGCCCTACATCCAATGGACAACAACTTTTACCCATTCCAGTTTGTTTACTGCTTTATCTACAGAGGGTTGCAGTGGTAATGTGGAATTTAGCTCCAAATGACACAAACATCAAACAGACAGAACTCTTGATCCAGTTGCCCAATTTTTCCCACAGTACCATTTTAGAATGAGCTCGGAGCCCTACATCCAATAGAGAGTAGGATATAACCATTCAAGTTCGTTTATTGATCGATATACAGTGGGTTCCAGTGGTAATGCGGGATTTAGCTCCAAATTACACCTAAATTTCAAGCAGCCATAACTTTTGATCCGATTGTTCGATTTTTGCGCACAACACTTTTTTGGAAAGGGCTCGTATTCTCCATCCAACAGTGAATAAGATTTACCCATTCGAGAATAAGACAACACCTTTCCGGTTTTCCGGTTTTCCGGTTTTCCGATTTTCGCATACAATACATTTTCAAAATGAGATCGGAGCCCTAAATCCAATGGAGAACAATTTAAACCCTTTCCAGCTCGTTTAGAGGTCGATATACAGTGAGTTGTAGTGGTAATATGAGATTTAGCTTCAAATGACACATACACTTCCAAATGCCAGAATTTTTAATGCAGGTTGTAGAGTAAATGAGAGATTTAGCTCCAAATAACACTCAAACTTTAAACAGCAACAACTTTTGATGCAGCTGTCTGATTTTACCCCCACAACACCTTTTCAGAATGAGCTCGGAGCACTACATTCATTGGAGCACAAGTTTTCCCATTTCAGTTCATTTAGTTGTCGATATTGTTTACCCAGAAAACGGCGATCCTCTACGAGGAGGCCGTTTTCACGGCGTTTTTATACATGACGCGCCCAGAATGGTAAGAAGGGACGACCTCCTCCTTCAGATCACCCAAGGCGTGTGGCCTCCGTCAGGCCGCCCAGCAGGGGCGGCCTCCTCCGTCAGACCGCCCAGCAGGGGCGGCCTCCTCCGTCAGACCGCCCAGCAGGGGCGGCCTCCTCCGTCAGACCGCCCGGCAGGGGCGGCCTACTCCGTCAGACCGCCCGGCAGGGGCGGCCTCCTCCGTCAGACCGCCCGGCAGGGGCGGCCTCCTCCGTCAGACCGCCCAGCAGGGGCGGCCTCCTCCGTCAGACCGCCCGGCAGGGGCGGCCTACTCCATCAGACCGCCCAGCAGGGGCGGCCTCCTCCGTCAGACCGCCCAGCAGGGGCGGCCTCCTCCGTCAGACCGCCCAGCAGGGGCGGCCTCCTCCGTCAGACCGCCCAGCAGGGGCGGCCTCCTCCGTCAGACCGCCCAGCAGGGGCGACCTCCTCCGTCAGGCAGCCCAGCAGGGGCGGCCTCCTCCGTCAGGCCGCCCAACAGGGGCGGCTTCCTCCGTCAGACCGCCCAGCAGTGGCGGCCTCCTCCGTCAGGCCGCCAAGCCGGACGGCCTCTTCCTTCAGACCGCGCAGGTAGGGATCCAGTCACCGGCTCACCGGAGGTGACGACATCGACCCAGAGCCTATAAATAGGACCCTCGACCATGAACAAAGGACAGGCAAGTTGGGGGCAAAACTAGCGGCTAGAAACAGCCAGACCGCACCTAGCTGCAGCCTTTCCGAGCGACCTCAACAAAGCAGCCCGGGCGACCTCAAGAAACAGGCCGGGCGGCCTCAGCAAAACAGCCTGGGCGACTTGTCTTTCTTATCTGTCATCCTCTTGTACTCATTTCATTTCCATGTACTAAAAGTGGCAAGTTGTAAGACAGATTATTGAATAAAGGGAAAGCCCGTCGCAGGAGTGGCTTTTGCCGCGACGGGCGAAGTCTGGCCTCGCCGCAAGCTAGCGGCCCTCTCTTCTTCTCCCCTCTTCACTCGCGACCCAAGTAACCAGCTGCTCGCGGCCTCCTTTTCCCCCAATCCCCTCGAGTAGATCGTGGAGGTGCAATTTTGGATTCAACAGAAACACGCGGCCTTCAGATTGCGAGTGGTTGATGAACAACAGTTGCGATGAAGACGCGAGATTTGGCCTAAAATACCTTCAGTTTTAAAACGGCCATAACTTTTGATCCGGGTGTCGGAATTCAGAAATTCAAAGCCCGACGCAACCGTCTTGAGCCGAGCTATCCAAAAAGTTATTTTAGCGGTTCCCCGTTCAGGCACTTTTTAGCCCTCGGATTTCAGAAATTCGGCTCCGTTTGAAAGTTATTTCAGTTTTTCTCTTTCAACATTTCCTGTTTTCATGGATCATCCGTCAGAAGACCTCGAGCATCCTTCCAATCATCTTGCAGTTCCTGTTCAAAGTGGCGACATAAACCCCCTATTAGCAGAGATCGCCCACCTCAAAAGACAAGTGGATTCTCAACTTAATACTATAGCAGCTACTTCTGACAAGCCTTCTAGCAGTCATCTAGAACATTTGTTACAACCTGAAGCAGCAGGACTCTCTATTCCTCATTATGAGTCTCATAAGGTTAGTATGGGTGATCCACCTTACCTTGTTGATAGACTAACAATTCCTGCAGGAGAAGAACAAGAACCTTCCCCATTATCATACAAAATTCGTTGGGAAGTAGTCCCAAATGACTTCAAAGAGCCTCGTCTGCCAGTCTATTCTGGAATGAGTGATCCGGTTTTTCATCTGCAAGCCTTTGAGGCAGCTACCTCACTAAGAGCTCTATCAGATGGTATCAAGTGTAAACTTCTCATCATGACCTTTGACGGTCAAGTTTTGGATTGGTTCTACCATTTACCATCTCAATCGATCAATTGCTTCGGAGATCTTCGAAGAGAATTTTATTTGAGGTTCAGCACTTTAAGGAAACGTAAGAGAGGTCTTCCAGCTCTTTTTCAGATCAAGCAAATGGATAACGAATCCACGGCTCACTTCATCGATCGCTTTCAAAAAGAAATCCTTGATGTTGTTAATGCTGATCAAAGTCTCTATAAACATGCCTTAATTAATGGTCTCCAGGAAGGTCCTCTTAAGTTTGAAGTCACCATGAAAGAGCCAGAATCTTATGCTCATCTTATTGAAATAGCAAATCAGTTCATTAAGGCCGAGGATGCGAACCCCGATTATTTTGCTTCTTTAATTCAGAGGCCCCAACAACAACAGAAGGATTATTCTTCTCATGGTCATCTTCCTATCAATCGCCGTGGCTATTTGTTAGAATATGAACAAGGTCCCAACTTATCATCTCAACGTGAAATATGCTATGATTATGAGCATCTATCTGCTTCTCCAAGTTTCCTGCAGCTAAATCAATCAGAGCTATGTCTTGTCAACCCTCATATCCCAACTCAGACTTATAGTTACAGGTCATGCAATTCTCCTCGCCCGCATAAGCAAGATAAGCTCCGAGGAAGGTATACAGGTTTAACTATCTCAATGAAAGAAGCTCTTCAGATTATCCAGCAAGAACCTGGTTTTACAAGGCCTTCTCTCATGCGACCTGATCATAGGAATTGTCACAAAGACTTGTTTTGTCAATACCACATGTGTGTGGGTCATGATACAGAAAAGTGTCGCGCTCTACATAAGCTTGTAGAGAAGTTGTCGAAAGAAGGCAAACTGCGGGAATATGTTGCTTAAAAATATTATTGTAAAATCTTTTCTAGCAATATCGGTTATTCACTCGAAGTGATGCTGGATCTACTTTCATTGGCAGAAAGGTTTGTCTTAAAGCTCGTCTTAAAACTCTTTCAGTTATGTTTGCATTAGCTCTTTCCTTCAAATGCATACATGGTTGAAATGGCTTGTGAATGTTGTGGCAATCAAACCTATCTTTCGATGGTCGCCAAAATCTCTAAAGGCAATCAAACCCATCTTTCGATGGTCGCCAAAATCTCTAAAGGCAATCAAACCCATCTTTCGATGGTCGCCAAAATCTCTAAAGGCAATCAAACCCATCTTTCGATGGTCGCCAAAATCTCTAAAGGCAATCAAACCCATCTTTCGATGGTCGCCAAAATCTCTAAAGGCAATCAAACCCATCTTTCGATGGTCGCCAAAATCTCTAAAGGCAATCAAACCCATCTTTCGATGGTCGCCAAAATCTCTAAAGGCAATCAAACCCATCTTTCGATGGTCGCCAAAATCTCTAAAGGCAATCAAACCCATCTTTCGATGGTCGCCAAAATCTTTAAAGGCAATCAAACCCATCTTTCGATGGTCGCCAAAATCTCTAAAGGTAATCAAACCTATCTTTCGATGGTCGCCAAAATCTCTAAAGGCAATCAAACCCATCTTTCGATGGTCGCCAAAATCTCTAAAGGCAATCAAACCCATCTTTCGATGGTCGCCAAAATCTTAAAGGCAATCAAACCCGTCTTCCGATGGTCGCTCAAATCTTTAAAAGCAATTGAACCCATCTTTTGATGGTCGCCTCTTTATAGTTTCATCATTACTGCTTCCTTTGCATATGATACAGGTGCTATGCTAGCTTTTTGCTTACAAATGAGGTGAATATCACCATATTGTATCTAGACATCCAAAAACTTCTTTTCTATAGATGTTTTTATGAGAAGATGAACAGGTGATTGCGAGTTCTCTTCAGGTACTCGCATATTAGATTATTTTATACCTGCTTTATGTTCTGTTTTGCAGAGATTAGCAGGTATTTGCGAGTCCTCTTCAGGTACTCGCATATTAGATCGTTTTATACTTGCTTTATGTTCTGTTTTGCAGATATTAGCAGGTATTCGCGAGTTCTCTTCAGGTACTCGCGTATTAGATCGTTTTATACCTGCTTTATGTTCTGTTTTGCAGATATTAGCAGGTATTCGCGAGTTCTCTTCAGGTACTCGCGTATTAGATTGTTTTATATCTGCTTTATGTTCTGTTTTGCAGATATTAGCAGGTATTCGCGAGTTCTCTTCAGGTACTCGCGTATTAGATTGTTTTATACCTGCTTTATGATCTGTTTTGCAGATATTAGCAGGTATTCGCGAGTTCTCTTCAGGTACTCGCGTATTAGATTGTTTTTACCTGCTTTATGTTCTGTTTTGCAGAGATTAGCAGGTATTCGCGAGTTCTCTTCAGGTACTCGCGTATTAGATTGTTTTATATCTGCTTTATGTTCTGTTTTGCAGATATTAGCAGGTATTCGCGAGTTCTCTTCAGGTACTCGCGTATTAGATTGTTTTATACCTGCTTTATGATCTGTTTTGCAGATATTAGCAGGTATTCGCGAGTTCTCTTCAGGTACTCGCGTATTAGATTGTTTTTACCTGCTTTATGTTCTGTTTTGCAGAGATTAGCAGGTATTCGCGAGTTCTCTTCAGGTACTCGCGTATTAGATTGTTTTATACCTGCTTTATGTTCTGTTTTGCAGATATTAGCAGGTATTCGCGAGTTCTCTTCAGGTATTCGCATATTAGATCGTTTTATACCTGCTTTATGTTCTGTTTTGCAGATATTAGCAGGTATTCGCGAGTTCTCTTCAGGTACTCGCGTATTAGATTGTTTTATACCTGCTTTATGATCTGTTTTGCAGATATTAGCAGGTATTCGCGAGTTCTCTTCAGGTACTCGCGTATTAGATTGTTTTATACCTGCTTTATGATCTGTTTTGCAGATATTAGCAGGTATTTGCGAGTTCTCTTCAGGTACTCGCATATTAGATCGTTTTATACCTGCTTTATGTTCTGTTTTGCAGATATTAGCAGGTATTCGCGAGTTCTCTTCAGGTACTCGCGTATTAGATTGTTTTATATCTGCTTTATGTTCTGTTTTGCAGATATTAGCAGGTATTCGCGAGTTCTCTTCAGGTACTCGCGTATTAGATTGTTTTATACCTGCTTTATGATCTGTTTTGCAGATATTAGCAGGTATTCGCGAGTTCTCTTCAGGTACTCGCGTATTAGATTGTTTTATACCTGCTTTATGATCTGTTTTGCAGATATTAGCAGGTATTTGCGAGTTCTCTTCAGGTACTCGCATATTAGATCGTTTTATACCTGCTTTATGTTCTGTTTTGCAGATATTAGCAGGTATTCGCGAGTTCTCTTCAGGTACTCGCGTATTAGATTGTTTTATATCTACTTTATGTTCTGTTTTGCAGATATTAGCAGGTATTCGCGAGTTCTCTTCAGGTACTCGCGTATTAGATTGTTTTATACCTGCTTTATGATCTGTTTTGCAGATATTAGCAGGTATTCGCGAGTTCTCTTCAGGTACTCGCGTATTAGATTGTTTTATACCTGCTTTATGATCTGTTTTGCAGATATTAGCAGGTATTTGCGAGTTCTCTTCAGGTACTCGCATATTAGATCGTTTTATACCTGCTTTATGTTCTGTTTTGCAGATATTAGCAGGTATTCGCGAGTTCTCTTCAGGTACTCGCGTATTAGATTGTTTTATACCTGCTTTATGATCTGTTTTGCAGATATTAGCGGGTATTCGCGAGTTCTCTTCAGGTACTCGCGTATTAGATTGTTTTTACCTGCTTTATGTTCTGTTTTGCAGAGATTAGCAAGTATTCGCGAGTTCTCTTCAGGTACTCGCGTATTAGATTGTTTTATACCTGCTTTATGTTCTGTTTTGCAGATATTAGCAGGTATTCGCGAGTTCTCTTCAGGTACTCGCGTATTAGATTATTTTATACCTGCTTTATGATCTGTTTTGCAGATATTAGCAGGTATTCGCGAGTTCTCTTCAGGTACTCGCGTATTAGATTGTTTTATACCTGCTTTATGTTCTGTTTTGCAGATATAAGCAGGTATTCGCGAGTTCTCTTCAGGTACTCGCGTGTTAGATTGTTTTATACCTGCTTTATGATCTGTTTTGCAAATATTAGCAGGTATTCGCGAGTTCTCATCAGGTACTCGCGTATTAGATTGTTTTATACCTGCTTTATGTTCTGTTTTGCAGAGATTAGCAGGTATTCGCGAGTTCTCTTCAGGTACTCGCGTATTAGATTGTTTTATACCTGCTTTATGTTCTGTTTTGCAGATATTAGCAGGTATTCGCGAGTTCTCTTCAGGTACTCGCGTATTAGATTGTTTTATACCTGCTTTATGATCTGTTTTGCAGATATTAGCGGGTATTTGCGAGTTCTCTTCAGGTACTCGCATATTAGATCGTTTTATACCTGCTTTATGTTCTGTTTTGCAGATATTAGCAGGTATTCGCGAGTTCTCTTCAGGTACTCGCGTATTAGATTGTTTTATACCTGCTTTATGTTCTGTTTTGCAGATATTAGCAGGTATTCGCGAGTTCTCTTCAGGTACTCGCGTATTAGATTGTTTTTACCTGCTTTATGTTCTGTTTTGTAGATATTAGCAGGTATTCGCGAGTTCTCTTCAGGTACTCGCGTATTAGATTGTTTTATACCTGCTTTATGTTCTGTTTTGCAGATATAAGCAGATATTCGCGAGTTCTCTTCAGGTACTCGCGTATTAGATTGTTTTATACCTGCTTTATGACCTGCTTTGCAGATATTAGTAGGTATTCGCGAGTTCTCTTCAGGTACTCGCGTTATATTGTATGTCTGCTTTATGTTCTGTTTTGCAGATATTAGCAGGTATTCGCGAGTTCTCTTCAGGTACTCGCGTATTAGATTGTTTTATACCTGCTTTATGTTCTGTTTTGCAGATATTAGCAGGTATTCGCGAGTTCTCATCAGGTACTCGCATAATAGATTGTTTTATACCTGCTTTATGTTCTGTTTTTGCAGATATTAGCAGATATTCGCGAGTTCTCTTCGGGGAATCGCGTATTAGATTGTTTTATACCTGCTTTATGTTCTGTTTTGCAGATATTAGCAGATATTCGCGAGTTCACTTCAGGTACTCGCGTATTAGATTGTTTTATACCTACTTTATGTTCTGTTTTGCAGAGATTAGCAGGTATTCGCGAGTTCTCTTCAGGTACTCGCATTATAGATTGTTTTATACCTGCACTTGAGTTCTCTCTTTTGTAGAGATTAGCAGGTGTTCGCGAGTTCTATTCAGATACTCGCGTTATGTTTTATACCTGCTTCGAGTTCTCTTTTGTAGAGATTAACCGGTATCCGCGAGTTCTTTTCAGGTACTCGCATTAGGTTTTGTATACCTGCTTTAATTCCTCTTTTGCAGAAAATAGCAGGAGATCGCGAGTTCTCTTCAGGTACTCGCGTTATATTGAATGTCTGCTTTGAGTTCTGTTTTGCAGAAATTAGCAGGTCTTCGCGAGTTCTTTTCAGGTACTCGCATTGTATTTTATATGCCTAGTTTGAGTTCTCTTTTGTAAAGATTAGCAGGTTTTCGCGAGTTCTTTTCAGGTACTCGCGTTATATTTAATATGTCTGCTTTGAGTTCGCCTTTGCAGAGATTACCAGGTCTTCGCGAGTTCTTTTTAGGTACTCGCGTTATATTTTGTATGTTTTTTCAGAGATTAGTAGGTATTCGCGAGTTCTCTTCAGGTACTCGCATTATAGATTGTTTTTATACCTGCTTTCAGTGCCCTTTTGCAGACATTAGCAGGTATTCACGAGTTCTTTTCAGGTACTCGCGCTATGTTTTATACCTGCCTTGAATTCTCTTTTACAGAAAATTGCAGGTGTTCGCGAGTTCTCTTCAGGTACTCGCGTTATGTTTAATATGCCTGCTTTAAGTTCTGTTTTTGCAGAGGTTAGCAGGTGTTCGCGAGTTCTCTTCAGGTACTCACGTTATAGATTCTTTTGCCTACTTTAAGTTCTTTTGCATAGATTTGCAGGTGTTCGTGAGTTCTATTCAGGTACTCGCATTGTAGTTTGCTTTACACCTGCTTAGAGTTCTCTTTTGCAGAGATTAGCACTTTTTGGCCCCTCTCTTCATGTACTCGCGCTATAGTAAATACCTGCTTAAGCTTTCTTTTGCAGAGGTTAGCAGGTGATCGCGAGTTCTCTCCAGGCACTCGCGTGTTCCTATCTCTTTCTGCATGCTCTAACTTTTGCCTTGCAGAAATTACCATATATTGGCAAAGCATGATCAGGTACTTGCAAGACTCTTCTCCTTTTTATAAGTGCCTTAACTCTTCTCCCTCGCAGAAGGAAGACAATTTGTGAAATACGGATCGCGATTTTCGTGGGTAAGTTCTACTTTTTCGAAGTTCTCTATGGAACTTGAAAAAGTGCGGGGATTATGTTTACCCAGAAAATGGCGATCCTCTACGAGGAGGCCGTTTTCACGGCGTTTTTATACATGACGCGCCCAGAATGGTAAGAATGGACGACCTCCTCCTTCAGATCACCCAAGGCGTGTGGCCTCCGTCAGGCCGCCCAGCAGGGGCGGCCTCCTCCGTCAGACCGCCCAGCAGGGGCGGCCTCCTCCGTCAGACCGCCCAGCAGGGGCGGCCTCCTCCGTCAGACCGCCCGGCAGGGGCGGCCTACTCCGTCAGACCGCCCGGCAGGGGCGGCCTCCTCCGTCAGACCGCCCGGCAGGGGCGGCCTCCTCCGTCAGACCGCCCAGCAGGGGCGGCCTCCTCCGTCAGACCGCCCGGCAGGGGCGGCCTACTCCATCAGACCGCCCAGCAGGGGCGGCCTCCTCCGTCAGACCGCCCAGCAGGGGCGGCCTCCTCCGTCAGACCGCCCAGCAGGGGCGGCCTCCTCCGTCAGACCGCCCAGCAAGGGCGGCCTCCTCCGTCAGACCGCCCAGCAGGGGCGACCTCCTCCGTCAGGCAGCCCAGCAGGGGCGGCCTCCTCCGTCAGGCCGCCCAGCAGGGGCGGCTTCCTCCGTCAGACCGCCCAGCAGTGGCGGCCTCCTCCGTCAGGCCGCCAAGCCGGACGGCCTCTTCCTTCAGACCGCGCAGGTAGGGATCCAGTCACCGGCTCACCGGAGGTGACGACATCGACCCAGAGCCTATAAATAGGACCCTCGACCATGAACAAAGGACAGGCAAGTTGGGGGCAAAACTAGCGGCTAGAAACAGCCAGACCGCACCTAGCTGCGGCCTTTCCGAGCGACCTCAACAAAGCAGCCCGGGCGACCTCAAGAAACAGGCCGGGCGGCCTCAGCAAAACAGCCTGGGCGACTTGTCTTTCTTATCTGTCATCCTCTTGTACTCATTTCATTTCCATGTACTAAAAGTGGCAAGTTGTAAGACAGATTATTGAATAAAGGGAAAGCCCGTCGCAGGAGTGGCTTTTGCCGCGACGGGCAAAGTCTGGCCTCGCCGCAAGCTAGCGGCCCTCTCTTCTTCTCCCCTCTTCACTCGCGACCCAAGTAACCAGCTGCTCGCGGCCTCCTTTTCCCCCAATCCCCTCGAGTAGATCGTGGAGGTGCAATTTTGGATTCAACAGATATATATCGGGTTGCAGCGGTAATGCGAAATTTAGCCTTAAATGACACCTAAACTTCTAACAACCATAACTTTTGATTTGTATGTTTGATTCTTGCCCACAACACCTTTTCGGAATATGCGCAGAGACATATATCCAATGCATCACAATTTTAAACCATTCCAAATCATTTTAGTGGTCAATAAATAGCGGGTTGCAATGGTAATGAAATATTTTGCTACTCTTGACACAAAAACTGTAACAGACATAACTTTTGATCTGGTTGTCCTATTTTTGATCACAACACCTTTTTGGAATGAGCTCGGAGACCTACATCCAACAGAGAACAAGTTTTACCAATTCCAGTTTGTTTAGTGGTCAATATACAGCGGGTTGGTAATAAGGTATTTAGCTCGAAAGGAGACCTAAACTTCAAACATCCGTAACTTTTTATCCGGTTGTCCGATTTTTGCCTACAATACCTTTTTAGAATGAGATCGGAGCCGTAAAAATAATGGAGAATAATTTTAACCCATTCAACCGCATTTAGAGGTCGATATATAGTGGGTTGTACTGGTAATGCGAGATTTAGCTCCAAATGACACACAAATTTCCAAAATGAAAGAATTTTAGATACGGTTTTTAGTGAAAGTGAGAGATTTAGCTCCAAATGATACTCAAACTTCATACAGTAATAACTTTTGATCTGGTTGTCTGATTTAACCCTCACAACACCTTTTAGGAATGAGCACAGAGTCCTATATTCATTGAAGCACAAGTTCTACCCATTGCAGTTCAATGGAGAGCAAGTTTTACCCAATCTTGTTCTTTTAGTGGTCGATATACATTGAGTTGCAGTGGTAATGTGGGCTTTAGCTCCAACTGACACCTAAGCTTCAAACAACTATAACTTTTGATCCGGTTGTTCGGATTTTGCCCAAACCACCTTTTCGGAATGAGCTCAAAGACATACATCCTATGTAGAATAGGATTTACTCGATCGAGTTTATTTAGTGATCGAGGGATAGTGGATTGCTGTGGAAATTAGGGATTTTGCTCCATTTGACACCTAAACTTCAAACCTCCATAACTTTGATCTGGTTGTCTGATTTTTGCCCAGAACACCTTTTAGGAATGAGATCGGAGCCCTACATCCAATGGACAACAAGTTTTACCCATTCTAGCTCGTTTAGTGGTTTATCTACAGTGGGTTCCGGTTACCCAATTTTTGACACAAACTTCAAACAGACAGAACTCTTGATCCAGTTACCCAATTTTTGCCCACAGTACCATTTTAGAATGAGCTCAGATACACTTCCAAATGCCAGAATTTTTGCCCACAGTAACACTTTTTTGGAAAGGGCTCGTATTGTCCTTCCAACAGAGACTAAGATTTACCCACTCTAGAATAAGACAACACCTTTCCGGTTTTCCGATTTTCGCATACAATACCTTTTCGAAATGAGATCTGAGCACTAAATCCAATGGAGAACAATTTAAACCCTTTCCAGCTTGTTTAGAAGTCGATATACAGTGAGTTGTAGTGGTAATATGAGATTTAGCTCCAAGTGACACATACACTTCCAAATACCAGAATTTTTAAAGCGGGTTGTAGTGTAAATGAGAGATTTAGCTCCAAATGACACTTAAACTTTAAACAGCAACAACTTTTGATGCAGTTGTCTGATTTTACCCCACAACACCTTTTCGGAATGAGCTGGGAGAACTACATTCATTGGAGCATAAGTTTTCCCATTTCAGTTCATTTAGTTGTCGATATTGTTGACCCATAAATCGGCGATCCTCCCCTGGGAGGCCTCTTTTGCTACATTTTTGCAGATTACGTGCCCGGGATGGATCAGACCTCACGCAAAGGCCTTTTTCACTCCCAAAGTGGTAAGAAGGTGCGGCCCTCCCCCTTCAAACCACCCAAACCGGGCGGCCTCTTTCTTCAGACCGCCTAAGCCGGGCAGCCTCCTTCTTCAGACCGCCCAAACTGGGCGGCCTCCTTCTTCAGACCGCCCAAGCCGGGCGGCCTCCTTCTTCAGACCACCCAAGCCGGGCGGCCTCCTTCTTCAGACCGCCCAAGCCGGGCGGCCTCCTTCTTCAGACCGCCCAAATCGTGCGGCCTCCTTCTTCAGACCGCCAAAGCCGGGCGGCCTCCTTCTTCAGACCGCCCAACCCGGGCGGCCTCCTTCTTCAGACCGCCCAAGCAGGGCGGCCTCCTTCTTCAGACCGCCCAAGCCGGGCTGCCTCCTTCTTCATACCGCCCAAACCGGGCGGCCTCCTTCTTCAGACCGCCCAAGCCGGGCGGCCTCCTTCTTCAGACCGCCCAAGCCGGGCGGCCTCCTTCTTCAGACCGCCCAAACCGGGAGGCCTCCTTCTTCAGAACGCCCAATCCGGGCGGCCTCCTTCTTCAGACCGCCCAAGCCGGGCGGCCTCTTACTTCAGACCGCCCAAGCCGGGCGGCCTCCTCCTTCAGTCCGCCCAAGCCGGGCGGCCTCCTCCTTCAGTCCGCCCAAGCTGGGCGGTCTCCTCCTTCAGACCACCTAAGGTGGCGGTCTCCTTCGCTTAGACTGCGCGGGTAGAGATCCGGTCACCGGCTCACCGGAGGCGACGACATCGACCCAGAGCCTATAAATAGGACCCTCGACCATGAACAAAAGAGAGGCAAGTTGGGGAGCAAAACCGGCGGCTAGAAACAGCCAGACCGCACCTAGCTGCGGCGACCTCAGCGACCTGTCCGGACGACCTCAGCGACTTGTCCGACGACCTCCTAACTGCCAGGCCGGGCGGCCTCAGCAACAGCCCAGGCAACTAGTTCGGGCGGTCTCAACAACAGGCTGGGCGGCCTCAGCAAACAGCCCGGGCGGCTAACTTCTAATATCTATCATTCTCTTGTATTCATTTCATTTACATGTACTAAAAGCGACAAGTTGTAATACATATTATTAAATAAAGGGAAAGCCCATCGCTGGAGTGGCTTTTGCCGTGACGGGCGAAGTCTGGCCTTGCCGGAAGCTAGCGGCCCTCTTTTCTTCTCTTCCTCTCGACTCTTCATTTGCGACTCAAGTAACCAGCTGCTCGACCACTACCCCCTCTCTTTCCTCTGGGATTGAGCATCGAGGGCGTGGGGACAGTTTTGGATTCAACAGAAACACGCGACCTTCAGATAGTGAGTAGTTGATGAACAACAGTTGCGATGAAGACACCAGATTTGGCCTAAAATACATTCAATTTTAAAACGGCCATAACTTTTGATCCGGGTGTCAGAATTCAGAAATTCAAAGCCCGTCGCGACCGGATCGAGCCGAACTATCTAAATATTGAACGGGAATTCCCGTTCAGGCACTTTTTAGCCCTCAGATTTCAAAAATTCGGCACCGTTTGAAAGTTATTTCAGTTTTTCCCGTTCAGCATTTCCTGCTTTCATGGATCATCCGTCCAATGGCCTCGGGCATCCCTCCGATCATCCAGAAATGCGCGTGCAAAACAACGACATCCATCACCTATTAGCGGAGAACATTCCGACAAGTGGATTCTCAACTTCATACTGCAACAACTACTAATGACAAACTTTTCAGCAATCATATAGAACATTTGGCGCAACTTGAAGCAGAAGAGCTCTCTATTCCTCACCATGAGTTATACAAGGTGTGTATGAGTAATTCTCCATATCAAGTTGATGGTCTAACTTTTCTTGCAGGACAATACCAAGATCCTTCCCATTATTAAACAAAATTTGTTGAGAGGTACTTCCAAGCCGAACCGAGGCTACCAGTCTATTTTGGGATAAGTGATCCAGTTTTTCAACTACAAGCGTTTTAGGCGGCTACTTCACTAAGAACTTCAGTTCAAGATGAAGCAACTATCAGACTAGTGATGGTGAAGACATCTCTCATACTTGGAGCGGCGATGATCTCAAAACGGTTCTGTCCTCAATGATAATGCTCTCATTTGTTTGCATTTTGATATCAAATGAAGTGGATACAATACTGACACTCTTTCTTGTGACTTGTTTATTCCTTTTTACTTATTATCAAACTCACTGAATCGCGGAGACATCGACAAGTTCTGCTTGAACCCCCTCGGATTGTTGTCATTAACATAAAACCACGAAGATCATGTGTAGCGGGGATTTTTCGCACACGTGTAGTTGTAGCTTGCCAATTCCCATGCGGTGGTCTTCGGAACCTTGGATCCGGGCTGATATCTGACACACCCCTGCATCAAGGGAGGTCCGGGTGAATGTTAGCTCTATCAAGCCCCGAGAGGGATATACTTACTGTTTACCCAAGAGACCGCTTCGAAGTGGTACTACTCCCAGACTGGGCGGTCTAAAGCTCAAAATCGCACAGACCAGTCTCAGTAAAGGACATCCAGCACCAACTAACGCAGCCCGGGCGGTCTGAGCCCTCAATCGTCTCCAAAGAATGAAGATCAGCCAAAGACAAGTCCCAAAGGCAAGTCGCGGTCTCTGGTATGAGACCGCCCGGGTTGGAATGTCGCCTTGGTCACTACACCTCCAGGCCAAGCCAAAGGAAGACCGGGAGCCCAAGCCGCCAAGCCGCGCGGCTTCTCTTCTCTTTCCCTTCTGAATCCCGTCACCGTCTGCCCGTTTCTCCTATACCCGGGCAGGCGGTTATTTTATCCCTGCCCGTTCGGGCAGGCCCCCAAGCCTATAAATAGGGGGCGGCAACTTTCCCAAGGGACGGACACTCGAATCTAAGAGCTCGCTTGTTTGAGCTGCGGACTCGAGTTCCCTGTCTTGCGACCTGTTTGACCGGCCGGCTTGCACTTGTAACCCGCTGTAATCCTCTTACTTTAATCAAAGGAAAGCCCATCACAGGAGTGACATTTGCCGTGACGGGCGAAGTCCGGCCTCGACCGCTGCTAGCGGTCTCATTCTCTTCTTTCTAAGTAACCAGCAATCTGCAACCTCCGTTTTTCTAGTCGCAAACCGCGGGGGTACATCTTTGGTTTCAACAGAAACACGCGACCTTCAGATCGCAGATTGTTGGTGAAAACTTCAAAGAAATGTCAGACCGCCATTTCCCCCCTAGAGATCGCTCTGACCATAGTGAGGATTCACTATGGGAGGCTCTGGAAGAAAGCAAGCGTGAGGCCGAGCGAGCTCAAAAGTCGACTGACCAGCGCCTGGAGGCGATCAGCCAAGCCTTGGCCGTGTTAACCGAGCGACTAGTTCCCCAGGTCGCGGTTAACCAAGCGGTCACTCCGGTCCTTCCTCCTCCCCCTCCATACCCGCTTCCACAAGCCGCAGCTTGCCAGTCGGCTCAGGGCGACTTTGCCGCACGACAGAGTTATTACCAGGAAGCCGCCCAGAACACGCCGGCCCGGATTTTGGATTTCCAGGAGGCGACTTTTCAGGCAGCCCGCCTGTCCAACCCGGCGGCCTGTCCGCCAGAAACCGCTGCCAGATCTTATCAGGCGGCTAATCCACAAAACGCCGCAGGTCGGACGGCTTATCCCCAGGCCACCATGAGTCAGATGGCTTATTACAATGTTCCTCCTCTGTACGAAGACATGGAAGAGACTTCCCCATTCGTGGATTATATCCGGAGCGAGGCAGCTCCGAATGGCTTCAGAGAGCCACGTCTGGCGGCCTATAACGGAGAAGATGATCCAGCCCTCCATCTTCAAGCTTTTGAGTCAGCCATAGCACTAAGAACCCTGACCGATGCTATCAAATGCAAACTTCTTGTGACGTCCTTTGAGGGGCAAGCAAGAGAATGGTTTTATGGGTTGAATCCAAGGTCAATCAGCTGCTTTGCCGAGCTGCGTAGAGAATTTTTGCTTAGATTCTCTACCCAAAAAAGAGAAAGAGTGGTCCGGCGGCCCTCTTTGATATTAAGCAACGGGAGGACGAGACCTGGGCCAGGTTCGTCGACCGTTTCCAAAAAGAGATAATGGAGATCCAAAATGTGGATCCAGAGCTATACAGGGTAGCTCTGATGAATGGGCTGAGGGAAGGCCCCCTAAAATTCGAAGCCAGCATAAGAGAACCTCGAACTTATCAGGAATTGATAAGTATGGCCAATATGTTTATCAGGGGTGAAAAGACTAACCATGGGTATGTGGCTAGACTTCTAAATGATCAAGGTCAACCTTACTCACTCCCTAATAATCAATCATCCGCTCCATCTTATTTTGAACCCCGAGCTCAAAGGGGGAGGAACTACAAGCACAAACAACCATTCATTGGCCACCAGCGGTTTCAAGATCAGAAACCACCATTGGCCATCACACCCGCTCCATCCATGGCCATTTCACAGGCCATGCCGATATATCTGCAACAATATACCACGCAGCCATCCTCGACTGCCCCATCCATCCAATATGATGATTTGCAAGAATCATTCACTTCTCTGAATATATCCATGGACGAAGTAGTCCAAATTTTGCAAAAGAGACCTGACTTTAAGAAACCTGCTCCTATGAGATCGGATGTTCACAGCCGAAATCCGAATCTTTATTGTGAATATCACAAAGAAGCAGGTCATCTGACGGAAGATTGTCGAGCCCTCCGCTTCCTGGTAGAAAAGCTTCTAAGGGAAGGGAAGCTCCGAGGACTAGTCCACAAAGACACACTGCTGAGCCCCGAACCGAAAAGAAGAAGGAAGCGGTCGAAGTGACCTGGGAATGTGCTGACGTAGAAGAGGCAGGTTGTTATGGGGATATACATCCTGTCACCGAATGCGTAGAAGTAAATGACGTTGGTCCCCTCGGCAACGTCTACTGTATCCATGGTGGAGCAGGGGCAGAGTCCTCTCGAAAATCCAGTATTGGAAGAATCTCCAAGCAAGAAGTGGCGGCCGCCTCCACTTCCACCCCAGAAAGGTCGATCGTTACTTTCGTCCAAGAATACCTTCCCCCGAATGCAAACCCTTTCGATGATGCTGTAGTTATAAAGGCAGTTATCGAGAACTACACTGTACACAATATTCTGATCAATACCGGTAGTTCAGTTAACCTCATTTTCCGTCAAACATTCGAAGCCCTTAAGACTGGAAAGTCTCTGCTCTCCACGGAAGGGCCCCTCTACGGCTTCTCGGGAGAAAAGAAAGAAGTAGAAGGGTGTGTAAAGCTTTTGGTGTCATTGGGAGGCATAACAAAGCTGATAAGCTTCGTAGTGGTGGAAGCCCCGAGCAATTATTGTGCAATCTTTGGAAGGCCAATCCTGAACGCTTACAAGGCAATATTATCCACTTTCCACTTAGCTTTAAAGTTCACTGCCGAAGGACGTCAGTATCGGATCCGAAGTGATTCAAAAGTCGCTCGGGAATGCTATGTAAAAAAAGTCAATGTGATCACCGAGACACTATTTCCTGAACTTGAGAATGACGTTCACGAAGTGTCCAGGGCCCTGGAAGAGGTTAAGGGAAGCACAGAGCGAGAAATGGCTCACCTGGAACCTGCCCAGGAGACCCAAGGGATCCCCATTGCTGAAGGGGAAGAAAAGAAACTAATCATCAATGCCGAACTACCAGAAGAGGAGAAGATTCAACTGATCTCCTGTCTATTGAAGAATCTGAAATCTTCGCCTGGTCGGCGGAAGATATGCCTGGAGTAGATCCAGATGTTGCCTGCCATCACCTCAATGTCTCCCCTGAATTCAAACCGATCCAACAGAAGAAGAGAGAGGTGGCATCCAAGTTGGCGGTACCCATAAAAGAAGAAGTTGCAAAACTTCTTAAAGCAAATTTCATTTCTGAAATCCAATACCCCACTTGGATGTCAAATGTTGTAATGGTGAAAAAATCTGGGGGAAAATGGCGCATGTGTGTAGATTTCACAAAACTCAATAAAGCATGCCCCAAAGATTGTTACCCTTTGCCTCGGATAGATGTTTTAGTAGATTCCGCGGTGGGGTATAACTTTATGAGCTTTCTCGATGCATTTTCTGGTTATCACCAAATCAAAATGCATAAACCTGATATCCCGCATACGTCTTTCATCACGAACGATGGCTGTTACTGTTACCTCGTAATGCCCTTTGGGCTTAAGAATGCTGGGGCAACATACCAAAGGATGATGGACACCGTCTTTAAGCAGCAGAAAGGAAGGAACCTCGAGGTTTATGTTGATGACCTCCTCCTAAAAAGTAAAACCTTCTCAATTCACTTGGCAGACCTCGTAGAGACGTTCGCTACTCTACGGAGGTTCAAGTTAAAATTAAACCCTTTGAAATGTGTGTTTGGGGCAAATAAGGGAAAGTTTCTTGGACACCTCCTCACGCCCGATGGCCTGGCACCAAATCCGGATAAGGTAAAAGCCATACTAGAAATGCCCCTCCTCATAATACGAATGAAGTACAACAACTTGGAGGAAGATTGGCAGGACTGAGCAGGTTTATCTCTAAATCAGGAGATAAAAGTGCTCCTTTCTTCAAAACACTCCAAGGAGGGTCGAAATTTGAGTGGAACAAGAAGTGTGATGACGCATTTAATCAACTGAAGAAACAATTAACATCGACTCCCCTTCTCCAGAGCCCTCGTGAAGGGGAAATTCTGTTCTTATATTTGGGGGTTGGACCCGATGCTGTCAGCTCTGTTCTCATTCGAGAAGAAAAGAAGAGGCAGTTTCCTATATACTATGTTAGCCATATACTTAAAGATGCTGAAACGAGATATCCGATCCTGGAAAAGCTGGCTCTGGCTCTGGTTCAATCCTCAAGAAGGCTCCAACCTTATTTCCAAGCACATCCAATCCAAGTAATCACAGACCATCCATTAAGGAACATCCTGGAAAAGCCTGACCATTCCGAAAGATTAGCCAAGTGGGCCATCGAGCTAAGCGAGTTTGAAATAACTTATATCCCCAGAACCGCAATCAAGGCCCAAGTCTTGGCAGATTTCATGGTCGATATACCAGAATCAGATTCCGATCAAGTAGGGAGGTCCCCTTGGGCCTGGACTATCTTCGTAGATGGTGCTTCAGGGAAGAACTCGGCAGGAGCAGGAGTAATCTTGCTCAGTCCTAATGGTCTTAAGCTCGAACACGCAATCAAGTTCTTTTTTCCCGTGACGAATAATCAAGCCGAATATGAGGCGCTTCTAGCCGAGTTAAGGCTTGCGAAAGAACTGGGCATAGAGCATGTACATGTAAAAACTGATTCTCTGGTAATGGCTTTGCAGGTTTTGGGCAACTATGAAACACGTGAGCCAACATTACGGAAATATCTACTGCTAGCAAAAGAAGAGATTGGAAGATTTAAATCTTTCGTCATCGAACATATCCCGAGGACGCAGAATGAAGAAGCCGATGAGTTATCAAAGTTCGGTCTTCCATCAGGAGGAGTGACCTCTGAGCTTTTTCATCCAGCTATAGAGGAGGGGGAGCTAATGCAAATCGACCAACATCCTTCCTGGATGGATCCTTATGAATTGTACTTGACAAAAGGAGAGTTCCACGAATCAATCAAAGACAGAAGGAGATTCAGGAGAAAAGCGGCTTATTATTGCTTGGTGGCTGGAATCTTGTATCGAAAAACTTTCATCTCTCCTTTGGCTCGATGCGTCTCGGAAGAAGCGATCCCCACTATACTACAAGAAGTCCATTCTGGGGAGTGCGGCACTCACTCGGGAGCAAAGACGTTGGAAAAGAGGATTTTGAGGCAAGGATATTTTTGGCCAACCATGAGAAAGGACGCTGAAGCATTTGCCAAGCGGTGTGTTCAGTGTCAAAAGTTCGCTCCTTTTCAGCATTTGCCTGCTCAGTCACTCAGATCAATAACTGCGCCGTGGCCCTTCGCAGTATGGGGAAGGATCTTATCGGACCCTTCCCAGTAGCCAGTGGCCAGCGACGTTTTATCATTGTAATGATCAACTACTTCAGCAAATGGATTGAGGCAAAAGCATTGGCAAAAACTACAACTCAAATTATCTGGAACTTCATCTGGGGAGAGATAGTCTGCCGGCATGGGATTCCGCTAGCAATTGTCACCGACAATGGTCCGCAAGTTAACAATCCAGAGATGATAAACTTTTGCGATCAGGTGGGGATTGATCTTCAGTTTGCTTCAGTGCATCATCCAAGAACAAATGGTCAGGTAGAAGCAGCGAATCGGCAGATTCAGCAACTCTTGATGAAGAGGGTCTTGAATTAAAGAGGAAATTGGGCAGACCAACTCCCTTCTATCCTTTGGACTCTTCGTACCACCCCATCTTCCACTACGGGAGAAATACCATTCAAACTATCCCATGGCTCGGAGGCTGTTGTTCCTATAGAGTTTGAGGTGGTCACTCCATGAGTAGTGTATGCAAAGGAGGGAGGAGAAGCATGGATAGATGAAAATGACGAGGCTATCAAGTATAGTTTGGATCTGATCGAAGAACTTCAGGACGAAGCAACAATCAGACAGGCAGAAGTCAAAAGGAGGATGGCAAAGTACTTTGACAAGAATGTCAGGGTAAAACAGTTTGCAGTCAGGGATTTGGTACTAAAGAAGGTAGATGCTGCAGCCAGATCTGGCAATGTTGGAAAGCTGAATCCCAACTGGGCAGGGCCATTCATCATCAACGAGGCCTTGAGAAATGGGGCCTACCGCCTCCAAACAAGCGATAGAGAAGACATCTCACGCACTTGGAGCGGTGACGATCTCAAACGTTTTTATCCTTAAAAAATGTTTTCTTCATTTTAAGCATTTTTTAGATATTCAATGAAAAGCCCCGTACTGACACTTCTTCTTGTCTAAATTTCTTACTTTCTTTATATATCAAACTCACTGAACCACGGAGACATCAATAAATTCTGCTTGAACCCCCTCGGATTGTAGTCATTAGTATAAGCCCACTTCGACCACATGTAGCAGGGAGTTTTCGCACATGTGTAGTGGCAGCTTGCCAATTCCCGTGCGGTGGTCTTCAGAATCTCAGATCTCGGTTGATATCTAACGCACCAAGTCCGGGTGATTGTTAGCTCTATCATACTCCGAAAGGGATATGGTTATAACTTTGATGATCCCTCTGAGGAAAGCAATGTCGGTAGAGCCCCCGCGGCATAACCACACCTGCCCAATTGATCAACTCGACTTCTAACCCTAGGCAGGAGAGCAGTCGAGTCATTTACAACCCACAACTGAGTTGATCCCTCTGAGAAAAGCAATGTCGGTAAAGCCCCCGCGGCATAACCACACCTGCCCAATTGATCGACTCAGCTTGTGACCCCCAAGCAGGAGAGCAGTCGAGTCACTTACAGCCCTTATGACCACTTGAGGAAAGCAATGTTCGCCGCCTAGGCACACACCTGCCCACTTGGTCATCTGGGTCTGTAGTCATTTTTTTTATTAAAGGGAATTATCTCATCGTATATGGTCATTCTAGACCATTTGAAGAAAAAAGAAGGATTCATATGTCCATCACAAACCGGCCAACTTTATACTCAAACCGGGCGGTTTGAAATAAGTATTTATCAGGATGTCTAGTTATCAAACCGGGCGGTTTAGAATGAACAGGTCCCAAAGATGCCATGCAGTGTGGTTTTCAGACCGGACGGTCTGAAATAAACAGGACAATAAAATGTCACAAGGCAAATATTGGGGGATCGAGAATAATCATGATCAGTCGACCTCGCCATTCGGTTCATGGATCTATATTTATAGATTTCAATTCGATTCGTTCGGCTAATTACTGGCTCTTCTCGATCAAGCAATTATGATTCTCATTGCAAGTATCAAAGCTGCTAGCAGCACAAATTATATGCAGTCCGTGCGGGTTATTAGCTGATGTTATGTAAAGCTGTCATATGAATCGTTCTGGTTAAATGTTAATCGCGTGGTCTATCAACTATTTTTCTTATGATTTCGTATTCTGCCTTACAAAAGCCAGGATATGGTCGCACGGCTTGGTTTTGTGAATTCCCTGATCGGTTATAGCTATATTCACGGAGATGGGGCTTGCAGCAATCTCAATTGCGAGTCATTTGAGTTAAAATACTGGCCGCTCGGTCTGTGGGTTGTTCTTATGACTTAACCTTCTTTATCTTGTAAAACAAGTATGCAGAATCTAGTAACAACCGCGCGGCTTGGTTATGTCCGGCTCCCTGGATATCATAATATATTCATAATAAGTTAACACCTTCTCGGGATGAATAAAGTTAGCTCGATCCGGATTGAAGAAGCAAGCTATGAGATTGGGTTTTCTGCTAATGATTACTTTACCGGAATCCTATGAAGATCATTATCCTAACCGGGTGTGTTCGATTCAAAAGTGCGCTTACGAAGAAAATTGAAGGCTGCGGACCATCGGTTACTATTTAGCTAGAGAATTCAGACCGCTAGCAGCGGTCGAGGCCAGACTTCGCCCGTCGCGGCAAATGCCACTCCTGCGACGGGCTTTCCTTTGATTGAAAAGTAGCGGTTACAAATGCGAGAAAGCAGAAGCCGGCCGGTCAACAGTTCGCGAGACCAGAAACTCGAGACCGGAGCTCAGACAAGCGAGCTCTTGGATTCGAGTGTCCGTGTCTTGTGAACAGTGCCGCCCCCTATTTATAGGCTTGGGGGCCTGCCCGAATGGGCAGGGATAGAATAACCTCCTGCCCGGGTACAGGAGAAACGGGCAGGTGGTGACGGGATGCATAAGGAAGAAAAAGAAAGAGGCCGCGCGACCTGACGGCCTGCCTTCCCGACCTGTCTTGCTTGCGGCTGAGGACACCGGGACCGAGTCAATAACGCAGACCGCGCGGTTTGGAGAGTGAGGCCGCGGTCTGCCTTCTGGTCATGACTTAGCCGATCTTCACGAGGTAACTTGGATAGCCTTCGATCTGGAGCCCCGGCCTGTTCTTCGGGGCTGGAACTTCGAGTTTCTCTGGGACAACCCGCGCGGTCTTCTAGTTGAGACCGCGGATGATCTTCTTGCCTTGGCTCTTTGACGATCTTATCCCTTTGGGGGCGATCCGGAGATGACACCAGGCCGCCCGGACTGGCCCTTCTTGATCTGAGAACCGCCGAGACCGGGACCTAGCGGCTCGGCCCAGAAGTCTGCGCGGTCTGATAATGGTAAAACCCAAGAAGCGGTTTTCCGGGCAAACATAATCCCCGCATATTTTCAAATCTCAAAAGAATTTCGAAAATATTAGCTTTGACCGGGAGACCGCATCCGACCTGCCTTGAATTCTATAAGAGAGCCAGAGAATTCATTCTACGGAGTTTTTTCTTGAAATCACGGGGTATTACTCGCCAGTTGCGGTCAGAATTTTTAAGACCAGCAATTCTTCAGCAATGGACTTCCTGGACACTGTGCTAGACCGCGTTGATCCCAGTGGAGACCAGAAGAGGGCAGAAGACAAGAGGCGCGAACCGTTGGAGAAGCCGAATAAGGAGAAAGAAAAGCAAGACCGGAGAGATCGGAAGAAGAGGAAGCGGGCTGAGAAGGCCGCAGCGGCTAGCCCCAAGCCAGTCGTAGACTTATCAACCCCCAAAACTTCTGCAGAGCCCGTGGTAAATAGTTCGGGCCTCCCCCCTGATGTCTCGTCGATCCCTCCTAGCGACCTCAACCAACAGACCGCTAGCTTGCCGAGCAAAGAGGTGGCCGCCACTTCTGAAAAAGTTGTTTCAGACAGCCCTTCGAAGAAGGTCGGCGAAACTGCCTCGTTTGGAGTGGAAATCACCCCATCCGGGAACCCTCACCTGCTTGTCAGGGATCTAGAGGAAGGGGCGGTCAGTTCCCCCAGGACGGGCGAACCGAATACTCCTCTGTCCGTGGACGATTATCCCAGCCCCCTAAAAGAAGTTCACCCAGCTCCGGGTAAGAGAGAAAGGAAGAGGAAGCAGACCGGGTCCGTGACCGAGCGGATAACAAAGAAGGTCAAGAGGCTAGCCGCTAAGGAAAGGGCGGCTCTCAAGAAACCGACCGACTCCCTCCTCCAGACCAATTCGCGATTAAAGGAGGAGCTAGGCCTCGCGACTCCTCCATCCAACAAGTCAAATGAATCACCAGCTACCCCTGATACGAAACTGGGCGAACTGCCTCCGGACCCAGCGAGCAGCTTATCTTTTAGCGGGATTTTCCGGGATATGGATGAGCTGGTGAAGCGAGACCAGCTTCTTGACAGCCCGATCGTTTCCGAACGAAACGCTCCTGCCACTGATGATACAGTCCGGCCTGAAGAGACCGCTCGGACGGGGACCGAAGAAAGAGAAGCTGCCGCCCGGACTGCCTTGGAGGTCGAAGAGAGAACGAGGGAGCTTGAAGAAGTTCTGAGAGCGCGGGAGGAGGTTCCCCCAGTGATGACCGGAGAGGAGATAATGACGGTGAAGAAGGAGAGGGCGGAACGGGCCTTGAACAAGCCGTCGCGGCCTGATCCTCTTGCGGCAGGTAAGGATTCTACGGACTACAAAGCTGTCCGCTTTTCCATTCCGCGGCCTTGCCATAATAAATTAGTGAACCCGTCGCCGAGCCTCTTTTCTTTAGCGGCCCGGCTCCCTTTCATTAGGCCAAGTACGGAGAGACTCTGGCGTGAGCAATGTCAGAGGATGAACTCGGGACGGTCTAAATGGCCTGCCCGCCCGGGCACTGCTCTCGTATTTATGTTCATATTTACTTATATATAGTGCTGCATGCTCTTATTTTTCATAACCGAACGGCTTCTTTCAGATAGTGCGGACCAGATCATGAAACCGGGCGACCTTGAGGCCAGCCTGCCTTCGCTAGCTCCCCTGATTTCAACTTGTGCGACGACCTTGCCGGAAGGGCTGCAGCTGTTTGACCATCTCGAGGGCGATCTGATCAACCTGAGGGCCTGCTTGAAGGAGGTACAAGACCGGGAGGCCGCCACTCGGACCGCTCTAGAGGCTGAGCAGATTGCGAGGAAGAAGGCTGAAGAGGCGCTGAAGGCGCAGTCGGAGATCAGCAGGAAATCCGGCTCAGAAAAGGAGAAAGTCCTGGAGACGCAGCTTGAGGCCGCGCGGGCAGCGGTGGTGGCTACGCGAGCTGCTCTGACCGCTCAACTGGAGAAGGAGAAGAGAGCCTCTGCTAAATTTGAGAGCGACTCGAAATATTACCAGGATAAATTCCTGCGTTTAACCAGAGAAGTCGCCGCTGGTCGGCGAAATATGAATGATGGGGTGGTAGCTGTTAGCCGCCCGACTATTGGGGCGGGCTTGAATCCTCCCCCAGTCCGGGCGGCTGATCCAATGATTGATGAGGCCGCCGCAACCCCCCGTATGATTGCCGCTTCGCGGGTCGAAAGGGATGCTGGGCGGCTTCATAGTACAATCAACCACCTTCATTATCATACCAGCCAGATTTATTCTCTCCTGAACACAACCAGTGACCAGGTCGCGCGACTTCACCGAGAGGATGTCTCCCCAGAGCGCCGTCAGCCGTGACCAACTTTTGAGAACTTGTATTATGAATGTGGCCCATTGATTTGAACAAATTTTTCTCTTATTCTGAATAACTCGCGCGGTCTTCTTTTTAACCGCTATATTTGGTGCCTTTGTTTAGATTTTATGTTTTATTCGAACTGACTTCTGGCCGGGCGAACTGTGATGTATGCTTGTTTCTGTTTTTTCTGGATGCCTTTGCTTCTTTTATTTCTCTGGTGAATTTAACCATATAGGTTATTGACCGTGCGGTTAGAATGTATAGCCGCGATATGATTTTACTATTCACAGATCATAGAAATCGCTCCGATCCAAGAACAAGTCGCAGCGACCTGTTAAAGTAAAAGCCGTCCGAGCTGACGCGGCCTTGGCATTCCATTCGGCGGACCATCCGGAATGCCGCCTCACTCAGAACGAACTGGACAATTTCATTGCCAGTCACATGGTAGGGAGTAATCTGCTCGCGCGACTTCCTTTGCGTGATGAGCGGATTAACTCTTCCAATCCGCACCAGATCGCCGTCCCAGTTGACCACTTCGAATATGGCTTCAAGTTTCCACTGCCGCTTGAAGTCATTGCCATTTTTGACCATTATGGGGTTGTGCCCGGTCAGCTTCCGCCGAACTCCATCGCTTCAATATATAGCTTCATCTCCTACCTGCGGTTCGAGCGAATCAGGTTCTCCCTCGACCTATTCAGAAAGTTCTTCTCGGTGCGGGCTGCCTCCGACTCGGGGTCTTCAACTTACAGGGGGCACCTCTACTTCGGCTGCCATGGGTTGAAGATCGTCAACTTGGCGAACAAAGTCTCCGACTGGTCGGAGCGGTTTGTAATGCTCGAAGGCAACTTCGGACTGTTGCAGACCAACCCGCAAGTCCGAGGGGAAGAAGTTTTCCAGATCCCTCAGGTCGGAAAGATTGAGGCGGACACCTTCGCGTTCCTTGAGAACGAGCGGTTGGATATCAACCACTACATTCCGCTGTTCTCGGAGCTGGAGGATATCCTCCTTGAGCATAGTAAGTTCTTTCAGACCGCCTATATGTAACCGCGCGGACTTCGTTACTTACACTTTTGTTTTCTCTTTTCAGCTGCCCACGCCGTTCCTGCGAACAAGCCGGTCACGCCAGTCGTCCCGGTTTTGACTCAAAGGGAGAAGAGGCTGAAGCGGAACAGATCGCTATCGTCTGAGGAAGAAGGCCCGGCTTCTCCTGATGACTACGAGCTCCTCCGCTCTTGTGGGAACCCGCCCGATCTGCAGGGCAACCCGACCGTCCTTTGGCATAGGGACGGAAGCCGGATCCGAGTATCCACCGCTCTTCCTCCATGGGGGAGCGACAAAATTGAACGCCATGCCCTAGCCGCTGGGGCCGCCTTGTATGGTCGAAAGACCTTAAGGAAGCTGATGAGAACCCCTGAAGAGGAGCTCCCGCGGCTAGCGGCTCAAGCCGGCGCCTGGGGGTTTTCGGCCAACCACTTCATGGCCCTGGCGTATAAGCGGCTAGTTTCTGTTCAGAAACACCTGGAGAAGAAGTACGAGGAGCAGGCCGCGGAGAATACGCGGCTTCGAGAGGAGAACGCGCGGCTTCAGGAAGTCGTGGCGGTG